>CM051271.1:38201609-38339172 GCA_027921565.1 Artemia sinica | reverse complement strand
GATTCAGACATACAAACAGAGAAAGACAGGCACTTAGGACATACAAACCAACAAAGACAAACATTTGGACTTGCAAACACCAGCCCCAGACATACAAACAAATAGATTCAGACATACAAACTGAGAAACACAGTCACTTTAGACATGCAAACCAACAAAGACAAACACTTGGACTTGCAAACGCCAACCCAAACATACAAACAAATAGATTCAGACATACAAACAGAGAAAGACAGGCACTTTAGACATGCAAAGCAACAAAGACAAACACTTGGACTTGCAAACACCATTCCAGACATACAAACAAATAGATTCAGACATACAAACAGAGAAAGACAGGCACTTTAGACATATAAACCAACAATGGACTTGCAAACACTAACCCAAACATACACAACAAATAGATTCAGACATACAAACAGAGAAAGACAGGCACTTTAGACATAGAAAACCAACAAACACTTGGACTTGCAAACATTAACCTAGACATACAAACAAATAGATTCAGACATACAAATAGAGAAAGACAGGCACTCTAGACATACAAACCAACAAAGACAAAACTTGGACTTGCAAACACCAGCCCAGACATACAAACAAATAGATTCAGATATACAAACTAAGAAAGACAGGCACTTTAGATATACAAACCAACAAAGACAAACACTTGGACTCGTAAACACCAACCCAAACAAAAAACAAATAGATTCAGACATACAAACAGAGAAAGACAGACACTTTAGACTTACAAACCAACAAAGACAAACACTTGAACTTGCAAACACCAGGCCAGACATATAAACAAATAGATTCAGACATACAAACTGAGAAAGACAGGCACTTTAGACTGCGAACCAACAAAGACAAACACTTGGACTTGCAAACACCAGCCCAGACATACAAACAAATAGATTCAGACATACAAACTGAGAAAGACAGGCACTTTAGACTACGAACCAACAAAGACAAACACTTGAACTTGCAAACACCAACCCAAACATACACACAAATAGATTCAGACATACAAACAGAGAAAGACAGGCACTTTAGACATAGAAACCAACAAAGACAAACACTTGGACTTGCAAACACCATTCCAGACATACAAACAAATAGATTCAGACATACAAACAGAGAAAGACAGGCACTTTAGACATACAAACCAACAATGGACTTGCAACCACTAACCCAAACATACAAACAAATAGATTCAGACATACAAACAGAGAAAGACAGGCACTTTAGACATAGAGAAACCAACAAACACAAACACTTGGACTTGCAAACACTAACCTAGACATACAAACAAATAGATTCAGACATACAAATAGAGAAAGACAGGCACTCTAGACATACAAACCAACAAAGACAAAAACTTGGACTTGCAAACACCAGCCCAAACAAAAAACAAATAGATTCAGACATACAAACAGAGAAAGACAGACACTTTAAACTTACAAACCAACTAAGACAAACACTTGAACTTGCAAACACCAGGCCAGACATATAAACAAATAGATTCAGACATACAAACTGAGAAAGACAGGCACTTTAGACTACGAACCAACATAGACAAACACTTGGACTTGCAAACACCAGCCCAGACATACAAACAAATAGATTCAGACATACAAACTGAGAAAGACAGGCACTTTAGACTACAAAACCAACAAAGACAAACACTTGAACTTGCAAACAACAACCCAAACATACAAACAAATAGATTCAGACATACAAACAGAGAAAGACAGGCACTTTAGACTTACAAACCAACAAAGACAAACACTTGAACTTGCAAACACCAGGCCAGACATATAAACAAATAGATTCAGACATACAAACTGAGCAAGACAGGCACTTTAGACTACGAACCAACAAAGACAAACACTTGGACTTGCAAACACCAGCCCAGACATACAAACAAATAGATTCAGACATACAAACTGAGAAAGACAGGCACTTTAGACTACAAACCAACAAAGACAAACACTTGAACTTGCAAACAACAACCCAAACATACAAACAAATAGATTCAGACATACAAACAGAGAAAGACAGGCACTTTAGACATAGAAACCAACAAAGACAAACACTTTGACTTGCAAACACCAACCTAGACATACAAACAAATAGATTCAGACATACAAACTGAGAAAGACAGGAACTTTAGACATAAAAACCAACAAAGACAAACACTTGGCCTTGCAAACACCATTCCAGACATACAAACAAATAGATTCAGACATACAAACAGAGAAAGACAGGCACTTTAGACATACAAACCAACAATGGACTTGCAAACACTAACCCAAACATACAAACAAATAGATTCAGACATACAACCAGAGAAAGACAGGCACTCTAGACATACAAACCAACAAAGACAAAAACTTGGACTTGCAAACACCAGCCCAGACATACAAACAAATATATTCAGATATACAAACTAAGAAAGACAGGCACTTTAGATATACAAACCAACAAAGACAAACACTTGGACTCGTTAACACCAACCCAAACAAAAAACAAATAGATTCAGACATACAAACAGAGAAAGACAGACACTTTAGACTTACAAACCAACAAAGACAAACACTTGAACTTGCAAACACCAGGCCAGACATATAAACAAATAGATTCAGACATACAAACTGAGAAAGACAGGCACTTTAGACTACGAACCAACAAAGACAAACACTTGGACTTGCAAACACCAGCCCAGACATACAAACAAATAGATTCAGACATACAAACTGAGAAAGACAGGCACTTTAGACTACGAACCAACAAAGACAAATACTTGAACTTGCAAACACCAACCCAAACATACAAACAAATAGATTCAGACATACAACAGAGAAAGACAGGCACTTTAGACATAGAAACCAACAAAGACAAACACTTTGACTTGCAAACACCAGCCTAGACATACAAACAAATAGATTCAGACATACAAACAGAGGAAGACAAGAACTTTAGACATAAAAACCAACAAAGACAAACACTTGAACTTGCAAACACCAACCCAGACATACAAACAAATAGATTCAGACATACAAATAGAGAAAGACAGGCACTTTAGACATACAAACCAACAAAGACAAACACTTGGACTTGCAAACACCAGCCCAGACATACAAACAAATAGATTCAGACCTACAAACTAAGAAAGACTGGCACTTTAGACATACAAACCAACAAAGACAAACACTTGGACTTGCAAACACCATCCCAGACATACAAACAAATAGATTCAGACATACCAACAGAGAAAGACAGGCACTTTAGACATACGAAAAACCAACAATGGACTTGCAAACACCAACCCAAAAATACAAACAAATAGATTCAGACATACAAACAGAGAAAGACAGGCACTTTAGACATACAAACCAACAAAGACCCAACACTTGGACTTGCAAACACCAGACATACAAGCAAATAGATTCAGACATACAACAGAGAAAGACAGGCACTTTAGACATACAAACCAACAATGGACTTGTTTACACCAACCCAGACATACAAACAAATGGATTGAGACATACAAACAGAGAAAGGCAGCCACTTTAGACATACAAACCAACAATTGACTTGCAAACACCAACCCAGACATACAAGCAAATAGATCTTGGTCTTTCTCGGTTTGTGTGTCTGAATCTACATATTTGTTTTGTCTCTCTCACTCTTTTTGCCTGTGTGTCTGGCGGGTGTTTGCTTATTCCAATGGCTGTCTTTCTCGGTTTATGTGTCTGAATCTACGTATTGTGTGTGTTTTTGTATCTCTCACTCTTTTTTTCTGTGTGTCTAGGCGGGTGTTTTGCTTATTTCCAATGTATGTCTTTCTCGGTTTGTGTGTCTGAATCTACGTATTTGTGTGTGTTTTTGTGTGTCTCTCACTCTTTTTTTCTGTGTGTCTGGGCGGATGTTTGCTTATTTCCAATGCATGTCTTTCTCGGTTTGTGTGTCTGAATCTACGTATTTTTATATGTTTTTGTCTCTCTCACTCTTTTTGCCTGCGTGTTTGGGCGGGTGTTTGCTTATTCCAATGCATGTCATTCTCGGTTTATGTGTCCGAATCTATTTGTTTGTATCTCTGGGTTGGTGTTTGCAAGTCCATGTGTTTGTCTTTTTTGGTTTGTATGTCTAAAGTGCGTGTCTTTCTCTGTTTGTATGTATGTCTGAATCTATTTGTTTGTATGTCTGGGTTGGTGTTTGCAAGTCCAATTGTTTGTCTTTGTTGCTTTGTATGTCTAAAGTGCCTGTCTTTCTCTGTTTGTATGTCTGAATCTATTTGTTTGTATGTCTGGGTTGGTGTTTGCAAGTCCAAGTGTTTGTCTTTGTTGGCTTGTATGTCTAAAGTGCCTGTCTTTCTCTGTTTGTATGTCTGAATTTATTTTTTTGTATGTCTGGGTTGGTGTTTGCAAGTCCAAGTGTTTGTCTTTGTTGGTTTGTATGTCTAAAGTGCCTGTTTTTCTCTGCTTGTATGTCTGAATCTATTTGTTTGTATGTCTGGGCTAGTGTTTGCACGTCCATTGTTGGTTTGTATGTCTAAAGTGCCTGTCTTTCTCTGTTTGTATGTCTGAATCCATTTGTTTGTATTTCTTTGTTGATGTTTGCAAGTCCAACTGTTTGTCTTTGTTGGTTTGTATGTCTAAAGTACCTTTCTTTCTCTGTTTGTATGTCTGAATCTATTTGTTTGTATGTCTGGGTTAGTGTGTTTGCAAGTCCAAGTGTTTTTCTTTGTCAGTTTGTATGTCTAAAGTGCCTGTCTCTCTCTGTTTCTATGTCTGAATCTATTTGTTTGTATGTCTTTGTTGGTGTTTGCAAGTCCAAACTGTTTGTCTTTGTTGGTTTGTATGTCTAAAGTACCTTTCTTTCTCTGTTTGTATGTCTGAATCTATTTGTTTGTATGTCTGGGTTAGTGTTTGCAAGTCCAAGTGTTTTTCTTTGTCAGTTTGTATGTCTAGAGTGCCTGTCTCTCTCTGTTTCTATGTCTGAATCTATTTGTTTGTATGTCTGGGCTGGTGTTTGCAAGTCCAAGTGTTTGTCTTTGTTGGTTTGTATGTTAAAGTGCTTGTCTATCTCTGTTTGTATGTCTGAATCTATTTGTTTGTATGTCTGGGTTGGTGTTTGCAAGTCCAAGTGTTTGTCTTTGTTGGTTTTGTATATCTAAAGCGCCTGTCTTTCTCTGTTTGTATGTCTGAATCCATTTGTTTGTATGTCTGGGTTGGTGTTTGCAAGTCCAAGTGTTTTTTGTTTGTTGCTGTGTATGTCTAAAGTGCCTGTTTTTCTCATTTTGTATGTCTGAATCTATTTTTTTGTATGTTTGGGCTGAAGTTTGCAAGTCCAAGTGTTTGTCTTTGTTGGTTTGTATGTCTAAAGTGCCTGTCTTTCTCAGTTTGTATGTCTGAATCTATTTGTTTATATTTTGGGCTGGTGTTTGCAAGTCCAAGTGTTGGTCTTTGTTGGTTCGTATGTCTAAAGTGCCTGTCTTTCTCTGTTTGTATGTCTGAATCTATTTGTTTGTATGTCTGGGTTGTTGTTTGCAAGTTCAAGTGTTTGTCTTTGTTGTGTCTAAAGTGCCTATGTCTAAAGTGCCTGTCTTTCTCTGTTTGTATGTCTGAATCTATTTGTTTGTATGTTTGGGCTGGTGTTTGCAAAAGTCCAAGTGTTAGTCTTTGCTGGTTTGTATGTCTAAAGTGCCTTTCTATCTCTGTTTGTATGTCTGAATCTATTTGTTTGTATGTTTGGGTTGTGTGTCTGCAAGCCCTTTGTTGGTTTGTATGTCTAAAGTGCCTGTCTTTCTCAGTTTGTATGTCTGAATCTATTTGTTTGTATGGGTGGGTTGGTGTTTGCAAGTCCAAGTGTTTGTCTTTGTTGGTTTGTTTGTCTAAAGTGCCTGTCTTTCTCTGTATGTGTGTCTGAATCTATTTGTTTGTATGTCTGGGTAGGTGTTTGCAAGTCCAAGTGTTTGTTTTTTGTTTGTTTGTGTGTCTAAAGTGCCTGTCTTTCTCTGTTTGTATGTCTGAATCTATTTGTTTGTATGTCTGGGTTGGTGTTTGCAAGTCCAAGTGTTGTTTGTGTGTCTAAAGTGCCTGTCTTTCTCTATTTGTATGTCTGAATCTATTTGTTTGTATGTCTGGGTTAGTGTTTGCAAGTCCAAGTGTTTGTCTTTTTTGTTTTGCATGTCTACAGTGCCTGTCTTTCTCAGTTTGTATGTCTGAATCTATTTGTTTGTATGTCTGGGCTGGTGTTTGCAAGTCCAAGTTTTTGTCTTTGTTAGTTTGTATGTCTAAAGTGCCTGCCTCTCTCTGTGTGTATGTCTGAATCTATTTGTTTGTATGTCTGGGCTGGTGTTTGCAATTCCAAGTGTTAGTCTTTGTTGGTTTGTATGTCTAAAGTGCCTGTCTTTCTCTATTTGTATGTCTCAATCTATTTTGTTTGTATGTCGGGGTGGGGTGTCTAAAGTGCCTGTCTTTCTCTGTTTGTATGTCTGAATCTATTTGTTTGTATGTCTGGGTTGGTGTTTGCAAGTTCAAGTGTTTGTCTTTATTGGTTTCTATGTCTAAAGGGCCTGTCTTTCTCTATTTGTATGTCTGAATCTATTTGTTTGCATGTTTGGGTTGGTGTTTGCAAAGTCCAAGTGTTTGTCTTTGCTGGTTTGTGTGTCTAAAGTACCTGTCTTTCTCTGTTTGTATGTCTGAATCTATCTGTTTGTATGTTTGGGTTAGTGTCTACAAGTCCTTTGTTTGTTTGTATGTCTAAAGTGCCTGTCTTTCTCAGTTTGTATGTCTGAATCTATTTGTTTGTATGTCTGGGTGGTGTTTGCAAGTTCAAGTGTTTGTCTTTGTTGGTTTGTATGTCTAAAGTGCCTGTCTTTCTCTTTTTTATGTGTCTGAATCTATTTGTTTGTATGTCTGGGTTGGTGTTTTGCAAGTCCAAGTGTTTTTGTTTTTGTTGGTTTGTGTATCTAAAGTGCCTGTCTTTCTCTGTTTGTATGTCTGAATCTATTTGTATGTCTGGGTTGGTGTTTGCAAGTCCAAGTGTTTGTCTTTGTTGGTTTTTATGTCTAAATTGCCTGTCTTTCTCTCTTTTTATGTCTGAATCTATTTGTTCGTATGTTTGGGTTGGTGTTTGCAAGTCCAAGTGTTTGTCTTTGTTGGTTTGTGTGTCTAAAGTGCCTGTCTTTCTCTGTTTGTATGTCTGAATCTATTTGTTTGTATATCTGGGTTGGTGTTTGCAAGTCCAAGTGTTTGTCTTTGTTGGTTTGTATGTCTACAGTGCTTGTCTTTCTCTGTTTGTATGTCTGAATCTATTTGTTCGTATGTTTGGGTTGGTGTTTGCAAGTCCAAGTGTTTGGCTTTGTTGGTTTGTATGTCTAAAGTGCCTGTTTGTCTCTGTTTGTATGTCTGAATCTATTTGTTCGTATGTCTGGGTTGGTGTTTGCAAGTACAAGTGTTTATCTTGTTTGGTTTGTATGTCTAAAGTGCCTGTCTTTCTCTGTTTGTATGTGTTTCACACAAAAAAAAGTTGAAAAAAATAACATGTTAAAAATAATATAGAAAAAGTTTTAAAAAAAAATCGAAAAAAAAGTGTAAAAAGTTTGGCTTAAAACTTGGGTGGAGGGGGGCCTTGGGGTTGAAGTAGGGGTCCATACAACACTGTTCAAATGGAACTTGTGTATTATAATGACCACAGAGTTTCACCCAAACTAATCCTCTAAATTTCTCAAACTGTTTCACCCAAAAAATCCCTAAAATGCCGATTAATTTGTTTTCGCTCAAAAAATCCCTAAAATGCCGATTAATTTTTTTTCTCCCAAATAATCCCCTAAAAGTAATTTCTGCGTGTTCTTTTGTTTCGGCATCCCTGCGCTGTCACATTTGAAATTCCCAGGAAAGCATTTCCCGCGTTAAATATTCAATCTGTCTTCATCTCTAAGGTGTTCCTAGTTACACTATTAAGGTTTCGAAAGAATATTAATTCCAGAATTTATCTCTCTGCCTAAAGAATTTTAAATTACATAACGTATATACACTGCAAACTAAATGCTTCACCTCTTCCCCTAAGTGAAGCCATATGCATCCCCCTCTGTATCTGTTGCACTTTGAAACATCTTAAATCCATGTTATCCAAGAGATGAATTCAGGAATCAAGTTGCATTATTAAGACTTCGAAAGAATATTTATTCCCGAATTTATCGCTAAGCCTAAAGACCAGAGAAGCCATATTTAAAAATGGAATTTCTATCTCTTTAGAGTCCCGCATAATTCCTAGAAATCGAGTGATGTCATTTCTAATTCCTGACACTAAAGACCAGAGAAGCCATATTGTTTCTTAATTCCCCTTGTGTTACATTAGAATTTCCCGTCAGATTATGTAAATCAATTTTGTTGGACTCATGTCTACATCCAGCAATTGTTGTTGAAGTTATGTTGACATCCAAGAAACATTCAGTAAATGTTGTTGAAGTTATGTCTACATCCAAGAAAACAACAAACAAATTGACCAACACTCATAACCATCAAACAACCATCAGCAAACAGATGTCTACATCCAGCAATTGTTGTTGGACTTATGTCTACATTCAGTAATGTTGTTGGACATGTCTACATCCAAGAAAACAACAAACAAATTGACCAACACTTATAATCATCAAACAACCATCAAGAAACATATGTCTATATCAAGCAATTGTTGTTGGACTTATGTCTACATCCATCAAACAGAACAAAACCATGAAACAACATCCACAGTGAGAGACAAAAAAACATGCATAAATTATGTACGTTCTGTATGTAATAACCCATTCCTACTAATTGCATCCCATAAAAGTTCGTATTTAAGTATGGTTATGAAGTTGACCCTAGAGGACAAGTGCCCTTTCAGCGTTGTTTATAAATTTAATCTACCACGAAGGGGGAAGCCTTGTTGTTCATTTAGGTGCTGCGATTTCTGAAAATCTCAGCATTTTGAAAATCCACAGAACAAAACTATTCCTTTAAAATTTTATTTGCAGTCTCCTCTAAGAATATCGAACAAATATAGCTTATTTTACATTTTTTAATATAGTTTCTAAATTTACATTTAGAACAGCTCTTCTTTCCGAAGGTAACTTGTTTCCTACCAAACAGAATAACGCTGTGTCTAATGCTCATGACTATCGCCTGCCAATCCTTCACATTTCGCCTCCGTATATGTTACTTGTTTACCTCCTCGTTGAAGGACTAAAGTTTCTTTAGTCCTTTCCTCATTAGCAATCCTATTTCACTGTTGGCTGTTAGTTTGGGTAATAGTAGCGTTCCTGTGCCTATACCTCCTGCGCAGGAAGTCACCTCCTCTCGGGAAAATCACCCGAAACCACTGATACACTACTGTTAAGTCTTCCAAACCTTGCTTCCTCCGACCCTACTGAAAAACATGAACAAAACAAGAAAACACAATAGTCTAATCATCCTTCACCTGGAAATTGTTGCGATCACTGAAGTATATTCCTATAATCCATCAACTCTACAACTAGCAGAGTTGAAGGAGGCGTGAAGCTTCGTCCAGCTGTCCACTCTTTGGCTGGTAGAAGTGGCGCAGTACAAATTTTTGCCCATGATTCCCTGAATGCAGAAGGATAAATTCAAAAGTAAAACAAAAGGGCTTTCCGACTACTTTCTCCTGCAAAAGTTCAAAAAGACCAATCTGGCAGGGAGGAGGGATGCTTTGCTTAAAATTTTTGGGCCTAAACTCTCTCTGATCCTTGGGTTTCCGGTATTTTTCTCCATCTAACATTCCTACTGCCCCCAAATTTACCGTAAATGCGCGAAGAAAAGTACTGTTCTTGGCCCTGTGCTACATGCTTTTGCAACGTATTGGAAATCTTTTGTGCCCTCACTTGTCGAGTTGTAATACATAAGCAGAATATGTTGTCTCTCTTTCATCTTTTAAGGCAATTAATTAAAAAAAACTTTTTTCACAAAATAAGTTTTTCAAAGAAAAGTAAGGAACTCCATTAAACAAAAAAATGAGCAAAAATAAAATCAAATAATCTACCGATTGTGAAGCTATGACAAATCAGCATCAATAAATAAATAAATTCCAAAACGAACAGAAATTACATTAAATAACCGGGTCAGACTCGAAACGAGCAGAAATTAACACAAGTTGGGCTCAAAACCCCTATGCCTTCCCAAGGCCAAAACATAATTTGCGCTTTACTGAAAATAATATAAATGTTTTTACTTTTATAACTTTAATAAATCAAATAACATTAACATTTTGATTACTAAGTATCAGTATATGTATATTAAACTGACAATTCACATTCATTTGTATTTTTTTTCAGTAAACTGCACGCTTGGTAGATTACTTGATTTTATTTTTGCTCATTTTTTTGTTAATGGAGCTCTTTACTTTTCATTGAAAAACTTATTTTGTGGAAAAAGTTTTTTAATTAATTTCTGTTCGTTTTATATTGGCATAGCCTTTTTAGGGAAAAAGAAAATCATACTTTAAATCTTTTCTTTTTTTAAGACTTTATAGTTTGGCCCTGCAGTTTGTATGCTGGAGAAAATTTTTTAGCAATTTTTAACAACTTACACCCTTTTAAAAATCTGGACACAAATATTAGTGTTTAATCTAGTTTCATACCTCCTCTAATTGACCTGAAATGGAAAACTTGATACCATTCGCAAAAAAATATGTTTACTTTCTTTGACAGCTCGGATACACTTTGACAGCTCGCTATTTTGATTTGGTTAAATTTTAAGAGCAGAAGTAGCCCCGAACGTTTGAACATAATACCCTCAGTCGTTCTTGGAATATTGCTGAGATGCCTTATTGGGAATTAGCATTAACACAGTGCATTTTGATTTAATCTTAAGGCAACATTTACTTTTTAAACATAAAGGCAAATGGGAAGGTGGGCGTGGGAGGGGGATTAGTTTCCCTTCAATCACTTCGACTATTAAAAAGGGCATCAGCCCTTTCCATTTTCAATCGAATGAGCCCTTTTCGAAGTTCCTACGACAACTCCTTCGATACGAGTGCCCTGGTCTAAACAACAATAATAACAACAAAATAATACATTATACCCACATCGACCTTTATTATAAAAATGCCAAGCCTTCCAAGCACTTTCGTGAGAGGCTCATAAATCAATGAGCCTTTTTTGAAGTTTCTACGACAACGCTTTCTATAAAAACCTTTTATGCCCCAAGAACATAACTTACAACCCTTGCCCTGAGGGCTCTGGGGGAGTGTCCTCCTCAAAACATATTTTCTATCTGGAAATCCACTACGCTGAACAAAATGGCTATCTCAAAATTTTGATTGGATTTGTTTCGGGAAATGGTGGGTATGGAAGGGGTGTTAGTTGCCTTCCAATAACTTTCGACTATTAAAAAGGGCACAAGCCACTCCAATTTCCAATTGAATGAGCCCTTTTCGAAGTTTCTACGACAACTTCTTCGATACCAAGTGCCTTGCTCTAAAGGAAAAATATAATAAATAAACACATTGTGCCACCATCGTTCTTATATGCCCCCATGGCATAACTTAAAACCCTTGCCCTGAGGGTTGTGGGGGAGTCACCTCCTCAAAAACTTATTTTCTATATGGAAATCAACTACGCTGAACAAAATGGCTATTTCAAAAAATTTTGATTGGATGTGTTTGGGGAAATGTTGGGCGTCGAAGGGTGTGTTAGTTGCCTTCCAATCACTTTCGACTATTAAAAAAGAGACTAGCCATTTTAATTTCCAATCGAATGAGCCCTTTCGAAGTTTCTACGACAACTCCTTCGATACGAAGTGCCCTGGTATGGAAGAAAAAAAATAATACTAATACATTGTGCCAACATCGTTCTTTACTTAGGCTGCGCGATTGCGCTGCCTATGAGAAACACGTGTAAATAAATTATTTTGAATATTAGAATTGTACATTATGACAGTATGCTACGCTTAATATTTGTATTTATTTGACGTGAACACGAATTGGCCAGATGAATGTTTAATTCCACTCTTCTTCGTATCTACTCAAAAATCAAGTCCGTATACTCTCTTATTTTTAGTAGTTGTTTATTCTCTTTCTATTCCAAGGGTTTTACGGACTGAGCTTTTTGAGTTTTCCTTTTGAGATAGTGTATATTTTTACATTTTGTTTTTTTCTTGCATTGCTTACCCACTTTATCTGTAATGATTTACGATTGAGTTGATCTTTTATTTAGTTCTTTTAATTGACGAAAGACACAAATTCGGGATATTTTGTTTCTGATAGTTGTTTTGATTAAAAATGTATCTTATCTTAAAGAAAAATATCAGATAGTGCCATAATTTTGGAAATAACGGTTAGAAAGCGGTTACACATTAAACGATCCTATGATACGCTTAAAAGCGATACTCCTTAAGATAAATAAATAATTATTTGACATTAAAATTTATTCTAGGAAGATTCAATGGATGGCGAATCATCAATGGTGAATTTTGACTTTCCCTTCCTTACTCCCCTTATCCAGACACCGGATAGAGTTAAGCTTCGTACATTGAGATGTCAATCATCAGAGAAAAACATTGGCGAAATCCGTTTGACTTCATATAGCCACAATTCAGAATCTATGAAGTTTTCTGAATGGCTTTCAAGTGCGGTGGAAAGAATCAATCAGCAAATGCATTTTGAATTAGAAGGCAAGCCCGAACCAATTATTTTTCATATACCTGAGGTACAATTTTTTTTTAAGTTTTTGATGAAGTTTTGACAAAGCTAAACAAGATATTTTCATTATGGTTATTAAAAATATTCCTAGCATGAGATAGTTTTCGACAGGGGTGTAAGTCCAGCGTTTTTTTTATTGGGGGGAGGGGGTAATAAGGGGTCTCCATACGGAGAGTCACGGGGCATGGGATATATAATAATTTATTTCAGGCTATTGGGGGGCAACTGCCCACCTTGCCCCCTCGAAACGATGCCACTGGTTTTTGACTTGCTGACAAATGACAATGCCCAGTGTCTTTAGCGTCTTACGAATCACAACATTCAATTTCAGAAAAGCAATTAGTTCCTCCTTTTATACCAAATTAAAGCATGTTGCCAAGAATAAAACAAATTTTGTCATTGGGTTGTCAAATGCCAGAGTAAGGTGCCTTTAGGGTCTATAATTACAACATCAATTACAAGACATTAGTTCTTCCCTTTATACCAAATTATGGCATATTTCCGAAGATGCACAAATTTTGTCATTGAGGAGTTGGATTCCGGAAAAATATCCTTGTGTTAAAATATAAAAATTGTGGGAATTTTTGAAGTTTGTTTGAGGGTTCTTCAGGCTAATCTTGGTGGAGGAGATACTCTCTACTCACAGTCTTGATCCTAAAGGGGATGCAAATTTTTCTGGTGGAAATATGAAACGCGAGTTTTTCAGCCATTGCTTTCCAAGAGTGAGTTTTTTTTTGCAAGTATTAATTAGGAGGAATACCCCCTCCTTCCCATGCGCTCAGTTAATTTTACAGGTATTTTAGATATTTGATCTGAATCTAGTCGTGGATTGATAAGATAAGATATTTATTTCAAAAAAATCGCTATCACAAGCCCACAAAGGGCCGAATTCGGACTTTGGAGTCGACAACAAATAAATGGTGCCCCCTTTCCTCTTATCAGGCGATTTCAGGCTACACTAAGTGGGGACTGGTGCTAACTCGGATCTATAGGGATTTCAGTTATGTTTAGGGATGAACTTGTTTGTATGGTCTCGTTTGTTTGTTTCTTCATTGAGTTTTCTCTTTTTTTTATGTTTAAGGATCATTAGGGATTAGCGACTGGCGTTAGAGGTTAGGGATTCTATTATATTTAGGGATGAACGTAGCTCGTTTGTATTGTCTCGTTTGTTTGTTTCTTCATTGAGTTTTCTCCTCTTTTTTCTATGTTTAGGGATCATTAGGGATTAGCGATTGGCGTTAGAGGTTAGGGATTATAGTTATATTTACAAGTAATTGAGATATTTGGTTTAAATATGTTTTGTTAAGTATTTGGTTGATTATATGCTTTTAAAGATTTCTGGATACAACAGAGTTTTGACCATGTGGGGACTTGCAATGACTTGGATCTTAAAGATTGTTCTAGATTCAATCATTCTGGATTGCCATGTAATTATTCTAAATTGCTGTGTTACCCTCTCTCGTGGCAAGCTGTGTCTTTTTTAGCATTTTAACTGTAATTTTTTTTTATATTGATTACTATTTTAATGACAGAATATAATATTTGGTCTTGACATAAAAAAAAAAAAACTTTTCTTTTGATAAAGAACAAGCTTGATTATTTGTTAAAGACTTGAAAACCTCATTTAATAATATACAGTTGTTCTTCGACTATGATCTGTTCTTTTACCAGAATATTCTGTATTTCAACTGTTAGTACTCAATGGGTTGTATAATATTTTCTCGGTGACCATGGAAAACCTTATTTCTGTTCCTTTTTTTTTTTTTTTTTTTTTTTTTTTTTTTTTTTTTTTTTTTTTTTTTTTGTCAAATTATTTAAGGTAGCGAAAACAAATTGTGAAACGTAGTGTAAAATATGAATTGTACGAGCTCGTCATTAGTCTTTATATTTTGAACTATGACGCCCATCAACGCATTTCGAACTAGCGCACACATTATGAAGCCGGTCATACGAAATGCATTAGTAATGCAGTTATGACGTTTATGCTTTCTTCTAGTGGTGAGGTAGCGTATTCTTGGACAGAAGGAGTAATGTTTACATATACTTGTTTATACATTCAGTGTTAAGCAAACTGCTTGTCACTAAAGACCACAAAACACTTTTTGACTCAGTTTGACTTTTGTCTCCCGCTGGCGTAGAAAGTGACTAAGCCTGCTCCATCTGCTTCGGTCCATGGCGAGCGTTTCATAAAGGTTGATATTCATCAACGGAAGGAAATTGGACAGGCTATCGGACAAGTGATTCTTCAGACGCCCACGAGATCTTTGCACCCAGCTGCGTGATAGGTAAAGTCGTAGATGGTCTTTGTGGGTAGGTGTAGTGGCATTCTAAGCAGGTGTCCAAACGAGCGTAAGGTTTGTTCTGCTAATTGGGTAGAAAACCAAAATTCGTTGATCAGTTGGAGTAACCTCTCGTTGCTAACGAAGTAGAGTAGAATATTTTTATTTACAACACATGCATAAATAAATGTCACAAAACAGCTCACATGCCTGGTGGCATACTTTAGCGCTTAAAATATTGCCAATGAAAATAAACAGCCATCTTCTAACTAAATTTTACAACGACGAAAAAGAAAACCATAATAAACAAAATGCTTAGCTTGTCGTAAGATGTGTTTTCACTAATCTTAGAAATGTCGCTTGTTGCTGCATTCTCGAACTGATGCTGGAATTGATTTCCAGATTTTTGGCCCAGTGTGGCGGATGCTGAATCCTGCTCTCGACGTAGGGCGAATTTCGCACGAAAAGTCTGAACGATGCGTAGTAGGATTATTATGAAATTGGGAATTAGTTGAAAAATACGGCAGAAATTTAAAGGTAAATTACTATATTGATAATCGTGACCAATCCTAGAGATAGATATTAAATGAAGTTGATTTAAAGTATAAATTCCTGAAGTCCCATGTAGGTGTTTAACTGAAGATCTGCAATTAACATTAAAAAGAATCCTCATTGCTTTATTCTGAAGTATTTGGAGAGATTTGAAAACAGACGAAAGGTAGAAGCCCAAACCGAAATGCAATAGAGAAAATAAGGGTGGACGAAAGAATAATAAATATATGTTAGAATAATTTTAGAAAATAAATGACGAAGATGAGTTAGCATGCCAATATTTCGGGAAGTTTTTAACGATAGTGTTTTTTACATATTTATGAAACAACAAATTTTCATCAAAAACAATCCCAAGATATTTAAACTGATCTACCCGTTTTAATTCAAGACCATTCAAGAAAAGAGAGAAGCTATCTGACATCACTGATCCAATTCGCAAAATAATATATATTGGCATTTTTTCATTAAGAGCTAGTAAATCCCTTGAATACCGATCAGATACAGTTAGTAATGTAATTTCGAGATTCTGGAAAAGAACTGATAGGTCCCGGTGAGAAGCAAAAATTACTATATCATCAGCAAACATTATAATTCAACAAATAGGCAAAACTTCTGGCAAATCATTTATAAAAAGAAGAAATAGAATAGGCCCAAGGCAAAGCCCTGAGGCACTCCGTAATTAATCAGAAAAGTTTTAGAACGGAGATCACGAGATTTATAAACACATTCTAATCGTCTCCCAGAAAGGTAAGATGCAAAAAAATTAACAGCTTGTGTTGAAAACCGATAAGACTTAAGTTTAGAAAGGAGCAACGAATGATTTACGGTGTCAAACGCCTTGGGGACGTCAAGAAAAATCGTCAAAGCGTGTTGACGTTCATCTAGTGAATCATTAATATTAAGTAAAAGCTCATGAATTGTCAGTTCAGTTGACTTTCCTTTTATAGAACCATATTGAGACGCATGTAAAATCTTACTATCAAATAAATATTTATAATTGACTATTTGTAAGTTTTCCAAAATTTTGCTGAAAACCGAAATTAGAGAAATGCCTCTATAATCTGAAGGATGAGTTGAACTCCCAGCTTTAAGTAATGCTATAACATTTGCTTCTTTTTTTTTTTAAAGCTCAGGAAAAACCCCATACATATGTGACAGATTAAAAATATGTACGGACAAAGCTGAAATGCTTGACGCTACTTGCTTTACGGTTTGAGCCGAAAATCCAAGTTCGTCCTTAGAAAACTCCGTTTAAGCTTCAAAATATCTTTTTCTATCTCTTGAGGCACAATCTCAGAAAAAGAAAACGAATTTTCTGCATGTTTGCTCATTAACTGGAATAAAAATGGAATTCAGTTGCATATTCATAGTCGATGCAAGTCTTGAACCAGTATTACTCAAATAATCTCCAAAAGCATTTAAAATTTCATTCGGCTGTGTAATATTTTCTCCATTTAAAACAAGGCAATTAACACTAGTACTTTTGCGACTGTGAGGACGTATCTTTTCATTTACCAATTGCCATGTCTTTCTTATATCTGATTTATACTCCAAAAATCTCTCATTATAATATTTTCTCTTCCCATGTCTGATAATTGAATTTAGCTTAACCATGTCAGATAAACTATGTATTCTTCAAACGACTCAGGTGTCTGTAATTTTAAATAATTCATAAACTTTTTTTATTTTTATTGTTAACGATGTCAAAATATCTTCATTAATCCATGGGTTAAATTTCTGCGCAAACTTTCCATGCGAAAACTCGTGTTGAAGTCAAACCATCACAGCCCTGTCGTTCATACAGAGCGTTGATTCGTACCTTATTCCTAAGCTTTATGCCTAAAATTACCTGAAGGCCCCTTCTCAAAAATTATTACCATATTTTCCTTTCCTTTCTTTATAGCCCATGTTTTCTGTGCTAGACTTACCCATGTTCATCTTTCCCCTCTCCAATACTCTTAAGAAACAATATAAGATAATAGGTATTCATATTTTGACTCCTTCTTTCAATTTGTATACCTCCAATTTTTACCGTCTATTTTTTGCATCTATCATTGTTTTGAATTTTCTTTTCCTTTTTCATTTCTTTAATTATTGCTTTTTGTTAAGTGATCGGGAATATACTTTAATACTGACTCTTTACATCTTTTTTTTACTTAGCTTATGTGCAGTTCTTTTAGTTTATAGTTCTTTTGACCTTTTTCATTTTTTTTTTTTGTTATTTTCTATTTCTAACAGTTTGTTAAAAAAACGGGATCCTTTTCCATTATTTTTTTTTTTGCGGGCTGTAGATCCAGCACTTCTTCAGTCGGCCCTAAGATCATTTACAACTGGCTGCGGGAGGGGAAAGTCGTAAACGATCTTTAATCAATCGGCAATTTGTGAAGTTTATTGCCCTTGTTCTAGGGGCTATAAGGGTAATGTCATCCACGGTGGAATCTTTATTGACCTTTCCGGACAAAAAACGATATCTCAAAATCTTTATCCTTTGTCTTGTGGGTTACGAAAGGGCTGAGAGCAAAAAAGGGCCTGGGAAGGGGACTAGTTACCCTCCCATAAATTTTTACTCTTAAAAAGGACACTAGAACCTCCCATGTTTTTACGGCCGCCGCTTCCATGCGAAGTGGCCAGGGAAACTTAATATATGAAGGGTGCTTTTTGCTCTCTACTTAGGCAGCGCTGCAGTGCTGCCTAGATCTTCAAATAATCTAAATTATATATATATATATATATATATATATATATATATATATATATATATATATATATATATATATATATATATATATATATATATATATATATACGTGATTCAATTATTAATGATAGAAAAGGAGACTATCCATAACACTTGCTAATTTTTTGAGGGGGTGAAGTGATGTAAAAACTTTTCATTTTCAAAATATAGTCTGTGTTTATACAGTCGCACACATATCTGGCGTTTAAGATAGTCAAATATTTTTGTTTGTAGGGGGTAATACGAAAAGCTAATTTTTAGGTCTTGATTTTCAAGGAGACCCATATGAAGTGTGAATCACCCTCCCTTTCCTCTGTGTTATGGGGTACATTTATGTCTGTTTTAATGTTCTTGCTTTCCCTCATCTCAATTTCTTGTACTTCTTTTCAGAAATTCTTCGTATGTCTCAAAGATAGAATATCCGCTGCCTGTGGAACTAAGCGTGCACCCGACAGCTTTCAAGTGTTCATTCGAGACAATTCTCCCCAATTGGTAGCTTCACAAATATACATATGAAATTAACTCTTTGGACCAAGTGAAAAAGATTTTCAGGACTAATTTGGTATGCTATTCTCAGAACCATAACATAGTAAAAATATAATACCTTCGTTGATCTAGCACATAACCATAGTCTTATGTATGAGAGGATAAATGATAGCAGATAACCGATACTTTAAGGGTTTCCAGACTTATTTACTTAGCTTTAGGTCTTCTCACGCCGACTGGCGTATAAGGCTATAACGGTGCCTCTTATCAATGACTTCTCAGGTGCTGGAGACCAAAGATCTTCCATTGATGATCAGACCAGTGCAGCATTCTTCTTCATACAGCATCCCTGTGTTGATTTTTGCCGTCCATGCCACGTGGTACTAGGGGGGGGGCACACATCGTAAGGGAGATGACCTCTGCCCATGCGCTTCATGTGACCCCAGTATCACTATCGACTACTTGTGATTTTATTAGTCACGAGCGACTGTTTTGATGAAAGCGTTTGCAATCTTGTCAGTACAATGAATTCCAAGGATAAGTCTGGAAAAATTGTTCTCGCACCCCTGGATTCGTTTCCAGGGAGTAAATAATAGAAAAAAAGGAAATCAAAAGAATGAAAAATCTGTGGAGGTGGCGGACAGTGGTGTCAATTCAAGAAAATTAAGGATGTGGTTTGCCTTATTTCAAAATTTAGGGGGTGGGGCAATTTTTTTCTATTATTTTTCAGTTTTTATATGAGAACACCAAACAAGCCATTTTCAATAAGATACCAAAAAAGGTATTTTCAAAATCTAGGGGGTTAGGTAAAAGTTTTGATAAAACATTATAGGGGGGACTAGGAGAAAAGTCGTAGGGATTACTCTCTAATATAGAGAATACAAAAGAACCGTACAGACAGAGAAAGAGATTCATAATGATAAACAGCATTTTAGTTGCAAATTACTCGCTTAACTGGAAAACTTCTGACCAGTGTGAGAAAATCTGAATAGAATGTTAAATTTACGATTGATATTACTTTAATTAGGCTACTACTATTTAATTTAATTACTTTGACTGTTATTAATAATGGCTAGAAATACACAATGGAAGTGCGATGTTCTGGTCAGTAGACAGAACAAATGACAATATCAAATTTTGCTATGATTCAAGGAAAGATAATAAAGCTGTAGATGCAATGGGTACTAAGGTATAAAGCCTTTTTTTTCAATACCGATTGAAAAAGGGGTCTATTCAGAGGTAGACGCAGGGGCTAATTGAGTGGCAGCCTCTGTTGCAAAATGTTAGGGAGTTTGAGAGGTTAGCTGTAACCCTTCTTGTTACTTCTCTGTGGTCGAGTTATTGAGCTAGTGAGCAATTTAGGTTCTATTTTCTTTTCTTTTCTTAGTCAGTGCCGTGTCAATAGGCTTCGTAGAAAGCGCTTGCAAAAAACGGTAGTGGTCTACAAATCCGCCACATTGTATTAAGACCATTTTGAATTTAAAAACATTAATAAAAGTCCCTTATGGCCATTGGAACCCCCCCCCCTCAACTTTTTGGAATTCGGTGTAAAATTTTGCAAAATCGGCCGAAATTTAGCAAAATTCTTGATTTCTGCAGAAATTCGGCATAAATCAGGTAGCGATTTGATAAAATTTACTAAGATCCCCCCCCCCAATGAAATGAGCCTCGGGACGCTCCTGTCTACAGTTATGCCACAATCATGCACGTACCTTTGCCAAGTAAATTTGAAGTAGCCTATCTACTGATTGTTAAATTTCTTTCAGTAATTGTTTGATGCTTTTACCGTGTATGCTGGAATCAAATCCAAAACTACATAAAGATTCTTATTTATAATGTTTTGAATTTCAATTCAACAAAATTCCTGCGAAAACCCGGCTGAACGAAATTTCTAATAACGAGATATTTCTAGAAATTTCTAAGTTCTAATTTCGACATTGTTCGAATTTCTTGTCAACAGAATGTCTGCTATAGGGGATACCCAAAGTCAACATTTTTTTTTTTTTTTTTTTTTTTTTTTTTTTTTTAGGTTTAAGAGCAAGCAACAACGGTATCAGGAACACGAGACTGGTAAAACAATGTCTCAGCGCGTAAGAATAGTGACATAAAAATGATGTACTATTCTTACAACCATAACAGAGTATTAGAAAATAGTATTGACCTGTATTTGTTGCAAAAAATTTAATTCTCGTGGATGTTTTACAGCAGCCTAGTTATATCTTTTTTGTTTGTTATTTGTTTTATTTTTTTCCTGAGAATAAAACAGTAAAATTGAACTTTGTTAGGTGAATGGTTTACTGAATGGGATAGTGTATTTACAATATTTCTGAACTTACCATAGTAAAAACTTATGGTTTTTGTCCGGTTTTTCTTTTTTTGAGAACTATAATCACTCCAATTACTTAACAACACGTTGATTTATTCTAGATTCAACTAGAACCGGTTCGTTCTTTCATACAGAGGGGAAAAGGTAGCTATCACCTGGTGACTGATGTAAATAGCTTGACAGCTGACGAACGAGCAACTGTTGTACAAACAAGGATTAAAGTTGGTAAAGTTGCGTTTTTTTTTTCTTCTATTTCTCATTATTCTTTTTTTTTTTCATTATAAAAAAAACTTTTATTGAATCTTTCTTTTTTAATCGATGTTCTTAACGATTTTCAATAATAAGACTGCTAAAGAAGCTCCATTCCTTCTTTCTTATAGAAACTAGCTCTACAAAAACTCTACTAAATTTGTCCACATGTTCCAGTCATTCCATCCTAGGGGTATTTTGTGACATGACTCACCGGCTTAAGGCTACCAAGCCTATGTCTGATACACTTTATCTGAGTGTATATGGGAAGGGAATTCCCCCTCCTTCCCAAAAGATGTAAAATATTATCGAGTAAGTTTGATTTAAAATAGAGATCTTTACTATTTTCGCTTCTATGTGCCTTAGTGTTTCACAGTCAACAATCAGATTTGAAAATTTTTTTGTCTTTTGTCCCTCGAATATAATTCAGCAATAACAACATACAACAATAACATGACAATTGTTTGATTACTTACATCATCAGGTGTTTCTGAGGAACCCCAACATGTCATTATGACATTATGATATATTATGACATTATGACGTTCCGTATTGTTAAGAATGATTTAGTAATGATTAATTCCTAAATAGAAATTTAAGAAAAGGTATATCTATTGAAGCATATTTATTCACAGATTCACAGAACTTTCAATGGTACACTAGATATCTCACTATAAAGTATATTTTTGCCAAGTATTAAAATTCTGTATTCTCATCAGTGAAGTTAAGTTTTTTCGTAGCTACGGAATTTTCAATAAGATTTTAAAACGTTTGTAGATTCTTGTCCAACATAGCCATAATACCATCATCAGCAAACACGTGTTTTTTCGACAATTTTTCAGAAACACTTCTCTCCTAACATAGTATAAGTAACCTTATCAACATAACTTCATAAGATGTTTTATGCGTTTCTTTAATTTAATCCGATTTCATTGGCTTTTGGCTATATGCTTTAGAATTTTCCTGCCGTTTTCTCTCACAACCCTTGCGAACATTGTTGTATATTACAACCTTGGAACATTATTTATCCTCCCAACTTTTTAAAAGTTAATTAGGCTATAAGTAACTTTGAATAAATGAAAAAGAACTAATTTTTAAATTAGTTTTAACCAACTAAACATAGTGAGGTTGCAAAAAACTTTAACAGCAACGTTTTATAAAGTTAGTTAATAGTATAAGGTAAGAATTTTGTTGCTATGGTCGTTAGATTAAAAGGGCTATTTCTGTAAGAGCACTTTTTTAAAATCTCTTCTCGACTGCTTAACGCTGTAAAATATTTTGAATTTTTAGTCATCTATCTTTAACGTTTTTCCAAATTCTGCTAGTGTCATACATGGTCCTTGATCAAGCAATCCCTCTAATTATTTGAATTCAAACTTTTTTGGTAGCCAGAACGTCTTAATCCTCAAGTCCAAAACCATTGCTTTTCAAGCGTCGAAACCAGGCTCTGATTGTCGTATTTGACACCTTGTCACCATAAGTCTCGGCAAGAATTTTGTGTGATTTGGCTGCAATTTATTTCTTTTGAATAAAACGGTGCTTTAAAGTTCCTGACGAATGCACTTTGTATGGCGCAAAAATCGACATTTTAGAACAAAAAAAAAAAAATTTGCTCAATTATGAACAACTACTCACAGAAATTCATGGCTATGTATAGTATTTCCTTGCAGACGCGTCACCGTTTTTAATTCCATACATGAAGTAATGCTAATGTCATCTTTCAAGAAGGTGACCGGGCCCCCACCGGAAAATACCCTCCCGGTAAATACCCCCCCCCCCCCGTGAAAAATAAGGTTTTCCAGATTTGAGAACTCCGTATGAGTTTTGTTTTTTATTTTCCTTAGGGAGAAGGAATATTAATACTTGGGTATTATCACAGTTCATATAATTATCCAGTAAGCTTATCGCGAGCATTTCTGGTCTTCGTTCTCGGTGCCAACAAAAAGCTCCTCCCACTTCTTCGTGCAGTTATTAATAGCGGGTTTCCACTTGTTTCCGATTGTTTTTGCGTAAAGTGCATTATTCGTAATAGCGGGTTTCCACTTGTTTCCGATTGTTTCGCGTCTGACTTGTCTACCCGTGAAAAGATCTGACGCCGCTTATGTTTCTACGTTCTCTGGAGCACTCGCACCCCCCGTCCGGGTTTTTATAATGGGTGAGATAGGGAATGATCATACTGGATAATTATATGAACTGTGGGTATTATACACCACTCACTCAAGTTTACGCTGTGTAAAACTCGAGAACAAACCGTTTCTTATTTAGTTTCTTTCAGCTTAGCGTGAGACAAGACAAAGACAAGTGACAGAATAGATGGGAAATATATAATTTAAGCTATATATTTGCACATAAAAGGGGAGGGGGTTAAAGTATTTGGACAGTTTGAAGTCAGAAAACAATTTTTACTTCATAATATACAGAATAATTGTACCTGTAAGCGTAAGTGAGTCGCGTATAATACACAAGTACCGGAATTTTTCATGGAGAGAGAGACGGATTTCGCGGTATTATTTAAAAAACGATCGACATATATGAAAGGAGTTGCCCCTTCCACAAGATCTTGCTCTTTACGCTAAAGTTTTTGACTTTTTGTCCTAATTCTTCAAGAACGATTTCTGAAGCACAATGGCCGTTTCATTAGAACAATAAGCTTCGTTTTAAAATTCTTAAAGAAAACTTTACCGTAAAAAGAGAAGTCTTGAGGAGGAGGCAACCCTTTTCATATAGCCCAAATTATATATTTCCCATCTATTCTGTCACTTGTCTTTGTCTTGTCTCACGCTAAGCTAAAAGAAACTAACGAAGAAATCGGTTTGTTCTCGGGTTTTACAAAGCCTAAACTTGAGTGAGTGGCGTATAATACACAAATCCCAAAATTCCTTCCCCTACGGAAAATAAAAAAATAAAATTCTCAAATTTGGAAAGCAAAGCCTTATTTTCCACGGTTTTTTTTTACGCTGGGGGGGGGGGGGGGGGGCCGCCTAGAATCCTTCAAAAAATAGCGAGGTTGTATATAAGGTCTTTTTAAATTGTAAAATTAATTATAAAATGTCAAATTGACTCCTGAAAACACCTTTTTAAGGTCAATCATTATCATTAACAACTTCACAAAGAGACTGACGGACACAGGGCATGAAAAAAAAAAAACCGTTGCTTATGACCTTTTGCGAAGACTAGAGAAAAAAAAACATGTCCCATTCCCTCAAATACCAAATTGTAAGTTCACTTAATCCCCCCCCCCCCCCCCCCACACACACACACACACACAATCCTGGTAGTTTCAAATGGATCACCCAGTCAGGAGACAGAAAAGGGTGGGTTTACTAAAATATACAATTTTGATACATTTTAATGAAAGCTTTTGACTTCAAACTTTATCATCTTGAAGCTGAATGTAATACTTGCTTCCTTTCAGATATTAAAAAAAAGATGAAAAACGTATTAAACGCGCGTCTGGTAAGACAATCAGGTGATTTTTTTAAGTTAATGATTGACGGGATTTTACGGACACTTGCTGATTATATAAAATGAGATTATTGTTTGATGTTTCAGGTGCCCCGAGCAACGAATCCGGATGGGTCGCTCCGTTTACTATTGAATGGATTCCAAAACTTTTACCAGTGACACAAATTGGAGAACTCTGCATCAAGTTTGAGTTTGGGCACTTCCTAGCACTGGGTTCAAAACCTTTAGAGCTTAAAGGTGCAATCAAAAAAGTGTTTATCCCTCGAAAGGGAGTATCGTTGTCCTGATTTTGGTTTATTGTTGCCTTCGATATTTGAAAATGAATCTTGTTGATTACCATTTCTATTGTGTGTCTTTTGTGTCTCGCTCTTTTTCTACGATGTGATATTTTTCGAAATATACCTATATAAAACGATTTTAAGAAGAGAATAGTGGCATACCTTTCTTTTCAATTTTTTTTATTTTTAAGAAAGAAACCGGGTTACCCAGGCATGTAAGAGGTTTTTTTCACGGATTGGGGTACAACTTTGAAAAATACATTTTTAAACATATAAATTAGGTGAAAACATAATCAACTATAGAAAATCTTTGCATCTCTTGGGCAGTTGAAAGTCACCTCCCCTATCGTACTTGTCTGTCACACATGCTTATGGTGTATATTGCTTCCATCACAAATTTTTGGAGACCCGATTTACTATACTTTTGGAATGCATGATGCTTATAAAAGATCTAAAGGTGGTTAATTGAATAAAATCCATTATTTAGCTATTTTAAATTCTTTGAGATTTAATTTTTTCTCTTATGGTTGTTCTAATACTAAAGGTGTAAAATGACTAAGATTTAAAATGTATTTTGCCTCGTCCCTCCTACTTTTTGGTGAACTGATGCCACTGTTTACCATAAGCCATTCATTAATTGTCTCTTTCTTTCATTTTTTTCTATCATAGAATGTCTTGAAAAAAAATTATTTTCTGGTATGTAATCTTTAAAATTGTGTACATCCCTAAGGAAAAGCTACTTTTTTAGAGTCAAACTGAAGCTGTATTTCTAAAATGCTCAAAAAAAGTTTCCTGCTGGTAAAAATCATCTGGATCTATTGCATTATTCCTTAGCATCATACATGCTCACATGTTTCAAAATTATTGTATCTAGGCTAGCCTATTTAGGCTCCACTTATCTGATTAAAAGATAAAAGTACTGAACTGGAACTTGGTATAGGCCTACCCTGAAACTTCGATGAGTTGGAATTTGCTGTCTGGTATACTGTAATGGCGATTTCAAGACATAGGACACAGATTTCAGTGGTGGTTCTAGGCCTGGGCAGGGTAGGCCCTGTTTTTCTGGTATCTGACATTAAATTCCATTTATTTTACCTACCTTGGTATACCTTGCCCACCCCCTCCGACCTTCCGCCGCGATTATGTGAACAAAAGCCAATACTGCCAGGATTAATCTGAAGAATGGCGATTTATATATATATATATATATATATATATATAATATATATATATATATATATATATATATATATATATATATATATATATATATATATATATATATATATATATATATATATATATATACTATATATATATATATATATATATATATATATATATAAAGATTGTCCTTATTGGCCAACCGTCTAAGGCTGAATGGAAAGCAGGTCGTACGCAGTTGGGGTGAGAGTATGTCATAAATAAAGATTTAAAGGAAATGGGAACTTCCTGCGAGGGTGTAAAGAGGAAGGCTTTGAATAGATTGGGATGGGTGAGGAGCGTGCGTAGCTGTGTTGGCCTCAGGTGGCTTGGTGCTGTGGTGCGTTGTTAGTAGTAGTAGTAGTAGTGGCAAATACTGTAAGGTTTCTTTCCCCTTATTTGTTTGTGGATTATCAGAGATAGAGAATTCTCCCTTTTTTATGTCTTGTGGATACCTATGATCTCTATTTCAGTCTTCAAAGTTTTCAATCCTCCTCGCTGCGTCGCTGTCTTTGAGGGCCAAGGGTCAATACTTCCGACTCGTAGACATTTTTACTACTTCTACTACTAACAACTCATTGCAGCGCCTAGCCACCTGAGGCCGAATGGCCGTGCACACTCCTCCTTTGCAGCCTATGTCCTCTATGAATCATCCCAAGAAATTTCAATTTCCTTTAAATCCTTTATTACGACCTCCTCACCACATTCAGGAACGTCCTGTTTTTCGTTTGGCCCTAGATGTATGACCGAAAAGAACTATCTTGAGCTATCTGTCATCCGCAAAATGTGTCCTAGGCATCTCAACCTTTCTTTCATTATAGCACTAGAAAGTGGGATAGAGCCACATTTTTCCAGCAGCTTATTGTTTGAAATATGATCAGTCAAACGAATACCTCAAACAATCTGTAGACAATTCCTTTGGAAAGCGTCTAACGAATCCTCCTCCATCTTCTGAAGTGCCCATGTTTCAAAAACCATGCCTGACCACTGTCATCACTCTAGCTTCTAATATTCTAATCTCGGTTCACAGATTCATCTTCCTATGTGTATTTTCAACTCTAAAAAAAACACCCTGAGCCTTCGCTATTCTACTTTTCACATCTCCATTGCATCCACCATCTTAATTAATAAAACTACCCAGGTAAGTGAAGCTATCCATGTGATCGATCTTCCCTTTACCCAATATCACTCTTCACCTTCGTTTATTCCTAACTTAAGCGACTTGATCTTCTTAAGACCAATTTTAAAGCCTTTTCTTGCACTCAGAACTCTTAAATCCTACAAAATATTTATTTTTTTGCTAACACTTCCACGCAATTAATGCGACAGAAGTAAATGGTGAAAAGTTCTTAACAATATTTTGAAAAGTCACGAAATCTTCTGCAATCATATTGTCTAAGTATTATTAGGCAGTAACAAGGGCCATATTTTTTTTGACAGGATATTTAAACGCAGTACTGAGTTGGATTCAAAATCTTTATCCTAATTTATTGATTCAGAAGTCTCAGTGAGACTTAAAATAAAATACTGGGAAGCAAGATCCATAACCGTCTAAAGAACTCGTGCTCTTCTTCTTTTGCAGAAAGCACTTCTATTCCATCTTTTGGGGTCCTTGTGGCTTCGAAGTTGGCTGACGCTTATCCATGCATTGATTTTTTATTCTTGCAAAGCAGGGGGGGAGGGAGTAACTTTGAATTTTTCAAAAGGACAAAACAAGGGAAGTATAAGGTCCTGATACCTTTTCCCCGTAATTTAAGAATAAAAAAAATTTGACAGATACTCCTGCAGCTCTTGCAACAGGACCATCTCCTTCTTCTGCTTGTCAACCCTTCATCTTACCGTTTTAAGGACATCTTTTACAAAATGTTGAGACTTCAGAAGGAGTCAATGATTTCTTTAAGGTCCATCTCTCTTCCTGAGATCAGAGGTCTGTCTTTAGTAACAGCCTGATATCGTCCTGGAATCCCGATTTCTTGGTGGTTCTTTTAAGCTCAGAGGAGATTGTTGTTGACTTTGGGCATCTAAACAGGAGATGCTGAATAGTCTCAACTGTTGGTGCTTTGTGGTGATCAGAAAAGGTTTAAAGGAAATTATGACTTCAAGCTAAGGAGCAAAGAGTGATCTTTTAGCAGAATAGGGTTTGGAAAACCTTGCATAGTCATTTTGGGCTCGGGTGGCTTGATGCTTCAATCTGCAAGTAATAGTAGTAGTGGCAGAATGGAGTCCACCCAGTTGCGCTTCTAGGCTTGGATAGGAGAGGGGGGGGAGGGTGATGTCTGAGATCAAATTCAGTTTTTTTTTATATAAAAGGTGTACCTCTGGTATACCTCCCTCCCCCCCAGATTATGGGGCCTAAAACCGCTACTGAGTTCTCCACTTCTTAAAGCTCTAAGTATTTTTTGAAAGTCAAAAATATTGAAAACAAGATCAATGGAACAATATTACTCAGTATCACCCAAAATGATCTAGTGGTCGTTTCCAGGTTTTTAGGGAAAGAATCTGTGACACTTCTAAAACTCATTTTGAAAATATTTTTTTTAGTATCTTTTCATTCTGTCAGTTTTGCCATCTAATAGTTTAAATTATAGGTAGTTCTAAATAAAGATTTGAAATTCACTTCATCATCACTTTTGATTACAATATCCCACGTGCTTATGGAAAGGCATTAACAACAGTTTAACTCATAGAAAGTGCAATGGCAGGACATCCTTATTACTATGAACAGCAAAATTACAGAAGTTTTCCTAGAAATCTGTTCTCTGGCTTTGCTCTGGATGGACAAGTACCTTTCGCAAATCCTCTACTATCAACCATATTTCAAGGACAGGTAGGGCCTAGGCTTAGGGATAACCTAGGCTATGTTTTGTTTCATGTTTGGTCAAATTCATCTTGACAATACCTTCCCAAGTATCATAGCCTTCTCAGGCTGTGGAGTCACTCTTGAAAGTTTTAGTCCTAAAAAACAACATAGCCTATCTAGGCCTAGCCTACTGGTTGGCTAAATTTGCAGTTTAGGCCTATAACATAGGCTAGGCTAATTTAGCAAGCATAAAAGTGAATATATCACTTGATGTCTTTTACACCCTGCAAAAACAGCCCATATCTTAAAAGGCTAACCAAAAGTTTAAAAAGATGTTCATAAAAAGTTGGCTAGGCTAGTGAGAAGAAATTGCCAATTGTAGGCTAGCTAAGGGAAAATTGTAGTTTAGCTACTATTAGCAGTAATTTTGGTCAATATAGCCTATACAAAAAAATCATATTATTGAGTTAGGACTAAAGTGAATACACCATTTGATGCCTTTTTTTATGCTGATTATGAATATAATAAGCATTTCTATCGGAAATGAATTTCAGCCCCCCCCCCCCCTATATAGGCTATACCTAACCTAACCTGAATTGGCATATATAGGGGGGGGGGCTGAAATTCATTTCCGATAGAAATGCTTATTATATTTGTAATCAGCATAAAAAAGGCATCAAATGGTGTATTCACTTTAGTCCTAACTCAATAATATGATTTCATATATATTGACCATATTTTTTTATTAGTATTATTGACTTGTGAATTAAGTAAACATAGGCTACCACTTGATGCCTTTTTTTATGCTCTTTCCAAATATAGGGTAAAAGACCAGTATCCAATTGAGCAAAATTATGTAAAACTTAAAACCTAATATCTTGTTATCAAGTTAGAGTTGAAAAGGTTTGTATATGCCAATGAATAGCTAAAAATCCAAGCTATGCAACAACATGGTTATTATTAAAATTATTTAAGATCATTCACTGAAAATGATTAGTTTATTGACTTACCTAGAAAGACCTCTTTTTGGAAATACCAATTATCCTATTTTGATGTAAATATCTTTTTAGTTTTTCAGTATTATTCACATATTAATAGAAAGCTGATTGTCTTCTGATTCTAAAAATACAACTTTTATTCCTTGATTTTTATTCTATAAATCACAAATATTAAATATATATTTCTTTCATTTCACCTGCTTGTCAAAACAGAGACCACACATTGGATTTATGATGACAAATTACTCCCACTGGGCTGGCTCTAGTGAGAGATGATTGGGTCTACACTTGCATTGTGTCATACTGTAGTAAAAAAGGGGCAGTCCAAAAACCCATTGCTATTTTTCCAAAATGCCAAAGAAAAGTGGTCTTTCCCAAAAAGAGGTCTTTTACCCTAATAATCATTTTTGTCAGATATGAATTTTACCCTTACTCCTATCTATACCAATTCAGGGTATATATTTGCACATAAGGAGGTTAAGGGTAAATTTTATTTCTGATGTAAATGAGAGGTAAGTTTAAACTTTACCCCCACCCCCCTAATGTGCAAATATATACCCTGAATTGGTATATAGCCTATAGGGGTGGGGGTAAAATTCATTTCTGACAAAAATGATGATTATTATATTAGGAAAGAGCATAAAAAAAGGCATTGATTGGTATGTTTATTTTATTTGTAAGTCAATAATATGAATAATGAAAAATTTACCCTGGTAAATATCTACCAAATCATATTATTGACTGATGCATAAAGTGAATATACCACTTGATGCCTTTTTTTTAAGCTGATTACGAATATAATAATCATTTCTATTGGAAATGAATTTTTGTAAAGTTCTATGAAATCATATTATTGAGTTAGGAATAAAGTGAATACACCATTTGATGCCTTTTTTATGCTGATTATGAATATAATAATCATTTCTATTGGAAATGAATTTCAGCCCCCCCCCCCCCTATATATACCTAACCTAACCCTGAATTGGCATTTATAGGGGGGGGGGGCTGAAATTCATTTCCGATAGAAATGATTATTATATTTGTAATCAGCATAAAAAAGGCATTGAATGGTGTATTCACTTTATTCCTAACTCAATAATATGATTTGGTAGAACTTTACCTGAATTTCAGCCCCCCCCCCCCTATATATGCCAATTCAGGGTATATATTTCTACATTAGGGGGGGGGGGGCAAAATTTTGTTTCTGATGTAAATGGGAGGTAGTTTTAAACTTTAACCCCCCCCCCCTAATGTAGAAATATATACCCTGAAATAGCATATATAGGGGGGGGGGGGGCTTAAATTCATTTCCAATAGAAATGATTATTATATTTGTAACCAGCATAAAAAAGGCATCAAGTGGTATATTCACTTTATGTGTAAGTCAATAATATGATTTGGTAGATATTTACATTTACCCTTTTAGCTATCTTGGAAAGAATTTATGTTAGCAAAAGGGGCAAAATTCTAGATTAGCTACTTTTTTCTAGCTTGGAAAGGGGTTAGGTTAGGAAAATTTAACTTTCATTTATGAATCCAGGGCCAAAAAACATGCTCTGAAATGGCATTCCCAAGATTCCATGTTAAATCTCTTCTGATTTCTAAATGCTAGAAATTTATCTACTAAATAGGTCTACCTAGGTTTATTAAAATCTTGACAAAACAACATTTTACATTAATTTTTGGTTATCAGTTTTTTTTCTCTGGTTTTAGTTCTGAAAATGCAATTCCTGCTATTTGAGTAAAATTTTAAGCTATAGGCCTATCAATATTTTTTTCCTAAATTTACAAAATGTATTTACATATATTTAAAACCTCATAAATTGGGATTGAGCAAAGTTGTGAAGCTGAAAAAAAAAAAAAAAAAAAGTTTCTTACACTTCATTTAAGTAGAAGATCTGTTCTGCATGGTTTTACTTTCTTAACATAAAGCTTTATAAAGGTCATTGATTGATTTCATACTCAAGAATACCTTCCAAGGACTTATTTATGTCTGTGGATCAGTCACTGGAAGTTTCACTTTTCTAACCTAACCCCTTTCCAAGAAAATAAAGTGTAGCTAAACTAGAATTTTACCATAGGCCTAGCTGATTTAGCAGTGGTAACTTTTATTTTCCTTAGTCTTGATAGTAGGCCTATAATTTAGGTTTGGAAACAAATTTGCAGAAATTTCTAAAAAGAGCAAACTGCTCAAATATGACATCAGATTTGCCGTGACATCATTTTCAAATGGATTTATGTTCTTTTAAAATTCCTACAATTTTTTTTTTCAAAATAATATTTTTCTAATAAACTAAGGACAACAATAATGAGGCCTACAATCCTGAATCAGCTGCAAATGGAAATCTTTTCCCATTACACTTTTTTTGGAAACATGTTTTTAAATTTTTGGTTACTATAGACTGTTTAACCTTTTTGGGCTATTAAGGACTCAAAATAGAATTTTACCCAGAAACAAATATTGAACTATGGAAGAGCATGAGAAAAGGCATCAATTGATGTATTCACTTTTATCCTAGCTATATTAGCCTATGTTACAAACTGCAAATTTACCAGCCTATTATCCAAGATGAGAAACCCCTCAGCTAAAATTTTGCCAATTTATTTTTCTCTAGATCAATTTGATAGGCTGGCTAAAATATAAGGTAGAGTTCTAGTTGTTGTTGAGATGATGTTTGAGCAAATCAACTGCTCATATATATGTGATTCTCTATTAAATCTTAGGTTTTGAATAAAACCATGTCAGTTTAAAAATCAATCAAATGAAAATTTAACACAGGCCATGTCTACACTTAAAATATCATGGGATTGTACTAGAACATTATATAAATTGTTCCTACTTAAATCACTGATATTGGTCTGCATATCTATTCTGGTGTGCAAAGTCATTCAGAGTGAGGGCAGCTGGACTATGGCTGGGGGCTTGCCCTGTTTGATCAAATTTTCACTTTGATTTAGCCTTTTTTGCTTATGTTTGAATTGGGAGGGGGGCATTGGGTACTTGTCTATTATATAAAACACTTGAGAAGTGAAGTTTAGTGACAATAAAATATGAAGAAAGTGGAATACTTTATTAGCAAAATTGTGAAGGTCATTTGTGAATTATTAAATTGGGTACTTTGGGATTAGCTGATTGTCTCAAAGACAAAGAAAAGTTCATTATTAATGTGATTCTTGACCTAGTTCATTTTAGTTCATTATTAACATAATTCTTGAGGACACTGGTTAGTTTGCTTTGACTAGTGATAGAATCTCACCATGGCTGTTCAAGAATCATTTCAGATTGTTGGAAGGGCTATAGCACAACTAAGCTGGAACAAGCAGGTTTTACTCATTTGAAAGTGAACCACAAAAATAATTTTGTCAACCCAGAAGCCAGCATCTCTACCCAAAAAGTAAAGAGGATGTGAGATTCTGCAAAGTAGAGGAACAAACAGCACTGAGGTACATCCTGCCATCATTTACATTCATACTCAGTAGAGTATATGTGGCAGGCAGCAGTATATGATGTGCTTTGCCCCTACCCCCCCCCCCCCCCTCTTATGTGAAAATATATAGCCTAAATTCGTTTCTAAACTATTATATTTTCATTATAATAATAATAATAATGTATTATTAAAGCTTTTTACAGCCATATACAAAACAAAAAAGAAAAGAAAAAGGATAAATAAAATGAAGACATACTAAAATCACTATCCTCTTAATCAACATTCATACCTAAGGTAAAGTGAAGGTATCATCTCACATAAAGGGTCATCTTCATCTGAAACAAAATCTACATTTAATTCTTGTTGTACAGAAGTATATGCATTAAAATCACCTGCTAGAAAAACTAAATCACTTGGGTAATGAGATTCCACTGAACTCAACTCTTCCTATAATATATACCATGTATCCTCAATACAGTATGAGCTATTTTCTGGGGAAATATATACAAATCCAAAAATAAATCATTTTTCCAGAAATTTTCCGCGCAACCAAATCAAGTTTTCAGATTTACTTGACAGACGACGCAAATTTTTGAACATGTCACTCTACTAGTACAACTATTCCTCCATAGTTTTTCTATAGTTTTCACGTTGTAGCCCTGTCCACTCGAAAAAACTTCGTATCCACGCACTATAACATCTTCCTCTGGCAACAACCATGTCTCTATGAAACACATCACCGTTGCTGTCAAAAATGAATTATTTAAACACAACTCTCTTGTTTCTTAAACCTTGTATATTCCATGTGACTAAGGACAGTTTTTTTGTATGTGGCTTGTATCCTATCCAGTAAACACAAATGGTGGCTTTTTGTGAGGCATCTGTGACCACTGGTTTTTTGTTTTTTTTGTCCATTTTTGAGCCACTGTTTGTTCTTACACTTCTTTTCCCTTGTTTGTGGTCATCATTGGGGCTTATAATAGAATCTAAAGTTCTTTTCCCTTTTACTGACCCTTCGTTTAGCCAGCTTCCGCCTGGTGTGGCAGGATCCGCAGTAGTCATTGGCTTTTTGTAGACAGTTGCATCACTATCACTAGCGTTACTACTTTCTATGTCCAAACAAGAGTCACTATCACTTGAAGGGATCATTGTAGGCCCGACGAGGAATAGAATCCCTTTTTGAACTATCAACTCCAGTCGGTTGCTGACCATTTGCCCATTTTGCAGCCTCCACGACCTTTTTTTTATCAAAATCATAAGAAAAAATATCTGGTTGTCTATGTAAGTTTTTGTACACATAATTTCAATGCTCTGTTTTCACTTATAGCTTGGGTTATCAGGGGTCTTAATGCTTTTTGGGCCTCCTGTTCCTCTTGTGTATAGTCTGGGGTGACTGAAATCCCATTTCTCTTAAACAGTTTAGCATTACGTAGGACAGCATCACGAGTCATTTTGGTTGTGAATTTAACAAGGATAGGGCGGGGGTTCAAGGGTCCTCTCAGTCAAAGAGCATCTCGTATTTCATTTTTTGATAGTGAAAGGTTGGGCACAGAATTGTTAATACATACTATAATGTCCTCACTTAGTTTAGAGTTTGGATTATTTGGATGCGGCATCCCATAGAACATAAGATTGGTTTGTTTTAGTTCCTTTTCCAATCTAAAATTTCTCTTACATGACTCCTTTAACTCACTCTTAATTGCTGCGATTTCTTGGGATGTCTTTACTTGATTTATGGCAAAGTCCTGCAACTTAGATTCTATCCCTGCCAAAATTGATTGTGCATTTTGAATGCTTTTTGTCAGATGTGGAATATTTGAAACTGCTTTTTTTATTTCCCCTAAAGTCTGGGCAATGTCCTGATCTCTCATCATAACTATCAAAAGATGTAAAACGAAAACTTACTCGCAAGGGGGGCTATTTCGTAAACAAGTGCGGCCCCCCGGTTTCCAACAGTGCAAGTGTTCAAAATCTTTCTTCAAATGCCAAATCCAATCCAGTCAAAAAAAATCCAATCTCCGATATTTGAATGCCTTCAGGTAATTTCGTAAGATTTAATCCTTTACAAAATATATGTGACCTTCACTGGTGGATGCTGAATGAGAACTTATAATTCTGTTTTATTTCATTATTATTCACAGACTTCACTTCTTGAGTATGTTTTATATAATAGACAAGTACCAGGCATTGTAATTAATTTGTCCTTGGGTGCCACCAACCCTAAGAATGGCTCTGCTGCTGTGGTCATATAACATATCTAAAAAGCATAAGCTTAAATTAATATACATAGGAAAAAAAAGATATAACAAAGTCTTATGAAATAGCCTACACTAATGTCACAAAAATCATGTTGTACTAAACGGACTCTTTTATAAAGTGCTAGTTTGGTTAATGCTAATGAAATAAAATAAAATAGGATGAATATATAATAGTTTAGAAACAAATTTAGGCTATACATTTGCACATTAGGGGGGGGGGGGGGGGAGGGGGCAAAGCATACCATATATTAAATACGTAACCTAACCTAGGTACCCTCCCCCCTGTAAACCCTAAAAACAACAAATTTAAATACAGTTCTTGCCTTTGTTTATATCCCAGAAGGCATTGTAAACCTGTTTTAATGACGCGTCTCAGTCTATTTCGTGACTGGTATGCATTGCCGTATATAAAAAGAGTCCGTTTAGTACAAGAGTACCCAATAAAAGCTATTTTTTGTTCATTTCAAGTTTAGTTTCACCCTTTACTAGTCAAGAAAAACTGTGTTTCGTTTTTAATTTAAATTCATACACTATTCAGTACAAGATTACCTTTTATTGTATGTAAAACCTAAAATGAGCAGAAATTATTATGCATAAAAATCGAAACCTAAAAGCTACAAAAGATTACGATAAAAATGGACCCAGGATTAGAACGAACAACAATTACCATAAATGTGGGTGGGCTGCCGCTCACCCACAGTATTATGCATAATAAAATTTTTATATAGGCTACTTAGTCATAAAGATATAGCTTTTTTGTGTACCAACTTAAGGGCCTTTGCCTGACCTAGGATTGCTATCATTGTGAATGCATCAAAATACACTATAATTAGGTTTCTAAATATATTTCTTAGTACATCATATTTTCTACATTTCATAAGAATAGCCAATGGTGACAATGTTTTCTCCTGAGCATGTGATATTGCAAGCAGAGTCTCCCAATGCACTGTTTTGGGTCATGCTGTATTCCTCATGTATATATCAACAATATATATAAATATATATATATATATATATATATATATATATATATATATATATATATATATATATATATATATATATATATATATATATATATATATATATATATATATATATATATATATATATATATATATATATATATAATATATATATATATATATATATATATATATATATATATATATATATATATATATATATATATATATATATATATATATATATATATATATATATATATATATATATATATATATATATATATATATATATATATATATATATATATATATATATATATATATATATATATATATATATATATATATATATATTCTAGTCTTGTGACTATGCAAGCACAGTGTCTGGTCAATTTAATGGAGCCCATCTGGAAATATCTGAACTTCTTGATTGTTGAGTGCCCTATATTCCCTGACAGGCTTACAGACTAAACATTATTGTAGAACATAGTGGCAATTCATCTCTTTGGGTAATTGAGCTTTTTGACATCCTTGATGAAATATATGTGTTCTTCCCTTCATCGACTAAGCATCTTGCCACCCTTATACGGAAACTCTGATTGAAAACAGCCTTTATCTCCAAAACTTATCACAGACTCAATAAACTGCAAGGGCTGAAACCATACAGCAGCAGTTACTTAGTTTGAAGCAATGCATTCAGCCATTTGCAAAACAAATTGGATAAAGAACACCAATATGAAGTTGAAAGCACAAGCTAGCAGCCTTCTGAAAAGGATTCTAAACTTCAAATTAACTGCTTGCCTCATCTTTATGAAAAAAAAAAATTATGTACAAGATGAGGATAGCAACAGAAAAACTTGAAGAAGAGGAGATGAACATCATCAATGCCATCAATATGCTTGAAGCTATCAAGAAACTTTTCAAAAGAATGTTGATTGAAAAGGTGCAAGACAAGCATCCAAATTTGTCCCCTATCTGAAATACCTACCTTATGAGCAGAGATTGAGTAGCCTGAGCTTACCATCTCTGCAATTCAGAAGGGACAGAATGGACCTTGTCAGCACTTTCTGCATCATAAAGGGTATTGACCATGTGTCTTGGGAAAATTTCTTTGAGTTCGGTCATTATCCATCTACACAACAGAACTCTTTAAAATTGTACCAGCCAAGGGTATCAAGGAAAGTTTGACAGAGTTCCTTTGTAAATTGTTCAGTAAAATCATGGAACACGTTGCCCAACCAAGTAGTTCTGGTGAATTATGTTGCGGCTTTCAAAACAGCATTAGTTGAGACCTCTTTTTATGAAAGGCAGTACCTAGGACCATTAAGTGTATATTTGTTGTAGGGTATCTTTGTTTTTTGTTTTTTTTTTTTTAGGATGTTTATAGTTTTTTGCTTTTGTTGTTTATAAGTGTTGCTCATGGTATGAAATTTATGCTGTATGAGACAAGCCTACAGCTTATTCCATTTCTGATTAATAAATAAATGAAATGGACAATTTTATTGACAGTGCAAGTGTTTGCCAGAATGAGAGAAGTTGATCCAGAGGCATATTTTTGTCAGATATCATTGTTGGCAACCTATTTCATCTTGCTTTGACAGCCAAGATCAGTTCTATAAACAACGTTTTCGAATCCTGCTTGAAAGGTTGACTACAATGATGGGAGTCTCAGATCTTGCCTTGTCAATTTTCAGCCATTTTGATCCTAACCTTTACCTCCTTTAAACATAGGGTTTCAGTTGCAGATACTGAGTTAGCAACAATGTTTTTTCCAACCAAGAAAGACCTCCAGATGTTACTGCTTTTCAAGTAGAGCATGAAGTTCTGTTTCAATTTTGCCACCATGCTACTTGCTTCAGAGAAGTCCTAGGTGAAAGAAATTGCCCACAGCACCAGCTTAAGCAAGCCAATTGCCTTTACAAATTGGCTGCAACATTACCTGTCGTAGTTGGTGCTGCCAAAAGAACATTTAGCAAGCTCAAGGTTGTTAAGAATTTGATGAGAACTGCCATGGTTGATTTTTTACTAGATTCCTTATGCTGTTGGCAAATGAGAAAGACCTAACCAATGCCATTGACTTAAACAAGGTTGTCCAGCAGTGGTCCATTTTGAAGAACAGGCAAATACAAACATAGCTGTCCTTAGTTTATGCATGATGTATTCTGTTTTAGCTTCTTGTTTGTCTTGGTGAATAAGTACAAAATATATAAGGCTAATAATAATAATTTGTTGCAGGTCATATAATGTGACCTAGGAGTTTATTGAATGATGGGATCTCACCTCCCCCCCCCCTCCACCGGCCTTGGTCCTTTTAGCCACCCCTAACTGGAGTCCAGCATATTGAACTGTAGCATTCTTCACTTTGGTAGCAATAAACCTTATCGGCAGTACAGCATATCTGATCCCACTTCAATAGAAAACTCAGTACTTAAGACAAGTCCCAAAGAAAGAAATTTAAAAGTACTGAATGATGAACAACCAAAGTTCCATGGGCACTGGCAGCAAGCAGTCTTGAGAGCAAATTCAAACTATGGTCTCCTCAATTGCACTATAACTAGCTGCTCCCATAAGTCTTTCTAAGGCTATAGTCATGGCTGCTAGACATCCCCTGCAAAAAAAAAAATATGCCCACATATTCCCCAAGGATAATTTTAGATGTGCATTAGAAAGGAAATTGAAAGTTCTAATCACTTGTTTTAGTGAGAGGCAACACTCTAGCATTATCTATGGCAAACAGTCATAAGGCTACAATGTATTTTATTATTATTTTTTCCCAGAAGCACTCTGTATTGAAGTGATTGTCATATAGACTTCAGAGGGGGGTCATTTGACTGCAAATTGAGAGTTATAGTGCTTTTTTAAGAGTCAAATGTGATTAGAGGGCAACCTGATCCCACCCTCCCATGCCCTTTTTTCCCAAATGCACCTGATCTAAATTTTGGGATGCACATTTTGTTCACTTTTGGATTGAAGTGTGAAATTTTAATTGAATGGCTTTATTAATTTGTCTTCTTCCCATCAAGGCAACATTATCAAGCTTGAGCAGAGTGCTAGAAAACCAAAAGGGAAGCCCTTTTATAGAAGAATTATAGATGAATAAGACATATATAATAAGAATTATTGGGAAGAGTGTTATAGCAGAAATTGGAAGCAAAAACAACAATAAACATTCCTAAAATTAAAGATTTGTGTTCAAAACTAAGCCACTATGCTAGATTAAACTAAAAATCACAAACTTGTTATAATCATTTCTTTGTTCAAAAAAATTGAGTGTAATTGCTTAAAAGTGTTTGAAAAAATGGAATGATTAAATTAGTATTTTTTTTCAACAACAAAAAAAAGCTTTTGAAATCAAATGCTATAGTACCTGTTCTGAGGCTAAATGACACACAAAGGGGCAATTGATCAAGAGGGAGAGGTTGTCCAAAGAATCCCCCCCCCCCTTCTGAACAGTTTTCAGTATAGACCCTGGTACCACACCAACGCATTGACCGAACGCCGCCAACAAGAGGCCTGGTTGACCGCCGCCAAAGTGTCGCATTGCCGCCAGCATGCCACTGCTGGCAGAGGTGGTGGCGTTTGGCTGACTTTGAATTAATTTTGCAGCATTTCTTTATTGCGTCAACTGCAAAGTCAGAGCTTTTCTTTTCTTGTGTGGTTAGGTATTTCGGTTTTCCTGATTAGAAATCAAGCAGGACTTGCACTATCACCAAATTTTTGGCTATTTCCCTGAAAATCTATGTATCACTCCAAAAAAAAGATTTGGTTCCCTAAATTCCCAAAAATGACCCAATCACAGTGCCACCCCTAGTGATATTTCACTAGTGACTATCCCTGCCAAATATTACTTTGTATACTATAATTCTTCACTACTCTCTTGTTTGTTAATTTTCGTCTTTTTTGTTACTTTGCATATAAACCAGGACATATACAATTGCAATATACATGGATCTTCATATGTTGGCAAAAGTATCATCTTTGTGAAATTAAATTTAAAAAACAAGTTTTTTTAACTGAAAGTAAGGAGTGACATTAAAGCTTAAAACAAACAGCAATTATTCTCTATATGAAAGGGGCTGTCCCCTCCTCAACACCTAACTCTTTATGCTAAAGTTTTTTTATTGTTTTAAAAAGTAGAGTGGTGAAAAAGAGTCAAACTTTAGTGTAAAGAGCAAGGCGTTGAGGAGGGGAGAGCCCCTTTCATATACAGGATAATTGCTGCGTGTTTTAAGTTTTAATGTTGCTCCTTTTTTTCAGTAAAAAAAAACTTGCTTTTATTTAATTTCTGAACCTTTTTCAACTAATGCAGATTCGATTTTGGCTCATTATGCATATGAAATTAAAGCACAATTTGCATATTAATTTTGGCAGATTTATTCCAAATATGAAAGGTTGCCTTCTCCTCAATACCTTGCTCTTTAGGCTAAAGCTGTTAGCACTTTTAAAAAAGCTTCCTATTCTAATTAAACAGCCCCTGTGTTTCAATTTTAGTAAACAGTCAAATTTTAGCATAGAGTTTGGAAATGAGGAGGGGGCAACCCTTCATGTATGGTATAATTTCTGTTTGTTTTTCAAATAATGCTGTAAATCTGGCTCACCCTCTATGAAATATATCCCCCCCCCCCTCACAGAAAGTTTCACAGAAGTTTCATCCAGCATAAAGTGCACCCCCCCCCCCATCAATTTCCCTCCAGTCAGTTCCTTCCTTGCTGAGAATCCCTCCCTCTCTGTAAAATTGCTTCTGGACAATTCACCCTGAAAAATTCTTCTTAGCATTTTTTCATTGGAATAAGACTTTAATCTCTAGTTGGTTTCTTGATCACTCCAGAAATGCCCCCTTCTGTGGAAATTATTTCCCAGAAAACAAAACGCACAGAAAAAAGCCCTCAGGTAATTCACCCAGAACATCTCCATATAAAAAATATTCAGCAAAGAGAATGTAAGACCATTAAAAAAATTTTTGAATAGTAATTCTGTCAAAACCCCCCAGTGTAACATTTCCCTTAGAATATTCACTCATCAGAAACTTCCCTCCCAAAGGAAGATTCTCCCCTTATAAATCCACCTCATGCACACCCCCCGCGCCAAAAAAAATGGTTGTATATTCAATAACAAATACTATATGTAAACAATGGGCAAAGTTTTACAACTTGCAGCCCTTCCTCTGGGGACTGTGGCAGGTTATTTTACATCTAAAGACATAGCTATTAGATTTTTTCGACTATGCTGAACAAAATTGCTATCTTAAAATTTTGATCCAGTGACTTTGGGAAAAACTGAGCATGGGAGGGGCCTAGTTGCCCTCCAATTTTTTTGGTCACTTGATAGGGCACTAGAACTTTTGATTTCCATTCAATTGAGCCCTCTGACGATATTTTAGGACCAATGGGTTGATACAATCACCCCTGGGAGGAAAAAAAAAAAACAAATAAACATGCATCTGTGATCTTTGTTCTGGCAGAAAAAAAAATGAAAAATTCCACATTTTTGCATATAGGAGCTTTAAATCTCTACAAATTTCTATTTCTCTTGATGAATAACAAAGAAGACCAGCGTCCAGCCAATGAATTGCCAAGCTTTTAGCTCATGAATAGGCCCAAATCTGTTGTAAATTCAAGCTGGGATTTGAGAAAGACTGATGAAAACATTAATGTTTGCTGTCAACATTGATTGTACCGCCATCTCACCAGCGACGGCGCGAAAAAATCATCAGTGGTGTGCTGCTGGTGCGCTGCTGCTATTTTTGGCCCCGCCGCCACCGGCCTTCTTATATCGGCGCGGCGCTGGGTCTATTTCAGTATGACTTAAAAATTGCTCCTGTCTTATTTAGAAAAACCCTGAATAAATATTTAAAATTTGTAGTTTTTTTTTTCGTAATGGAAGCAAAGAACAACAAAAAGTTTCACAACTTGAATATATCCTGTATTGCCTGCCGTCCTGCTGTGAAATAGATATTGTTCATACTTTCAAATAAAGATAAGTTAAACTTTGTAAAGAGGGGGAGCAACTAGAAGTTAGCAGCCTCCATTCCCTCATATATAGGAAACTTGTGTTTTACCTAAGTTTTAATACTCCTTGCATATTAACTTTTATTTGCCCCAAAAATAGTTTTGCACCTGAAAGTTTACTAGCTTTGTATAATAATTAGGGGTTGCAAAGCTAAGGGGTAACTTAATCCAACTGTCCATGTATCAAAAATGAGATCCTTAATCATGTAGACTCCTTGGAGTACATATAAAACACTCTATTATGATTGAATAGCCTAAAAATTTAATAGCCTATTCTATCCTGTTGCATTGGTTGCACTACATGTACAACTTAAGTTAAAAACACTTAGCATATCCAAAATGACATATCACTAATAACCTAATGATGCTATTGTCTGGCAGAACATCCACCAAAGCTCAAAAATATGTTGGATGTTAGGATTTGTAGTAGCTGGTTACTGTGATTTGTTGGTATCTAGAGGCAAAACTTGATGTTTGGCTTTTTTTAGAATTTGACAATTTGGAATTTTTTCAACTGGCTGGGACACCCTAAATATAATTTTTCTACTTTGTCAACTAGTTACTAGCAAGGTCCTGATGGATCCATACCATACATCTTAATGGTTCAAATAAGTCAAAGTTGTCATTTGTAAAAAAGTCAATTTCAATTTTTTGCCTCAAAATATCCAAAAATATTTCGGATGCTAGGATTAGTAGTAACTGTTTGTCTTTTTTTTTTGCAAATGAATAAATTTCTTGCCATGACATCAAAGTCCCATGGTTAAGCATCTAGGAAGAAGGTGCTTGTATTACTGTTTTCTGTATTGGGAAATCCATTTACAAATAAGACAAAACATATTTATTCTGTAAGTTGAAGAGTATGGGTAAACTATAAGAGCAGGAACTGGCACTAAAGTCGACAGAAAAGACTGTCAACAACATCTAGTGTCTGCACCACGTGGTATTTTTCAAGCTTTGTAATGGTTCTTCTGTCAGACACTTGTATACTTCTCCAATTTTTTTATACTTCTTTAATTTTTTTTAGTGTTTTCTCCCCTGTAAGGTCTTACTTGTGTTTACCAATCATGGATATTGTAATGAGCTCCCACTGAATTTTCTAGTGATACAGATTGTGACAAACACCATTTATTGTTTATGACATCTGTGTAGCTTTTCCATTTTTTGTTATTATTCTTTTAGACTTCTGGTCCAAATCCTGACTATGGAATGTATCAGCAATCCCAAGTATATCAGGGGATGAATTACAGAGGCAACCATGGTTATACAAACGAAACAATGCAGAGAGGCCCAAGATATGGTGCAAACACACAGGTAGAATAAATAATAATGAAACACTAAAGTTACCAATTGTTTCCCTTTATGGTGCCATCATTAAATTGTATACAGTATATTATACTGATGCAGAATCCCACAAATAGAATCGAATTTTACCTCTTAAAGTTAGAAATTCATAAAGTATATATATATTTTATGCAACAAGCTTATGGCTTCCTCCTTTATTGAATAAAATAAATAAATAAAGTATATATATATAAAAGTAATATTTTGTAAACATGGGGGAAATCTGGCCTATCTAGCGTTATTGGGAACAAAATTTCCCTCAAAGAATGACTTTGCAATATATTCTGTAAAATATGGTCATATCCAGGGGGGACTACTGGGTTTGAACCCCCTCCCCCTAACGTTTTCTTCTAACCTGTAAAAAAGGTAACAAAATTGCATATAAATAAATTAGTTGTTGATGTGTTTTTGTAAAGATTTTTCTCTACTCCTCCCCCCCCCCCCCAAAAAAAAAAAAAAATTCCTGGCTATGCTGTGTAAAATTAAAATACCATCCATGCTGTAAAATGAAAATACCCTCCATAATAAAGCAATTTTTCAGTGCAAGAACAAAATTTAGAAATATTGGGCTGATGTATGTGATGTTTGAAAAGTTATGTCAAAATCTGTAAACCCTGTAATGAAATTCCAAAATCGCCTCCTGTCTAATTAGAGTTGCTCCTTGCTCTGTTTGATAAGTGCTGATCTTTAGATAACTGTTGACTTCCAAGGGTATCTGCAGATATATTGTATGGGGAAGGGGGGGGGGGTTGTTTTATGACATTTTTGAGGAAGGGGGCACTAATATTTAAAAATATTTGAAAGATTTGAAACAGTTTTTCTGTTGTTTATGTTTTTTTTTTTCAGAAATATATCATGTTTCTAAATGGTTGTAAAATCTTGCTATTTTTGTACATTTTTGGTTTCCTACGGGGAAAGAGCTCTCATCTAGATGCCAGAACAAATTGCAAATGTCCTGGAACAAAATGAAATAGAAATTATTCTTTCACTACCTGACTCAGAAAAATGTCCTGATTCCAAATTTGCAGAGATTGCTCATCTAGCTGTTTCACAAATATGTTATTTTTGAGGTTGATGTTGATTTTGAAGAGGTGAAATTCGTGTTTCCATATTAAGGCGTACAACGATAAAATTAATGTCTAGAATAGGGTACTAGATCATGGTGATTGTGAAAATCACTTTTATTTAAACGTAAAATTGAAACTTGTATTTATCTTTTTAGGTTGAACAATGATTATATAGCAAAAAACTACCTTTAAACTTTAAATTGTCAATATGAATTGTACCTTTATTAAAGAAGAATTAGTGGAGGAGTCGGGAGAGATTGCTTTGGGAGAGAAAGTTGCAGACTTGGTGAATGAAGCTAGTCAATCAAGGAAGGTTGAAGATGTCACAACAGTTATTGGGGATCTCTCCATAAGTCATGCAGGTCTAGCTTCACAAACAAGAAATCTATTGAACATTACTTGTCGTTGTTGTTGCAGGTGAAACAAAGTCATTGGCGAAAATCTTCCAAATTATCCGTAAACTTCAAACCTGATTGTCTCTTTTGCTCTACGCCAGTTACCTTTGACAGAACAAAGAAGAAACAAGACAGTTTTAAGATTAGAACGAGAGACTTTGAAAATACACTAAGAGATGTTTGTGGAAAGAGAAATGATGACTGGTCAGGAGCAGGGATGACTAGAATTCTTGCTGCAACTGCCAATCTACACGCTGTTTATGTAGTTTACCACAAATCCTGTTGCTCAAACATTCTAACGGAACGTAATATCCCCAAAAAAAGTATAGCAGAAATCCTTCGCAGTCTGGAAAACGAAAATCTGGCCGACCACAGAACTTGAATCAGAACGAGGTGTTCGAGAAAGTTGTCGAGTTTTTTCCAGGCGAACAATGATGAGCAACTAACACTGAATGATTTTGTTAGTATGATGAATGAGCTCATGGGCGATTCAGAGGATTCTGGATATAGTGGAAATACATGAAAAAGAAGATGCAAAAGAGATCTGGTGAAAGCACAGTATTTACAGAGATAAACGACAGACAAAACATCATTACGCTAAGAGCCATAGCTCAGGCCCTTCTCCACGAGTGTTACTTAAAACCAAAAAAGGCCGACGTGGAACTGGAGAGGAAGCTATCGTCCCAGCTGCAGCAACTATGGTCAAGAGTGATGCCAAAGGTATTAAACAACAAATGGACATTTATCCCAATCCTTAAAACCTTGGGGAGATAACACACAACCTAGAATACCTATCCTCATCTTTGTGGCTCTTTCTCAACGCTCTTTTCGTAGGAGACAAAACAGAAAGGAATGATGCGTCAATAGGTCAGTGCACTTACAAGCCTGCTGGCCAAAGGCAATCAGACCACCTCTTAAGATTGGATTAGCTGTCCAGTCGCATCATCATTCCAGCAACCCCTTTCTAAGCGACAAGCCCAATGCTATGGGTTTCAGCTCATCGTATTACGAGACGTTGCTCTTCGAGCGTAACGCTAATAGCACAAACGTAGGAGGACTGGAAGGAACTTTTTGCATACAGTACATAGCTGATAACGTTGACCACAACGTCTGAACCCTTGATAGTACCGACACTTTTCACGGCATGGGCATAATAGTTTCTGTGACGCCACTGATGAGGTCTTCAACAGTACTTGAGAGGAGAAAGTTTGTTACGTTAAGGGAGATAACTGAAGTGAACCAAATTACCATTAAGTATCTCAGACAGACATTAGAACAACCTAACCTTCTCTGCGATCCGCTACCACGAGCTTCGATTCTGGATACCTCGAAATATTGTGACTTGCTCTAGAAGATGTCCAGACTTTTTTCTAGACCATAGCCCATCAGGCAGGGAGCTATGAGTGAGCTGTACGTTGATGCGCAGTCAGGCTCTTACACAGAGAAAGTTTCCATTCTCTTCACACCCATGATAGATATGAGACCAAGTGATCCCATTTGTATCCACTCTACACTCAGCTTTGTTTGCTAAGTGTTTCCAGATTCGGTGGGACTCCAGTACTGATCTTCGATCAGCCTTTACTGGAAACTCTTACCTACTGAAAAGCTCTTACCATTATTGGTACTGAGATGGATGCAAGTCCTATAAAAAAATCTTCCTGTGGCTGGGTTGGCTTCCACACAATCTTGAGTTACTTTCGGACTGTGGACAGATTATGGAAGGCTCTGGACTTCAAGACACGTTGGAAATAATATATGCGCCAAGTGCTATTCCGTGCATCATTTCTGAGAAAGCCTATCCCAGAGCTATACGAGGACACATGCTCACTGACGGGGCACTGAATAGCCTTCTCCCTGCTGAATCTTACGGCACTGAAGATGATGCTGATTCAGCAGACATGGAAAAAATATTCAGTGCCTCCTACGAGCTTATGGAGTTCTTCACTGTATCTTGGTGCATTGGAAGGTCACACAGACATGCGAAGTATAGAGGAAAGTCTGTCTCTGGTAGAAGTCGCCAAGACATTTTCTTCTCTTGAACAGTCACTTTCGGAATAGCTGCGAACGGCCAAAATATGGATATAATATATGCAAATGATTGACATACTGAAGAAGTTCATCCAAGCATCTTCAGACTTCCTTGATTGACTAGCTTCATTCACCGAGTCTGGACCTTTCTCTCCCTAAGCGACTTTTACCGACTCTTCGACTATTTCTTCTTTGCAAGTGCTACAATTCATATTGACAATTTAAATTTTAAGAGTAGTGCTGTATATTCATCGTTCAACCTAAAAAGATAAACAAAATTTTTAATTTGACGTTCAAATAAAGTTGATTTCATAATCACCATGATATAGTATCCTATTCCGGGCATCAATTTTGTTATCATACACCTTTATATGGAAATACGACTTTCACCTCTTCAAAGTCAACCTCAACCTTCAGCACATTTTTCTGAATCGAGTAGTCAAAGAATCATTTCTCTAACAATTTGTTCCGGGTTATGCCCTTTTTTCACACATTTCCTGGACTAACAGTTGGAGTAAAGGGTAATCATTTTACCGTTGCTAATATAGACCTTCTTTTAATATAATTTTTAATTTTTTGAGGTTTGTTATGCTTTTGTTTAGTCTTTAGGACTTTTTTTTCTGTATAGTTTCTACTCATTGTTTGCTTTGTGCACTGACGATAGTCAAGCAGAGGTCTCAACCGGCGGAAATAATAACTAATCAAGAAAATAATAATAAATATCCGGATATTTATCCTTCTTTTCTCATTGGCTGGAAATATCCTCGGTTTTTCTTCTTCAAAGTTTGCTTCATTTGGGTCATGCGTAGCCAGTTTGGTTCTAGAAATTATTTCTCTTTTTGATCTATTGGTGTTATTTGTTGTTTCTTCCTAGTTCTTCTTCAACTAGGATATATAAATTATGGTGGCCGGCGTTTACCCCCCCCCCCCCCCCCCCGAAAAATACCCCCCCCCCCCGTGGAAAATAAGGCTTTCCAAATTAGAGAATTTTATTTGAGTTTTATTTTTTTAATTTCCGTAGGGGGAATAAATTTGGTACTTGTGTATTATGCGCCACTCACTCAAGTCTACGCTGTGTAAAATTCGAGAACACGCCAATGTTTTTTCGTTAGTTTCTTTGTTACTTTAGAAATAAACTTGGGCTATAGATTTGAAAATTACGGGGGGGGGGTAAAGTATAGCGGGTCTGCATGCAAAATCTGTTTGGTACAATTATTCTGCGTTTTAGATAGATCGATAGATGGCGTATTTTAAAGCCAAATATACGGCCATGAACACAGTAAATTAACATAAATGAAAGGTACAATTAACGTAAACTTGGATTAGTGATCATCATAAAAACACTTAAATGAAACACTACATTAACCTAATAATAGTACTTAATACTTGGAAAAACGGTCATTGAAAAAAAATTGCCACTTGGAAAAAACACTTGAAAGAAACATTACATTTGCTTTATACTGGGATTTTTTTTTATACTTAACAAAATTTCCAGATACCTCGCTATTCTTCTGTAATGTTTTAGTGGCCATATACCTAGAAAGAATTGTTTTCTGACTTCAAACTGTCCAAATACTTTATCCCCCCCCTCATGTGCAAATATATAGCCCAAATTATATATTTCCCACATATTCTGCACCACTAAAAAATTACAGAAAATAGCGAGGTATCTGGAAATTTTGTCAACTAAAAAAAAAGAAAAAAAAATTCCCAGTATAAAGTAAATGTTTCATTTTAATGTTTCTATCGATCTATCTAATATGCAGAATAATTGTACCAAACAGATTTTGCATGCAGACCCGCTATACTTTACCCCCGCCCCCTAATATGCAAATCTATAGCCCAAATTTATTTCTAAAGTAACGAAGAAACTAACGAAAAAACCGGTGTATTCTTGAATTTTACACAGCGTAAACTTGAGTGAGTGGCGCATAATACACAAGTACCAAATTTATTCCCCCTACGGAAACTAAAAAAAATAAAACTCAAATAAAATTCTCTTAATTTGGAAAGCCTTATTTTCCGTGGGGGGTATTTTCTGCAGGGGGGGGGGGGTAAACGCCTAGTAAAATAAATTATATAAGTTCCAATGGTTTTGTTAATAATTTTTATTCTTGCTTAAATGTCTATTTACGTTTAATAAATGTACACCTTTAATAAAATGATGGATCTCGAAAAATCAAACTGCTGTGTATGTAACTTTCATGTCTATGTCTGTCATTTACCTAAATATCACCCCTATTTACTCAGTTAAGAAAATGTTCCTATACTATGTCTTCAATGTTTTCGATAATTCCAATAATCCTATGTCTTCAATAGTGCGAGATATGTGGTTATGATTTCGGAGCAGGGTTGCCACCCCTAATGATTTATCACTATTTCTAGTGATTTTTTTTATATTGCCTAAACAAAAAAATCACTAAATTGACCAAAAAAACAATAAAATCTAGGGGTTTTTTTTCGTCACGAGGTGGCAGCCCTGCTCCGGAGTACAAGTTCAAATTAATGTGAGCAGCGGCTTTGTAATTACATACAATAAACTGTCATATTTACCAACGCTAGAAGGGGCGCTGGATATATTTTTTTTCTGTGTGTTGCTGCATATTTTCAATGTTCCAGTACAGCTGAAATCAGTTTTAATAGCCTTTTATTTTTAAATAGGGTGAAAGAAATGGACAACGTCGTCAAAGAAATGATGGACGGGGTGCCATTCGTCGTAGTGTTTATCGTCGCGGTATGGATCGTAAAAAAAGTGGAAGGTAAATATTTGTAATATCCTATCTGATACTGATGAACCTGGTCTTTGGCAAATTTCCAATTGTAGGTTAAAGTTGTGGTATCCTCGCCAGTTTTGGCGATTTTTTTTTTATTCCTATGCACATATAGCACTATGCCAAAGGTCAAACCAAGAATTAAAAAATTAATTTATTGCAGGGATTCTGCTCTGAGTTTTCATTTCTATTTGTTGTTGTAGCATTGCTGCTTTCATACCCTGTGAGAAACATTGAGCCACCATGATGAAATTAAGAAAGCCTTCCTTCACTATCATCATAGGCAGTGCTATAGTCTAAGTAAAGAGCAATGTGGGCACAATGCATTATTTATTTATTTATATATTATTTTTTTTAAGACCAGGGCACTTTATATCGAAGCAGTTATCGTAGAAACTTCGGAAAGGGCTTATTCGATTGGAAATTAAAGGGCTAGTGTCCTTTTTAACAGTTGAAAGTGATTGGAGGCTAACTAACACCCCTTCCACGCCTATCATTTCCCCAAACACATCCAATCAAACGTTCCACGTAGCTGAAAGGTCTGGAAATTATGACTTTGAGGATAACAATCCCACCACAACCCTCAGGGAAAGGGTTGTAAGTTATGCCCTTGGGGCATATAAGGCTTATATAGAAAGGGTGGTCGTATAACTTTGGAATGGGCTCATTGGATTGGTAATCAGAAGTTCTAGTGGCCTTTTTAAGATTCAGAGTAATCAAAAGGTGGATACCCCCCCCCCCCCCACCTCGTATTTTCCCGAAATGCAACTGAAAGAAATCTTGAGATGACCATTTGTTATCGTATAAACTTCGAAAAAGGCTCATTTTATTGGAAATTAAAGGGGCTAGTGCCCTTTTTAATAGTCAAAAGTGATTGGAGGTTAACTAACCCTCCTCACACGCCCACCATTTCCTCAAACATCCAATCAAAATTTTGAGATAGTTGTTTTGTTCAGCGTAGTTAAAAGGACCGAAGATTATGTCTTTAAGTATGACAACCCCCCCCCCCCCCCCCCCCCCCCCGCCACCTTCTGGGCAAGGGTTGTAAGTTATGCCCTGGGGGGCATATAAGGCTATTTATAGAAAAGTGTGGTCATAGAAGCTTCGGAGGGGCTCACTGGATTGGTAATCAGAAGTTCTAGTACTCAAAGTGATCGGAGGGCAGATACCCCCCCCCCCCCGCCGCACCTCGTATTTTCCCAAAATGCATTTGATAAAAATTTGAGATGGCCATTTGTTGTTGTAGAAACTTTAAAAAGGGCTCATTCGATTGAAAATTGGAAGGGTCTTTTTTAATTGTCAAAATTGATTGGAGGGCAACAAGCCCCCCCCCCCCATGTTTATTAATTCCCAAAACCCATCTAATCATAATTTTGACATAGCCATTGTGTTCAGCGTAGTTGAAAGATTTGGAAATTATGTCTTTGAGGATGTCTCTCCCCCCCCCCCGGAGCCCTCAGCACAAGGGTTATAAGCTATGCCCCAAGGGCATATAAGGTTTTATGGAAAGGGTGTTCGTATACACCCTGGGGGGGGATCATTTGACAGAAAATCAGATGTTGTAGTTCCCTTTTTAAAAGTCAAAGCGATTGGGGGCAGCCACACCCCCACCCCATCCCCCTACGTTTTATTTTCCAAAAAATGCATCCGATAAAAATTTTGAGATAGCCATTTGTTCAAAAATAGTTCAAAGATCATATAATAACGTCTTTGGGGTGGACAGAATCCCTTAGAGTCTGTGGGTAAGAGTTGTAAGTTACGCCCCAGGGCATGTAAGGTTTTATAGAAAGGGTTGTTGTGTGAACTTTAGAAGAGGCTCATTTCTAAAGTTCAATCTCTACAACTACCACCACTAATGCTACCACACTACTCCATTTACAGTATTAAAGGAAAATTTGAACTAAATCAAAAGACGCTATGTGCATGCGCATTGTCAAAATAGCGAATCTCAAGAATTGATTTGGGTATTACGTTGAAGCTTTCAGATAATACTTAAAGGGGGAGATCATCTCATGAAAAGGCAATATGTTCACACTACTGCTAATGCTACTGGTACTGCTACATTTACCACTACTATTTCTATTGTAACTACTTTTAGGGTTAAGAACATTGAGGTGAAATTTTCAAGAAGTGTTTGAACAAACAGGTTATCAAAAGGACATCAAAGGTTATCAACAGGTTATCTGCAATGTCATAGCAATGGCTAATTGTTTAAATTTGAAATTTCCAGGACTTGATGAGAGGGAGGTTCAACTGATAAAAGGCAATAGGTTAATGCTAGTAGTACTACCGGCATTCAATGCTATTACTAGTAATATCAATACTACTACTGTGACTACTATACTATTACAACTATGCCTAAGGGCATGAAGGTAAAACTCTTAAGAAACTTTGAGGGGAAAGATAAACTGAATCAGAATACGCCCTCTGTATGTACGTTGTCAAAAGAGTGTAACAGCAATATCTTAGGAACAGTTTGGTGTGTGAAGTTGAAACTAACAGGGCTTGTTGTGGGGGATGTTGAACTAACCAAAAGAAATATTTGCATCCTAACGCTACTACTTCTACTCATACTTGCTACTGTTACTATTATTACTACTTCTATTACTACTACTGCCACTAAAGCTTAGGCTACTACAACTAATTCTAAAGCTACTACTACTGCTGTTAAAACTAATAATATTAAGGCGAAAAACTTGGGACATATAGAAACTGTATGGAACTAAATCGAAACACACTATGCCCACACAGGTTGTCAAGGGGACGCATTAGAAATGGTTCAGGAATGGTTGATGGTATGTATTAAGCTGAAACTCTCAGCGTGTGTTGAAGAGGATGTTGAAGAAACCAAAGGTGCTATTCGCATACTGTAATGCGAATATTACTACAAAGGTGTATATGTATTCGCATATATGTAAACTTTTAATGCTACCACTACAGTTAATGTAACTAATGACGCTAAAGGTATTAAGATAAAGTTTTTAGGGAACGTTTAGGAGTTTCAATCAAAGGAAAAAACTGCATCCATGGCATGTAAGCAATATCATAGACAGTACAACAGCATAATAGCTAGAAATATCATTGAAACTTTTAAAGGAGATGATTTAATTCAAAATCAAAAGTCCTGGTGCCCTTTTTAAGAGTAACAGGAGATTGGAGGGCAGGCAGCCTTTCTCTCAAGCCCATTCATTTCACAAACGCATCCAGTCAAAATTCTGAGACAGCCATTTTGTTCAGCATAGTAGAACGGTCCAGCAACTATGTCTTTAGGGATATTAGGCATGTCAACCCCCTACAATTATGCAATTGGCCCATTATGCTTCAAAATAAATCAAAAGAAATGTGTTTATGGTTGCCGATAAGACACCTCAGCAATATATCGAGAACAATTGGGGTTATTAAGTTGAAACTTTTGGGGACACTACTATTACTACTTCTGCTCTTACAGTTTAAATAATTTAAAAAAAATTGTAAGTGTATCCAGGTTGTCAAAGAGCATAGATAGAATCTTTTGGGAATTATTTTACGTTTTAATTTCCAGGCCAGCTTTAGAAGCTATCAATTTAAGTTTAAAAAATACTGTTTGTGTCAGGATTCAAAATTGTTGAAAAAGCTTCTCCAACATACCATACTATGGATTCTTATAAAAAAAAACTGAAAATATATAAAATATTATTTTTTTCCATAAAAAAGATGTCAGTAAAAAACGAACAAAAACTAATTTAAAAAAAAAAATTCCACACAATAAGTTTTTCAAAGAAAAGTAAAGAGCTCCATTAAGCCAAGAATGAGCAAAAATAAAGTCAAATAATCTTCCAATTGTAAAACTACCACAAATCGCTATCGATAAATAAATGAAAATCAAAACGAACAGAAATTACAATTAATAGCTGAATCAAACATGAATAGGACTGATTCATGAACATGAGTAGGACTGATAAGCCCATGCCTTCTCAAGACCAGAACACAATTTCCGCTTTACTGAAAACAAAATACATTCGAAATATTTTCACTTTTCTTACTTTGATAAATAAAAAATGATCAAAACATCAAGGGATAAATATTAGTATATGTCAATTAAACTTGACAATCCACGGTCTTTTTTCTTTTTTTTTCTTCATCAAAAAAATTTCCTCACGTTTAAATTTCAAACGCAAATTATCCTAACACTATTTCTGTTCGAATTTTTGTTTGATTTGTTTTATGAACTTTCTTTTAATTGACAAATATTTACCGTCTCGGCCAAAGTTTTTAGTGAACAATGAAAGAGGGTGAAAATCAACTCTTAAACAGCTATTGAATCCTATGTAAGCTGGTTAAGTGACATTCTACATTTGAAAAAAAGCTCCCATTTCTAGTTTTCCAAATTTTTTGACACTAAAAAATTAATTGTCACCGTAAAACGGCGATGACTGATTTGAGTTCAAACTCTGCTGTGGCAACGATAATATATCCAAACTGTCTGGAGAATTGATGGTATCATTTTTTTTTTTTTTTTAATTTGATAGTAAAACCCTGATAAATATATTCGTTGTTTTTTACCGTTTTTTTGTCCCGTGGTGGTGCAGTGGGTTTGAACAACAACAAATAGTAGATAGTAGCTACTATCAGCTAGATAGTAGAGGATCCAGAGTTTGAATTGAGCTGTAGCAAAAAAATTCAGGGCCAACACAAGGACTTCAATAGTCAAGAAGCGTCGCTGATATACTACATAGCAGGGTCGTAGTTAGGTTTTTTTCGGGGGGGGGGGGTAAAGAAGACTTATAACGGATCAAAATTTTTGTTTATACGTATTTTTTGTTACGTTTTACGAGTTGGACAATTTTTCTTTTTTTTGGGGGAGGGGGAGCAACCAGCCTAACGAGAAAGCTTGTTATAATTTGGCTTGATATTCAGAGAATGCGAACTCGATTTGCTCTTATTTAGATTTTTGTGCCCAAGTCTGTGGTTTTGCTGTTACAATACTGCTAAGGTGTTCTTGTTTTCTGTGGGAACAATCAAGTCTAAAACTTCACAATTTTTAGTTAAATAATTGTAAATATTGTAAGAATTATGTGAGGTATCCATAGAGCTACAGATACTGATAGATTTAATGCTCTAGCCATAAATCGCCCTACATCTTATGAGGTCTTCTTTTTTTTATTGTTTCTAATAATATAGAGATGCTTTCGAATAATTTCATCACTTGAATCAAATTCTGAGCCTTATTCCTATGTTCTCTCGTGAAGTAAATTCGCCTCTGCAAATACAGCTATTGGATAAAGTCTGCTGAAGGACTATTGAACCACGAAATCAATTGTTGAAGACGCCTTTTGTTTTATGCACTAGAAAATGGACAGCCTTTCTTTTTCCAAGTCAAAAAAAAGGGAAAGGGGAACTTCTTTAAGACCTCTAGAGCTGGTTTTTAGTTCTTTCACGTTTTCTTTTAAGTAATTGTTTTTTTTTTTTTTTCAATCAGAAAAAGGGTTATTTTATTTGTTATATATTATTTGTGCAACAAATTTTCTATATTTGTTTTAGAAACCTGATTTTTGATAAAGTCCCTGCTATATTCTCAGCAGTTGTTGATCAGCAACCAAGAAAATAACGATTATCTTTAAGTTTCTTGACATAGGTAAGATCACAAAGTTTTTGTCTATGATACTTAGTATTTAAAAAAAAACTGTTGAGGGGTTTAATCAAATCAACTACTTTTGACCTTTTACAGTGACCCCTCTTCCTTGGTTTATGAAATTTAATTTTAAAAGCATCTTTACACCTATTCAAGAGTGTATAAACGGCTGATTTAATTCTTGTCGATGGCAAAGCTAGATATAATATAGCCTTGATATTAAGAGATGTAAACTAGACTCGCTCTAATTTTGTTCTTATTTAAATTTCTGTACCCTAATCTGGCGTTTTTTTGTTGTTGTTGTTTTTTTTACAGCAGATCTAAGGTGTTATAGTTTCCTGCGAACAAACAAGTCTAAAAGTTCAGAGTGTTTAGCTAAATAATTTAATCGCATCTAAGAATTCTAATTCTTAGAATCAAATTCTAAGCCCTGCGCTATATACTCTTTTGTTGCAGTAAATTTGCCTCTGTAATAACAGCTATTGGATAAAATCCGCTAAAGGACTATTGAACCGCTACACCATTTGTTAGAGACGCCCTTTCGTCGTTTTATGTACTAGAACATAGACTGCCTTTCTTTTTCGGAGTCAATGAGAAAGGGAAAAGAGGCAATCTAGAGCTGATTTTTAGTTTTTTTTTTATGTTTTCTTTTTCTTTTAAGTTTTTTTCTTTCAATCCGAAGAAAGGGTTAAGTACAGAAATCTCAAATTTATTAGAAATGTATGACAAAAAAAAAGATATGTAAAACCTTTTTATTTAAAAAAAAATAAACGTGGAGGTCTTTCCAAGGATGACATAGTTTGTAAGGTTGTCAATTATGAAAAGCTGAATGTTCAGCCGCGTACTGTCTTTCAGAATGATTTCGTCTAATACCAATTTACTAGTTTGATTTAAGTCATTTTCAGATACCTTAAAAAGCAATGCTCTGTTTTTTTTTTTCCCCGATTCAACTGCTGAATGAAATAATAATTCATTTGACTGTATGCTTTGGGCCAGAAGTTTGTGTCCAAAATAATTTTATGTTGCATCTTGGCCTTTAAGATGAATAGACAGTATTGATTTAAAACAGTAAAAACCTATTGTCTGCAAAAATTTAGTTTATAAAAATCAAGCTTAAAATTTCAGTTATTCAAAAAACGGGGGTTTCCATTAGTTTTGCCACCAGCTTATGGATTTTAGTCACAAATTATTTACAGAAAAAGAAGAAAAGGATTAGTCTTTTTTTTTTTGGGGGGGGGGCATCTCAGCAAATGTTTGCTGACGTCGGTCTATTCTAATGTACAGAAGTAATGAAGGTAACGCAATTTAAAAAAAAAATCTTTTTCATGTTTTTTGGCGCATTGAAGAAATAATTTACTACCTTTTAACTTCAATCTATAAATTTGAAGGGAGTTTTTTGTATCTATGTTTTCCAGAATACAAAAATGTGTTAAATTTCTTTTTTTTTTCACCTAAGAAATATTGGGTTCTGCAGTGTGTAATGATTGCTTGAGCTCTTATTTAGGATACAAATTTTTTACCTTTTTTCTTTCTTGTTTGTTTAATCCATTCGTTTTTTATTCGTTTTTTTAATCCATTCGTTTTTTTTCCTCTGATAGGCTATTCAAAATATTTTAGCTTCATGGCAATTAACAATTTAGTTTGGGAACAAAAGCCTAATCCTAAATCCTTCACAAAAAGCTAAAAGTGCCAGAAGAAAAAATTAGAATTTGGCCCTTGAGCCTATCAATATTAAGTACTTTTTTTTTTTTTTTTTTTTTTTTTTTTTTTTTTTTTTTTTTTTTTTTTTTTTTTTTTTTGACTATTCCTACTATAACGTTAATTTTTTTTCTTACTTAATAACAAATTGTATTACTTCCATAGAATTTTTTCAATTGCTAAATCAAACTAATTTTCCTTTTAGAGTGCTTCGATAACAATTCTAATGGGCCCTACAGTTGAATTTATTGACGGTTGCTTTATATATTTTTTTTCTTCTTTCTTATTTTTATACTTCAGACTTTTGGCATGGTTTTTTTTTCGGGGGGGTTTCCTCATTTCATTTTTATTAGATTGACACCTTTTAAAACGGTTTAAAATCAGCCTAATGACAGCCTGGTTGTTGCTAACTAAGCTAACCTCTTAACTTATCTATAAGTACCTGAAAATTCTATCATTTTGTTTTTTTTTTCTGATGAATCATAGATTTTTGTCAGTTCGATAATCTTTTTCCCAATTACTAATTGACCTTGTCAGTTAATCAAATGGTAAAAGATAAAAAAATAAAATTTACCAAATAAACGTTTATTTTCCAATTTTTCTACAAAGCAAGAATTTTTCTGTGTTTTATGTATAACACAACAGTTGCCCAAATAAAAGATTTTCTGTTTACTCCTTGACGAAACCTATGAAAACCTATTTGAGGTGCCTTTGTTATTTGAAACCCGTCGCTGACCCTCATTTCTTCTAAAGTGATAAGATGAAAGTGATCCCATTTTCTGTGCAGGGCTGTGATAGTATCTACAATTATCTCCGTACTGACAGCAGCCTTTTTCATAATAGCGACAAGATACCCTTTTTTCTTCTGATGATCGTTTCAACAGGGTCTTGGATTTTTCCTGAATTTGAGTCTGCATAGAATCGCCTCTGGTTTCTCTTCTTAAATGAGGTGGTATATAAGCTTTTGATGGTGCTCCACTTCTTAAAGAAGTCTCATCTTTAGGAATCCCGCAGATATATTTGAGATTCTGAGTAACAAGTTGTTTTTCTTGAGTTTGTGCCTCAACGGTAAGATTAATGGACACTTTTGTGTCTTGTTTTTGAGCTGATTTTGTTTTTTGTGGTCTTCAAAAATTGACTTCAATTGTCCTTTCTTGCTATCAGTTGATGCAGTTGGCTGTTTCTTGCAATGCATACAGTTGTCATCGTTCTGGCAATTCCCTTTTTCACACGGTCGACTGTGTCCTTGTTTTGCTTCTAATTGATTATTCAAAAGATATTCAGAGTCCCAACAATTAACATCCGGTTTAGCTGCAGAAGTTTCTTCTTCTTCTTTGAGGGGTACAGCAGGTAGAGATGACAGGTCCTTGGTGGCAATCTCGGTAGAATCTTTCTTTGATTCCTTGGTAGTTTGGCTTAGTGTTTGTATCTTACTTGAAGCTGCAGTCGTGGTCGGCTTATATCCCTTACTTCTCAAAAATTTCGTTACTGGCATTATAAGGATATTGTTGCTTTTAAGAGCTGACACAGTTTTAACAAATGGCTTCACTTGTGGCACAGTTTTAACTAATTTCTTTGACCACACTGCCTTTTCCATCGCAGAATTCAATAACTGGCTGCAGTGGCGTTGAAGACTCATAGAAGTACCCATCTTGCTGGTATTCATGTAGATAATATTCTGATTCCTCAGGATAATAGCAATTTTCACAGCTAATTTCTTTAAGCATTTTGTCAAATGTTGAGTGCATAAAACTTATATTCATACTGATAGCTTTCCATTTCGTACAGGCAGATTTATATCGAGGATGACGTCATTCTTAGTATCATTGTGTATTCTTTTGGAATGACGTAATTAACAGTATGACGTCATGCATTATGATTCAAGGCAATAATAATGAACTGGGGAGATTTACCGCTTTAAATTCCAGCGCCTTTGATGGGGGTACCGTAACTCGTGGTTGATTTTGTCTTTCATTTATCATATTGTTAAGACTCTCTAACCTTATCCGACTTTACCATTGAAAAATTTCTCTCCTGACTGCGCTTAAGTCTAGATTCTGGTTTGGCTTGGCTTCTTCGTTTTCAGATTTCTATTGATTTTGCTTGTAGTTTTCTTAGTTTGTAAAAAAAAAAAGGAAAAAAAAAGCGTGTAAAGCTCTACAAAATGTTAGTTTTTAAAATGTTATCAATAAGCCTTAAACTTTGTAACAGAAAAATGAGAACTGATAAAATAAAAATGAATACAGTGTTCAAATGAGAGTAGGTAGGTAATTAAAAATTAGGAAGCACTTTTCTTGTTGCAAATTTGTTTTTACCATTATAATCCCCATATGTGTCTCTAAAATCACCTTTGTGTCTAGGGTTTCTTCATTTTTTTCAATTGCCACTTTCGGGGGGAATTGATCTGGAAACCCTTATTGTCTTGCGTCTTTTTATTTTTAGCTACTACCTAAAAATACTTGGCATTAATTAGAAATAATAATGGTGAAGAAATAAAAGTTCATATTTTACTGATATTTTACTTAATATTTACCTAAAAGTTATTTTGAACTTTATAATTATTATCGCGGTACCGTTCTGCTATAGGACCTATATTAAGTTCTTAGTCTAAGTAGAACCTGTTTCTCTGACTAATCCTAATGAAATATCACAAAATATGATGAAAATATAATAATTTAGAAACTTCATAATGCTTTAGAAACAAATTTGGGCTATATATTTGCACATTTGGGGGGGGGGGGGGGTAAAGGATAGCGGGTCTTCATGTAAAAGGTGTTAGGTACAATAATATCATGATAATATTTACAATAAATTATATGTATATAACTTTATATATGATTTTCCTTGTCACCAGTCAGATTTGTCCAAATAATTGAGTATTAGGCCTATGTATTGGCTGTTCATCCTTCCTTGTGAATTCAAAAGAATAGGACATGTTTAAGGTAATTAATAATATAACTGATTTTAAATTTGATTTGAATTTTAATTTTTATGCTTCGAATTATGAGGAAAAATGCCTTGTATTATATTTTGCGTTAGTTTTATTTTTATGAGAGGCGTTTTTGTTTTCTTTTCAATAAGATTCGGTGTAAAAAGTAGAGGTATGCACTTCCCGGCCTTGAGAAGTTATTCCAGGATTATTCCTAGGTAAATCCAAAAAACGTGGTAAAAAACTATACATAGACATCTTTTCTTATTTTATAACAAACTTAGGCAGGATGGGAGGGGAGGGTGCGAATGCTCCTTACATCCCAATCCTTGCAGGCTTTTGCATAAGAATGATTTTTGTCTGATCTCTTTCTTCTTCACCGAAGTAAAATAAATAATATAGAATACTAGTTAGAAAGTTCAGTATATTAGAAAGCAAAGTCTTGAAAAATACCTTTCAAGATGAAATATCCTGAGATTCAGTACCTAAAATTAGATCCGTTAATATTTAAAAAACACCCTAAGTGTAAACAGTTGTTAAATTTTCTTAAGTTTTTAAGTTTCGTAAACAGTTGTTAAATTTTGTAGCTTAAAGACCTTTCCCCAGGGGCTGTGTAAGGTCATGATATCTCCAAAAGCATATTTATTCGGCTTTTCTTGCGAAGATTAACAAGAATATGAGCAACCCTCCTGAAAAATTCACTCCCTGGAATAGGTACAGAAAGATCACGGTTACGTGTTTACGGTTGGGTTTCTTACGAAGATTAACACGAATTTGAGCAACCCCCCTGAAAAATTCAATTCCTGGAAACTAAGGGTGTTTTTTCCACGGTTTAAAAAGTTTGGAGGAATAGGAAGATAAGTCTGTTTTGGGTAAATTACCTAAGGATTGTTTTGGGTATCCGAAACATTATGAAATATATTGAAACATTGTATATAAATAGAAAAAAAAAAGAAGTATTGTCGTTTAAAATCGAAAACAACCTGGTAGCATTTGTCACAACCCTAAGAAATTTTCTGGCTAGGCACGTAAAGCCCCCCGTGGCCTCTTCCACCTTTGTGTGATGTTTTATGCTGAATAAAAAATTGCGGCAATGGAAAGGGTTCTTTTCAATGATTTTAGTTTTAATAATAATCTAACATTTTTATGACAGAGATCAAGGACTTAAAAACAAAGCTGGCAAAAAAGGTCCCAAGAAAACTGAAAATAAAGAAAAGGTTGTTCAAAAACCAGGAAAGACTGATGTCGAAGTTAACAAAGGCTCTGGAAATGATAGAGCTGAAAGTTCAAAAGAAGAAATTGAGCAAGTAAAAGACGTGGAAAATAAGAAATCGGATGAAGAAAAAATGGAAGAAGATGAAACCGATGAAAATGTAAGTTAATGGGCAATTGGAAAAAAGATAATATTTTGCAAAAAATTGAAAAATTAAGCTCAAGCTTTTTTGTATAGTTTTAGAACTATATTTTATGAATACAAAAGAGTTTATTATTGTAAGTTGGTATGGTTTCTTGAAGGCAAATAACTTATGTTCTGGCTATAAAGCTGAATTATAAAACTTTTATCACATAATGTATTTGTATAATTTGGGATAATTTTCTAATTAAGTTTGTTTTGAGTTAATTTTTTAATGGGTCCAGTTTAGTTTTCAGACGAGATACTCTCAGCAGCTAAAAAACTGAATAAGACCCCATTACAGACCGCATTTCAGAGGAAATGATCAAGTCCATCCTGAGACGAACCTTGGCCATCTAGCTATCCTTCTTCTCGCTCTTGTGGCAGACTGAAAGGATCCGCAAAGAATGGAGAATAGGCACTATAGTCAAATTCATCAAGAAAGGAGATGCAAAAGAATGCGCCAACTACAGTGGCATCAATTTTCTCTCAATCCTGGCGAGGCCTTTCTCGAACAAAATACTAAGAATACTTCAAACTGCCTTCGATCCCCCGTTGCGTGAAGAACAACATGGATTTCGACCAAACCTATCCTTTGCCAACCTTATCTTTACTCTGCGGACGATACCTTGATGTATCTAATGAATGAAGACAACGCTTGTACATACTCTTCGTGGACTTAAAGAAAGCGTTTGACTCAGTGGATCGTCAAATACTGTGGAGAATCTTACAGTTATGAGGACTTCCGAGAAGCTGATCCGTCTTATGTACGAAGAGACGGATTGCTGTGTTAAAACCTGATGGCAACACGTCCTGTATCTAAGTGATGACTGGTGTCAAGCAAGGCTGTATCCTGTCGACATTTCTCTTCTTCCTAGTTGTAGACTACATTTTTAGACAGATAAATGGACACGGAAGCGTAATTGTAGGAAAGCTTCTCCAGGACGTTGATTTTACCAATGATGTGGGGCTCGTAGAAGCCGACTAGCAAAAGCTTTAGGACTCTGAACAAATTTACGAAAAAAGCTGAACAATTCAGATTACGCATCAATGCTCTAAAGACTAAAGCTATGTCAAATAGTAGTTCGTCCATGGGACCCCAACTAAGGCATAAAGACATCAAACAGGTTACAGACTTCAAGCACTTAGGGAATATAGTAACTTCTAGTGGTGACTCTGAATAAGAACTACGCACCAGAATAGCCCTAACCAACGCAGTATTTCAGAGACTCGTAGAAGTCTCTAAAATCCACAGTATACTCACAGAAGGTGAAACTCAAACTCTTCCAGAGCAACGTTTACTCTATACTTTTTATCTATACCCATAGAGTTATTGTTATGCATTTCCTAAAGCTAACCGTGAAAAAGGCGAAACATTTGTGGCATCAGGATATCCGATCATTTATCTAACCGGGGTAAAGGGGTGGTAACTGGCAAAATCGGAAAAGATGGTTTTCTAGGGATTTTTTTTTTCACGGTTGTACCGGTGAATTATTTGCACAATTTTAAATATAATCTCGGATCGAATTACGGGAGAATATTAGCTGCAATAACCTCAGCAAATTCATAAAAGAACATTTTTAGTACATCAGATAATTTAAAGTTTGGTATTTTTTCTGCTGTATAAAGAACTATAGTTCATTAGTTTTTCAATTTCAACATGTTTAAATTTGCCGATTCGAATTAAGACTAAATGAAATATGTTTAAATTTTTAGTCAGATTTTCTAATAATTTAATGACACAAAACTGACTAAAATCTGTCTTTTAAAAAAGACAAAATTTCTTAAAAGAAATATTCGCTTTGTTTTTCAGCATTTTCCATCTTGTAGTCATGATTCTCGTAAAAAAAAAGGCTGTAGCCTCTGCTATGAATTGGCTAGGTTACGTTTGAACGCCATGATTAAAGAAAAAGAAGAAAAAAAAAACTAAGTTAAAAAGCGTATAGATTGCTTTGGGATTTAAACGTTGTTTTTTTAGACAGTATTATTTTATTCTTAATCGCCAAAATTCTTTACATAGAACAGTAAGAGGGGAGTTTTAAAGTTCATAATCTGTTAGTGGTGAAAACTGAATCCATTGACTAATCCTTAGCTTTGGTGTTCCTCATTAGAATATGCTTTGTGTATTTTCATGGTTTGGAGCAAAGGGCTTGAGTAAGTTATAGTCGTCAAACGCTAGATGGCGTTGTTAGCTCTTTTTATCGACATTAGTGCCAGTTCCCACTCTTATAAACTATTCATATTCTTTGGTTTGGGTGTAATATATAGTAGTAGAACTTAATGTATTTCAGCACTACCGCAAATACTGACGCCATATTTTTGGTTTTTAAATAATTACATTTTTAAAAAAGCAAGTTTTTTTCAACTGAAAGTAAGGAGCACCATTGAAACTTAAATAAACTGAAATTATTCCGTGTATAAGAGGGGGGGGGGGGGGGGGCTGCCCTCTCCTCAATACCTCGCTCTTCACGCTAAAGTTTTTTTTTAGTACTTTTAAAAAAGCGTCATATTCCAATTAAACGGCCCATTTTTTTCACGGGGTCGCTGTTAAAAAAATTGTGCAAAAATCAAACTTTGGTATAAAGAGCGAGGTACTGAGGAGCGGGCAGCCCCCCTCATATATAGAATAATTTCTATTCTTTCAGTTTTAATGTTGCTCCTTACTTTCACTTGAAATTTTTTTCAACTTCCATGTTTTTTTAATTAATTTTGGATAATTTGTCGAATAATCCCGGAAAATTTCCCTCTACTCATATGAAAAATCCCCCCACGCTCCTCAAAAAGTTCTTCCATGAAAAATCTTAAACATACCCCCCCCACCCCGAAAATTCCCTGGGACAATTCCATCATCGGTGAAAATTCGCCGTGGAAAATTTCCTGTGCAAAATAATGCTGGAAAATCCTCCTTACTTTCATTTTAAAAAGGCTCGTTTTTCATTTAATTTCTGATTGTTTTTCAAATCATGCTGGAAATCCCCCTCCATAGAAAGAAAATCCCCGGAAATCCCCCACCCCCCAGTGGAAAGTTTCTCCCGTGGAAAATTCCCGCTCCCACTGAAGATTCTCCCAGACAATTGTTACCCCCGCTTAAAAATTCCCCCGGACAAATCCCCCCGAAGATCTTCACATGTAAAATTGAGTCGCAAAGAGAAAATTAGAAAAATAAAAAAGAAATCGTATAGGAATTCTGGTTAATTTCTCCCTTGTAAAAACTCGCCAGAAAATTCGTCCCCGGAACCTTCCCCCTGTGGAAAATCCCCCTCCCCCTCCTCAAAAAAGTCTGTATACTTCCCAATAATATAAAACAACATGTAAATAATGAACAAATCTCACTACTTACAGCCCTTTCCCCAGGGGCCGTAGGGGTCCTGTCGTTCTCAAAGGCATAGTTATTGGACCTTTCGACAGTGCTGAATAAAATTGCTATATCAAAATCTTTATCAGCTAACTGGGGGAAAAGGGGGCGTAGGAGGGGGCCTAGTTGGCCTCCACTCTTTTGGATCACTTAAAAAAGGGCACTAGAACTTTCGATTTCCATTTGAAAGAGCCCTCTCCTGATAATTTAGGATCATTGGTTCGATAGGATCACCACTGGGGAAAGCAAAAAAAAAAAAAAAAAAAAAAAAAAAAAAAAAGCGACACTTATTCCTGATCTTTATTCTGGTAAAAAATAAAAAATTCCACATTTTTGCAGGTCAGAGCTTGAAACATCTACGAGAGGGTTATCTAATTTGCTGAATTTAATAGTGTGATTTACATTACGATTCCTTGACTTTTTAGGGGTGCTTCCCCCCTTTTTCAAGAATCAGGCAAATTTTCTCAGGTTCGTAGCTTTTTGATGGGTAACATTAACTTGAAGAATTTTATATATTTGGAATCAACCTAAGCGTATTTTAAAGTTTGGTTACTATTGCGCTATAGTCGCAGTATGTATAGTTTCGGTTACTATAGTCACTCCTTGCTTATAGTTCGTTACCACGAACTGTTTGTTGAAGTGGTTGCATTAAAGGGAAAAAGTATCTTCGAAGTTCGTTTTAATTAAAATCATGTAGGAATTGTATCTCTAATCATCTTGTATGGTGCAACAATTAACCTTAATTCTCTCGACAATGGCTTGAAATGCCAGAGTTTATAATTCTATGCGGCCTAAAGTCCGTCTCCAGTCCCAAAACAGTGCATATGCACCTCGATTTTGAGCTACGGTGGCTTCCTTCGTACCTTTTTGTGCTGAATCGATTGTATATCCGATGTTGCTTTATCTCCTATGATTGCGTAGATTGGCAGTTCAATTTTAGTGACGGACCAATCACAAGTGCGAATTTTCACCACATCCTTCACCTGTGCCTTCACCTGCATCAGTTGACATGTTTTTCTAAACAACTTTGGAAGCAAGTTTTTAAAGCGGTTTTGGCATGAAATGCCTCAGTGTGACTTTAGTTCAGACCTTGTTAAAATGGTTAATGTCTCAGACTGTTGATTTTTTATATTTATAACAAGTATATGAAGAAAATGGGGGTGTGGTCAAAGTTTCCTATTACATCTCTTGTGATTTACAATAGTGTGTCTTCACGAAACTGCCCAAACCGCATTTTAGAAACAGTGAATGCACTGAAAGTCTATTTTCTCGTAAATAGCGACGAAGACCACACTGCCTTTCCATCATAAACAATAAGTAGAACAACAGGAAATTTTTTATGGAAGACAGTGGAACGCAACTTTAAATGAATATTTCGAACCTATATCCAAGGGCCGCCCTCAGCAAAACAAACGAAAAAAAATATAAAAGAAACTCACATTAAAATTCGATTATTAAAACTGAAAAAAGTTGTTTTTTTTTTTTTTAATTTCCAAAACAGCCCTAGCATCATTACTTCAAGGAATTTCAACCAGGACTCTGAACTTCCTTGAAGTAATGATGCTAGGGCTGTTTTGAAAATTTTAAAAATTTTTTTTCAGTTTTAATGATCGAATTTTAATGTGAGTTTCTTTTATATTGTTTTTTTATTCGTTTGTTTTGCTGAGGACGGCCCTTGGTTATAGAGTCGAAATATTCATTTAAAGTTGCGTTCCACTGCCTTGAATAAAAAATTTCCCTGTTGTTTCACTTATTGCTTATCTATTTTCTCGCGAATTTAGTCAGGCTTTCGTAAAACAATAGCTCTTCGCGAATCAGGAAGAAAACTCATCGAGAAGTACTGTTCATTTACACTTTGTTCCAAGCACAGTAAGTCAGGCCTTCACGAAAAATTGTGGATGCTCTCTTGTGCAGATTTACTGTTCCGGGATCGGAAAGCCGACTTGTTGAGTAGAACCTTGGAAGAAAGCCCAACCGTTGGGGATCTTAAACTTGGTCGCACTTTGAACGTCTGACTCTTTCTAGGGTAGAGTAGGATATACTTGATTTATTCTTTGCACCTTTTATCAAGTTTTTTTTTTTCAAATAATTGATATTACTGGGTTTTAGGTTATTAATGGAATAAATGGGTGTTTTATTAGTATTAAGAATCTGGTGTGGTTTATTAGTATGAAGAATCTGGCGTGTTTTTTAGTATAGTTTTCTGTGCTTTAATCGTTTTGATCAAAATTTTAAATTGAATCCTTTTATTTGAATTGAATCCTTTATCTGTATGTTTTTATTCATTTTTTTTTTTTTTTTGTGGCCATGGCCGTTCCGGGTTTTTCTTGTCAAATATACTACGCTGCACTAATCTGCACGTCTCTTTCTTCAACCTCTTTTTCATTGGTAAATGATGCGTAAAGTGTGTTCTGTTTGCCTTATGTCCGTTGAAAAACTTTTTTTTTAGGAAGAGGAAGCAAATGAAAACGAGGCTGAAGAAGACACTACTGAATATGCTGGACTTCCAAAAGAGTTTCTTTATTGTCATTTCTGTGAAAAGGATCTTTGGAATGGCCCAGTAAGTGATTCTCTCTCTCTCTCTCTTTCTCTCTCTCTCTCTCTCTCTCTCTCTCTCTCTCTCTCTCTCTCTCTCTCTCTCCTCTCTCTCTCTCTCTCTCTCTCTCTCTCTCTCTTCTCTCTCTCTTTCTCTCTCTCTCTCTCCTCTCTCTCTCGCTTTGTCCTTTCATGACCTCTTTCACTGTGACCGTGGTATTGAGCCATTCCGTTAATATGGTGAGACAGAAAATAGCACTTTGGACTGTCCAATTTACTTCCTTGTCCCCTTCACTTGGCCATTAGCATGATACATTGAATAAAGCGAAATAAAACTTGCTAATAAATTAATGCCTTGAACGAATTCTAGCATTAAGAGATTAAATCAGTCACTCCTGTTCGGTGGTTACCCTACCCTCAAATGTGATGGATACTCCAATGTATTTTATGATGATTATTATTGATTATGATGATTATTATGATGGTGCTGATTATTTGTTCGGCACACAGCTCCTCTTTCAATAGAAAAAAAAGGAAAAATCAAGATAATAATAGGAAAAAAAAGGATTATATAAAACTAAAACCCTGAATTAAAAAGTAAATTACAGTAGACAAAAATTTGCCACTGGTTACAAGGGTAAATTAATACTAGAACTCTAACGTCAGGTCTATAATCTCTATTGACTGATATTGATGAAAGGAAAGATTGTCAAATCTCAAAGTTGAATGCTTCGATAGAATTAGTTTTAGGAGCCATCAGTGAAACTTAATTCTTAATGAACTTTAATAAATAGGTGAAATTAATAAGAAGTCAGTTGAATAAGAACTCAGTTAATAGTTACAGCGAATTGCTGTTTTGGGAATTTAATAAATTCTAATTGCGAAAATTTTCTCCTGAGGTTTTGGTTTATTACTTTAATATTTACTTTACTTTAATATTATTTACTTTAATTTACTTTGTTGTATTATTTACTTTAATAGTGGCGTAGGCTAACATAAAGAATCACCTGAACGGTGTCTTTTCACTTGAAATTTTCACTAAGGGTTGGTTTGCAGTCTAATTTTTCAATACTGTACCGGAATCTTCGGTCTCTTTGAAGTTCGATTATGATCTATGCAGAGACATTAATGCCATTGACTTCTTTTACTTGATTTTATTTTCCTGCAATTCTAAGTTTTGGCGTTTTGTTCTGGTTTTCTCTTGAATAAACTGGTCTTGGAAGGTAACTGGAAATATGTGACTGGGGCAGAATAATTTCCTACACTCTTTAATTGATATCTCCTTTTTAATATGGGTTTTAAGATCTTTTATTTTTTCTCTACAATTTTTATTTTATCAAAATGTAGCTTAAAAATTTTATTGTTGCTAATTATGTCCTTTTTTCAGTCTTTTTTAAGGCATATCCGGAGCAATAAACACAAAGGCCTAGTTCGTCGACTGGAAGGTGTATATGAAGCAACTGTCAAAAGTCTTCGACTCCTTTCACAAGTAAGCTTCATTTCAGTTTCATTTCAGTTGCTTTTTTCAGTTTCATTTCAAAAAATCTTCTCTAGACATCAGAAGAATGTGAAGAGTGATATCATGGAAGTGTAGGAGTCTTCTTTCCTTTTATTAGTTTTAGAGCGTTTTAGGTGTTAGAAAGTTTTAGGCGTTTGTAGAATGGTTTATTTCTTAGGCTGTAATTGAAATATTTGAAACTTGTTTTTTGCTTTCCCTTCCAGTGTCTATGGGAAAACCATCCCGATTCCTTTCTTGTTTTGCGCATAATTTATGGACAATAGTCCTTTGTTGATTAAAATACAGCCCCCTCCCCCGCTTAGTTACGAATTATTAATCAACAGACGTATACATGCAATCTGAAATATAGTTTTTCGTTTATCACGTATTAATTATAAATATCTAAATTCTTAGAAAAGTGATATTTGTATTATAATAAGCGAAGGCTATTATAGAATAGGTCCCTCTCTTCGGCTAAATCCCCCTCAATGTCTTTTTTTTTCGTTGTAGAACTATAAGGGTTCTCATCACTTTTATAGACGAATCACCGTAAAATTAATCGAAAAACCCAACTCAATGATTTCTTTTAGTTCTAACATGTAAACTCATATTTACGAAGATACACAATTATTACTTAATTTTAGCAGAAAAATTGTTTTCTATAATAGAACTTCATCACTCTGCTGTATCTGGTAAGCTTTTGAAGTGAAGGACTATCTCTCCCTAATTGTCAGAGTAAATATTAGTGTTTCGAAAGTCATTTTGAACTTCCCTTGTACAGCAAACGCCGAAAATTTGTTCTAACAGTAATTCACGAGGATATTGAAATATTTCTGCTAAAGTTACATCCGTCTCCGTGTGGCGTTTTCTTCGGTGTAATTCAGGATAGTTGGTTAATATACCATCAGCCAAAGTTGTCGACCCAGCTCTTACTAGGTTTTGCTGCTCGGTTAAATCTCTTTAACTGTATCTCCAAGATAGATCATAGACATGCGGTCCTTATTCTTTAACGTTGCCACATTAGCGCAATTGATGTCTTCTAACTTTGTTTAGGATCTTCTTAGGTACTTGTTTATTATTCAGAACACACTCAAGAATTTTAGATCAGATAAAACCCGTTTCATAGCCATAAAGACAAGTAACGGGTGACATAATGCACTGGACATATATAATGTGGGCTATATATTTGCATATTAGGGGGGGGGGGGGGGGGGGGGGGGGGTAAAGTATAGCGGGTCTGTATGCAAACTGTGTTAGCTACAATTATTCTGCATATAATGAAGTAAAAATTGTTTTCTAACTTCACGTTGTCCAAATACTCTCCCCCTCCCTCTACTCCATCGTTGTCCAATAACTCCCCCCTCCCTCTACTCCCTCGATGTCCAATACTCCCCCTCCCTCGCTGTCCAAATTCTCTCCCTCTCCCCCTCCCCTCTAATGTGCAAATATATAGCCCAAATTATATAAGTCCAATGCATTCTGTCACTTATCTTTGTGGCTATGCAACCGGTTTTCTCAGATCTAAAATTCTTGAGTGTGTTCTGAATAATTAACAAGTACCTCTTCTTATTTTGACGTATTTGTTTTTTTTGGACTTCTTCATTTTTGATCTAAAGATGGCTGCGTCTACAGTCAAGCATGCGTCCCACTCTACGTCCACTCTACATCATGGCTGCGTCCATTCTACACCTGATATCCCTCTTCCGTGTTAAAAGGTTAAAATCTACTAAGTACAAATTCTTATTGTGTTTAATTTTGAGCACAGTTTTGGGATTCCTGTGCGATGTTTGAGCTTGTAAAAAAAAGTATCATCGGTATCCCTTACCTCCAACTCTAAATAATTTTTCATAAAAAAGGATAATCTAAGGTTTTATGAAACGGGTTCAGTCCTATGGTTAAATTTAAATCCAGATTTTTCTTGAAAGTTAGGGTAGTTTATGGTAGCAAAAAATTTATTTGCTCTTTGGATCGCAAACGCTACAAGGTGGAATAATCATTTGTTCCTTAACGGTTTAATTCTGAAAAGTATATTTGTAAAAAGGTTCCATGTCGGTATTTCCATTAATACGTATGATACAATTTTTTTGCTATAAAGAAATTTTTTTTATTCACAATTATAGTTTTGACACTGGTTTTCACAACAGTTGCACTTTGATTTCACAAAAATCAAATGTCAACAAACAACATAATAATCCACAGAATAAAAAAAAAACCTACAATGTAAAATCAATCAGTAAGTAAATGCTACCAGACAGGGCGCTGGGAAGTGACAAGCTCATTATCAGACTCCCAGATTCTACCAAAGCAGAAGACATCAACAGAACAGCAAAAATTCAGCAAAAAAAACAGCAACTTGATTTATGGTAATGCCTTAAATTCGAGACAATTTCTAAAGTCTAGTGTACACTTGGCTGAACAAAAGACTTTGAGAGTTTCTTGTCGTACCTGTTAAAGATAGACATAAATTATCCCGCTATGGGTGTTATCATCAGTCAGAGCTCTTAGAATCAGCTGTTCAGATGGTTGTAAGTGGTTTTATCAGAGGGAAAGAAGGAATACTTGTCCTGGGCACAGAAATTTTAGGGGCGCAAAATTACAAATAAATAATTTGACGGTTGCAATCATTTTGTAATTTTTGAAATTTCATTTCATTAAAATTAAGTATAGGGTGCAGTTAATAAACGAACATGATTAATAAATTATTAGTTAAATTATAAAATAAAGATAAATTAAGAAATAATTAAATAATAATAATTAAAATAATTAAATTAAAATTGTTAATGTTAATTAAATAATTTTAATAATAAATGTTTAATTAATTAATAAATTGTAAGTAATCCCGTTAATAAATGCAAATTTTGATAACATTTGGCCTGAAAATGTTGTGGGAGCCAGGGGGGGGGGGGATGCTAATAAACTTTTGCCCCGGGCGCAAGAGAGCCCAGAACCGCAACTGAATTTGATATGAATTCTTTTACTGTCATTTTCTTTCGCTTAATGTCATTTGCTGTTAGATTTTATGAAATCATGAAGAGCATTCTGTTCTTCTATTTTATTATTGCCGTTTGTGTAACGCCAGCGTTTTGTCATTTCCATCTTTACAGCGTCAATTTTGTGTCAATGTTATTATTGCTTACGTCTGAAAATCAGTGGTAGTTCTTGCCTCTTTTGCGCCGGGGGCAAAATCTTGGTTAGCACAACTCCACCCCACCCCCTGTCTCCCAGAAGTTTTCAGGCCAAATTTTAATAATTTTTTCATTTATTATCGATATTCGAACATAAAATATCACAAAAAAACATTAAAATTGATTAAATTTGGTCTACTTATGTTTATTTTCAAGGAATGGTGATGAAGATACGGGACAAATGAAAATTTCGGATTCAATTTGCTTATGCTTACTGCCGACTGCGCCCTCTGTTTTATTTTGATAAAAATAAAATTTCAAATATTACAAAATCATAATAACCTTTAGATTATTTATTTGAAATTTTGTATCCCTAAAATTTCTGCGCCCGGGGCAAGTGACTCCCCCCCCCCTAAAAAAAATCACCTGTGCTGACAACATTATTGCTGTCTTTCATATAATGTCAGTGTTTTTGTCATTGACATCCATACAGCGTCAGTCTTATGTTCATGAAATTAGTACATATGTCCGATAATATAATTGTTGTCGTTCATGTAACGTCAATGTTTTGTCATTGCCATTCATATAGCATCTATCTGATGTCCACCCAATGATAAAAATGATGTATTTTAGTTATTTTATTGCTTTCGTCATTCTTGTAATACCGTTCCTTCGTCACATTTTATGAAATCTTATTGGTTTATAATAAAAATCTGTATTTTTTGTCGCTGTCACTATCATTATTTCCCAGCGTTTTATGGAATAATTTAAGTGGTATTATGTTAATTCTTTATCATTACATCCATAACATTTCATCCTTTTTTATTTAAAAAAAAATATGTTATATTCTACTATTTTCTCGCATTGTCGCTGTTATTGTTGTATTTTCATACTTTTGTTTTATTCAATTGTACCTCTAAAAAAAAAAAAAAAAATATTTTTCGAAATTAAATCTGAGTATGCCCATATAGTTTGACCTTCAATAGGTAATAATATTGCTTGACGTTGTCATAGAACATAATACATAAATGTATCTATAGCATATCGATAAGTTCAGGAGACTGGTTGGAAATGTAATTAGAATATGGTACTTTTTTACCCATATTCATGCTTAACTTTGCAAGGGCATACTCGTTGCCATCTTGGTCTGTCAAAGCTCCGCCCCACTTTTTGGGGATTTGAGTTTCTTCAAGAGTTTCAAATTCCTGTTGCCATTGGGTTTTATCGCTGCCAATGATTCGGATTTTTTGCACCGTCAATTCGGAAAGGAATGGTTTAACAAAGTTGTATAACACGCTGAATAAGGCTGGTGTATTAAAAATGACCAGTTTGCCCAAAATCTCGGATAGTTGGCTTCATACATTTGTGCCAAGTCTTTGCCGAAATTCAGTGAAAGCCAGGATGTGAGGTCTGCCACTTTCCAGTTAGCCAAGTCAACGAATATATTCAGGCGATTGATTTTGTTCTTGTTCTTCTTGGAATTTTTTCCAATAATTCTCATGGTTCTTTCTAAAATCCACGCACAATAGTTGAGCATTTCTTTATGGGGTACAGATTTCAAAACGCCTCGTATATCCATATTGCCGAGCATTAGTATCCACGTTGGGTTTTTATCAATATCTTCGCCAAGAAATCCCAACGGGATATGAGACCTGGCGATAGAAGTTGGTATCCATGTGTCTGTAAGTTTATCGGCACCAAACTTTTGCCTCCAGTGTGTATGGGCTTTTAACATGTCAAAAGCTTTGTCGATCTCAAAGTCTCGGGCAATTAACCATCGGACAATATACGCTTGATTTCTGTATGGCAGTTTCAAGTCTTCTACTTCTTTGGAAAACTGAAAAAAAAAAAAGAATTTTTAGTCTATGGATACCAGATAATGAGGGGGGGGGGGGGGGGGGACTTTTGATATACTATAATGGAATGTGGGAAAATATTTAGAACTGCAAATCTGAATTCAATCTTGTTGCATCGTCAATATTCTTCGAGCCTTGTGAAAGCAAGCTGAGTGGAAAGTGCTGCTGCTGGTCAGCTAACATAGACAATACTTTCCAGGGAAGGACACTGGGGTGGATGACCCCCCCCCCCCCCCCCCCCCCGAAAACTTGAATTTTGGGGATTTCTTATTCAAATTACCAAATAATATTTTTGTCTTCCCCCCCCCCCCCCCCCCCCCCCCCCCCCCCCCAATGAAAAAAAATACATACGTCCCCAGTTCTTTCTGTAAGAGAGTAAATAAATTCGTGGTGTTTCTTGTTAGGTCTGCACTGTAGAACACTTCTGCAACAAATGTTCGGGATCTGTCGTGATTATATTATCTTCCTGCAAATTTCAACTAATTAGTTGTTGGGGACCTTCCAGAAAAGTATTGAATAAATTATTTGGAATTACATTACTTTGGATTCCCGGTCGAAATGCCCCAAAAGCATAAATGAATGAATGAGATTTAGTTTTCGTTTAAAAAAATAGCAAGTAGGGCTATGATAATTAAAGAGAAAAAAAGAGGGGAAAGATGCGGCATACACAAACAACAAGAAGAAAAAAAACCCAGCTATTCCGCTAAAACAAAACAATTAAAGAATAATATTATACTTGAAGGAAATATCAAAATCATGTTGCGGATCACGCAAACTTTTAAATTTATTTTGCCTTTTAATGACAGCGGCAAGAGGATCGGCTGCTACATAATTTGCTGTTACTAATAAAGACAACGATATACAGGACAGTAAAACACTGTAAAGGCGCCCAAGTAAAATGTGGTTAAGCTACAATTTACTGCCAACAAGGAGCCCAAAGGCGGATATTTTTGCGAAATCCTGAAATAGTAAGTAATTGGATTAACAAAGCTTGTTGACTACTAAGGTCCCTGTGTTGGCCTTGTTGTATGTTGCTATAGTAATTTTCGATCTCTGGGTCTCGTATTACCATAGCTGCACCGCCGCACCACCACAGGACAAACAGATATTTGTGACAAAACCCTGAATAAGATTCTAACGAGTTGATTTCAAATTATGCGCTATCGGAAAATCTAGGCAAGGAGGAATACTACAGACGATTCAAACTTTAGTATCGAGAGGAACATAAGCGGTGGAGGGTTGTTGAGAACGCGGTTCAAACAAACACTTCACTTGTATTCTCATTAAATTTCACACCAATCATAAAATACGCATTTGCCGGTCGAGATAATTTTTTCTGGACTCCAGGGTAATGCGTAGCATCCGCAAAATTTAGAAGCGTAATGTCTATTCCACGAAGCACCCCACTCTGTAATACAAACTGCGGCCATTTCAGCAGTCGTATTATATAAAAGAGAGGAGCTGATGGCTCCCTTTGCCTTTATGTGAAGGTATCAATACAGCAGCATTATTAGTCTCATTAGACGACTGGATATTTTTTTGACTGTAGTTTTAACTTGCGGTTTAGATCTCTTTTAGTGCGTTCGACCATTCCAAAATTACTTATCCGACAAGCCCGATTACTTATCCTTAGCATTTCACAAAAACGTAACTGACGTCAGAGGTTAGTAGCATCGTAATAAACTATGTTGAGGTACAACATAAGTACCTCAAATAATCTTTCGAAAAAGTTGGATAAGGTTGAAGTTTCTGCGTAAGATCTTTGTTAGGCCCAGTTTCGCAATGTTCATGGACCCGAACCTTAATAGTGCGTTCGACCAATCCAAGATTGCTTATCTAACAAACCCGATTACTTATCTTAGCGTTTCATCGACGTAAATCATGTCAGACGTTAGTGGGATTACTACTTGAAACGGTCTGGATTAGTTGTCGGATAAGTTACACCTGCTAACCCTGGAAAATGCAGGATAACTGAGTATAAATGACGCCATGTATAAACAAAAATTCAATCTTTTCAAAAAATAAAATATGTGAAATTATATGCAGAGTACAAAAAGAAACAGTAATTGTGAAATGTGGCACACCTTTAGGGGTTTGTAAATAAGTAATGTTTATAGTTGATACATGTTATTAATGTGGTTATTCGCCTAGTTGCCTACAGCGTTTCAGTTGACAAGTTGCCGGTAAAGTATTTGCTATCTTTTACGGATTACACCCAGGGGCGTAATTTTCTATGGGGGATGGGGGGCATTCGCCCCCTCCAGATCCCAGTCCCCCCCCAGCTGAAATTTAGTTTCTTCAAAAATCTTGTCAAAACTAAAATAAGACTGCATAATTCAAGCTTCCAAAGAAACGGGTCAATGTTCTTTAGTATATCTTTGCCTTTGTGATATTATATGCCTCATTTTCACTGTCTTTTTCACTTGATTTGGAGAAATCGGCTCCAACTCCCCCCCCCCCCCTCCAGGATTTTGACGAAATTACGCCAGTGATTGCACCCGGGGAATTTAATATTAAGTGGATAAGAGGGATAAGGGATATTCGAACATACCGAATTGACGAACACTTAAAAGAAGCTGCGTAAATTGTAATATTCGCAAATTATTTTTTTACAATTTTTAAAATAGATCCCCATTGTTATTGTTAAAATATTCATATCTATTGAAACATGTTATAGCAATTTGCAAAGAATCAGTTATTTAATCAGTTGTTTTGCCGTCCTTTTTCTCTTCTTCTTTTTGTTCATTAAAATTTGTTTGGAAAAACCCATATAATAAAAATCGTAATACCAGTGGAAAAAACCCTAATGATTGTTGACAAAGCTATCTTTGGGTTAAAAACCTAAGAGTGGGATCAGTGAACTGGATTTGACTATCTCCCTTAATATTCAAATCATGACCCCTGCACAATACAGGAAACACTTAGGTTATCTAAAACGACATCAATTTAGATTGTTTAAATAGGTGAGATGGTGAAATTTAAACATGGTGGCCATTAATAGTATATATTCTTCTTAAATACACAATATCTCCGAAGTTTTTATACACAAGGTTTATCCTAGCCAACATAGAAGAGTTAAGCTGTATTACTCTGACGCAACTTAAAAAGGTTATTGGGCTGTGTAAAAAAAAACAATTCTTTTTCTTATGTGAAGAATCATCCACGCCATCTAGCGTAGCTTAGTAAAAGCCGAATTTTGATTAAAAACTGATCTTTTGTCACTTGAGTTGGCTATAAACGGTGTGTAATCAGTTATGCGTGATGAGGAACAGGAAGAGTAATAGGAATTAATCTAAACAACGGTGCTGAAGTGGAATATGGCTACTTGTAAACATTGGGAAAACCAAAGAAAGGTTCTTTAAAACTAATGGAATTTGCCATTTTAAGAATCTACAGTAGAAAAAAATGGCAAAATGCATAAAATGTGCTTATTGGTAAGCCTGGTCATGTTGTTTGTCTGCAATTCAGAAATTACGCAAGCATCGTATGTATTTACTTGCTGCTGAAAACAGCTATTAGCGCGAGCATGAGCTCCCGCTGACGCTGAAAGTAAGAGCAGCGTCATTTTTCACGTTGGGATGAATGAAATGTTTTTGCTCGTTAATGCAAAACGATTTCATCTCATACTTCGTTTGCAAAGGTAAGCCTCGTCACTTCGCAACTGTTATAATATACTCATTGCCGCAAAATGATTAGAACTCGATTATCCAATTCTACAGAGTATTGTGTAGATTGGGATAAGTATGACTGATTTTTGGTGTGACCTTGGATGTACCCTGACGATCCTGGTATCCGATCAGACCCAGAGATAGCCCTAATGTTGTTAGACGATGTGGTGAAGGAGACCTCTTTCAGCTGCCTTTACACTCAGCACAAAAGAAGACGAAATCTATGGAAATAAATCGCTGGAATTTTTTTTTCTACTATATCCATAAACCAAGTGGTCTTGGAGCAGGCTCTCCTACAAATTCTCCCTACCTTCGCAACTTCTTTTAAAGTTCCCAGCTCTTTGTTGGTTGTTACCCAGTTTGGGAATGCACCGAACGTATCGTATAAAGAGAAACGTTGCCTTTACAAGCAGGAGAAGCTGGGCATAATGGTTATGTATTGTCTCGCGGAAGACACTTGACCACCTTCCATGCTAAATCTTTTAGCTGAGTCTCTTGGCTCAAAGAAGGGATGGCAAGGAGGGCTGAGGAAAAATTAGTGAAACTCTGTACATGTCTACTAGTCGTATATACCTTCTTGATCACTTATTCAGCACTGAAATACACCAGATGTGTTGTACAAAGAGAAATACCACTCTTACCATCAGGAAAAGCTGGCCATAATTGTTAGTAATATATCGCGGAAATTGGCCAAGTCAGGTCTCAAGTCTGTCAAGAAGTTCAGGAAGTCTGGACACCGATGATCAATTCTGTGCTCCCATTCCCAGAGCAGCTTGCAGCAGATCACTCAGCACCGACTGAATAAGTATAAAAAATCTCTGATGCCCTGCTGGTGTGATGGAAATGCTTGATTCCAACCGAAAATGTCGGTAAAGGGTGGTCACTTAACTTTCGAAATTTGAATCGGCTATAATATAAAACTAAAATATTTTTTGTAAAGTTTGGATTACCATGGCAGTTCAAATGACTTCCATAACTGGCTGGCCAATACCTTATTTGATTAATCCTCTTTTCCTGTTTTCGATACCTTTCAAATAAACTGAATCAAATGGCTATCTCTGAATTTTGTTCAGATGTCTTTAGGAAAAAAAGGCCGTGGGAGGGGGACTAGTTGCCCTCCAGTCTTTTTGGTCATTTAAAAAGGGAACTTTTTATTTTCATTCGAATGAGCCCTTCCTCGATGTTTTAGGACCATTGGTTTGATACAATCACCCTTGAAAAGAAAAGAAAAACAGTAAATTGCTTTAATTTTTGGGGGCGTTTCCCCCTTTTTTTCGAAAGTCAGGCGAATTTTCTCAGGCTCTTAACTTTTGATGTGTAACATTAAACTTAGTGATTTTTATGTGCTTTGAATCAGCACGAAAAGGCAATTCTTTTGACGTATCTGTTGTTATCAAATTTCCGTTTTTTAGAGTTTTGGCTACTATTGGGCCGACTCGCTCCTTGCTCATAGTTTGTTATCACGAACTCATTGATTGGTCCCGTCCTGTTAAAACGAAATGTGATCCATGTCATGCTCTTCAGTTTTCTAAAACTAAATGTATTTAGTGTAGCATGGTAGCATTCACTTTGGACATCGATTTGTGGGTCTTGCTCATTTTCGAAGAAAATGGCCCAGTTTGCCGCCGGACCAAGAGAAAACCAAACAATTACTCATTGTAGATGCATAGGCTGCTCATTAGTCATAATGGATTCTCTGATCCCCAAGAAAAACGATTCTAACTGTTGATATAGTCTCCAAGATGTTCCAAGATTTCGTTGGAAATGCTTTTTTTTTTTTTTTTTTTTTTTTTTATGCTCATTGTAGACGTTGTCAATCGTGAATGTCGTCATGTCCTCGTCATTGATTCATGTCATTCAAATGCTCAACCATAAAACTAGATTTCTCTCTGATCATGAATGTCAATAACCTTTGAACTCAAAATACCAGTAATCCCAATCCCAAGAATACCCTCCACCCGTCCCAAAAAGAGAAGGACATGTGCTGTTCTTGATCGCCATTATGCTTCTGACACAATATAAAAATCCGCCCATTCCTCCCTTATATACAACCCCGTAAAATTTCCTTTTTCAATGCATCTGATTCCTTACAAAAACCCAAAAATGAATTAAATTACTCGCCCATCTTCAGACATAGGACAAAAATAAGGACATTAGAGATCCCTCTTTAGTTGTTCCCCAATTATGTCTTCTAAAGTTAGCCAACCTAGAACGTCTTATAAATGTCGATCATGAAGTTTTTTGTTGTTTTTTTTTTTTTTTTTTTCTTATCGGTTTTTAGCTGCAAATAATATTTGATGCATTTACGTTAATCAGCAGTTTTATTTCTAGATATTTTTTTATCTACTGATTACAAAAAAAGCATGTTAAATAAACCTTATCTAAATTTAGAGCTTGTTAAATATATTCACATACGCTTTAACCCAGTGAAAGTGAAACAACATATCTTAAATTATCTTTTAATAAAATGCCAAATTTGTCTTGATTTTTTCGTGCAATTTCTCTTTCAGTATGGTATGATTTATTGCATTTTTTTCAAATTAAGTACAAAAGGTTATGGTCAACAATTAAATTGCTGGTGCGTAAACTAACCTTGAATTTTCCCACTGGTTATTTTAGTTCAGTATCCTCTGTTATAACGCTACTAGTGCTTCAGGCTACCTGCGTGTTACCCACATTAGTGCTTTCTATTGACCCCCCCCCCCCACATAAACACTACTACTAGTAGTAGTAACTTACTGGAGCACCAAGCCGCCTGATTCCAAAACAGCTGCGCAAGGTCCTCCTCCACTCTAGTCTACTCAAAGTTTCATTTTTGGCTTGATTTACAAGAAGGTAATCAATAAGGTTAGCCGTTTTGCCACCATGTGATAACGATGTTAACTTATGGACCAAATTATAACCAGGTTCATTGGTTATAATTAAATTATTGTAACTAGGAAATTGTAGCAGTCTATTGCCATGAGTATTTCTTTCTCAGCATCAAATATACCCAAGCTAGGAAGCCATCTATTCCCACGCCTACCAACCTGGGCATTAAATTCCCCTAATAAAGATACCATATTTCTACATGGGATCTTCTCTGTTTATTCCTGTAACTGTATGTCAAATTTGTGTGAGTTACTACTGTCTGTGTCATTTGGTTGTACAAGTAAGAAAAGGTATATGCCTATGTGCCCGATCCTTCCTACCTCAATTGAAAAATTTTATATCACCTAATTTTATGTATCTAGTCCTGGGAGGAGAGTTTCTGAAACTGTTAATATGTCCAGTTCAAAATGTCTGAATTCGTCAGTCAAAATGCCATACGATAGTTGCCTTTCAACATCGTAGCATTCAAAGTCATAATTTTCATATTATTTAAATAATTTGGAAGTTATGGCATCAAGAAAAACCATGGATCCCACCAATCCAGGTCAGGAACTTATAACTTCTTCTCAAGTCTAGACAAAGCGCTTAAGCCGCTTACAACTGGACAGAAAGAATTCCCCTGGACCTCCAGTTGAATTGATGCTTTATGCAAGGCATCTTTATCACTCCATGTTTTTTCTGCCTTTGGCTGCACTCTGTTCCTCTCAAGAAGAGTCAACTTTCTGCACAAGCTATCTCCAGCCTATTACCTCCGACTCATTGTACATTCCCGCATGTAAATATTATACTATAATGATGAGGCAACCATTTATGAATAACATAGCTGGGCAGAGGTTATCTATATATAGGCCAAACAAAATAAGCCCTAGAAGAATTGTTATTAATGAATATCGAGCGAAATGATATATCGTTTACTATGATCTCCTCGAACGGCGCCATTGAAGATCACACTGCAGCGCTGTTCTTTTTTATTAATTCCGTTCTAGCAGGACACTGGATCATCGTAAAGAGCTGCTTCAAAGCCAATTTGAAAGCTAGTGCTTAAATCTGCATTTACTTCATAATTCTTCTTAATAACCTCATCTTAAAGTGCCATATGAAACTGAAAATGGCACTTCTTCGTGATATTTGTGGTGTGGAAAGGCTGGAAAGCACAACATATGTACCATTAAAAGATTATTGGTTTAAAATATCCATGGTCAAAAGTCCTATCGGAGAACGCCTTTCGAATATTTCCCCTTCCAGTCCCCTTAGCAGGGCGGATCCCGGATTTTTTTTTAGGGAGGGGGCGCAAAATAGGTTGATCCGAAAAAAAATTTAGGGGGGATGCAAAGTAGGCTGATCCGATAAACTTGCGTTAGGAACAAGTTTAATTAACGCAAACTTGAGTTAATTAAGTAAATTACACTGCTTTACTCGCCCCGCCTCTGGATTCGCCACTGCCCCTCAGCAAGTGAAGTCTAAAAAAAAACTTGGTTTTGAAAAAAAAAAACTGCTTTGAAAAAGAACTATCTAGTAAAAAAAAGTATTTCATTTAAACTTGATTCAAAAATAGTAACTATTTTTTATGTTTATCTTGACAATAAAAGTTGATTGCAAAAACGATTTTTCGTGTATTTTGAAAATGAGTTTGGAAACCCTTGAAAGCGGTGGTGGATCCCAACGGGGAGTGAACTATTGGCACAATGGTCTAAAACCCCAAAATATAGGTTTAGAATACACTGTCTTAAAGATTTCAGCCCCGTCTCCATGTTGAAAATTACGACCTCTTGGACTTGAAATAACTGTTAAACCTATATACAGTAATCAGCATGTACATATCTGCTATGTACTCTTCAGGCACTGAGACTTAAAGTTCACTCGTCGGAAACAAATGGTCTAGAACTCCAGAAGATGTTAGTTTCGATGGTGAATGGTACCAACAAAAATTTCTTTTGTTATTTTATTTTTGTGATTTCTGTGGAAAATATGTTCGTCACTAGACAAGCCAAGAGCAAACCACGTCTCTTTGTAATCGAAATTTAAAGAAAACAAATTTTCAGCGAGACTGTCTCATGAGGTAGGAAGTAACACCCGTATTTAGTGCCAAATTTTAACAGAAATTTATAAATTTTCTTTTATACACATACGTTTATCAAAGATTATCATGTTTATTTTGTATATTAAAATAACTTAAAACGGTCAACAATTAATTTAAAAAGATAAGTTCTTTTTTATATAAGTAAAGAGCTAAGTTGGAACTTAAAAAAAACAACTGATGCTTCCCTTTATTTGTAAAATTTTAAAAAACTAGTGATTTACTGAAAAAACTGGTACTAGGTTGGTTTATTTCCCATAGAGAACCCCCCCCCCCTGGAAAAATCCTCCTGTGGAAAATTCACACACACACCCATACGAAATTGAGCAGCCACAGAGAAAGTATGACAAATAAAAATAATGAAGAAAAGAAGGATTTTTCTAATATTCTACCAATATTCCAGAATTTAGGCGAACATGTAGCGTAGAATATCTTGTGGTATTTCTTTTTACCTTTTAATTTTATTTCTTGGCAAACTTATTAGACATTTTGAAGCTTTTAAACAAAACAGATCATTTTCATCATTTGAAGTTTTTATCATAGGGGTTAGAGGAGGGCCGGTTATCAGAAAAGGAACCGTAAGGGAGGCTGATTACCTTCCAGTAGTTTTCTGTCTTTAAAAAGGACGGAGGAGCTTTCGATTTTCGATCGAATGATCTTCCTCCCAGTTTTCTAAAACAGCCCCTTCCATGCAGAGTGAGTGATAAAAAAGCTTGTGGCCCTTTTTTTTGCTTTATTTTGAAGGGAACTTGTTTTTTTGCATTAGGGTCCCCTTAGCCCAAGATTTTAAATTATTGTAAATCTTGCTTTTTTTTAGCTCTCTTTGCCCCAGGGACTTGCGGCTGTAAGTTTTAGTTAGATTAGGAAAAAAGTTTATGTTGCCCATTTTCGCGATGCCGCCTACGCGATGTTGGCGCCTACGCGATGACCCACTGCCCTTCCTTCATAATAGCTGATGTACAATTTTATATTTTTCTTCGTTCTTTTTATTTGTCTTAATTTTCTCTTTGGCTGCACAATTTTCCATTTAGGGAGAATTTCTCCGGGGGGGGGGGGGGGGGGGTAGCCAGACCCCAAAAACAACAAAACCCATGCTAAAAAAAGAAAACAACAGGATGTTGTTTTAGAAGCAGAGAAGTCCTTTCGAATCCTGCAAAATATTAAAAACTAATTTATGAGATTTCCAACAATCTTTCATCGATCATTATATCGATAACTTTGTTTATATTTTAAATGCTCGAAGGTACTTAAGACCAAATAAGAAGCATTTTTTTTTATTTTTTAAACTGGAAAAGTTGTCAAGAGCATACAAAAATAACTTTCCCGAAATACAAAAAGGCAACTCATTAGTATAAATGTGCCAATGTGATCGGTCACAGTAATAGACAGTGATATGAATTTATAACAGTGGCAGAATTTTTTCAAAATCCTGGGGAGTGGGGGGAATTTGGAGCGAATTTTCCAAAATCAAGTGAAAATGACAGTAAAAACTAAAATAAAAAATTTGGTACCATAAAGGTACGTTTTAGTACAATAAAGGTAAATCATAGGCAGCGCAATAGCGCTGCCTAAGTTTTTTTTTTTTTTTTTTTTTTTTTTTTTTTTTTTGTTCTTAGACAAGGGCACCTCGTATCGAAGGAGTTGTCGTAGAAACTTCGAAAATGGCTCATCAGATTGGAAATTGGAATGTCTTGTGCCCTTTTTAATAGCCGAAAGTGATTGGAAGGCAACTAACACCCCTTCTACACCCACCGATTACCTAAACACATCCAATCAAAATTTTGACGTAGCCATTCTGTTCAATGTAGTTGAAAGTTCTGAAAATTAGGTCTTTGAGGATGACAACCCTCATACAGCCCTCAGGGCAAGGGGTGTAAGTTCTTGGGGGCATATAAGGTTTTTATATAAAGTATTGTCGTAGAAACTTCACAAATGGCTCATTTGATTGGAAATTGAAAGGGCTAGTGCTCTTTTTAATGGTCGGGAGTGATTGGAGGGCAACTAAACCCCTTCTCACGCCCACCATTTCTCCAAACACATCCAATCCGAATTTTGAGATAGCTATTTTGTTGAACGTAGTTGAAAGGTCGGGAAATTGTGACTTTGAGGATGACACTCCACCCACATCCCTCAGGGTAAGGGTTGTAAGTTTTGCCCTGTGGGCATATAAGGTTTTCAGAGAAAGTGTTGTCGTAGAAACTTCAAAAAGGGCTCATTTGATTGGAAATTGAAAGGACTAGGGCCTTTTTTAATAGTCGAAAGTGATTGAAGGGCAACTGACCCCCCTTTCAAGATCACCATTTCCCCAAACACATGCAATCAAAATTTTGAGATACTCGTTTTGTTCAACGCAGTTGAAAGTTTTAGAAATTAGGTCTTTGAGGATGATGAACCCCCACAGCCCTCAGGGCAAGGGTTGTAAGTTATGCCCTGGGGGCATATAAGGTTTTTTATAGAAAGTGATGTCGTAGAAACTTCAAAAAGGGTTCATTTGATTGGAAATTGAAAGGGCTAGTGCCCTTTTTAACTGTCCAAAGTGATTGGAGGGAGCTAACCCCCCTTTCACGCCCACCATTTTCCCAAACACATCCAATCATTTTGAGATAGCCATTTTGTTCAACGTAGTCAAATGTTCTGGAAATTTTGTCTTTGAGGATGACAAACCCCCACACCCCTCAGGGCAAGGGCTATAAATCATGCCCTTGGGGTATATAATTTTATAGAAAGTGTTTTCGTAGAAACTTCAAAAAGGGTTCATTCGATTAGGAATTGAAAGGACCAGTGCCCTTTTTAATAATCGAAAGTGATAGGAGGGAAACTAACCCCCCTCTCACGCCCACCATTTCCCCAAACACATGCAAATAAAATTTTGAGATATCTATTTTGTTCAATGCAGATGAAAGTTTTGGAAATTAGGTCTTTGGGGAGGATAACCCCCACACCCTTCAGGGCAAGGGTTGTAAGTTATGCCCTTGGGGCATATAAGGTTTTTATAGAAAGTGTTGTCGTAGAAACTGCACAAAGGGCTCATTCAATTAGAAATTGAAAGGTGCCCTTTTCAATAGTTGAAAGTGATTGGAGGGGAACTAACCCCCCTCAAACGCCCCCCATTTCCCCAAACACGTCCAATCAAAATTTTGAGATAGCCATTTTTTTCAACGTAGTTGAGAGTCAAAGAAATTAGGTCTTTAAGGATGACAACAACCCCCCCCCCCACATCCCTTAGGGTAAGGGTTGTAAATTATACCCTGGGGGCATATAAGGTTTTTACAGAAAGCGGTGTTGTAGAAACTTAAAAAAGGGCTCAATTGATTGGAAATTGTGAGAGCTAGTGCTCTTTGTAATTGTCAAAAGTAATTGAAGGGCATCAAACCCGCCTCTCACGCCCACCATTTCCCCAAATACATCGCATCAAAATTTTGAGATAATCATTTTGTTCAACGTAGTTTAAAGTTGTGGAAATTAGGTCTTTGAAGATGACACCCCCCCCCCCCACAACCCTCAGGGCAAGGGTTGTAAGTTATGCCCTGGGGGCATGTAAGGTTTTTATAAAAAGTGTTGTCGTAGAAACTTCAAAAGAGGCTCATTGGATTGGAAATTGTGAGAACTAGTGCTCTTTTCAATAGTCGAAAGTGATTGAAGAGCAACAAATCCCCCTCTCTCACGCCCACCATTTCCCCAAACACGTCCAAAAATTTTGAGATAGCTATTTTGTTACTATTGCCTTTTTTATTAGTCGAAAGGGATCAGAGGCCAAATACTCCCCCCCCCATGCCCATCATTTCCCCAAACACTTGCAATCAAAATTTTGAGATAGCTATTTTGTTCAGCGTATGAGAAAAGTCTGGAAATTATGTTTTTTAGGGTAAAAAATCCCCCCCCCCGGGGCAAGGATTGTAAGTTATGCCCTGGGGACATATAAGGTTTTTATAGAACGCGTGGTCATATAAACTTCGCAGGTGGTTCATTGGATTGGTAATCAGACGCTGTAGTGCTCTTTATGGGTCAAAGTGATCGGAGGGGTGCTATCCCCCCCCCACACACACACACGTCGTATTGTCCCGAAATGCATCTAATAGAAGATCTGAGATAGCCATTCTATTCAAAATGGTCTAAATATCATATAACAAGCTTTTCGGTTTGAAACAAACCCCAAAGATTAGGGGCAAGGGTTGTAAGTTTTGCCCAGGGGGTATTCAAGGTTTTTACGGAAGGGATGGTTGTTTAACTTTAGAAGGGGCTCAGTCTTTCTCCCTGAAAAAAAACTATGTCAGTATAAACGAACAGAAATTAATTTAAAAAATTCCACAAAATAAGTTTTTGAAAAAAAAAGTAAAGAAGTCCATTAAACCAAAAATGAACAAAAATAGAATCAAATAATCTACCAAGCATACAACTACCACCAATCAGTATCAATAAATGAATGAAACCCAAAACAACAGAAATTAAAATAAATAACAGAGTCAAACTCAAAACGAGCAGAAATTAATATGAGTAGGGTTTTAAACCCCATGCTTTCTAAAGCCAGAATATAATATATACTTTACTGAAAAAAATCTTTTAAATGTTTTCACTTTTATAACTTTAAGAAATCAAAAATTAATTACGATTTTAAGTAATAAATATCAGCATATGCATATTAAACTGACAATGCACATTTTTTTTCGGTAAATTCAGTGAATTTTTTTCAGTAAAGTACAAATATATTCTGGCTTTTACAAAACCTATTTTTGTTCATTTTTGGTTTAATGGAGTTCTTTCCTTTTTTTTTTTGAAAAATCTGTTTTTGTGGAAAGTTTTTTTAATTGATATTACTAAAAAAAAAACTGATGTGCTTCTGTTAATGCTTGAATTATGTAGGTTGATCTCAGTTTTTACAAGATTGTGGAAAAAAGAAATTTCAGCGGGCGGGGGCAAACTGAAGTCTGGGAGGGGCAGTTCCTCCTACTCCATAGCAAATTACGGCCCTGATTTATAACTGTCGACTCCTTAAATCCTTGAAATAGCTTGAAAATTGGCTGCCTCTGTCTGTAATTTTCAAGCTTTGATGCGAATTGTTGAGGTTAATATATACTTCAACAATACCCAACATCTTCGCTTAAGATTTGTCCACAAAATGACAATCTTTAAGTTGTACCAAATTAAGCGAACCCAAATCATAGAAAAACATCCTAAAATACTTTATTTTCCACTGTAAAAGACATCCTAAAGCATTTTGTATTTTTACTCTGCAAGAATCGTAATTGTTTTGTGTTTTCAGTAAAGCGATAGTTTTCCAAAATTTCGCAATAATGGGCAAATGTCATGAGTTGGCTTATTTGAGCGACTTTTATAAATATATTTAGTATATCCTGCAAATTCGCTCTTTTGCTTCCATAGTTCTTTTAAACATTAATGCTCTGATGCGCGGGGTTTTTATTAAAAGTTTATTCCTGTGTTCAAGTAGCTTTTTTTTTTTTCGCGTCAAATAGGCAATTAGAATTATTAATTCACTTCAAAAGTACTCACTAAAACCTACTGCAATTGACTATTTACTTATTTTGCTTCAGAGCTCAATAACCTATAATTTATCATTTTGCACATAGAACATTCTTAAAATATTAATCCACTAGCAAGGCCGTATCCAGTGGGTTAGGGAGTTTGACCCCCACCCCCTGAAACGTTTGTCCGACTCGTAAAAACGTAAAAAAATGAATATAAACAAATTTTTTATGCATTTTTTTGTAACCCCCCTCCTCCCCCCCCCCCCCCAAAAAAAAATTCTGGATATGGCCCTGTCTATTAATATAAGATATCAATACTTTTGGTTACTTTAAAAGGCTAAATAACTTTGCAAGATGTCCATTTTGATCTTTTTTTTCATTTTGACCTTTAAATAGCGTTCAATATAGCACACTAATTACACTTATTCAATAAGTTATTGTAAGTATATAAAATAAACTCATTACCTTTTTTAATATATCTTTTTGATCGTCCGTTAATTGCCTAAGGTCTTCCATGTTTCCAGAATCACTTTTATAGTTTTCTTAGTTGACTGTGGCTATTCAATTAAAAAACTGAACTGAATGTTAACGACGTTATCTTCTTTTCTTTCTTGATAAAACCTGTTTGTTTTTTGTCGTCAATTCTATAACAAATGAAATTGCTTGATTACGTTCTTGTTTCGTATACTTGTTAGCTGTTTTTTGAAAAAAGGATTTTAATTTTTACGTCATGTCGTCAGCTTGTTAGTAGATTCATTGTCCTTCAGCAGTACTCGTACTATGAAAAGGTGTAGAATGAGTCATTTACGAGCCGAAGCTCAGTTTTATTTTAAGCGAGGGAATAAGAGCTATTTTGTAAGCCCAAAACAGTTCGAGTCGGCTCCCCAACTCTCAAGGCCAGCAAAATCCCGTTAATTTAAAAGACTTTCGGAGTTCTTCTGCTCTCTGAAATACAGTAAATCGCTGTTTTAGCTAGGAATGTAAAATCTGTAAATTATAACTGCCGTCACTTACTCCTAGGGACTATAACATTTCGGCTCAAATCCCCTGAGTTTCATAATTTTCCACTCTAACTTCGACTCTCAATACTGAAGTCTTGACGGGCTATATGTGACTCGCTGTATTCTAATTTTTAACAGAACTTGGTCGCACTTATGCTAATAACTTACGTAGATTGGCGTCGTAAGTAAAAGTTTCGGGGTTTTCTTTTTTTCTTCGTAAATTCGGACTTAAAAATGTACTAAATTATAATCACAACTCAAACTCAAAAACCTTTATTTCGAATAACTTCGACTCCCTTAGCTGTAAATTAGTTGGCTATTGATTGCGGATTCACTGCCTTGTTTTTGTGTCCATGAAGAAAACTGATCTCTTCTTTTGCTATTGAGTATAAAGGTCGTCTACCTTCAGGGACGCATGCAGACGGGGAGGGGGCCTCATATCCCTTGCCTAATCAATTTTTGTGTATTTCATATTCAAATTATCAATTTTTTTCTGTTAAAAAAGGTTTAATTTAGAGTATAGGTCCATAATCTCTTTGAGTGGGACCCATGTGACGGACTTGTTATGTCCGTAGCATGGGTCCTTGGTCGAATTATTATTATAATGATTATTTCTACAGATTTTGACTGATTCTCTGTACCAGGACAGGCTTACGAGGGTCTGTTGGAAAGCTGCTGAACAGTTGCTTGCTGTGGCTGTACCCTTTGAAGTATTTAGATTGCATTTACAATTTCACTAGTCATAACATAATTTAATGTTCAACCTTTTGGAATACTCCTATATCTTGGTTTTGTAACCCGCCAAGGCAATCTTTGGGCTACTTGAAAATTCGATAATTTTGCAAAGTGCTCTGAAATCAGACATGACGATGAGATAATCTGAATATGCGATATACCTGATTATATGCTAATCAGATGACGTGGTTCTGAAATGTTATGAAAGCTTTTACCCCGCTGGCTTCAACAATTCTGACTTGATTAGTATTTGTTTCAGGAGCATTGTTTAGGTTGTTATTATTTGTACATATGGTACCGTGAATGTCCAAAAAATCTGATCTCGACATTCACCGGTGAACGTCCGAAATTCATTTTTCTCTGCTTGGATTCAATTAGCTCTGCGAGTCAGCCTTTTCAGTCTTATGCAAGCTATGATGGTATAAGTTAGAGTTAGGTTAGATTATGTTAGTTTAGGTTAGGTTAAATTTGGTTATAAATATCAGAAATGGTTAAAAACCTAAGCTAGCCCAGTCTAACTTAACTTTTCATCATCAAACCTTGCATTAAACTGAAAAAAGTTGACTGGCAGCGCAGAAGATATTTCGGACATTCACCGGTGAATGTCACATTCACGGATTTCGGACAGTCAGGGTAACACATACACTAGATGGCTGTTACAGCATCATTTCCAAGATCTTCATACTGATCCTCTACAATTTAAAAAAAGAAAGTGGCATTAAAAAGTCAAAAAAACTGATGTGTTAATAGAAATGAATTTCTTCAAAGGCCAATTGGAACAGGTTCAAAAAGTATTCAAATGCTAAGTTTGTGGAAGTCATTCAATATTTACTCGAGCTCCAATTTATGGAGTAAAAATAAAAAGGAGATTTATTCATACTTTGGTTTTGATGCTCCATTTAAATGCAATTAAAAATTTTCAAAATTTTGAGCTTTGCCTATATGCTTGAGTATTGAAAATTTTCTCAAGTAATTGGCTTATAAAAGAAAATATAGTGTTTTTTTTTATTATTTTTTTAACTTTTATTTAAAATTCATGTGTCTGCATGAAGTTAAGGGTCAAATAAATACTTAGGCGATAAAACGTTATTCTCAAAAGCGCGTGTTATATTATCTTGTCAAAAGATGCGTGTATTAACATCATCTTGTAAGTGAATTAAATAATAATAAAAAAAAAACAAGTTTTTTCAACTGAAAGTAAGGAGCAACATTAAAACTTAAAACGAACAGAAATTATTACATATATGAGTGGGTTCGCCCCCCTCGTCAGTACCTTGCTCTTTACGCCAAATTTTTTTTAGTACTTTCATAACAGCTATTTATTCTAATTAACCGCCTTTGTGATTAAGGGGTCATTTTTAAAGAATTGGAACAAAATTCGAATTTTGTTCCAATTCTTTAAGAATGACCCCTGAATCACAAAGGCCGTTTAATTAGAATAAATAGCTCTTTTTGAAAGTACTAAAAAAAACTTTAGTGTAAAGAGCGAGGTATTGACGAGGGGGGGTGTGACATCGCTCACATACGTAATAATTTCTGTTCATTTTAAGTTTTAATGTTGCTCCTTACTTTCAGTTGAAAAAACTTGTTTTTTTTTTTATTTAATTTTTTATCTTTTTTAAAGAGTGGTGGGAAATCTGGCACCCCCTTCGTGGAAAGATCCCTTCTCCCAGGAAGAATTCCTCCATGGAAAGATCCTCCCACGTAACCCCCGACCCCCCACCAGAAAAATCTTTCTGAAAACGTCTGTATACTTCCCAATAATCAATACTATATGTAAACAATGGGGAAAGTTCATAACTTTCAGCCCTTCCCCCAAGGACTGTGATGAATTAAGTCGTCCTCAAAGACATAGTTATTAGATTTTCGACTATGCTGAACAAAATGGCTATCTTAAAATTTTGATCGGGTGACTGGGAAAAAAATGAGCGTCGGAGGAGGCCTAGTTGTCCTCCAATTTTTTCGGCCACTTAAAAAGGGCACCAGAACTTTTAATTTCCGATTGAATGAGCCTTCTCTGAATGATCACCGTGTTCGATACGATCACCCCTGAAAAAAAAGCATCCGTGATGTTTCTTCCGGCAAAAAAAAAAATACAAAATTTCACATTTTACAGATATGAACTTGAAACCTCTACAGTAGTAGGGTTCTCTGTTACGCTGAATCTGATGGTGTTATTTTCATTAAGATTTTCTTACTTCGAGGGGGTGTTTCCCCCTCTTTTCTAAAATAAGGCTAATTTTCTCAGGCTCGTAAATTTTGATGAGTAAGATTAAACTTAATGAAACTTATATATTTGAAATCAGCATAAAAATCTGATTATTTTGATATATCTATTGGTATCCGTTTTTTTAGAGTTTCTGTCACTATTGAGCCGGGTCGCTCCTTACTTACAGTTCGTTACCACGAACTGTTTGATACCCGGCTTTTGTCAAAAGTTACATTTTCTTTTAAATAAGCCCTTGAACATCTATCTATGCTGATTCAGTACCCGACTAGCTACAAAGACAAAATAAAATAAAAGAATAAATAAATAAAAAATAAAAAAAGGAGACACATCACTGCTTACAATGCGAAATAGTTGTTCCTTGTGATTTAAGATAGGACCCTAGTTCTCCTATACGTGGTTTAAGGCTATGGGGACTCCAGTGGTGCAGTTTTATTTGGATCTAATGCTATTTTGTGGGGTTTCAGGCTGTTTTTTGAAATTCTCTCCAACTTATTTTCACAATTAATTTTTACTATTAATATTTTCGATATAATAGTTATTCTTTAATTAGCTTCAAATGGAGGTTCTTTTTCACTCGACAGTTCATTTAAAAAGACGTTTTTAATTTTTCAGTTACAATTGGCTAGACTTAATTATTTGCTACTTTGCGGTGCATACTGCAACTATTGATAATTTTTTGGGTATTTCACGTGAATCCTGATATACAGGGGCGTCCCGAGACTCATTTCATTGGGGGGGGGGGATGATCTTCGTAAATTTTACCGAATCACTACATGATTTATGCCGAATTTTCCTCAGGAATCAAGAATTTTGCTAAATTTCGGGCAATTTTGCTAAAATTTTTGCCGGAATTTTCGCCTTCGGCGAAAATTTTACCGAATGCCAAAAATGTTGGAGGTGCGGCGCGGCCCTACCCGCCCTCCCCCCCCCCTCGGGACGTCCCCGCTGATATACGGAAATATTTTGACGGGCTGAACAGAAAATATTCGGTGAAAGAAACCAGAAATGTCGATAAACACCAGCTATTGTATCAAGACAAAATGTTTGAATGCACCTCCATGGATTATTCTGTGTTTAACGGATAACAACATGATAGTAATTTAAGTTTTTTTCGGGTTTTCTTACGATTTCACCGGTGGCAGTTCTGGCCTCTTTTGTGCCCAGGGCAAAATATTGATTAGTGCCCCCCCCCCCCCCCCGTGTCTCCCACGAATTTTTCAGGCCAAATGTCGACAAAATCTTTATTTACTAACCAAATTATTTTTAATTTATTAATTAACTAATAATTCATATTCTAATTTACTTTAATTTACTTTAAATTATTTAATTATTATTATGTAATTATTTTTATTTTATTAATTAATAATTTATTAATTAATTTTATTTATTAACTGTACCCTCTACTTTATTAATAAAATTTTAAAATCACAAAATTTTGTGCCCGGGGCAAGTGCTCCCTTTTTGCCTCCCCTAACATCGCCTCTGATTTCACGGATTTCACGGAGCAGAAGAAAAGATAAAATTTTAAACACAACCTACGTTCATAGCCATAGCTTTGCGTAGCTGTCTTGGTAGCGTTGAAGGTTTTTAATTGTATCAGATCAAAGCTTTCGCTCTCTATGGTTTCCGGTGATCTTGAAAAATTATGCGAACCTGCTGTTTCTTTTCATGTTGTAACTATGGTAACTTGATCCCTTAGCCATTGTCGAACCGAAAGTTCCGACTGTTTTAAGGTGAAGGACTAGCAAATTTTGACATCCACTCTGAATAATTGTTATCCTTACAAAACGCGTCAATTAATATGCTCCGAAATGGTCTACTCTTTTCTAAATTTTCTTTTTACATTGTCTTCCAAATGTTTCAAAAAATTTGACACAACCCAGTGCCTTCGTGCCAGGAAAGAATACTAAAGAAATATACAACTGAAAAAATATACTAAGACCCAGGGGCGTCCCCGAGGGGGGCTAGTGACTTGAAGTCACCCTCTCTCCCAAAGTTTGGTGTTGATAAAGCGAAATCATAAATAATAGATACAGTTTGGTATTTTGGTAAACTTATTTGTCTATTTTGAATCGTTTCACCAAAAATAATCATCAATTTGCTGCTTTAAACTGCGTATTTTAGTAATTACTGCGACTTTAGAGACTTTGTTCTTCCTATTTTTTTTTTTTCTCTTGACAAAATTGTGTAAAACAAGTAACCCTCATCCTCAAGACATAATAAAATTTCTTATACTGAAAAAATATAAATGTTTTTACTTTTATAACTTTAATAAATCAAATAATATTAACATTTTGATTACTAAATATCAGTATATGTATATTAAACTGACAATGGACATTCATTTGTATTTTTTCAGTAAAGTGTAAACTATGTTCTGGCCTTGGGAAGGCATAGGGGTTTTGAGCCCAACTTGTGTTAGTTTCTGCTCGTTTTGAGTTTGACTCGGTTATTTATTGAAATTTCTGTTCGTTTTGGGTTTCGTTTATTTATCAATGCTGATTTGTCGTAGTTTCACGCTTGGTAGATTATCTGATTTTATTTTTGCTCATTTTTTGTTTAATGAAGTTCTTTACTTTTTTAATTAATGGTTTTTTTAATTAATTTCTGTTCGTTTTATATTGACAATGTCTTTTCAGGGAAAAAGAAAATAATGCTTTAAATCTTTTCGTTTTTTTAAGACTTTATAGCTTGGCCTGCTATTTGTAGGCTGGAGAAAAATTTTCAGCAATTTTTAACAACATACACCCTTTTAAAAATCTGGACACAAATAGTAGTGTTTAATTTAGTTTCATACCTCCTCTGGTTGACCTGAAATGGAAAACTTGATACCATTCGCAAGAAATCTGTTTACTTTCTTTGATGGATTGGATACACTTACGCTACTTTGATTGGTTTAAATTTTAAGAGCAGAAATAGCCCCGAAAGTTTGAATATAATACCCTCAGTCGTTCTTGGGATACTGCTGAGATGCCTTATTGGGAATTAGCATTAACACAGTACATTTTGATTTAATCTCAAGGCAACATTTAGTTTTTTAACATAAAGGGCAAATGAGAGGGTGGGCGTGGGAGGGGGATTAGTTGCCCTCCAATCACTTTCGACTATTAAAAAGGGTATTAGCCCTTTCTATTTTCAATCGAATGAGCCCTTTTCGAAGTTCCTACGACAACTCCTTCGATACGAAGTGTTCGGGTCTAAACAACAACAAAAATAATACACTATACCCACATCGATCTTTACTACAATTAATTAAAAAACTGAACTCCATTGAACAAAAAATTAGCAAAAATAAAATCAAAGAATCTACCAAGCGTGAAACTACCACAAATCAGCATCGATAAATAAATGAAATCCAAAACGAACAGAAATTACAATAAATAACCGAGTCAAACTCAAAACGAGCAGAAATTAACATAAGTTGGGCGCAAAACCCCTATGCCTTCCAAAGGCCAGAGCAAAATTTGCACTTTACTGAAAAAATACAAATGAATGTGCATTGTCAGTTTAAATATACATATACTGATATTTAGTAATCAAAATATTAAAATTATTTGATTCATTAAAGTTATAAAAGTAAAAAAAATTACACTTTTTTCAGTAAAGTGCAAATTTTGATCTGGCCTCGGGAAGGCATAGGGATTTTGCGCCCCAACTTATGTTAATTTCTGCTCCTTTTGAGTTTGACTCGGTTATTTGTTGTAATTTCTGTTCGTTTTGGGTTTCATTTATTTATCGCTGCGGATTTTTGGTAGGGTACTAGCCCTTCGAATTTCCAATCGAATGAGCCTGTTTTGAAGTAACTACGACAACGCCTTCTATAAAAACCTTATATGCCCCCAGTGCATAACTTAAAACCCTTGCCCTGAGGGTTGTGGGGGAGTATCCTCCTCAAAAACACATTTTCTATCAAGAATCACTACGCTGAACAAAATGGCTATCTCGAAATTTTGATTGGATGTGTTTGGGGGAATGATGGGCGTGGGGGGCTAGTTTGCCCTCCAATCACTTTCGACTACTAAAAAGGGCCCTAGAACTCTCTATGTCCAATCGAATGAGCCCCTTTTGAAGTCTCTATGACGACCCCTTCCATATGAAATGCCCTGCTCTAAAGTAAAAAAAAATAATATATGGTACATTGTGCCAACATTGTTTTTATATGCCCTCAGGGCATAACTTAAAACTCTTTTCCCGGGGATTGTGGGGGAGTGTCCTCCTCAAAAAGATATTTTCCATCTGGAAATCAACTACGCTGAACAAAATGGCTATCTCAAAATTTTGATTGGATGTGTTTGGGGAATGATGGGCGTGGGGTGAGAGGAGCTAGTCGCCCTCCAATCACTTTCGACTATTAAAAAGGGCACTAGCCACTCCAATTTCCAGTCGAATGAGCCCTTTTCGAAGTTTCTACGACAACTCCTTCGATACGAAGTGCCTGGGTATGGAGAAAAAAAAAAACACATTGTGCCCACATCGTTCTTAACTTAGGCAGCGTGCTACAAGCCTTCCAATCACTTTTGACTATTAAAAAGGTCACTAGGCCTTTCGATTTTCAATCGAACGAGCCCTTTTTGAGTTTCTATGACAACGCTTTTTTATAGACACCTTATATGCCCCCATGGCATAAATTACAACCCTTACCCTAAGGGCTGTTAGGGTGGTTGTCATCCTCTAAGACATAATTTCCAGAACTTTCAACTATGTTAAACAAAAAGGCTATCTCAAAATTTTGATCGGATGTGTTTTGGGGAAATGGTTGTCGTGAGAGGGGCGTTAGTCGCTCTCCAATCACTTTCAACTATTAATAAAGGCACTAGCCCTTTCAATTTCCAATCAAATGAGCCCTTTTGAAGTTTCTACGACGACGCTTTCAATAAAAACCTTACATGCCCCCAGGGCATAATTACAACCCTTGCCATGAGGGCTGGGGGGGGGTTGTCATCCTCAAAGACCTAATTTCCAGAACATTCTACTACGTTGAACAAAATGGCTATCTGAAAATTTTGATTGGATGTGTTTGGGGGAATGGTGGGCGTGAGAAGGGGGTTAGTTAGCATCCAATCACTTTCGACTATTAAAAAGGGCACTAGTCCTCTCAATTTCAAATTGAATGAGTCCCCTTTTAAAGTTTTTACGACAACTCTATCAATAAAACCTTATATGCCCCCAGGGCATAACTTACAACCTTTGCCCTGGGGGTTCTGGGGTTTTGTCATCCTTAAATACATAATTTCCAGAACTTTCAACTACGTTGAACAAAATCTCTAAACTTTGATTGAATGTTTTTGGGGAAATGGTGGGCGTGAGAGGAGGGTTAATTACTCTCCTCTCACTTTCGACTATTAAAAGGACAATTTCAACTTCCAATCAAATGAGCCCTTTTTGAAATTTCTACAACAACTTTCTATATAAACCTTATATGCCCCCAGGGCATAAATTACAACCCTTGTCCTGAGGGCTTTAGGGAGGGGGTGGTTGTCATCCTTAAGGACCTAATTTTCAATAACTTTCAACAACGTTGAATAAAATGGCTATCTAAAAATTTTGATTGGATGTGTTTTGGGGAAAAGGTGGGCGTGAGAGGGGGGTTAGTTGCCCTCAAATCACTTTCGAATATTAAAAAGGGCACACTAGCCATTTGAATTTCCAATCGAATGAGCCCCTTTTCAAGTTTCTACGGCAAATATTTCTATAAAAACTTTATATGCCCCAGGGCATAACTTATAACCCTTGCCCTGAAGAGTAATGGGGGAGTGTCCTGCTCAAAAATATAATTTCCTGAACTTTAAATTGCATGGAACAAAATGGCTCTCTCAAAATTTGATTGGATGTGGTTGAGGAAATATTGGGCGTGGAAGGGTGTTAGTTGCCTTCCAATCACTTTCGAATATTAAAAAAGGCACTAGCCATTTCAATTTCCAATCGAATGAGCCCTTTTTGAAGTTTCTACGACAACGCGTTGTATAAAAGCCTTATATGCCCCCAGGGCATAACTTATAACCCTTGCCCTGAGGGCTGTGGGGGGGTTGTCATCCTCAAAGACCTCATTTCCAGAACTTTAAAACTACGTAGAAGAAAATTGCTGTCTCAAAATTTTGATTGGATGTGTTTGGGGAAAAGGTGGGCGAGAAGGGGGGGGTAGAGAGGGCCCTCCAATCATTTTCGACTATTAAAAGGGCACTAGCCCCTTGAATTTCCAATCGAGTGAGCCTTTTTTAAAGTTTCTACGACGACGCTTTCTATAAAAAACCTTATATGCCCTCAGGGCATAACTTATAACCCTTGCCGTGAGGGCTGTGGGGGAGTATCCTCCTCAAAAACATTATTTTTATCTGGAAATGAACTACGCTGAAAAAAAATGACTATCTCAAAATTTTGATTGGATGTGTTTCGGGAAATGATGGGCGTGGAAGGGGCGTTAGTCGCCTTCCAATCACTTTCGACTATTAAAAAGGGCACAAGCCACTCTAATTTCCAATTGAATGAGTCCTTTTCGATGTTTCTACGACAACTTCATCGATACGAAGTGCCCTGGTCTAAAGGAAAAAAAAAAAAAATAATAAATAATACATTGTGCCAACATCGTTCTTATATGCCCCCAGGGCATAACTTAAACCCTTGCCCTGAGGGTTTTGGGTGATTTTCCTCCTCAAAAACATATTTCCTATCTAAAAATCAACTATGCTGAACAAAATGGCTATCTAAAAATTTTGATTGGATGTGTTTGGGGAAATAGTGGGCGTGGAAGGGTGTTAGTTGCCTTCCAATCACTTTCGACTATTAAAAAGGGCACAAGTCACTCCAATTTCCAATCGAATGAGCCCTTTTCGAAGTTTTCTACGACAACTCCTTCGATACGAAGTGCCCGGGTCTAAGACCAAGAAAAAAAAAAATAATACATTGTGCCAACATCGTTCTTTACTTAGGCAGCGCTATTGCTCTGCCTATGATACTGCTCTTTAAAGACCCTTTTCCCGTGCGAAGTTAGTGTGGACTCAATAAACCTCCTTTCTGAATAAATAATAAAATTCAATATTTATTTTTTTTAATCTAGTCTTTTGATAATCATTTTTTTTACTTTTAATAGGTGGAATAAAGGGTTCAAGCTTTTTCTTAAAAAAAAAATGTCCATTCCCCCTAATTGTTGTCAAATATTGTATTTTATTTTTAGTTATTTTAGCTACTTACAAAAAGTACGTAGATATTGTAATTTCCTTTCAAATGCGCTCTTAAACTTCTCTCGATGATGTCTTGGCGCCTCACTGGCAGTGATTAAGAAAAAAAAGAGAAACTCCTGCATCCCATGTGAAAAAGTGATTTTCCTCGTTGCTCAAGAGGGGAACTGTAATGTTTCTTAAAAGGGGCTTTCAACTAGGGTGATCCCAGTGATGCAGTTTGATTTTTGATCCGACATCATTTTGAGGGGTGTCAGGCTATTTTTTTCAAAATTCTCTCAACTTAGGTTTTGCAGCGAACTTCTATCATTAAGACTAATCGAAATAATAGCTACCATTCCTGCATTACCTTCAAATGGCGATTCTTCCTCACATGACAGCTTTGTTTTTTGGACATATTTTTAGATTTTCGGTTACTATGGGCAGGAGTTCATCCTTTCCTACGTTGCCCTTAAGGGCGCAATCATAGAAAAAATCTTTTTCTCATCACGGTAAGAAGAGTCACAAAGTTTTCCACTTTCAAAGGCAATTGATTTAAAGTTCTTTTATTTGTTGTTTTTTTGTCAGTTGAATATATGTTTTGTTTTTCCAACTTGTTCCACCTGATTTATGCAAGTTTTCTAATCTATGTTAACTATACTAATTCTGTATATAGAGTACCTTTTCGATGTGAATGTAACTTGACACTCTAAAATTAGCATTTATTATTCATCAGACCCCTGGCATGAAATAAATTTAGATACACACTGGAGGAAGTCCAAGCCAAAGTCCTCAAAAATAATAAGAGTCAGGAAGAATATTATTTTTAAAGAGCGAAATTTAGAAAATCTGTCGTACAAGCTGTCTGTATTTTTACTCCCAGTTTTTAACGAATATGCCCCCCCCCCCTTCATCCTCCTTAAAAAATTGCTGTATACAGGCTCGTATGAATTATTATATTTGTGAATAGGAAGAAAATGCTAGGAAAACTTGCTGTTGGTAGGAGTCGAACCTGACAGCCTTCTGTGATAAGCTGAAGCTTCTACCCGTAGATCTTAACAGCCACCAGGAAGGTATTTTTTATAGATTCAAATAAATCATAAAAAAAAAACAATAATAATAGCAATAATAAGATAATAACAATAATATCATCAAGACAAAAAAGAAAGTATAATTTAAAAAGTAACCGAGGAAACGAGGGTGATTTTCAGAAAGTTTGTCCACTGTATGAAAATCAGCCTCGTTTTCTTGGTTATTTTCAAATTATGTTTTTTCGTTTCTCTATCAAACGTCATGTATAGCCACTGTGGTCATAGAACGTATTTAAGAAAAATGAAATTGAATTAATATTTGAAAACGCAGGATAATCTTGACAGTAGCGCTTGACAGCGTTGCAGAGTCGGCAACCACAGCAAGAACCCAGTGTATAGAAACTACATGAGGACTGTAGCCAGAATGAGGAATAAATTTTCCATGTTCCTTTATTGTCGAAATACCCTATGTCTACTTTTTTTTTCTGTTTGTTGATTTGATTTCATACATATGGCAACTCCACAACCCCATGAGTAGTGTGCTAATAATTACCACTGAACCTACAGGAAAACCTACAAGAATATGGTCAAAAGTGTAATAGATTGAGAACCTACATGAAAATATACACATGAATTGCGCAAGGAAAAGCCATGCCTGAGACACTACACTCACGCGTGAATATTTTAAAAGTTGGCACACTAAAGTCGAGGTTTTTTAAACTTGGCAATGTATAATGTAGTCAAGCATGTTTTGAGAGTTTGGTCGTAATAATATAATTTAAAGCAAACAGGTTTTTTTCTGTTTTTGTTGTCAATTGCACAATGAATGTACGTCATGAATTCACGTGTACATTCTTAAAAAAACAAAACTGGTATGATATAAAGTGGTCAGACATGTTTTGGGAGCACGCACGAAATTATGTAACTCAACATCCGTTTTTTATTCGTCCTTGAAAAACTGTATAAAATGTTCATGCACTACAATTCAATTTTCATTATGTTTTAACATATTGAACATAGTACACTACATATTATTAACTTTGAAAACAATGGATTCGTCAATTGTCAATGTGAGTACAGCTTACTAAATTTCTTAATTTATTTCCAGATAAAAAGCATTTACCAGTAAATTCAAATTTCAGGGGAACTTAGCCCCCCTCCCCTCCAACAATACAAAATCTTAAAATATAATGAGTATATTCGATAGAAAACGTTAAGTATGCTTTTTTCTATTATGTAAATAAAATCTCTCCTCCACAGCTATGTTTACAAGTTTTTAATTGTTTTGAAAAACAGTTCTTTTTTGTTCAAAAATATCCTTTTTCCAATCGTGCGTTTAAAACGTGCTGTCTTTTTCCGGTTTGAATGAAAAGCTTCGGTGTTACAAAGAGATTGACAGTTTTGGGACTCAAATTTCACACGCTATTGCTATCATAAATTAATAGCATATGCTTAATGAATTAGCAACAAGGATGTTCCTTTGACAAAGGGAGAAAATCGTATTCTAGTCTAATTAAAGGAAATATATTTAATTTTCAATTGTATTCCATGATTAAGAAGGTTTACGATGTGAAAAAAAAAAACTATTTCATCGCATGGAAAGTAAGGGGGAGGGAGGAGGGAATTCTTTATGCAGACTAATTTTTCGAAATCCCCCTTCCCTCCAAACTCAAAATTTTCCAAAATTTTACTTTAAAAGCTTTTCTTTTTAAATATTTCTAAGTGCTAATAGTTATAGCACTACAAACATCAGAATTGACTTTATAGGTCAAATTATATTATGGGGAGATGTTTTTGAAATCCCCCTTCCCTCCAAACTCAAAATTTAAAAAAATTTTACTTTAAAAGCTTTTCTTTTTTTAAATATTTCTAAAGTGCTAATAGTTATAGCACTACAAACATCAGAATTGACTTTTTAGGTCAAATTATATTATGGGGAGATGTTTTTGAAATCCCCCTTCCCTCCAAACTCAAATTTTCCAAAATTTTACTTTAAAAGCTTTTCTTTTTAAATATTTCTAAAGTGCTAATAGTTATAGCACTACAAACATCAGAATTGACTTTATAGGTCAAATTATATTATGGGGAGATTTTTTTTGAAATCCCCCTTCCCTCCAAACTCAAAATTTTCCGAATTTTACTTTAAAAGCTTTTCTTTTTAAATATTTCTAAAGTGCTAATAGTTATAGTACTACAAACATTAGAATTGACTTTATAGGTCAAATTATATTATGGGGAGATTTTTTTGAAATCCCCCTTCTCTCCAAACTCAAAATTTTCCAAAATTTTACTTTAAAAGCTTTTCTTTTTAAATATTTCTAAAGTGCTAATAGTTATAGCACTACAAACATCAGAATTGACTTTATAGGTCAAATTATATTATGGAGAGATTTTTTTGAAATCCCCCTTCCCCCCAAACTAAAAATTTTCTAAAATTTTACTTTAAAAGCTTTTCTTTTTTAATATTTCTAAAGTGCTAAGACATAGAGTGCTACAAACACCAGAATGAACTTTAGAGGGCAATTTATCTGTAAAAGAGGGCTTATATTTCATTACTAAATTTTTCTTCTTTTTTAAGGATGTTGAGGTGGATTCATGCAATTACCCTCCCTCCGAAAAGAGACCAAGATGGGGTGATATCAAATCGATGCAAGCTGCAAGACCATCAATCATCAGATATGCTAGCTCCAATACAAGTTCGCTGGACCAGCCAGGAGCCTCTCAAGCCAGTGTCAGCTCTGCACAAACCTCTATGCAACCTGGCAGAAAATTCAAGAGAGAATGGATAGATTCTCATAATGCATCAGTCTCATCTAGTCAAGATCGGGGGGTCACCCCCTATCAAGCATTGCCGGGCCTTCACGACCAATGCAATGCGAGAATGATGAGGCCCCTACAGCTCTCGACATGCAAGCTGCAAATTTAAATGTGAGTTTTCAAATATTATTTCTCGCTAATGATTCTTTTTCCCAAGTCAATTTGAAGGAGTGTGTGTGAGCGGTAAATGTGCCGCTTATTTTTCTGTATACCCGATAATTCAATAACGTCGTAATGATTGTTTGTATGTGTGTGTGTGTGTGTGTGTGTGTGTGTGTGTGTGTGTGTGTGTGTGTGTGTGTGTGTGTGTGTGTGTGTGTGTGTGTGTGTGTGTGTGTGTGTGTGTGTGTGTGTGTGTGTGTGTGTGTGTGTGTGTGTGTGTGTGTGTGTGTGTGTGTGTGTGTGTGTGTGTGTGTGTGTGTGTGTGTGTGTGTGTGTGTGTGTGTGTGTGTGTGTGTGTGTGTGTGTGTGTGTGTGTGTGTGTGTGTGTGTGTGTGTGTGTGTGTGTGTGTGTGTGTGTGTGTGTGTGTGTGTGTGTGTGTGTGTGTGTGTGTGTGTGTGTGTGTGTGTGTGTGTGTGTGTGTGTGTGTGTGTGTGTGTGTGTGTGTGTGTGTGTGTGTGTGTGTGTGTGTGTGTGTGTGTGTGTGTGTGTGTGTGTGTGTGTGTGTGTGAGCGGTGCGTGCGCCGCATCTACTCAATAATTCATTGAGATAGTATAATTAACATTGCAAATTCAATAACGGCGTAATGATTGTTGTATGTGTGTGTGTGTGTGTGTGTGTGTGTGTGTGTGTGTGTGTGTGTGTGTGTGTGTGAGCGGTGCATGCGCCGCATCTACTCGATAATTCATTGAGATACTATAATGAATATTGCAAATTCAATAACGGTGTAATGATTGTTGTATGTGTGTGTGCGTGTGTGCGGTGCATGCGCCGCATCTACTCGATAATTCATTGAGATATTGTAAATTCAATAACAATGTAATGATTTTCACTATTTTATTGTGTGTTTGTGTCTGTTACTAAAAAAATTTATAATTTATTATGCATTTGTTCTGTAAATAATGCTTTAAGCAAAAAGTATTTAGTTTAAATAATTCTAGGAGGAATTGAGTTTTATGGATGGTATGGGAAAAAAATGAACATGATTTTTCAACTTTATGAAATAATGCTTATTTCACATAGAAAATAAAACCTTTTTTCTATAGATTAATGATATAGCACCACCATTGAGTGATGAGCCATCAGCATTTACTGGACCAATTCTATCACCACCATCGGAGTTCAGTGATGAACCTACATTAGTTCTGGATAATATGGAATGGCATAGAGGTTTCCTTAATGATGTTTTTGGGGAAATTGCTAGTCTAGACGACTTAACTTGTGATATTGACATGCTTGAGGATCCGGAGTGGGCAGATAGTTTTATGCGTGAGCATTTAGGAGATGTTACTAGTGCAACTGAACCGGGTCCTCATAACGAAATTCCAACACAGGACAATACAGGCTGGCTCGATCAATTGTCCCCAAAGACCTTGGAATATGTGCTATCAGGCTTATGGGACCTCATGCCATCTCCAACCAATGTGATTGAACAGACTGGGAGTGGTGCTATTGACAATTCTGTGTCACCCCACACCATTCCGCTTGATGATATAGCTAGTAGTAGTAGTAGTAATACAACAACACAAGTATCCCCTCTTCCAGATTTTTTTCTGTCCAACTCTGCCTTGCACCACACAAAGGTCTACAGCGCCAATTTCGGTGATCCCTTCAACTCTCTAGTGTCGGGGGATATAATAACAGATCCCTCGGCCATTACACATTCATATACTAATAAGATTCGAGCCATTCTTGAACAACAGATGGGGGTGTGGGGAGTGGGGTCAGTTTAGAAGCATCAATAGCACTGAAATATTCTTTTTAAATGAAAATGCGGGTGAGATGTATTCAAAGTACTTGCACACAGAGATGTTGGCAATTCGCCCGCATTTATCAAATTACGGGGAGGTTTTTCTAAATTGGGCTAATAGTATTCAAAGTAAGTGGGAAAATTATAACGAGGGGGGTAGTGGATCTGTGGTTTTATTTATTGAAAGTTTAAATGTTAATATATGTAGGTTTAAAAAGGATTTTATTGTAAGAGGTGGGCATGGGGGAGGGAGGGCAATTGAATTAAAATATCATTCAGATTTAGAGGGGTGTAAGGGATACAACGAATCTGTTTCGATACGAGGCTGCAGTGTTTCAAGTATGCATTTTGAATTGCAGCATACAGACCACGTCGAATAGATGCATCTAGGAAAAAGTTGGATGAAATGGCAGTTAATGGTAGGGAGGGTTCAAAGTTCCCCAAAGTAGATTTTAATTGTTTAAATGGTCAATTTTCCGTGACACTAAAAGGAATAGATATTTTTGAGCGGGCTAATGCACATTTAAAGATTGGTGTCACGGTGTTACAGTATGAAACAAAATTTGAGGAGGGCCAGCGTTCCGATAAGAAGGGTGTATTATTTCCAGTGCGAGCTCCTTAAATTTAATCAGTAGAACATTGGGTGTGGCTTCTATACACCCCACCCACAGACTCCGATTCAATTGGTCATTTCAATCCAATTACGGATATTAGTAGGGTTTTATGTGAGGGTAAAAAGGGGCGTGGGGTGTATGTTATTACTATCCAACATGTCTCTCAAGATTTCGCTCTGATTTAAAGTTAAAGCATCACATGAAACACTGTAAACGTCATGGATACCAGGCTGTGGAGACGGTAAGCGGAGATAGAGTGATCTTACGTTTTAAAAATTTCCAAAACACGCTCCTGCAGAGCAATAAGATCGCTTTAGACTGCGAAGCGAAACTGACAGACGTGTGCGATCCGTCAAATTCAAATCGTGTTAAAATACATGAAGCCATAGGGGTCTCTTACGCCCACGCGCAACGAGATTCCAATAATACTATGCAAGTGCTGGATGTAGTTGAGATGTTGGGTGACGGTGAAGACTGCATGCGCTCGGCATTGGTCAGTCTAATCAAAACAGCGAACGGTGCAATTTCGCGCCTTCGTTATACAAACTATCCTATGCTCCTATCACCAGATGACATAGTGGCCATTAAAAATCGTAAAATGTGTTGGGTTTGCAAGGGGGAATTTGATGATGGTGTTGGGAATGGTGGGAGGAGGAAGGTGATCGACCATGATCATTTGTGGCAGGAAATTACATCGGGAGGGAGTAACTTTAGAGGGGTAGCCCATCCGTCATGCAATTTAAACGTTAGACAACAATATTTCGTACCTGTTTTTATACACATTTCCAATTACGACTTAAAGTTTGTTCTTCCGGCGTTGGCCCGCATTGCCAAGGGTGGAGTTGTAGATGACGCATGGATAGATGGTTCTTTTTCATATAATATCATACCCAAATCATCGGAGAAGCTACTGCTGCTAGAATTCATGTGGAAAACAGTTGACAAGGGTAACACGTGCCTGAATAAAATCCGTTTTTTAGACTCTTTCAGCTTCTTCCCCAAATCTTTAAGTCAATTGATTCAGGTACAGAAAAGTGACAATTTTGATAGCTTCCCCCTCCTCAAACAGCGCTTCCTCGATGATGAAATGTATGATTTATTAACGTGTAAGGGTATATATCCATATGATTATTACAACTCTGGCTCGAGGCTAGATGAGGTGTCACTACCGCCCATTGAAGCTTTTTACAATTCTCTTACTGAGAGTGAGTGCACCACTAGTGACTACGAATTTGCTAAGAGGGTTTGGGCAAAGGGTGGATGTGAAAATGGGTGGGATTATTGTAAACTATACTTGGCCAGTGACGTACTCACTCTTCTGGACATTGTGTGCAAAAATACGGATAAATCTATGGGGAAATTTGGGTTGAATTTAGGTTATTATTTTTCCACTCCTCATTTGGTGATGGACTTGATACTTAAAATCAGCAAAGAAGAAATAGGTCTGATCGCCGATGTGGATCAGCATCTGTTTGTAGAGAGATCAATGAGGGGTGGGTATGTTTTTCACGGGGATCGTATCATGAAAACTGGTCCGAGTGGACAGCACACCGATGAAAAGTCGGACGCAGTTTTTTTGGATATGAATTCTCTTTACCCATCGGCAATGTCTCACTACTGTTTGCCGTGTGGCAATTATAAATGGCTTGACAATCCATGTGCTTCGAATTTCCCCGACATTGCCAGTGTTGAGGAGAATGGGGCACAGGGATGGTTTTTTGAAATTGACGGTGAAATACCCATGGAAATCCATGACTCGGTAAAAGACTTAGTTTTTCCGTGCATCAATAGACCGGTGGGTAGGGACTCTCTGAGCCCCTACAATTTATCTTTAGTAGAGGACGGGAGTATGCACTGGGTACCTTCAAAACAAACTAATTGCCGACCTCAACCCGAAACAGAATATCGTTGTTCATCACGTGCTATTGAAATGGATGGTGTCCAATGGTTTCAAGGTCACAAAGATTCATAGAGCCCTCCAATTTGATCAAAAGCCTTACATGAAAACGTTTATTGACACCTTTGTCAGTAAGCGTTCACAAGCGAAAACGAAAGTTGAAAAAGAAGTCTATAAACTCATTTTGAACTCAGCTTTCGGTAAAATGTGCGAGAGCGTACGAAACAGAAGTCGATGTGACATTGTAACCAATCCCAAAGATTGTGCTCGAATCATTGCGGATCCAAACTTCACATCGTTCACAATCATAGACTCTGATATAGTGCTCCTACACCGTAAGAAAAGAAGCATTGTTTTAAATAAAAATATTGCAGGCGGGAGTGCAATAACTGAAATATCCAAGAAACTCATGTTGTCATTTTATTATAATGTATGCAAGGTACAGTGGCCGATTGAGGGACAAGTTCAAGTGTATTACGGGGACACTGATTCACTCCTGTTAAAAGTCAAAACTGAAAATCTATTGAATGATTTGGAAAATGGCGAGTACATTAGCTCACGAATGGACTACACTAATTGGGACGAATCCCTCTACCCAGAGCTAGTGAAACGTCAGGCCCCAAATAAATTGTTAATGCTAAAATCTGAAACGGGTAGCGATCTGATATCCAGTGGTGTGTTTCCTGGTCCGAAGGTATACTGTGTGGAAACGCACAGCAAGGATATCAAACAAGTTTGCAAGGGGGGTACCTACACACTTTGTAAAAAATAATTTCGACATGAGTGTATATAGAAACTGTGTGGGAACGTAGTTTAGTACCAAGAGCGAAAGTCATGGCGATTCGCTCTTTACAATTTAAAAACTACACAGTTAGAGTTGAGAAAAACGCCATGTCTGCCATATTGGACAAAGTCTATGTACTTGAGGATGGTGTGAAGGTACTACCACATGGTCATTATTTAATTTCAGACCGAGTTGAATGTGTAGAGTACAGAAAACAACTCGGTCTAGAAAAATTAACTTAAATTCATTTAAAAAAAAGTATAAATTGGGTGGGAGGGTTTTTTTTTTTGGGTAATTGGGTGTTTTTAAATTCTTTTTAAATCTTTTTTCCTATATCATAAACAATTTTCAATGTGTGTGTGTGTGTGTGCAAGGCAGATCAATTTCCAGTATTCAATACTAGCCCCGGCCCGGGCCCGCCGCAGCGGGCCCCCCGCTTCCCGGCGCCCGGCGCTTCCCGGCCCGCCGCAGTGGGCCCCCGGCCGCCGCAGCGGCCGCCCCCGGGGGGAGGGGGGATCCCAAAATTTAAAATGTTGTAAATAAAAGTGATATTATTTCAAGTGCTTTACTCTAATAAATGTTTGTTTTTTTCTATAAATAAAAAAAGTGTATTTATTTAAGTGTGTTTTTTTTCTCTGTGCCTATGTAAATGTTGTATTTTTTATTATAAATAAATTAAAAAAAAAGTGTATTTTTTCATGTTTAATGTGCTTTCATGTTCAATGTAATATTTTTTTTAAGTATTGTTACTTTTTTATGTATATAATAAAAGAAAATATGATTCTTTATTCGTCTTCTTCTTCTTCTTCTTGAACGGAGTAGTAGTAATAGGGAAATTATTTAGTCATTAGACAGCCATAGTCTACAGTTAGTTGTCTAGGTGAACTGTTGAAGTGAACATGTATCAATTTAAAACACCATTCAGATCGTTTCTGTGTGGGCCGTCAATGTCAGGCAAAAACAACACTCTTAACTAAAATAATTAAAAATTGCGATAAAATTTTTGTGGAAAAGCCGAAAAAAATCTACTACTGTTACAGTATTTGGCAGGAGTCATACGATAAAATAAAAAGCAATTGCCACCACGGGATTGGTGCAGATACAATTCATACAGGGACTTGATGTTTTCAGCATTATTGAACCAAACTCTTGGCTGATCATTGACGATCTGGCTGAATCTATTGAACAATGGTCCCAGGAAATGCTACAACTGTTCACTGTTCGCTCTCTCATCATGAACAGATTTCCGTTACTCTGGTTCTACACAATCTCTTTCATCAGAGCAAATGTATGCGAACACTTGCATTGAACTGCACCTACTATATCATCTACAGAGTTTTGTTCGTGATTCTAGCTCGCTAATAACTCTTAATAAACAAATCTATCCAGGCGCCCCCAAATTTCTGCTCTCAGCATACAATCAGGCAACTAATAAACCCTACGGCTACATCCTATTGGATCTTAATCAAAATACACCCGAGGATCTGCGTGTAGTCACAGATATTTTTGACAATGAAATTACAGTATATCTCCCTGTGAACACTAAAAGACCTATTAGTTGCTATCATGACACTGAAGAAACTACATGAAAATAGACATCTGTTTTCAGTTCTAAGGAGTTCAAAACCCTCGCTTAGGAAAGCCATACTCAAACATGGTATTGACAATGATTTCATTAATCTAATATCTGAACTTTGTTTAAATTTGATCGAGGGTAATGTTCAACTGCCAGAAGTAGTTAAGCAACAGGCAAAGCAACATCGTTCCATTGTACGTACATTGGCCTCTAAAAAGAAAGGAAAGAATTTTAAAAAGAAACGACTTCTTCAGGCGGGTGGTAGCTTTTTCACACTTTTACTGCCAATAATTGCAGGACTTGTAAACAGTTTTCTCTAGAGAATGGCAAAACCCTATAAATTGACTCCAATAGAACTCGCTCTCTCACCCGTGGAACACTTTGAGAACAATCTGAGTAAATTCCTTGACAATGAGAATATTGAGGATGATAAAAAACTGCTTTTACTTCAAGATGCACTTCGCCGAGTGGACAAACATAAGCCCTATCATGTGAAGGCCACTGCTGCTATTGATCACAAAAAAGAATCATCTCCTCAGGATTCTGCTGCTGCTGGAACACAATTAAAGAAGGAGGAATTGGATTCGATTGTATTGAAAATTGGAAATCTAATGCCCCACTCATATCGTGAACAAAGTAAACGACTCCTAACCTATCTCATGGAAAGTGGTCAAGATCATATTCAAGTTGAGAACAATGGGAAAGGGATTATAATTCAGGGCAAGAGCTATAATCTACTTGATTTAATCTATGATATGGTTACAAATCGTAAAGGACTATTATCATTTGACGCTCATCTATAGTACTTTTTAAATACATTAAAACTTCCCCAAAAGTCTTATTAGCAATAGACAAATTCTAAAAAAATTAAATGAACATGCATCATCATCATCGACACCATTAAAACATGAACATGAAGAAGAAGAAGAAGATTTTAAATCAATCTTGGAAAATACTAGCACACCTAGTGGAAAAAACTTGACAATGGTGGCGAGGGAAAAAGCGAAAAACGTATCATGTCACCATCACCATCCAGTATACAAAAGGATAGCGGACGTTACACAACGTGTTTACGTTCAAAAATGGTTGAAGTTCTGAAAGGTGTTTTTGAAGATATTGGTGAGGCGGGGAGTTTAAGTTCCCCCACCACTCTTTCCAAAGTCACTGGTGTTCACACTAAAAGTGTACAAGACTATCTACAAAATGAATCAAGTTACACTCTGCATAGAAATCATAGACTTCGTGCTAATCAATATCGAAAAACTAAAGCCTTTTACCCATTGCATATAATGCAAGCAGATCTCCTGACTCTAGATGAGATTCAACGACGTCACAATACACCGTACAAGTACATTCTACTTGCAATCAGTGTTTATAGTCGTTATGCATATGCAATTCCATTGCTATGAAAGAGAGGCGTTGAAGTTGCTCAGGCCATTGGAAGTATTCTCGAACATGATTCATATAAAAAAATTCAAACGGATCGCGGTAGTGAATTTGTTAATCCCCATGTTGCAAAAGTACTAGTGAAATATAGTACACTGCTCTATCATAGAACTATTCGACTTTTAATTTCAAGGTATTTTACATTGAAAAATACACCGGCTTTTATTCATGATTTAGATAAAATCATGTTGATTTATAATCAACGACCTCATCGATCATTGTCCAACTCTACGCCAACGGAAGTTCATCATTCTGATCATGATACAATTGACACCTTTCTTAAACAATATTCCAATGAAACGATTGTCAAGAAGAAAAATAAATTCAATGTTGGTGATACTGTTCGAATTAATAGAACAACTAATGTTTTTGAAAAGGGGAATTACTTGTGGTCCACAGAACTTTTTAAAGTGGCAAAAATCCTAGACACTAAACCCATAACTTATCGTCTGCGTGATACCAAAGATGAATAGATTCTCGGCGGCTTTTATGACTATGAACTACAAAAAGTTAAAAATAATAGCGAAATCTATCAAATTGAAAAGATATTAAAGACACGTACTCGCAGGGGTAAGAAACAGTTACTTGTTCGGTGGCTAGGATACAACTCTGATTTTGATTCTTGGATAGGTGTTGAAGATATTGACAATGTCCAATGATTTCTATGTAACTTTCATGTCCAATGTTTCCGATCCTCTCTACAACGACTTGAATACGACAAGTGATTTTTGGACAAAACTCTCCCCCGCCATCAAATTTGACGGTGCCTATGAAGTGGCTCTTGTCGACTGTATTCTCAAAAATACCTATGACATCCTGAGAAAGGATCGTGTGTATGATATAAAAGTTATACCATTCGATTGGACACTCTTTGTCGACTATGAATGGGTTGAAGAACTTAAATCTAGCGAATATCCACATGCCAAATTGAAATATATTGAATACGATAATATGACAGATTTGTGTCGTACAATCAATAGAAAAATCTCATATCGTAGGAATGGTAAATTCCATTTTAATTATTCATTGGAACACGATAGGATTTACATTACCTCACCTGTTGACACTGAAATAATTATTCTCAATGATAATCTGAGAGACGTTCTTGGCTTTAAACTGAATATGATCAATGGGAGAAATGCTGGCACCGTTTACGGGATGAATCAAGTTATTTTTGCTGATTATCCACCTAGTTTTGCCTCGGACTCTTGCATATTTCTCTATGCATCCTTTGTGGAAACATCGAGAGTCGGTAATTCAAATGTCCCCCTCCTACGTGTTCTTGAACGAAAAACATCTCATGAACTTTTTCATCACTATAATATAAAGCATCTTCAATATGTTCCTGTAAACACTTCGTATTTGGAACTCTGTCAGTTAACACTAAGAAGTGAATTGGGGGATCCTCTAGCAATAACAAAAGACTTAGCAGTGATTACATGTCATTTTCGACCCATTGTTGGCGATAGCACAATCATCTAAAATGAACAATAGAAGAATTCCATTTGTCTATCCCGATATCGATTGCTATATTGGTGCTTTGACTCCACGTCAAATAGGCCATGGATTGGACTACTACAAGGGTCCTACTACAATGTCTGGTTATGGTCTTGGTAGCTGGTTTGCTAGGCTATTTCGTTCTGCACTACCCCTTGCCAGAAAATATCTTGTACCTGCTGCATCAAATTTTGCTGCCTCAACACTACAGGACTGGGGGTCGGGCAAGAATTTCAAGGAGAGTGTTAAGGAAAATATTAGATCTTCAGCAAGAGCCGTTGGTGAGCAACTAAAATCTCGACAAAATGGAGAGGGATTGAAAAGGATGCGTGCGCGTCATTCACTCATCAGCCTCCACCCAGGCGGAAGCGAAGGACATCAACAAGGACGTTGAGGAATAAAACAAGGAAGACCAATAAGCAGAAGAAGAAGAAAAAGAAAAAGATTGTTAGATCAAAGAAGGATTTCTTCTCTTAAGATGACTTATCTCCCCCACAAGGAATCATATCCATCAATTAGTTCCTCATTGAATCTATTCAATGCTGAAAATGTTGATGTGTCAGTGTCAAGTATGGCTACTATGAACAATCTCACCCCCAACAACCCCTCTTGGAAAATATACACTTTCAAATATTTTCCAATGAAGACTATTTCATTGATTTGTCATCAACATTTATTGATTTAAATGTTGTGGTGAAGAAAAAGTCAGATAATACAACTCCAAATGCTGGCGATGGTCTCTCCTACGAGAACTGTATTCTACACAACCTATTCAAACAAATTAATGTATTCATTAATGGAACATTGGTGAGCACTAGCAATAATTTATCCAACTATGCAAGCTACATACAATTTATGATGATGACACCAAAGGCATACAAGGAGTTGAGAGGACAATCATTGGGCTATGAATATCGATCAGGTGTTGATACCGACGGCGAGTTGACTACTGCAGTGACCCAGGAGTATCATCTGGTTGGAAAATTAAATCATGAGATATTCAATATATCCCAATGGCTACCCCCCCAATGTCAAGATTGACATAAAGTTACAGATGGCCCCATCGAATTTCATTTTGAGAAAAACACTTCCTGCAGCACCCGATGTAAATGTCATTATCACATCGGCAATTCTCCACGTCCGAAAACAGGTTATGAGCTCTGTTGCATTGGCAGTGGAAAAGCTAAGAGCCAATGGCAACAACATTAAACTTCTCGTCCCCCATACGATCACCAATCAACGTCACATTGCCACCGGCTCTCGTAGCTATAGCGATTCATCATTTATCAATGGAGAAATCCCATCAAAATTGGCTTTGGCCTTTGTAAAGAGTGGCAGTGCCGTTGGATCCTGGACCGAATCCCCCCATGATTTTAATTTTTTCGGTCTATCTAGCCTTGTGTGCAAAGTGAATGGTATTCCACTGTACACTCTATCTTTTGACAAAAAATCATATAGAACTCTGTACGAGTTGACCAGGCAATCCCTAGATCATGACTCTCAACTATTTGAAAATGGAATAACCGATTCAATGTTTTCAAAAAATCATGGGGTAATTGTTTCGGACTTGTCGGGGACTCAGGATATGAGCATAGTACGAACAGGGAATGTACGTTTAGAGTATACATTTGCCGATGCTTTGACTGAGAGTATCACGCTAATATCATTGAGTCAATTTGAAACCTATTGGGAGATCACACCCGACGGCAGTGTTCTAATAGACCTAGCACCATGAACACAAACCAAATAATCAACGTATTTAGTATGGATCCATACATGTCCCAGTACAAGTCCTATTGCATACCTTCGGACTTCATTGAAAAAATTCCAAGTGTTAACAATACCTTAATCATTGTTAATAGCAGTCCATCGACTTTGAAGACCGGTCATTGGCTATGCATCTTTCAAACAGCGAAGAATATTGATTTTTTTGATCCTCTTGGCCTATCGTATAAATTTTACACGCCATACATCAGCAACTTTATTGAAAGCAGTGGGAAAACCATTATTCAAAATCAACGAAGAGTACAGTATTTAACGACTAAGACATGTGGCTTTCATGCACTACTCTTTTTCATGTTCAGATGTCGTGGCTACACCTATAAGCAGTTTCTCAACATCTACGTTGACTTACCTCGATTGAACGACTTTCTAGTGGAAAATATACTTACAAGCGTATTTAATATTGATTTTAGTGCCCTACGAATAAAATGTTCTAAAAATGTATGTGAAATTGTTTATTAATAAAAATTTATATACATGATAAAACGACTTTTCTACTCTCTAGATTTCATCTTCTACTAGGTATAGGTATTTGTCGACAACAACTAGTGCAGGTAGATTATCTGAATTCACAGTGTACTGATCCTGATGTACTGCAATGTCAGGGTCACATTTTCTACAATAGTGTGACTTCACTCTTGTCATATCTCTTTGTATAATCAATGATACTATTCTCATTCATTCTATAGAATTCACATGTTTCAATTTGCTTATTTGAAGCAATTTCACAAACAGTGTCCTCAAGTGTCGAATCACATTCCGTCACAGCCAAATAAAAATCAGTGGGCTTATAATCATAACACCCATTGTCTTCACAACGATGACGTAGAAAAACCATATTTTTTTTGCTGTTCCAGCAGTTGAATCGGTGACCCGGCTCCTCCTCCCAGAACAATCTAAAACCACGACGATACCAATCTCGTAGCAATAAACTAAAATCACGCTTAGGATTCTTTCCAATCATACCGGGATATGTATTCTCCCACTGATTACATTTATCATAATGGCAATTGGAGCATAGGTGGCCTCTAGGATGAGAGTCACACACCTCTTCAAGACAGGAATTACAAGCTTTAATTTGTACAGCATATCCTTTATGCAATTTACACGGGTTGCATAATCTACACTTTTCATCATACTCATCAATCATTGTGCAATTCTCACATGATGACCAGCTGCCCAGTGTGTACATACATAGTGGACATGTATGGAACATTTTTTTTTCATGTGTTGACACTCTCACTGCCACAATGAAACTGAGCTAGCAACAACAAAAATTGTCTGAGATAGAGAGAGAGAGGAGTAAATCATCCTCGAGCACCATCTTTCTCATGAAAAAAAGTCCTAAATTTCTAAACTAATGTTTAAAAGCATATCCACAATATCATTTTGCCGTGTCGTGATCAATATATCAATAAATTGTGTAAATGCATTTGAATCACGGCGTAGAAGCTTCATACAATAGTCTAATGATGGAGAATCACTTTTCATTATATCGACAAGCATTCCCCGTGAAAATATCTTCCTTTGAATAGACAGCTCTAGAAAATCGTCATCTAGCATCAAATGTTTTCCCATAAACACTAGATTCCCCAAGATTCGCTCTTTCTCAAATCTAACCATTTTTTTTTTTAGTCCTAACACTCTCACAACCAACTTCATACTAACCAGAATTTCTTTGTACTCTAGAAAATATACACTACTCTACTATAGAAAGAAAAATACCTTTTGATTTAGAAACAATTTTATTGAACATAATTACAATAATAATATTCACTGATGCATTTTGTTCTCATCAATATATTTCGATAGGACATCTAATGCTGACCGAAGTTTATTTATATGGAGAATATTCACTTTTCCAGCAAAACATAGTTGCTCCTCCTGTTTAACTTGCTTAATGATATCACGTATCTAGCATACATACTATCCCATTCAAGGCATAGTCTACAGCCAGCGGTTATTTCCACAGCCACATTGGGTACTCGTATATCGTTGCTGCTGCTGTCGGCTCCATCATTAATCTCCAATAATGTAAATGCACCATTCATTTTTTCTCTACTAATATCCTGTCAAATAAACTATTCTCTCTGAATTCAATTCTCTTACTAATATGAATTGTAGTGAAAACCATTCCTTTTATTCAAACCCCAACCAGAAATCAACTTATCGTATATTGAACAACCTCTGATTGGCTCATAAAAATGTCTACGTCAAACGATACATTCATTGTGCAATTGACAACAATAACAAAAAACCTTGGCAGCTTTTCAAAATGTTCACGTGTAAATACAGTGTCAAAGGCATGGGTTTTTCTTGCGCAATTCCAATGTATATTTTCATGTAGGTTCTCAATCTGTTACACTTTTGACCATATTCTTGTAGGTTTTCCTGTAGGTTCAATGGTAATTATTAGCACACTACTCCCATGGTCCTACGGCGAAGATATTTTTCGTGACATATTATTTTGCCGCAGGTATTTTTTGGATAATGCTTTGCTTAAAAATTTGTAAGAGATTACATTTTTCCTTATTTGAAACTAACTTATCTTTTGCTTTTAACTACCAAACTGTTGACAAGTTTAAGATCTCCTATTATTTTTTTTTTTTTACCAAAATTTCAACCGACTCTATTCTTATAATGATTATTGTTTCTGTGTTATTGTTACTGTGAGTAGGCAAAATTCGTTTGCCTACTGTTAAACTTCTCTCTTCAAAAGATTTGAAAAGCTTTCACAAAGCTTTCTCGGCTTTATGAAAGGGGTATGCCCAAAATTGAGTTGAGCTGGTTTAACAAGCTTTGGCAGTTTGGCATAACACATTCTATATTAGAGTTGGATAAGAATCAAGTGCTATGGCAGCCGGCGGACAGAATTTCACCTTGCCAAAAAAAATTCAGTAAACGTCCTAAATGCTTTTGACATTTGCTACGTTGCCAATTTCTAGTATCGCGGCTGAAAAGAGTTTTTCTACCGTAATAACATTGAAAAATTGGCTTTAACAAATCCAAAGCAGAGACTCAGCTATATGGACAGAGGCGGTCTTAGGAGGGATAGAGGGGGCACTTACCCCGGGTGCGGAAATTTAAGGGGCGCAAAATTTCAAATAAATAAGCTAACGGCTACGGTCATAGTGTTTATTTTTAAACTTTTATTTATATTAAAATAAAGTAATCAATAATAAATGAAGCAGTTAATAAAAAAAATAATTAATTAATCATTAATTAATTAATAAAAATAAATTTAACAAGAATAATGTAATCAAATGATATTAATTTAAAAAATATTAATTAATATTAAATTGAAAATATTTTTTTAATTTAGCCTGAATTTTCCTGAAAACGGGGGGGGGGGGGGCTAATCAAGATTTTGCCCCGAATACAAATGAGGCCAGAACCTCCACTGTATGGACTTACATATCAAATATTCACTGATATTTTTCTTGTGATCCATATTAAGTGTTTGAATTCTAGCTGAAAATGTATCATGAAAACTGAATTCGCTTTTGTGAACTTTTCATCATTGAACCTTCCGCATCTAGTAAGGGGATCACTGAACCCTCCGCATCTAATATTGAAGTTTAGTACATATCTATAGCCGAGTAAAATCCTGTAAATGTATGTTTACCGTTTAAAATGGGTGGATTTGTCATCACTCTGTTGGGAGTCCAAATCCTTGAGACTCTTGATAAACTTAGGAGGTTTTAGGTTAAAAGGTTCGTAGGAATATCCTTTCTATTCCAAGTAGATTAAAGACGTGATTTATTAAAACTCTCCCAAGTATCAACACTTCTAACACGAAGTGTTCGACGAAATTACTGTGCGCTTGTTACTAATGGCAGAATTTTGCCCAGGCCAAACTTCTTAAATCTGTGAAATATTGAAGTTAGAGATTCCCAAAGCCTAGTTCTGTATAATCATTAGTAGTATGTTACCTTCCATTTCTACAAGGCCCCCGTACCAAACAGGTTTTTCTAGTAGTTACAGGTCATCACACTCTTTGCCAAAGCCCCTGTACAAAAAGGTCTATAGGTCTTTGCCAAGAGGACTTGCGCAATTTCAAAGTTCAATGTCTTTTTAGTTCAAAAAACCGATGTCTCTTCTTTTTTACTCGCCTATTATTTTTTTGTATATAATCAGGTTCCATATTTGATTCTCCATCAGTTTCGAATCGTTTATATTCGAGATTACAAGCATTTTTTGTAAAAAACATTTATATAGAAAAAATGGATAATTCTAACCTTTTTCTGGTGAGTAAAAAATATTCGCATTATTAAAAAGAAATTATCATTAAGTTAAGGAAGAAATTCTTTCCTTACACTAGAACTAAGGGTACTTATGTACTTAGAAGCTTGTTGTTTTTAGGAGTTGAAAAAACCTCTAATTCTCTTATAGGTTGAAATTTACGGTGTGATTTTTTATCAAGATCAGTGGTCTTTTTAGGGAATGTTTTTTTTTTTTGAAAAAAGTGCTTAGCTTTTCGATCGGTAATTTAGGATTAGAATAAAATGTTGATTTTTTTTAATGTATTAATTGTTACAAAAGCTTCCTTTTTTATATCAAGATCAGTGTTTTTTTTTTTTTAGGGATGTTTTTGAAAATACTTCCAGGCCAGTCTGCATTTATGGTGTGATTTTTTATCAAGATCAGCGGCCTTTTTAAGGATGTTTTTGAAAAAAGTGCTTAGCTTTCGATCGGTAAATTGGGATTAGAATAAAATGTTGATTCTTTTAATGTATTAATTGTTACAAAAAAGCTTCCTTTTTATTACAGTGTGATTTTTTTTTTTTTTTATCACGATCAGTGGTTTTTTAGGGATGTTTTTTTGAAAATATTTCCTGACCAGTCCGCGTTGAAGAATCTCTTCCTGAAATTTAATGCGTTCAAAACCCTCACCCCCAATTTCCTCAAAAATAAAATTTGTTACCTTATAACCCTATTTAATAAATAACATTGTTAGCTATCCTTTTATTTAACGGACCTAATTATCTCATAAGAGGGATTGACTGAGCCGTGCTAATTAACTTTTCCACTTCTTAAATTTCTATTTATGTCTACATTTGATTGAAATCTGATAGTTTTACTTGACTGTCATATGCAATTCTTCTCCATATTGTTTAATAAGGAACGCAAATACTGCTTTTTAAGTTTGAATTTACAAATACAGTCACGGAAGCATGGACATAGGAGGAGAGGGGGGGGGGCAGTTTATAAAAGGTCCTCCATCCCACTATCAAAACCTCTGATTTTGAAATCAAGATGTCTAAAATAAACTAAATTATTTTCCAAAAACCCGAAATGCATTTTTGCTACATGCTAAATTTTTTTTTGTTTGTTTTTTTTTTTAAGGAAGAAGAGACGTGCAATAATCCTCCTTCCGAGAAGAAAGCTAGATATGGCGAACCTTCATTAATACAGCCCACAAGAGCGTCTGTTATCAAATTCGCTAGAAAAGTTACACACGATCATGCATCAAGCACTCAACTTATAGCGACAGAACCCTCTGACTCCTGCGTTGGCTCCATGGCAAACCCCCCTCAAGTATTACAAAGGAGTTCAGATATAGAAGACCAGTTAGAATTTGTAAGCATATACATATTTTTTTTTTTCTATCCCTATTTTCAAAAAAAATAAGACAAAATTTTCTCAGGCGCATAGCTTTTTAAAAACTTAAAATTTGTTTTTAAGCTATTTAATTTTCTTTCATTAACCAAATTAATGATATTTATGGAGTGCTTATCATGCATTTCTAAATATAAAAAAACCTTACCTCGTAACTTATAACTAAGATGCATTCTAATACAATATTCCTTTTAGACAAAAAAAACTAACTATTTGAAAACAATTGCCACTATACAGTTAACACGCACTTTTAGACTGGTATTTTCGTCCCTAATGCATTTGAATACATCTGCTATACTTATCAGATCTACCACCGCCTTTTAATCCGACTTGAATTCTAAGTAGGGTCGCATGCAAATTGGACTTTAAATAGCAAGATGTATACCTTCAATAAGCAATTTACACAGGAAAAAAGGTTTTTTGACAATTTCAAAATATGTCTTCGCAGCAATTTTAAGAAACATTATTTGGATGAAAGTCGTTTATGGCCATTTCATTGAAACACTTAGGTGTTTTTCAAGAAAAGAATTTGAGACTATTTGAACAGTGTTGTGAAATCCGATACCCCCTCCAACTCGGAAAGGGCATCGATCCTCCTACCTCGAAGGAAGCCCCCCCGGTTCCCAAGGGTTCTCCCTGGGGAGGGGTTTGGGGGGGGGGGGCCCATTCAACATTTTAATTGTTGATATGGACGGAGAAAAAAGTTCTTCTCTCTTACCAGTATTTATTTAGCCCAGGTCGAAAAAATCCGTTGGCAAAAGACAGAGGAAAATACGGATTATTGAGAAGGTAGCACCACCGAGCTCCGACATATGGAGTTCGTTTCCTTTAACTGAAGCCGAGGAGCAACTGCTCGTACAACATACTGCATCAGTCGAACAATGGTCCAATTTCATTAACAGTTACAATGAAGAAGCTCAAAGAATTTGAATTGGACTCATATTTTGCGTTTTTTTTGCGTTTTTATTTTAAAAAAAAATTTGGAATAAAACCATTAATTTTTTCTATCATTCTCTTGTTCGAACTTACCCTTCTAATAAGAATAAGACTACATTTTCCCGACAAAAAAAAATATTTTTTTTTTTTTTAACATGTTCAGTTGACATTATGAAAGACATAAGGCAATGTAACTTTTTTTTTTCTTCTTTTAATTGTTCAGGTGGTGGGACAATGACTATGAGAAATTGACAAAAGTTTATTAACTAAAAAAAAAAAAAAAAAATGATTATTTTACATAAAAAATAAAAAACTTTTTTTTTTCTACAGATTAAAAATATAGCACCCCCAGCGGCAGCACCATTGAGTGATGATGCAAGTATATTTACAGAACCAATTCTGTCACCACCAGCAGAGTTCAGGGATGAACCTACACTGGTTCTAGAGAACATGGAGTGGCATGAGGGGTTCCTTAATGATGTTTTTGGGGAAATGGCCAGCCTGGAGGACTTAACTTGTGATATTGACATGGTTGAGGACCCAGAGTGGGCAGATAGTTCATGCGCGAATATTTAGATGATGCTACAAGTAAATCTGAACTGGGTCCTCATAATGAAATTCCATCAGAGGACAATACAGGCTGGCTTGACCAATTGTCCCCAAACACCTTAGAATATGTACTAGGGGACCTCATGTCACAACCCTCCAATGTGATTGAACAAACAGGGTCAGGACATCAAAACAGTACTACGTCCCCGGAATTGCCTGATTTTTATCTGTTAGAATCTGCTCTAAGCCATTTGCAAACATACAGGGTAGATTTTAGCCTTCCCGAGGAAAACGCTGGCATTATTTTAACTGACCCCGTGAAAAATCTCCATAGCTATATCGACAAAATTCGAGCACTTATTGATATTCAGATCCAGAATTGGGGGGGTCGAGGGGGAATTAAAGCATCAGTCAACCAAAAAGTTTTTTTACAAAAGGGGACATCTGGGGACATTTTTTATTTTCATTTTTCGACGGGGAACCAGACTTTTTACCCAGGTCTAAACGATTTTGAAGACAACTTTTTCAACTGGGTAAATAAACTAATTTCAACTTTGGATACATTTAATGAGAGGGGGAGTGGTTCACCATTTTATACATTGAACGAATGGATCTGAATCTCAGTAGATTTAAAAAAAACTTTAGTTTAAGGGGTGGGAGGGTAAAGGAATAAAATGCCACCCAGATTTGTCGGCTACCAAAGGAGTTCAGGGTTTCAATTTTGACACTGGACTTCAATGCTTTAAGTATGCATTTTTAGCAGCGGCCCATAGGACATTAAAAAATGAATCAACAATGAAAAAATCTTGACAAACTTGCACGTAACGGTGGAAAAAATTTCCCTAAAGTAAATTTTGATTGTTTAGAGGGAAAATATCCGGTGTCCTTTAAAGAAATAAGCATATTCGAGAAAGCAAATGAAAATCTTTGGGGTGGGGGTAGTTGTTCTCCAGTATGACACAGAATTTGTAGATGGGGGGAAAAAACCGAATAAAAAAAGGGTTTTGTACTCAGTGAGGACACCGAGGGTGGAAAATGTTAAAAATTGGGTATGGGTTATTTACCAGCCTCCCAAAGATGTAAATTCTTATGGTCATTTTTTTCCCCGTTACGGCGATAAGTCGACTCCTCTGTCAAGGCGTTCAGAAAGGTGAACGTTTCTATTGCCCCATGTGCCTCTCCCCATTCACATCTGAGCGAACTTTTTCAGATCACATGGGGCATTGCAAAATTCACGGAAATCAAAGAATAGAAATGCCGGCAGAAGGCAAAGACATTTTACAATTTAAAAATTTTTCAAAATTCTCTTCTGCAATCTGATAAAGTGTCTTTAGACTGTGAAACAAGACTGGTTGAGGTATCAGACCCATCAAGGCCAAATATAGTCAAGGAACACAAACTAGTTGCGTGTTCCTATGCACATGCCCGTCGCGACGCCAACAATAAAATGCTATTGGAAGAGTTTTTTTTTGACTATGGACGAGGAGGGCAGTATGGAAAAGCTATTGGTTTCTTTAATAAAAACAGCAAACAGAGCAATTTCACGATTACGTCATACTAATTATCCGATGACATTGTCGGATAAAGAGCAACTGGCGTTGGAAAAGGGAACAATTTGCTGGGTGTGTAGGGGGTGCCCTTGCCCCAAAAGACGCGGTGCAGGACCACAATCACCTTATTGACCCCAATTCAACGGGAAAAAAGTAACTTTCGGGGGTGGGCTCACAATTCATGTAATTTAAAAATTAAACAACAACTTTTTCTACCGGTTTTTATACATAACTCTAACTACGATCTGAAGTTTGTGCTACCTGCATTGGCACATCTTCAAAGAAATCGAACAGTGGATGATGATGCATGGGTGATAGACAGCTTTACGTACAAAATCATACCTAAGTCATCGGAAAAGTTGCTTGTTTTGGAATTTATGTGGAAATTTGTTGAAGCCGGTGTTGAGTACACGAATAAAATTCGCTTTTTAGATTCCTACAGTTTTTTTTCCGAAATCATTGAGCGAATTAATTCAAGTGCAGAAAAACGATGACGGCAGCAACGCTTTCCCCCTTCTCAAGCAACAATTTCCAAATGATTTATATGATTTGTTAACGGTCAAGGGCATCTATCCTTATGACTTTTATTGTTCCATGTCGAGATTCGCCGAGGAGACTATTCCTTGTATTGAATCGTTTTACGACAGTCTTCACGATCGTAGTTGCACCCCCGAGGAATACAGTTTTGCTAAAAAAGTTTGGGCAGCGGGAGGGTGTAAAAATGGATTTGACTACTGCAAGCTGTATTTGTCGAGTGACGTGTTAACTTTGTTAGACATTATGTGTAAAAATACGGATAAAATCTATGAGGAGTTTAATCTTGATTTGGGGTATTATTTTTCTTCGCCTCATCTAGTGATGGACCTCATCCTGAAAATTAGTGGGAAAAAATCGGGCTGATCACTGACATTGATCAGCACCTGTTCATCGAGAGGTCAATGAGGGGGGGTTTTGTTTTTCACGGAGACCGTATCTTGGAAACCGATCCAACGGGGGAGAAGACGGGGACAAAATCAAATGCAGTTTTCCTCGATATGAATTCTCTCTACCCCTCGGCCATGTCCCATTATGCACTACCTTGCGGCGACTATAAATGGCTCAATGACCCTCAAGCTCCCCATTTCCCCAACATTGGCGACGACAGTGTTGAGGAGAATGGACCGGTTGGATGGTTTTTTGAAATTGATGGAGAGATACCAGTCGAGCTTCATGATTCAGTAAAGGATTTTGTTTTCCCGTGCATCAATAGACCTGTGACTAAGGACTCTTTGAGTCCTCGCAATAGGCGTTTAGTCGAGGTGGACGGATTGCATTGGGCGCCTTCAAAACAAAAACTTATTGCTGACCTTCTGCCGAAAAAAAAAACATAGTTGTACATCATGTAGCGTTAAAATGGATGTGTAACAATGGTTTCAACGTCACAAAGGTTCACCCGAGCACTCGAGTTTAGTCAAAAAGCCTTATTTGAAAACGTTTGTTGACACTTTTGTCGGCAAACGTTCTGCAGCACAGACGAAAGCCGAAAAAGAAATTTATAAACTCATTTTGAATTCAGCTTTCGGCAAAATGTGTGAGAGTGTTCGTAATAGGAATCGTTGCGACGTTGTGACCGATCCAGAACAATGTGCTCGAATTATTGCCGATCCCAATTACACTTCCTTTACAATCATTGGCCCGGACATGGTACTTTTGAATAGGAAAAAAAGACGCATTGTCCTGAATAAAAATATTGCTGCAGGCAGTGCTATCTTGGAGATCTCAAAAAAGCTCATGTTGGAGTTCTACTACAATGTGGCTAGGGTACAGTGGCCGGAAAAGGGGCAAGTAGAGGTCTGCTACGGTGACACGGATTCTCTACTGCTCAAAGTAAAAACATCAAATCTAATTGATGATTTGGCGCACACGGTGAAATTATCAGCTCACGAATGGACTACACCAATTGGAGTGTTGGTCTTTACCCTGAGCTAGTAAAACGTCGGGGCGCCCAATCAACTTTTATTTTTAAAAATCTGAAACGGGTAGCGACTTGATTTCCCGTGGTATGTTTGTCGGTCCGAAGGTGTACTTTATACAGACACACGACGAGGAAATCAAGAAACGTTGCAAAGGAGTACCACGCGCTATGTGGACAAGAATTTCAATATGGACATTTACAGAATTGTATTACTGAAAATACAATTCCACGAGCCAAATTGTTGGCAATTCGTTCGTTGAAGTACAAGAACTATACTGTAAATGTAGAGAAAATAGCCATGAGTACCATTTCCGACAAGGTCTATGTTTGTCAAGATGGTGTGACCACCCTCCCCCTTGGACACTATTTAACTTCAGACCGGATCGAATGTATTGCCCACCGTGAAAGTCTCGGTTTAAATAAAGTCCTGTAACTAATTTCCTAAAAACCTTTGGGGGGGGGGCCTCGCGGCCCGGGGGGGGGGGGGCCGGCCGCCGCCAGCGCGGGAGGCGCACCGTCACCAAAGTTATCTTTTTTTTTTGGACTTAGAGCAGATTTTTTTTTTTTTCAAGTGCCATCTCTAATTTAATATTTTCTTCTCTGTAAAAAAAAAAAAAAAAAAAAAAAATGTTTTTCTCTCTCTCTGTACCCATGTAAATGTTGTTGTTGTATTTTTTTATTATAAATAAATTTAAAAAAAGTGTATTTTTTCAAGTGCTCTCTCTCTAATTTAATGTTTTTTTTTCTCTCTATAAATAAACAAAAAAAAGTGTTTTTTTTTATCTGTGTGTACCTATGTAAATGTTGTTGTTGTTGTTGTATTTTTTATTATGAATAAATTTAAAAAAAAAGTATTTTTTCAATGTATTTTGTTACTTTTTTATCTGCATATAATAAAAGAAAAAAAATATGATTCTTTGTCTTTTGTCTTTGTCTTCTTGAAGAACAGAGTAGTAGGGAAAAAAAAAATTATTTAGTCATTAGACAATTAGGGTCTACAGTTAGTTGTTCTCCAGGTGAACTGTTGAAAGGAACATGTATCAATTTAAAACACCATTCAGATCGTTTCTTTCTGTGTGGGCCCTCAATGTCGGGCAAAACAACACTCTTAACTAAAATAATTAAAAATTGTGATAAAATGTTTGTGGAAAAGCCGAAAAAAATCTACTATTGCTATAGTATTTGGCAGGAGTCGTACAATAAAATAAAAGCAATTGCTGCTGCCATGGGATCGATGCAGATACAGTTCATACAGGGACTTGATGTTTTCAACATTATTGAACCAAACTCTTGGCTGATCATTGACGATCTGGCTGAATCCATTGAACAATGGTCCCAGCAAATGTTGCAATTGTTCACTGTTCGCTCTCATCATGAACAGATTTCCGTTACTCTGGTTCTACACAATCTCTTTCATCAGAGCAAATGTATGCGAAACACTTGCTTTGAACTGTACCTACTATATCATCTACAGAGTTGTTCGTGATTCTAGCTCGCTAATAACCCTCAATAAACAAATCTATCCAGGTGCCCCTAAATTTCTACTCTCAGCATACAATCAGGCAACTAATAAACCCCACGGTTATATCCTGTTGGATCTTAATCAAAATACACCCGAGGATCTGCGTGTTGTCACAGATATTTTCGACAATGAAATTACAGTATATCTCCCGGTGAACACTAAAAAGACCTATTAGTCGCTATCATGACACTGAAGAAACTACATGAAAATAGACACTTGTTTTCAGTTCTAAGCACTTCAAAACCTCAGCTTAGAAAAGCAATACTCAAACATGGTATTGACAATGATTTCATTAATCTAATATCTGAACTTTGTTTAAATTTGACCGAGGGTAATGTTCAACTACCAGAAGTAGTTAAGCAACAGGCAAAGCAACATCGTTCCATTGTACGTACATTGGCCTCTAAAAAGAAAGGAAAGAATTTTAAAAGGAAACGACTTCTTCAGGCGGGCGGTAGCTTTTTCACACTTTTACTGCCAATAATTGCAGGACTTGTAAACAGTTTTCTCTAGTGAGAATGGCAAAACCCTATAAATTGACTCCAATAGAACTCGCTCTCTCACCCGTCGAACACTTTGAGGACAATCTGAGTAAATTCCTCGACAATGAAACTATTGATGATGATAAAAAACTGATTTTACTTCAAGATGCACTTCGCCGAGTGGACAAACACTATCGATCAAAGCCCACTGCTGCTGATCCCAAAAAAGAATCATCTCCTCAAGAGTCTCCTGCTGCTGCTGCTGGAACACAATTAAAGAAGGAGGAATTGGATTCAATTGTATTGAAAGTTGGAAATCTAATGCCCCACTCATATCGTGAACAAAGTAAACGACTCCTAATCTATCTCTTGGAAAGTGATCAAATTCAAGTTGAGAGCAATGGGGAAAGGATTATAATTCAGGGCAAGAGCTATAATCTACTTGATTTAATGTATGACATGGTTACAAATCGTAAAGGACTATTATCATTTGACACTCGTCTATACAACTTTCTAAATACATTAAACTTCCCCAAAAGTCTTATTGGCAATAGACAAATTCTAAAAAAATTAAATGAACGTGCATCATCAACATTAAAAGATGAACTTGAAGCAGAAGAAGAAGATTTTAAATCAATTTTGGAAAATACTAGCACACCACTGATAGCTAGACAAAAGCGAAGACGTATCAAGTCAACGTCTCCGTCACCAGCAGCAGCAGCCAGTATACAAAAGGGTAGCGGACGTTACACAACGTGTTTACGTTCAAAATGGCTGAAGTTCTGAAAGGTGTTTATGAAAATATTGGCGAGGCGGGGAGTTTAAGTTCCCCCACAACTCTTTCCAAAGTCACGGGTGTTCGCACTAAAAGTGTACAAGACTATCTACAAAATGAACCAAGTTACACTCTGCATAGAAATCATAGACTTCGTGCCAATCAATATCGAAAAACTAAAGCCTTTTACCCATTGGATATAATGCAAGCAGATCTCCTGACTCTAGATGAGCTTCAAAGACGTCACAATACACCGTACAAGTACATTCTACTTGCAATCAGTGTTTTTAGTCGCTATGCATATGCAATTCCATTGCGATCAAAGAGAGGTGTTGAAGTTGCTCAGGCCATTGAAAGTATTCTCGAAAAGGATTCATATAAAAAAATTCAAACGGATCGCGGTAGTGAATTTGTTAATCCTCATGTTGCAAAAGTACTAGAGAAATATAGTACACTGCTCTATCATAGTCACAGTCCTATAAAGGCTGCATTGGCCGAACGATTGATAAGAACTATTCGACTTTTAATTTCAAGATATTGTACATTGAAAAATACACCAGCTTTTATTCATGATCTAGATAAAATCATGTTGATTTATAATCAACGACCTCATCGCTCATTGTCCAACTCTACACCAACGGAAGTTCATCATTCGGATCATAATACAATTGACACCTTTCTTAAACAATATTCCAATGAATCAAAAGTCAAGAAGAAGAAGAAAAATAAATTCAAGGTTGGTGATACTGTTCGAATTAATAGAACAACTAATGTTTTTGAAAAGGGGAATTACTTGTGGTCCACTGAACTTTTTAAAGTGGCAAAAATCCTAGACACTAACCCATAACTTATCGCCTGCGTGATACCAAAGATGAAGAGATTCTCGGCGGCTTTTATGACTATGAATTGCAAAAAGTTAAAAATGCTAGTGAAATCTATCAAATTGAAAAGATATTAAAGACACGTACTCGCGGGGGTAAGAAACAGTTACTTGTTCGCTGGCTAGGATACAACTCTGATTTTGATTCTTGGATTGGTGTTGAAGATATTGACAATGCCCAATGATTTCTATGTAACTTTCATGTCCAACGTTTCCGATCCTCTCTACAATGACTTGAATAGGACAAGTGATTTTTGGACAAAACTCTCACCCGCCATCAAATTTGACAGTGCATATGAAGTGGCCCTTGTCGACTGTATCCTCAAAAATACCTATGACATCCTGAGGAAGGATCGTAAATATGAAATAAAAATACGACCGTTTGAATTCGGTGATGAAGGTGCAATGGCAACTTTTGACTCTAATCAGTACCCTATTGCTAACATCCCCTACAGGGAATACAATAACATGCATGAACTGTGTCGAGTTATCAACAAAAAAATTGCAAGTCGAAAAAAAGGTGGTTTCACTTTCAATTACTCGACGGAACAAAGGAGAATTTATATTACCAATCCATTTGAGAATGAAAGAATTTTCCTCAATGAGAATTTACGTGAGGTTCTTGGTTTTAAAAAACGTATTATTAGGACAGAAAATTTCAGTGGTAGTGACCAAGTTATCTATGCAGACTATGCACCCAGCTTCTCCACGGACACTTGTATATTTCTCTACGCTTCATTTGTGGAAACATCTCGGGTTGGTAATTCAAATGTTCCCCTCCTACGAGTTCTTGAACGAAAAACCAATCAAGAACATGTTCACCACTACAATATAAAGCATCTTCAGTATATTCCCGTAAACACTTCCTATTTGGAACTCTGTCAGTTAACACTAAGAACTGAATTAGGTGATCCAATAGCAATTTCAAAAGGCCTAGCAGTGATTACATGTCATTTTCGACCTATTGTCAACGACAAAGACGGTACAATCACCTAAAAAATGAACAATAGAAGAATTCCATTTGTCTGTCCCGATATTGACTGTTATGTTGGTGCTTTGAGTCCACGTCAAATAGGCAATGGATTGGACTACTACAAGGGGCGTACTACAATGTCTGGCTATGGTCTTGGTAGCTGGTTTGCTAGGCTATTTCGTTCTGCACTACCCCTTGCCAGAAAATATCTTGTACCTGCTGCATCAAATTTTGCTGCCTCCACACTACAGGACTGGGGGTCGGGCAAGAATTTCAAGGAGAGTGTTAAAGAAAATATTAGATCTTCAGCAAGAGCCGTTGGCGAACAATTAAAATCTCGACAAAATGGGGAGGGGTTGAAAAGGATGCGTTCGCATCATTCACTCATCAGTCTCCACCCAGGCAGGAAGCAAAGGACATCAACAAGGACTTTGAGAAATAAAAACAACAAAGACCAATAAGCAGCAGAAGAAGAAGAAGAAGAAGATTGTTAGATCAAAGAAGGATTTCTTCTCTTAAGATGACTTATCTCCCTCACAAGGAATCATATCCATCAATCACTTCCTCATTGAATCTATTCAATGCTGAAAATGTTGATGTCAGTGTCAAGTATGGCTACTATGAACAATTTCATCCTCAACAACCCCTCTCGGAAAATATACACTTTCAAATATTTTCCAATGAAGACTATTTCATTGATTTGTCATCAACATTTATTGATTTAAATGTTGTAGTGAAGAAAAAGTCAGATAATACAACTCCAAATGCCGGTTGATGGTCTCTCCTATGAAAACTGTATTCTACACAACCTATTCAAACAAATTAATGTATTTATTAATGGTACATTGGTGAGCACCAGCAATAATTTATCCAACTATGCAAGCTACATACAATTTATGATGATGACGCCGAAGGTGTACAAGGAGATGAGAGGACAATCATTGGGCTATGAATATCGAACAGGTGTTGATACTGACGGTGAGTTGACTACTGCAGTGACCCAGGAGTATCATCTAGTTGGAAAATTAAATCATGAGATATTCAATATATCCCAATGGCTACCCCCCAATGTCAAGATTGACATAAAGTTACAGATGGCCCCATCGAATTTCATTCTGAGAAAAACACTTCCTGCAGCACCCGATGCAAATGTTATTATCACATCGGCAATTCTCCACGTCCGAAAACAACAAGTTATGAGCTCTGTTGCATTGGCAGTGGAAAAGCTAAGAGCCAATGGTAACAACATTAAACTTCTTGTCCCCCATACAATCACCAATCAACGTCACATTGCCACCGGTTCTCGTAGCTATAGCGATTCATCGTTTATCAATGGAGAAATCCCTTCAAAATTGGCTTTGGCCTTTGTGAAGAGTGGCAGCGCCGTTGGATCCTGGACTGAATCCCCCCATGATTTTAATTTTTTCGGTCTATCTAGTCTTGTGTGCAAAGTGAATGGTATTCCACTGTACACTCTATCATTTGATAAAAAATCCTATAGAACTCTGTACGAGTTGACCATGCAATCCCTAGATCATGACTCTCAACTATTTGAAAATGGAATAACCGAATCAATGTTTTCAAAAAATCATGGGGTTATTGTTTTGGACTTGTCAGGCACACAGGATATGAGCATAGTACGAACTGGGAATGTACGTTTAGAGTGTACATTTGCCAATGCTCTGACTGAGAGTATCACGCTAATATCACTGAGTCAATTTGAAACCTATTGGGAAATCACACCCGACGGCAGTGTTCTACTAGACCTTGCACCATGAACACAAATCAAATAATCAATGTATTTAGTATGGACCCATACATGTCCCAATACAAGTCCTATTGCATACCCTCGGACTTCATTGAAAAAATTCCAAGTGTTAACAATACCCTAATCATTGTTAATAGCAGTCCATCGACTTTGAAGACTGGCCATTGGCTATGCATCTTTCAAACGGCGAAGAATATTGAATTTTTTGATCCTCTTGGCCTATCGTATAAATTCTACGTTCCATACATCAGCAACTTTATTGAAAGCAGTGGGAAAAACCATTATTCAAAATCAACGAAGAGTACAGGATTTAGCGACTAAGACATGTGGCTTTCATGCACTACTCTTTTTCATGTTCAGATGTCGTGGCTACACCTACAAGCAGTTTCTCAACATCTACGTTGACTTACCTCAATTGAACGACTTTCTAGTGGAGAATATACTTACAAGTGTATTTAATATTGATTTTAGTGCCCTAAGAATAAAATGTTCTAAAGATGTATGTGAAATTGTTTATTAATAAAAAAAAAAAATTATATACATGATAAAACGACTTTTCTACTCTTTAGATTTCATCCACTACTAGGTATTTGTCAACGACAACTAGTGCAGGTAGATTATTTGAATTCACAGTGTACTGATTCTGATGTACTGCAATGTCAGGGTCACATTTTCTACAGTAGAGTGTGACTTCACTCTTGTCATATCTCTTTGTATAGTCAATGATACTATTCGCATTCATTCTATAGAATTCACATGTTTCAATTTGTGTATTTGAAGCAATTTCACAAACAGTGTCCTCAAGTGTCGAATCACATTCTGTCACTGCCAAATAAAAATCAGTGGGCTTATAATCATAACACCCAGTGTCTTCACAACAATGACGTAAAACCATATTCTCTTGTTGTTCCAACAGTTGAATCGTTGACCTGGTTCCTCCTCCCAGAACAATCTAAAACCACGACGATACCAATCTCGTAGCAATAAACTAAAATCCCGGTTAGGATTCTTTCCAATCATACCGGGATATGTACTCTCCCATTGCTTACATTTTTCATAATGACAATTGGAGCATAGGTGGCCTCTAGGATGAGAGTCACACACCTCTTCAAGACAGGAATTACAACCTTTAATTTTTACAGCATATCCTCTATGCAATTTACACGGGTTGCATAATCTACACTTTTCATCATACTCCTCAATCATTGTGCAATTCTCACATGATGACCAACTGCCCAGTGAGTACATACATAGTGGACATGTATGGAACATTTTGTCATGTGTTGACGCTCTCACTGCCACAATGAAACTGAGCTAGCAACATCAAAAATTGTCTGAGATAGAGAGAGAGAGAGAGGAGTAAATCATCCTTGAGCACCATCTTTCTTATGAAAAAAGTCCTAAATTTCTAAAAACTAATGTTTAAAAGCATATCCACAATATCATTTTGCTGTGTCGTGATCAATATATCAATAAATTGTGTAAATGCATTTGGACCACGATGTAGAAGCTTCATACAATAGTCTAATGATGGAGAATCAGTTTTCATTATATTGACAAGCATTCCCCGAGAAAATATCTTCCTTTGAATAGACAACTCTAGAAAATCATCGTCTAGAATCAAACGCTTTTCCATAAGAATTAGATTCCTCATGATTCGATCTTTCTCGAATCTATCCATTTTTTAGAGTCCTAACTCTCTCACAACCAACTTCAGACTAATCAGAATCTCTTTTTTGTACTCAAAATATACGCTAGTCTACTATAGAAAAAAAAAGAAAAATACCATTGATTTAGAAACAGTTTTATTGAACATAATTACAATAATAATATTCACTGATGCATTTTGTTCTCATCAATATATTTCGATAGAACATCTAATGCTGACCGAAGTTTATTTATATGGAGAATATTTACTTTTCCAGCAAAACACAGCTGCTCCTCCTGCTTAAATTTGCTTAATGATATCACATATCTCGCATACATAGTGTCCCATTCAAGACATAGTCTACAGCCAGCAGTTATTTCCACAGCCACATTGGGTACTCGTATATCGTTGCTGCTGCTGCTGTCGGTTCCATCATTAATCTCCAATAGTGTAAATGCACCACTCATTTTTTCTCCACTAATATCCTCTCAAATAAAAACTATTCTCTTTGAATCCAATTCTTTTACTAATATGAATTGTAAAGAAAACCATTCCTTTTATTCAAATCCTAATCACCAATCAAGTCATACACGTTCCTCTTGGCAAAGAGTGTGATGACCTGTAACTACTAGAAAAACCTGTTTGGTACGGGGGCCTTGTAGAATTCAAATGAAGCATACTACTATCATTAAGATTTACATATATTGTAAGAGAATGATCAACAATGGCAACTGTAGTAATTGTTACCAACGGCAGTCCAGATCTTATCGTTCCGCCTAATGTTGCAGCCTAAGCCGAAGCAAAGAATCCGCTTGAGTTGCTTAAAAGATTAAGTCGATAGTTGCCAGCGAAACCTAGTTTTTTTTGTAAGCATTATACTGCAGATTTGTGGCACGGGAATGATTCATCTAGTTATATGCAACTTTTACATGTATTTTTTTTTTCGTTACATATCCCCCCTCCCTGACCGAATTTCTGAGAATCCCTGCAAAGACTTAAGAGGTGATACCAAAGAGAAAAAGAGGGATTACTGTTTAACGTTTTTTTTCGTGTCAAAAAGCGTGCTTCGGTTCCTTTTTTTTTTTTTTTTTTTTTTTTTTTTTTTTTTTTTTTTTTTTTTTTTTTTTGTGTGTGTATTTTGACACTATTACTATTTTCGGAGGGAAAATGTTTCGCCTTTTAAAAAGTTCGATTAAGGGGATTCGTTAACTTGAAGACAAAGGGCCCAATAACGAATTTTTCCCAGCAACACAGGGAACTTCCAAAGCAATTTGGGTATAATTTGATATGGGATCTTAAAGATGTCAAGAATTCGAAAAGCTAACCTAAGGCTACTTTAAAATGAAGAAAACCTATAATCTCTTACTAATTGTTAAGCAAAGCGCTGTCTATTCAATGTATATACAGCATAAAGAATATACATCCGGGGTCGGTAAGGTTTTATATCAAGGTGGTTTGGACAACAGGGAACTCTCAAAGCTGTTAAACTATTCAATGATACTTCTTTTCAGATGACTTTTAAGGTTTTCCAAACAGGTATGCTGGAATATTTTAAGTGACTGTCCTTTCCTGAACTTTAAGATTTCTGTTACAGTAGGTGTCGGATTATAGTCTTCTGTCGTTTATTTCGGATCCCTTATCCAAGCTCTACAAGCTATGGCAACACCACCTAATCAGTTCCAATTAGTTTACCCACACAAACTACAAACTTTTAGTGAGATGGGGTTATCCTTTTAGGCATCCTGAATGCCCTTAAATAATCTTCTATGACAAATTTAGATTGGTAAGGAAATGCAACTTGTGGAGAGGCAATTAGCTCTATTATTTAAAACCTTATTTGTTCTTTTGTGAGGAATATTAAGCGAATCAAAACAAAAAGTTTTGAGTCGCTGCATATTTTACAAGTAGACTCTGTTTTCGCGAAACTACTTATTTGCTTATCTTATTATATACGTATTTTTATTATTGCAATTTTATTTTATGTTTTACTATATATTCCTTATTTATTTATACACAACGTAGAAAGCTCTAGCTTGTTGTGGAACTATGTAACCGTGATTCGCAAAATATTTATGAAAATGTCTTTGAAAACCCTTCCGTAATTAAGGTCTTTTATGCTGCTGTAGATATAATCTCAGCTCAGTTTATAAATATTGAAGTTGTGTTGTTCTTCCTGAAAATTTAGGAAGGTTTTTTTTTAGCATCAGCCAGTTCAGGATACCCTTCTCTGTGAAGGGGTTACCTCAAAATCAACATCTTCAGAACATAGGTTCTATATAGCTAATCATTCAAAAAAGATACTTTAATTTTTACTAAACGGTATCCGTTTAGAGGTGTGAGGATCATGTTGCTGTTCTGCTATTTCTTTTGCTACTGCAACTAGTATCAGCTTGAAAAAGATGGTGACCGAACCAAGTTTTCTTTTGTAGTCAATCAAGATTCCCACGCGTCTGACAATTTTGACTAAATTTTTCTGATATGCCAAGCTGACTTACACTAGCATGTTATTTTTCGTTCGCAATTTGAGCTACGAACCGTTCGCAATGTACCTTGTGCAAGATGAAATCCTCAGTAAGTTTGATTATCTATTACTTTGACATAATCTTGTCGTACTTGTCCTACAATACGCGTAAATTCCCGTCGACATAAAAATCATTTACTTATGAAATGGTTTCTCAATGAACCAGGTCACTTCATCTACATATTGAAATCATATACTTTTGACAACCCATCATAGCCTTGGAAGTATAAGCCAAAAACAGACATTATGTTAAAAGATGCCTAGTATATCCTTTGAGTCCGCTTGTTTGCCCTCCAATCCAATTACTCCATCTATTCTTGTCACCTGCCATGAGTATCATAACTAAGATAGGTCCTTCGTGTGTTTTTAGGGGGAGGTGGATTACATTTGGTTTTAAACCATATAATTCATCAAAAAAATATGGATATTTTTAAAGCATTACTTTAGAATGTATTTCATCAATATGCACCTCTTTTATTAGAGTACATGTCACCGAGCCTTACTTTCGAACATTGATTATGGATGACTTAAATTTTCCGCTTGTGATCTAAGCTTCGTTTACGAAAAGCAAGTAGAATTACGATCTGTAGAATAAGAATCTGTTTTTAGCATAAATGGACCGTATTCATCAATATCCTACCGCCTCAAATTTTTACAAATCCTCACAGTTACCACTTTCAACAGTTGTCCCAAAATTCCCAAAATTCCCAATTTATTTTATTTTTGTACTTGTGTTATCTAGTTTGTTCCAATGTTGTCTTCGAACAAATGTGGTGCTCATTTTGGTATTTTAGCAACATGGGATGAATATTTGCGTCTACCGAAATGATCTGATAGAACTTTCTATGGCTGTAATTAAAGAAAGTTGAAGATGGTCATGTTGACATTTTACTGATGAAGGATTAAAAATGGCTTTTTTTTTTTTGGTCCTTCATCTGGGCGCTAGTCGCCTCCAGATGGGGGAAGAGATCATAACAAAGGATTTAAAAAATCGAAACTTAGTGGGAGTGATTAAAGAGTGAAGCTTTGAATTGGATTGGCTGGAGGAGGAGAGTTTGCTACTAAGTGGGCTTCAGGTGACTTTGTGCTGCAAAGAGTTGTTAGTAGTAGTAGTAATAGTTGTTTGGTAGAAGCTGGAAAACGGTAGCGCCCACTAGCTATTTCGTTTATCATTGAACCGATTTTCGGAAAATTTTGTACCCGAATTAAAACTAAGGGATCCAATAGTGGCAATTAGCTGAACCTAGAATCAATAATTATGTATTTACTTGGACAAAGATTAACTTTCAGCTTAATAAACATCACAAAACTGGGCCATACGCTGAACTTGGGCAAATGATTAAGCCTGGTCCAATCCTATTATAAGGCTATATGATGTTAATATGGCTTGCGGTGGCGCTTATTCAACTTTACCAGTAATTTAATACACGTGGCTTAAAGTTGGGCTGAACTAATTTTTTAGGGCTAATGATT
>CM051271.1:38026609-38196609 GCA_027921565.1 Artemia sinica | reverse complement strand
TAACTAGTACCCAGAAATTAGGAAAATTTTGAATTTCAGGGGAATGGGTCCTCTCCCCCACCCCCCCGTCCCTATGTACGTCTCTGAGGCTATCCTATGTATAATGCAACATATCAGTCATCAACATTAAAGTGAACATTGTAAATTCGACACGGTTGGTCAATTCTCTGAACTTCAATTTACTGTACTCTATTCGGTTCTGAAGCAGGCGTATAAGCAGAGTATTTTCTCAAACAGGCATGTACACAGATTTTTTTTTTAGAATTTCTTTCTAAATTGGGTTTTATCTCCTTTTCTCACTTACAAAAATAGTTGAAACGGGGGCTTTTTAAGAAAAAAAAATTCTTTATAAGTAATTGGTTGTTAATTACAGCTGAAAAAATACAAAATTCAATGTCGTATAACATAATGTCTTTTGAATTGCTACAATCGAGTTCTCCTGTTGGCAGGATCAAAGCCTACTTCCCAAATGTTGGATAAATGGTATCATATTATGCCATGAGAAATCTGTTTCGGTTAACTTAAGAATTAAACCTCGAGGGTTGTAGAGATCTTACTAACAATATAAGCGAAATGCAAATCCTCCCCCCTTCCCACGGACATCTCCAAGGCCGGGAAATAGAGCAAAGAACAAAAGAAAAAGATAGTAAAAAATATTGTAAAAGCCAGAAAATGAGTCACTACATTTATAAGATACCAAACGAGTGACATCTTTGACCCAAATGAGTTAGGGTGTTACGAGCGACATCTTCGAGCAGAATGAGTCAGGGTGTTACGAGCGACATCTTTGAGCTGAATGATTTAGGGTGTTATAAACGCAGCTAAAGCATTAAAACTTGTTTCGTCCATTTTCGAGTTTTTTTTTTTTTCAGAAATTAGTCGAAAAAAAATGGAGGAACGGCTGAACATCCAGATCTGATTGATGAAGCTCTTGAAGAATGCAAGTTTATTCCATTTGAATTGCGGATTGAGGTCGAAGGAATGAAAAGCGGTTCATCGCCTGTACCCATGGACACCGATTTTAATATTAATGTATGTCTGATTAATCGCCTATCGTTTTTATATCTAGCATTTATATAGACACCCATTTTGTTTTAAATAATCTTTTCTTTTTTTCAGGGATTGATGACGGTTTAAATGCTAGGGATTTTCTCTAAAGTAACTTAAATTTTATTTGGAGGGGTGAGGCTATCAGCACTCATCTTGGGTTTTTTCCGTTTTTTTTTTCTATTTCTATCCCCATCAGTGGTGGTTTTGGCCCCTCTTGCGCCCAGGGTGAAATCTGGATTTCTCCCCTCTGCCCCTGTCTCCCTAAAATTTTCAGGCCAAATTTTAGAAAATTTTTTATTTATTAAGAAAATTTTCATTTATTAATAAGAATTTCCATTATTTAAATCTGTCTAAAATAATTAAATTCGGTTTACCTACTTTTATTTTCAAGGTATAGTGATGAGTATATGGGGAAATGGAAAATTTTGGGTTCAATTTACTTGTAATTATTGCCAACTGTGCCCTCTGCTTTATTTTATTAAAAACAAATTTCAAAAACTAAAAAAAATGATTAAAACCTTTAGGTTATTTATTTGAAATTTTGCGGCCCTAGAATTTCTGCGCCAGGCGCAAGTCCCCCCCTCTGTTCCTCCCTAAAACTGCCTCTGCTCCCCATGCCCATTCCTATTCCAATCTCGTGTGTTTTCCCATTCCTAATGAATACAGCTTTATTCATTAAAATATTATTCATTGGCAAAGAGACTTGTGTTTTTCAAGAGGGTGATGCAATTTTTCAAAGGTGTTACAGTAATAAATTAAAGTATTTATATGCGTTAATGGGTAATAATATATTCATTAAAATGTATTATTGTGAATAGTGTTTAATAATATATATTAAAATATATAATTCATAATTATATACTGTAATTATATAATATATAAATAAATAAAATACAATTAATTAATAGAGTATGTACATTAATATATAATAAATAATATATTAATTTGTTTCCTATTCCCGTTCCTAACCCCATTCCCATTCCTATCCCAATTTCGGGTGTTTTTCACATTCCTAATGAATACAGCTTTATCGGCAAGAGTCGTGTTGTTTGTCCTTTATATGCTATGGTGAAAAAACGCCTCCAGGGAATTTTTTTTTTCAGGGGTGATGCAATTTTCTAAAGATGTAACAGTAATAACTTAAGGCATTTTAAATGCGTTTAATGGATAATAATGTCTTTATTAAAATAAAATGGACGGGTTTGAAATAGAGGGATGATTTTAATCCTGTAATCCAAAACACTGTATATACCATGAATGCTAGAATTTAACCATGCAGTTGGCTAAATATTCTCCTGAACACGATGGGACGGGCTGAATTTGAATTTTTGTTCTTAGAAACATTAGAAGTATACAGCTTTGGGAAATTAATTCCAAGAAGCATCGTTCTTCTTGCGATGGTTACTTTGCGATTTTAGGATTTATTTACGTTTTATTGTAGGATATATGTTATATATTATTTATTTAATATGGGATATTATTTAATATAGGATATATTTTATTTATATTTATATTATGTATTTAGGATTTATTTACAGCTTGAATTGAGGCCCTTGGGTTTGTCTAGATATTTGGTATGTTTTTCTCTCAATACTTCGTTCCGATCAGACTTGAAGCTTTTTGATTAACATTCTTATTGGGATAGGTAGATTTGTTTTTAAAATATTTATATATGAAGTTGAAGGCTAAGGGCTAATCTAAATGCATGTAACTACCCTTGAGACCATCATGGTCAGTGGACTTTTTTCTTCTTTTTCTTGTTACATGCCTAGCGTTAATAATTTTGTCTAGGTGTTTTTATTCATTCCTCTAGTGCTATGTACTGATCAGACTCATTGTTCTTGAGGAATTGAGGTACCGTATAAAAATATAAAAAATAAAATACAAGCCTTTTTAATGTAGTCTTCTCTCTCTCTCTCTCTCTCTCTCTCTCTCTCTCTCTCTCTCTCTCTCTCTCTCTCTCTCTCTCTCTCTCTCTCTCTCTCTCTCTCTCTCTCTCTCTCTCTCTCTCTCTCTCACTCTCTCTCCTCTCTCTCCCTCTCTCTCTCTCTCTCTCTCTCTCTCTCTCTCTCTCTCTCTCTCTCTCTCTCTCTCTCTCTCTCTCTCTCTCTCTCTCTCTCTCTCTCTCTCTCTCTCTCTCTCTCTCTCTCTCTCTCTCTCTCTCTCTCTCTCTCTCTCTCTCTCTCTCTCTCTCTCTCTCTCTCTCTCTCTCTCTCTCTCTCTCTCTCTCTCTCTCTCTCTCTCTCTCTCTCTCTCTCTCTCTCTCTCTCTCTCTCTCTCTCTCTCTCTCTCTCTCTCTCTCTCTCTCTCTCTCTCTCTCTCTCTCTCTCTCTCTCTCTCTCTCTCTCTCTCTCTCTCTTTTCTCTATTTCTCCTCTCTTCATAGTGCCGAGTTTTGTTAAAGGTGTTCGGTATTCATTTACATCAGCACTATGCACCAAACATACTTATCCCTTTATGAAGGAGAAAACGGAAAAAAAAAAGAGGACAGATCAGTGCATCTCATGTAAAAAAAAAAAAAAAAAAAAAAAAAAAAAAAAAAAAAAAAAAAAAAAACTGTTTTTTCTTGTTGTTAAGGCAAGAGACTTTAAGTTTTCTTGCATGAGTTTTTTCGACCATGGCGATTCCAGTTGTTTAGTTTTTTTGTTTTGACCCGACGCCATTGCCATTCTTAGGGATTTCAGGCTATTTTTTGCAATTCCCAAAAATTTAGTTTTCGAAATAGCATTTTACTTTTAAGACTAATCGAGATAATAGTTACCCGTTTCTGAATCAACTGCAAATGACAGTTTTTTCTCACTAGTCAGTTTTTTAACGTATTTTTTTCATTTTTGGTTACTATGGGCCGTAATTCCTTCTTACTACTATGTTGTATGCAAAGTGACAAGATTAATCTCAAAGGTATCTAAGTGTTTTTGTAAACATTCATGACCAGTGGACTAATCTGCCTATTGATTTTGTCTAGGTGTTTCGTTGTTCACTACTCCAGTAATTTGCACCGATCAAACTTTTTTCTTTAGGATCAAAACATAGAAATATCAAGAAGAAAATGGAATCCTCGTAAATGTAGCTTCAGATTATAATAATCTATGAAACTGCTTCATTGTGTCTGTTATAATAGACTGATGTGTGTATTTTTCAAACACTGGACATCTTTTTTTTTTTTAATACTAAATAAAGTATATTTGGTATCCTTTTAGGCAAATAATGGGGAAGGGGGCATAAGAAGACCTTTCCAGGGAGAGGAGGGACTATACTGATCCGCACAAAAGTCCTTTTTTACCCAAGTCTCAATATTTTTGGACATTTTAACCTGTTTTTTTTTTTACAAAGCTAATAATTACTCACTGCTAGTAGGCACGATGCTAATTTTGCACGTATAAACCGTATAGATTATTTCAGTGAAATCAAGGAAGGATGAAAATGAGGCTTCTAGGGAACACCCATTTTTTGGAAGGATGAAAATGAGGCTCCTAGGGAACAGCCATTTTAGGAAGGGTCAAAATGAGGCTCCTAGGCAACACCCATTTTAGGAAGGATCAAAATGAGGCTCCTAGGGAACACCCATTTTAAGAAGGATAAAAACGATGCTCCTAGGGAACACCCATTTTAGGAAGGATGAAAATGAGGCTCCTAGGCAACACCCATTTTAGGAAGGATGAAAATGAGGCTCCTAGGGTACCCCATTTTAAGAAGGGTGAGAATGAGGTTCCTAGGGAAAATCCATTTTAGGAAGGATGAAAATGAGGTCCTTCGAGAAGACGACTGGACTATTAGGCTACAATATTGCAGATTCTCGGCTTTCTAGCTGTTCCTATTCTTCTTTCTTGATTTTTGTATTTGCAAAGGTAGTTCAGATAACCTTAGAGACCACTACGTCCTGCTATAGGTTGCTACTGAATCAACATTTCCAGAAATGCTAAACTGCAGTAATTCGTAACAATAACAAAATACTTGCTATACTGTAATGATTTGAAGTACTCTTTGCTTCGCTTATTATCTAAAGTAAGAACTTTAGGGAAAAGAAAAAACACTTCGAGACTGGAAAATCTCAAATCAGGAACTAAAAACTCTACAAAAAAGCGCTCCCCCACGGAAAACTTCAAATCTACAGTTACAAACTCTACAAAAATATCCACTTCCTCACTGAAAAGTATCAAAGCTACAGCTAAAACCATACAAAAAAAAACAATTTGAAACTGAAAAACCTCAAATCTACAGCTAAAAACCACTTCGAGACTGGAAAGGCTTAAATCATCAACAAAAAAAGACGGAAAACCTCAAATCTACAGCTACAAACTCTACAAAAAAAACACTTTGAAACTGAAAAACCTCAAATCTACAGCTACAAACCACTTCGAGACTGGAAAGGCTCAAATCAACAACAACAAACTCTACAAAAAAAACATTCCTAGACGGAAAACCTCATATCACGGAAAACCTACAGCTACAAACTCTAAAAAAAAAAAACACTTTGAAACTGAATAACCTTAAATCTACAGCTACAAACCACTTCGAGATTGGAAAGACTCAAGTCAACAACAACAAAACTGTACAAAAAAACACTCCTAGAGGGAAAACCTCAAATCTACTAAAAAAAAAAAACCTTTTTGCTACAAACTCTAAAAAAAAAACCTTTGAAACTGAAAAACCTCAAATCTACAGCTAAAAACCACTTCGAGACTGGAAAGCCTCAAACCAACAACAACAAACTCTACAAAAAAAAAGAAAAAAAAAAATATAAAAAAAAAAACACTCCATGACGGAAGACCTCTAATCTACAGCTACAAACTCTAAAAAAAAAACTTTGAAACTGAAAAAACCTCGAATCTACAGTTAAAAACTACAAAAACACTCGCTTTGAGACTGAACCCCAAATATATGGCAAAATTGCTGAAAACGGAACACTGCTTTCAAGCAGTTAAGATTTACTTTCTCCTTTTACAACAAGCACATGTTCAAAGTGATAGTGCTTAGACTTTCATGCCTATGTCAGCAGATATGGGAACAGGCCTTAAAAGGGTCTAGGAGAGGTTGTAGCCAAGTAAATGTTCGATGGATGTTGGCCCACTTCTCTTGCAGAACTACTAGTGTTTTTCAGCGGAATTTCGTGATTAAAATTTGATTCTTGTGCCCTTTGGACTCCCCTCCATCTGTCAAAATAAAAAAAAAAATCGGAACTTTATGCTTGCATTCGAGCCAATCTTGTGCTAAATCTTACTTTTTTTCAGGTCATAGGACCGTATAACGTATTCAACCCAGTTGGTCAGTCAGTTGTTTCGCCTTTGCTTACGTATTTTTGTCAAAGCTGCAATGCCAATATCAAATATGATGAGGAACTAAAATTGGCTCATATGCAATCCGAAGAACATATTAGCAAATTAAAGAAAGAAGAAAGGGCTGAAGGAAAGGAACTGCCTAAAGAAACAGTAGGTACCAAGAGTCTTGCCCTTGGCCTGCACATGTAAAAAGACGATTCTTGTGCCATGGCTAGTAAAGTTAGTAGACTACTACAAGGGCCGGGAAGTAGTGGCTATTTTGGGGTTTCTCCTGTGTAGAATTTTTAAGTCATTGCCACGCGTATTATCAGACTAGAGTTTTATTTCTGCGACTACCTGCCCGTTACTGATAAGCTTTCCCTGAGATTTTTCGCCCCCATCCCTAAACTTCAAAAAATATATATATATATATATATATATATATATATATATATATATATATATATATATATATATATATATATATATATATATATATATATATATATATATATATATATATATATATATATATATATATATATATATATATATATATATATATATATATATATATTGGGGGGGGGGGGGGGTATTTCATTGAAAAAGTGACAAATTTACCCCCCCCCCTCCTAGAGCTTGAAAAATACATTTACCTCCCCCCCCCCCCCCTAGAGCTTGAAAAATATATTTAACCCCTCCCTAGAGCTTCAAAAGTACATTCCCCCCCCCATCTTGAATAGGCGCCCCCTTCAACAAAAATAATGTGGTGGAGGACCAGTACATTTGTGCAACTTTTGATATAGTTATGAATTAAGCAGGGGCAAATTAAAAAAAGAAAAAAACAGTTATGAAAAAGTAAAAATTGCCCTATGGATACATACTTTATTCCTATTTGCTAAGGCTATGTTTAAGTTTTTCTTATTTTTTAAATTGTGTAGTTTCTCTGGACGATAGTGTTTATTTTTTTTATTTTGATACTGTCAAAATATTGTCAAGTTCAGACTGTCACTGAACTTAGTAAGTTATTTTTCACTCGATTTGATGGCTAGGTTTAAAAAGGAAAAATGACCCATGAACAACCCTGGTTTATTTTTATTTCCTCACTCATTCTTTATCCCTAGTTCCTCTCTCACACCTTCAACCTGGTTGAAATTTTGATTAATGTATTGAATGAACAACTCTGACATTGATTCAGACGCTCTGCTAAAAATAAACTCTCAGAAAGGGGTCCAAGTTGAAAACGGATAAAAAACTGGATTAAATACATTCTTAGATGGCGTTTGATTCATGGTGTTGGTCTAATATGCATGACTTTTGATGAAAAATGCAAACGTGAAAAAAATATTAAGGAAACGAAGAGAACCGGGGTAAATTTCAACAAGTTGAAAAAAAAGCGGAAAGATTAAAAAAAAAGCGGAAAAACAGATATTTCGGTGAGGACCTTCGCCAAGCTGTCCTCAGCGTTCAAACACAGAAAAAAGTAACCTTTTGAAGTAAAGCCTAGCGAACAGAAGATAAATTTTTTTTTAAATGTGTCTTCTCTTTTGCTTGCTTTTCTAAGGTTAGTTGCTGTTTTTTTTTTCTGTTTTCGAGAAGTATTTGTTTAGTGAATTTTCGATGCTGAAATTTTGAAGTAAGCTTTTAAAACTAAACAATGGAAACTAATTTAGATTATTTTTTTGCTCTTAAGTAATGTTGTGTCTATTTTTCTTTCTAATTTGTAAATGAATTATTTAGAAAAATTGTCTTTTCCCTTCGTTTTGTCCTCGAAAATCAGCCTGGTTCTCGTGTTTTTCTTAATAATTCTTATATATTTTTTTCGTTTTTCATCAAGCGTCAAGACTGGATTAAGCCTTACTAGATTAAGCTAGATTAAGGACTAAGCCAGGATTTAATCTTAGAAGATCCCCTAAGTCTTGTGTTTTACGGTTCACTGCCGATGATGAAGGGGTTTTGCTGTAGATTAAGTTATAGTTTAGTAAATTCGCGATGCTGAAATGTTGAAACAGGTCTTGCATTTCTAATGTATAAATATGAAAAATACGTCTGTTGATGGGTTACTGTGGTATGAAATACGTTTTCATGTTAAAATGCACTTTTAGGATATTCAGCAGTGTTTACGATAAGCCTATTTTTGCGTAACGCAAGCTATTAGGTGCATTTATTCTCTCCCACACCCTCCTAGATTGATCTCATAGTCGAAAAATTTAGACCAGAAAGGACTTTTGCGCCCTCTTCCCATCTGTTTCCCTCCTCTCTTTCCTTTAAGGGTCTGTGATTCTAGAAATATGACCTAGGTAGGACTAGGTAGGTAGGTGACCTAGGTAGGTGAATCTAGGTAGGACTAGAAATATGACCACTAACCGCTGCCAAAATTAAGCCTTTTTATATTAAAAATTTAAGACACTAAGTGTTTCAAATATCGTTAAGTATAACAAAAAGCAAAATATTTGTCGAAGCATAGGAATACATACAACACTAAACGCCTAGCTTGAAAAAAAAGATCGAAATAAAATTTTATGAGAAACTAGCTATGCGTTTTTTAGCCAGACGACGATGGTCTCAGATACACTCAATGAGCATCAAATACACCAGATACACTCAGATACACCAGAAACACTCAGATACACCAAATACACATTCTAAAGATCGCTATCTATATTTGTAGAAAAAGTATCTTTTGAATCTCTGATTAAAATTTATCTTTCCAGGTAGTCCAAAAATAGAGGCACTTTATCTTCTTAGGTTTTGTCTTATTCTGTCGCTCGGGAGTAATTTTAATTTCGTCTCTTTGAGCCTCGCTGTCTTGAGGATCAATAGGTTGTTTATATTTGAACTTTGGCAGACGAAAAGCTTTGTTATTTATCTCATTTATCTATTAGTTTGCTTATGTAGTTTAACAGTTCAAACGTGGCAGCACTGACAAAAATGCGGCATTGCTCTAAAACTTCATAATTTCGAAACAATAAAAGAGAATATTAGAAAATTGATGTTTTCAAACATGAATAGACTTGAAATCTGGGAGGGAGGAGGGGATAAAAATGTTTTTATTTTGATGTCCTTGGTATTTTAAGATTCTCCATAAATGTTTTATTGTTTAACTAATCAATATCATAGTATATCATAGCCTCATATTACAATTTTCTTCTAGATACTTTCGTAAAAGTCCACCGCGGATAATTTGCTTCTATTCGTGAAGAATACTTCGTCTTTGTGTCGACAAGTGCAACAAAATTCTAGGCTTTCAACTTTCTCCTTAATGAAGATACAAAAAAGGGATTTTTCAAAATCTTTTTTTTAGTGAAAAAACAGAATTTTTTTCAGTGTGTAGAGAGGAGGGTAATTCCAATCACCTGGCTCTCCCGAAAAACAAATAATCGGGGCCACTGATCGTATCACATCCCAAAACAATTGTAAACATTGCACAACGGGTACCTCAGGTCATCCTGTGTTATTATACACTCAGTAGACTGCTGATCCTCGTAAAAGAGTATAGGCAGGGATGTACGTGGAAGGTAGCAAAACTTACCTTTCTACGCGTGATCATATCTAGTAGAACTTGGGGCTAAACGCTATTGTCTGTAGCATCTCATTAAAGATGATGCTAAAGAAAAAAATGTTCTTGCTAAATTCCCATGTGGGAATATTCAAGAAGTAATAGCTTATATTTGCTTGCTATAAATAAGCGAGTTGTAATTTCATTTTTATGTTGAACTTTGTTATTATTAGGCTGAAGATATGGCAAGTATGAACGTGGTTAATGAGGTCAATGAAGAAAATGATGCAGAACAACAGAAAGAATTGGGATTTGAAGAGAAAGAGGTTGAAAATGAAAAGAAAGAGGAAAGAGAAATATGTGAAGAGAAACAGCAAGATAAGGCAGAAGAATAGTCTAATTAAATATTTTGATATCTAATTATATTCTGAAAATTATTAGGCTGTTAAATGATTTTTGCTACTTTTAGCATAACTCCTTACTTATGTGTTTTTGATAAAGTAGAAATAAATTTGAAAGATGGCTTGGATTATTTTTTACCACTCGTTTATGACAAAACTTAATATTGGTGCCTGCATAGTGATAACTAAATATTTTAAAAGTTTTTTTTTTTCAAAATGTCAAGGGATCTTGATGAAAACTACATTATCAGGCTCAGTATATCAGGGAACCCTATTGTAGAGATTTCAAGTTTCTATCTACACAAAATGTCAAAATTTGCATTTTTAGCCGCAAGAAAGATGACATTTTTTTTTTTTTTTTTTTTTTTTTTTTTTTTTTTTTTTTTTTTTTTTTTTTTTTTTTTTTTTTTTTTTTTTTCAAGAGTGGTCGTATCGAACCAATGGTCCGAAAGGATCAAGAGAGTGCTCATTCAAACAGAAATTAAAATTTCTAATGCCCTTTTTAAGTGACCAAAAATATTGGATGGGAAACTATCGCCCCTTGTTTTTCCTAAAGACATCTGATTACAATTTGGAGATAGCCTTTTTGTTCAGCATAGTTGAAAGGTCCAATAACTATGCTCCTGAGGATGACATGACCCCCCACAGCCTTTGGAGGAAGGGTAGTAAGCTATGCAATTCGCCCATTGTTCCCATTTAGTTTTCATTACTGGGAAATGCATAAAACACTTTCAGGGGGTGGATTTCCGAGGGGAGAATTTTATACAGGGGAGTCTGCCTTTTTTTTTTCTCTCTTTTTTGTACAAAATAACTATAAAACACCAGTTGACTTCTTGCTGCCATTTATTCTGATAATTTTTCGTTCTTGGCGAATGGCCATGGATTGACGCATTGTATTGGATGCGGTATCAGATACCAAAAGTTTTAATTTCCAAAGAGTTCTGAAAGAGAAAAAAACGAAATGTGTGTTAGAGACGTAAAAAAAAAAAAAAAAAATTTAATGCAAAACTCGGACCAAAACGAGGCTGCAACAAAGCTTATTGGGCCAATTGATTGGTGACAACAAAAAATATCACTTGTGTGTTTCCGATAATCGTAGCCGAAGGTTGTCTCCCTAAGAGCAAGATTAGAAATTACTTTGTGGTGACAAAATTAAACTGAAACTTCATAGGAAGAAGACGAAAATAACCACATTGTTAATTCGTATGCTTGCCAGGATGTGGAAATGTCATGGGAGGGTGGAAAAAAGTTTCGTCTATGGGTCGTGATTTTTGAATTTGTTGATTTTGCTAATTGCAGCAGTGTTAAAAAAAATCTCTCAACTCAATTCAGTGAAAGGAATATAAAATTTAGTAGTATGTATAAATGACAATTCAACAGATTTTTAAACAATTCGTGTACAAAGGTTTTTCAGCCTATGTATAACTATTAATAATATTGTAGTATATTATTAATAAATATTCAGTCTATGACCAATTTCTATAAATGAGTAGGTCTAGTCTTCACTTTTCTTCTTTTTTAATGTTACTGCTAGCAAGTAATAATGTATGTATGAGAACCTGAATAGTTTTTTTTTTTTTTTTTTGAAGTTGATTATTTCTGTATTATTTTTTATTTCCTTTTTTTCTTTAATCTTCTTGTTTTTTTTTGCATTTGGCCAAAACTAAAATTACCTTATATTAGTAGCATACATATGTCTTGGGTTTTAATCAAGAGCTTCTATTATTTCTTCTTTCTTGTTTACCCATTTGAGGATTGCCTACATTATATGTTTACAATTTGGTGCTTCAGTTCCTGGAATGAATCGTATATTTAGGAAAAAATTGAATTTTGGGCTTGTTTTTTTGTATTAGGCAACCATGCTTGAATTACCAATAAATTCGTAAGCCCTTACGGACATCAGTACATCACTACTCGTACAAGAGAGTGGAAGCTGGAAATTTATTTTGTGATTTTCTGACAAAATCAACGATTACTTGTTTGTGCAGAGGTTTTGTACAATGGATAAAAGTAATTCTAACATCAAAAGCTGCATTTGCCAACTATTTCTGAAGGTGAGAAAACGCGTTTAAAAAAATCTGTTTTTTTTAAACGCGAATATTAAATCCTGAACTTTAAAAAATCCGGAAAATTATCTCGAGATTCAAATAAAATAAGAAGGGAAAGGGACCTATGCGTCCAACCCGTTTTTTTTCTTATTGATGAAACGGGTTTACTTTGAAAACTTTCAATCATAAGTACCAGGCAGATTCACACTAAAACGAATTGGTGTGACGAAAGCGATATCGACATCCCCCCCTAACGTTGCGCTCGAGTGACAATGGTGCCCTTGGTCCAGTGCCCAAGATAGATTAAAAGGCCAGGTCATAATAAAAGCTTTCAATTTGGGAGGTTCAAGGAGGAGTCTTTGACAGTCTTATGACCTCAGGGTATTAGATGTTGCAACGTTCTTACGTATCTACAGTGGTTTAAAAAATTCGATTACCCCACAAATGATGACCAAAAATATGCACAAATGTAACATTTGGAATATTATAACACTTTATCCAAAGCTTTGAAGAAAAGCAAAAAAGGCGAAATACCCCCCCCCCTAACTACGCTTGAAAGCTATTTTGAAAAGAAACTCTTTGGAGATTTCCCTGGAAATGACCATAGCAGAAGCTTTGAGCCTGGGTGGGGATCAAAAAGGAGTCTTTGAGTATTTTGATCACAGGTGACTTTTTGTTGTGACTTTCTTAAATTTGGCAATTTTTGTGAGCATTTGGAAATCAAAGCTTAAACTCAATAACTGATACTAAGTCTCCTAACATTTTGCTTGGATTAAAAGTGACGAACTAGGATGAAAATCTCAACATCTTCCTGGAGCTACTTCAGTCTGCATATTATTCATTTCATTAATTACATTTAAAACGGATGAGCTTTTCATTTTTTACCTAAGAAAATAGCTGGCACTTCGTTTTTCTTCATACGAATAAACCATTAAGTGTTTTTTGTTTCATTGTAATCGAAGTGTTCTCACGTGAAGTGTTCATTATGTATTTTTCAGTTTGATAAATTTACTCCTTTTAGATGCAGCTTATAATTTTATTGATATTAGGTATTTATCAGTTTCTAATTTGGAATGAATCCCCAAAAGAAAAAATGAATAATATCCAAAAGAGCAGCCAAAAGCAATAAAAAAGCAGCAGTTCAGCCTTAGCCTACATAAGCAAAAAAAACTTTAAAACACATTTTTTTAAATTGTTATTAAAAACCAGTTTTTAATACAAGAAGGCTTTTTAGGAATCCAAAAGAGCAAAAAGGCAATCAATATCAAAGTCGCCCATTTCAACTGTTTTAAAGGTGACAAAACAGATATAGGCAAAGGGCATTATGAAAAAATTAAGCTTCTAAGTTCACTGTTTTTGGCCCACCACCCACCGCCGGTCTTCCTTTATTGGCGCGGCGCCGGGGTCTAGCTGGGGTAAACTTATAGGCCTCATTGTATACGTATCCAGAACAGTTTGTTTGCTTTGAAGCCTTTTTCTAATTTCTATCCCTTTAAAGTAAGCAAATCAATAGAAAAAAAAAATGAACAATTTGGAAGCTTTAGGTTTCGAAGGAATTCCATTTACGCTATATACTTTTATTTATTTTTCTCGATATTTGCTAACAGGGCAATGACAAATCACTACCCTTTGTCAAAGTTTTTGACGAGCTATCAAATCTAGCTAGAAACTAGCGAAAAGCCGAGTGAGTTTTCTATCCCAGCGAAAATCTACAAAACCAAATGCTGTCGTTTGTGATTTGATTGCAATAAAACTCCTGGATTATAATCAAAAACCAAAAAAAAAAAAAAATGCCAATGCTGTTTCATCATCAGAAAAATGTATATAAACTCTCTAGAGGTGAATGCATCATCTTCAAAAACAAGACCACAAAAACGAAACAGTCTCAAATACTTAATTTGTTTTAATCTTCGCTGCCGAATAGGACCATAGGAACGAAACGCCCAAGTTCTTCTGCCGAAACGACATCCCTCCGTAAATCTTGGGCAATATCTAGCAGAAATTGGAACTTAGAATAATTATCCTTTTTAGGGAGTAGAAATTGCCATGATCAGTGTCTGCGTGGTGGCAAAACTTCGTAAAAAGCAATGTGTCTCCAAGATTTTTTTTTTCCCTGGCCTAATTGTGCAGAGCGAATTATCAGAGAAAGCTGTTGAAATGCCCTTTCGATTGCAAATAGAAAACTCTAGGACCCTTATAAGGGCTGAAACTGCCCAAAGGCAGCCATCTCTTAATGAAACCTAATAGCCATAAATGCTATTAGTAATATTTACAAAAACATGTCACTATTAAAAATTCTTCTATTCTAATTAAAAGTAAAGAGTGATATGTTTCTTTGAAGTTTATAAAAAAATATCAAACTAGAAGCAAGTAGAACATACTGAAGAAATAAAATTTTGAAATGAAATTAATTTGAAAGAGTTTAATTTCGCGCAAATGATTTGAGTGTTATTGTCGATTAATTCGTTGAGTAGATTGTACATGATCTTACGGACAAGGGTGTATCCAGGATTCTCGTTCCAGGAGGAAGGGGGGAATGCTATACTACTTTTTTTGGGGGGGGGGGGGGGTGTTACAAAGTGCATAAAATTTCAAAGTAGTATTGAAATAAAAGTTACAATGAACACAAATTTCACTGAACAATGAATACAAACTTTAAAAAAGTACAAATTACTACAAATGAGCATAAGGTTGTAACTCGAAAAAACAAGTGTCAATTCTGCTTTACTGAAAACCCAGTAAATTTTGAATGTCTTTTTTATATCAGTAATAAAAGATATAGCTTAAATTGTTGAAATTTTACTGGTAATATCAGTATATTTATGACATTCACTCATGTTTTAATGGTCTATTTTCTGGTCTTTTTATGTTTAGAATAATTGTTCATCCTAATATACGTACGTTCGTGGTTTCATCTCTTCAATAATGACAAATTCTGCCCGTTTTGATTTTAATGGGCTATGTAAGCAAATTTTTTTCGTCTGAGTTTTAAATTAGCCCCTTACTTTTAATGAAATGTTTTTTTTTATTTTTAGTACCGATCAACAATAGGGGAATTGGTATTTTATAATTGGTCTTCCTTTTTTAGAGTCTTATCCCTATATGGAGAACAAGAAAGTGGATAGGCCACCCCCCTTTGGAAACAAGAAAACTTTCAAATCCATAAAAATGGGAAATGCGAAGCGCTCCCGTTTGAATCTTGGTAAAAACAAAGCTCCTGGGAGGATTTAACCCCCCCCTCCTTATTTGAAAATTTCGTGACCACATTTACACCCTTATCTGGATTTATTTGAAGCCTGACACATACCATGTGTCTATACAAAGGGAGAAATCCCCCCTCCTTATTTGTCTAAAGCAGCCAGAAAATATTTGGAAGATGTTCAATCAAAATAACTGAAACGGCGAAGAGCAATAAAGATTATCAAATAGATTAATTAGGATATAATTTAGAGCGATGATGATAGGGTTCCCTTTCCACTGCTGTACCTTGAGGAATTTCACTACAATAACTTAATACACGGCTTTACCGTTCTTCTGAAGGAATAATTTACAATTCAATGTTTATTTTTTCTTCTTTAGAAGTGCGATTACTTTTTTTCAATGATTTCTTCGTTTTCCTCATCTTTATCAAATCCGCCTTGTGCTGTTATAGATTCGGTCGCAATCGATTTCTATTAATCAATTAGTAAAGTTAAATTATTGTCCTGCGTTTTGTTTTAATCTCTAGACACTTCTAGACGATGTTATAATTTTTGAGGGTTATTGTGGTGCAGAAAGGTCTCCTCATAATCCCAAGATCTTGCTTTATAATGTCCTACTTCAGGATCTAATTTAGAAGAAAAAGTCTTCTATAATCCTTTAGAAATTGTCTGTAGTGCCATCTATTCAAGTAAGTGCTATTGATCTATTAGTCTCGTCATCTATCCGTTCATACATTATCAATAAATCTACCTCACAATCGTCACTTCCAATCAACTATTCTAGTATTTAACAATTGAGAAATTTTTTGAACATAAATGGCGGGACCTTATCAATATGGTCAGCAAATGTATGGAAATAGTGCTGAAAGCTTGCTTTCAGGACTGGCTCCTGATGCGCAAGTTGCTTTAGCAAATACTCTATTATCAACTATACTTCAAGGACAGGTAGGACTAAAAACATTTCACTTAGGCTAACCTGTTGATTTTCTTTGTCTTTTAGGTGAAACTTGACCATGCTTTTCTTTCAGTTTAGTTGGACATTTTATGAATCTTAGACCTAGCCTGCCCTAGGTTTAAAGTACACCCTAGGCAACAAATAGGCTAGCTTATCATTAAGTTTGTGGCTTTCATGATTAATTTGGTGTTCTTGATTAAACCTCTAGATTAAAACTGAAACATACCAACTGATATGCTGGTTCTTTTAAGTATTGGCTCTTTACAAGGAAACCTTATAAAATTCTCAATTGTTGCAAATTCAACTTTAACCTAGGCCTACCCCAGCCTTTCTGGTAAATTTTTTGCAGTTCATATGGTAAATATTTATCAAATCATATTATTGACTTACAAATAAAGTGGGTCAATATCTACCAAATCATATTATTGAGTTAGGAATAAAGTGAATACACCATTTGATGCCTTTTTTTATGCTGATTACAAATAGGTAAAATTCTACTTTAGCTACTTTTGGCTATTTTGGAAAGGGGTTAAGTTAGGAAAATGAAACTTTCACGGATGGGTCAGCAGGCTAAAGTATGTCCCGGGAAGGTATTTTGGAGTACCTACCTCCACTCCTTCTCCCTCTAGAGGCTCCTGAAATTTGCCTAGGCTACATGACAGGTCTAAACCTTAATTTTCAGTTATCAGTTTCTTTTTCTCTTGCTTTAGTTTTTCAAAATTTAGGAAATATGTTTGCATATCTTTAAAACATTATAAATTGGGATTGAGCAAACTTGTGAAGCTAAAAACAATTTTGTTGTACTTCATTTAAGCAAAAGATCTATTTTGCAAGGTTTCACTTTTATAACACACAGATTTTTAAGGGTCATCAAAGGTCAGGGCCCTCTAGAGGGAGAAGGAGTGGAGGTATGTACTTCAAAATACCCTCCTGGGACATACTTTAGCATGTAGACCCATCCCTGAAAATTTCATTTTCCTAACTTAACCCCTTTCCAATCCAGCCAAAAGTAGCTAAAGTAGAATTTTACCTACAAATATGCTTATTATATTCATAATCAGCATAAAAAAGGCATTGAATGGTGTATTCACAGTAAAGTTCTACAAAATCACATTATTGAGTTAGGACTAAAGTGAATACACCATTTGATGCCTTTTTTTTATGCTGATTACTAATATAATAAGCATTTCTATTGGAAATGAATTTCAGCCCCCCCCTCCTATATAGGCCAATTCAGGGTTAGGTTAGGTATAGCCTATACAGGGGGGGGGGGGCTGAAATTCATTTCCGATAGAAATACTTATTATATTTGTAATCAGCATAAAAAAAGGCATTGACTGGTGTATTCACTTTAGTCCTAACTCAATAATATGATTTTGTAGAACTTTACCATATTCACTTTAGTCCTAACTCAATAATATGATTTGGTAGATATTGACCATAAAGTGAATATACCACTTGATGCCTTTTTTATGCTCTTTCCAAATATAATAGTCACTTTTGTCAGAAATGAATTTTACCCCCACCCCTATATATACCAATTCAGGATATTCTATTTGTGCATTAGGGGGGTGGGGACAAATTTTAAACTTACCTCCCATTTACATCAGAAATAAAATTTGCCCCACCCCCCCCCCCCCCCCCCTAATGTGCAAATATATACCCTGAATTGGTATATACAGGGGTGAGGGTAAAATTCATTTCCAAAAAAATTATTAGGCCTATCATATTTAAAAAGAGTGTAATCATGATAATCATTTTTGTCAGAAATGAATTTTTACCCCCACCCCTATATATACTAATTTATGGTATATATTTGCACATTAGGGGGTGTGGGGGAAAGTTTAAACTTACATCTCATTTATATAAGAAATAAAATTTACCCCCACCCCCCCCAATATGCAAATATATACCCTGAATTGGTATATATATAGGGTTGGGAGTGGTATGTTCACTTTATTTGTAAGTCAATAATATGAACTGCAAAACATTTACTGCCTTTCCAAGGGGCATTTCCCTTAAGCAAGGAAGAAGAAGCACTACACATAAAGTATTCTGATAGATTTGAAAAATAGAATAACTTATCCATATTTATAGCCTATATTATAGGTAAATTCATATTACTATAGACTTGCAAATTAAGTAAACATACCTCTTGAGGCCTTTTTTATGCTCTTTCCAAATATAACAATCAGTTTTGTCACAAATGAATTTTGTTAAATTTTGTTATTCATATTATTGACTTACAAATAAAGTAAACATACCACTTGATGCCCTTTTTTATGTGCTTTCCAAATATAATAATCATTTTTGGAAATGAATTTTACCCCCACCCCTATATATACCAATTCTGGGTATATATTTGCACATTAGGGGGATAGAGGTAAACTTTATTTCTAATGTAAGTGAGGTATAAGTTTAAACTTTACTGCCCCCACCCCCTAATGTGCAAATACATACCCTGAATTGGTATATATAGAGGTGGGGGTAAAATTCACTTGTGACAAAAAGGATCAAACTGAATACATCCCAAATTCTAGCAATGGTTGCACAAGACCCTTGCACAGTTTGGTCATAACTTTGGATGCATTTAGATGCATGTTACTTTATACATATTCATATAATTTAGTCAAGAGGAAAGACAATACATCAGTTGATGTCTTTTCTATGCTTTTTCCAAATTCAATAATTGCTTTTGGGGCAAATTCCATTTTGTGCCCTTAAAGGGGCTCAAAATAGCATATACTAACCAAAAGTTTAAAAATATCTTTGTAAAAAGAACTCCATCATGAGAAAAAATCACTATTTCTTACTGATGCAGAAATTGTAATTATTATTTCATTAGTCCTAGTCTTAATAGTAAAATGTTAGCCTATTTTGAAAACAAATTTGCAGGAATTTTCTAAAAGAGCCTAAAACCTCTAAAAAAAAAAAGTACCACAGCAAAACAAAAATGTACACCATTGTTGAAATTCCTCAATAGAAAACCTACAGGCCCAATGCAGAAAATCTTGATGTTTTATTTTATTTGAAATAGAAACCCAGGTCACCTAGAACAGAAAGGTAAGAATATTACATCCTTCCTCCTTTCCAAACTAGCGAGCTGGTACATAACATAATAAACAAATTCCACTTTTAAATACTAAACACACTGCCATAATACATTACTATATTTCTTTATGAGGAGGCGCTAGGCTCACTTTTTTTTTTTTTTTTTATATACAAAGTTCACTTCACTTTTGAAACAGGGGGGGGTGGTGGTATTCCTTTAATTCACAGATTACCATTTCACAGGTTAAGCCTCTGGACTGGATTCACAGCGCGACGGTGCAGGTTATGTAGGGGGTATCATGGAGTTCTGTATGGGTCATGTGACTGGTGCTTGGTACAGGTATGGGCCTGTTAAATGTTGGGCTATGAACGCAAGTGAAGGGTTTCAGACGGTTTTCATCTGGTGTTCTAGGGACAGGGGTAGGCATTGTTTCTGATAGACTCAGTGGTGTGGTTGGAGTATCTGTATGGGGAATCTCTTCAGTTGTGGTGGCGTCTGGTGACTGAGGTTGCTGACAGACTATCTTTATGTGGCGCCTGTTCCTTCTTCTGTAGGTTGCTCTGTTGTTTGTCTTGACTATGTAGGATCTGGGATTCACATCTGCTCTTTTGACAATGCCTGCCTGCCAGAGTTTGCCGTGGACTTGAGCCTGTACAGGTTGTCCAATTTGTAGGGGATTCAGTTGCTTTGACTGTCAATCATAGTACTTGCTCTGGTGTGACTGTTGCTTCATTCAATTCTGTCGAAATTGCTGTGTGTGAATGGTCTTTGGTGCAAGCAATTCTTTGGTGCATGGGACTATTGATCTGAGATTTCTGCTCATTAGCAATTGTGATGGGGAGGCCAGACCATCAACTGGGGTGTTCCTGTACTCTAGCAACACCAGCTCAAAATCATTTCCAGCAATATCGGTTTTACTCAGGATATCTTTGGCCGTCTGTACAGACCTTTCTGCCAATCCATTTGATTGGGGGAAATGTGGTGAGGATGTGGTGTGGGATATTTCCCAATCTGATATGAATTTTTGGAAGACAGATGATGTAAATTGTCGAGATTTTCTACATGGTGTCAGATCCTCTAAAAACAACATGGAAACCAACGTCCCCTACCCTGCAATGGATTGGACAAGTGATAACCTTAAAGAGGCGTGGACAAGATTTAACAACCATGCAAAGCTGATGTTCCAAGGACCCCTTAGCGGAAAGACAGAAAAAGTGCAATGCGCCTTCCTGCTGATCTGGCTTGGAGATAAAGGGCAAGACATTTTTAGTACCTTTACAATTACAGCTGATGAACAGGACAAAGTTCAACCGTACATGGACAAGTTCAGTGAATATTTCCTCCCTTAGTGTAATACAGTGTTTCAAAGATATCTCTTTCATAAACGTGATCAACGAGATGGTGAACCAGTGGATCAATACATAACTGATCTGAATCTTTGGCTCGTGAATGTGCATATTCCACAACAGCCATGAGAGATGAAATGGTAAGAGACCGACTTGTATGTGGCATCTCTTCAGCAAAAGTCAGAGAGAAACTCCTCCAAGCAGGTTCCAATCTAACTCTGTCACAAGCAATTACTATAGTGCGAACACATATAGAAACCCAGGTGCAGCTCAGGACAATGTCACAGCCTGACACTTGTGGCAGCCAAGCTTATCAAGAAACATGCATAAAGCATGAAGTGGATTTTGTCAGGAGGGCAAAGAAATCAAACCATGCCCTATCTGTTAGACAATGCTATTTCTGTGGAGGGGATTATTCACCTTCCCACAAATGCCCTGCAAAAGGAAAAATATGCAGTAACTGTGAAAAACCAAACCATTTTGCAAAGGTTTGCAAAAGCAGCAAAAAGGTGGTGAACGTAATAAATCAACAACATCAAACAAACAAGCATCAACCAGACAGCAATGATGAGCTCTTCATTGACACCATAAACATGAACAAAGGGGATGATCAACCATATGTGAAGCTCATAATCAACGAACACATCAGTATCACTTTCAAAATTGACAGGGGTGCACAGGCCAACATCATACCTGAAACATTTTTTAATACCCTTAAACCAAGGCCCAGAGTCAATAAGACACTACAAATTCTTACTAATTTCAGAGGACAGAAGATCCCAACGCTTGGTGTTTGCAGCCTTAACTGCGCCTATACCAATGGATGCACTGAGACACAGCCCTTCTTCATAGTGAAAGACGCCCCCGTCCCAATCTTAGGCTTCAAAACCAGCAAGAAACTAAAATTAATTAAGCTGATACTTACTGTGACGAAACCAAACCCATTCATCGAGGAATTCAAAGACGTATTTCAAGGTATAGGACAGCTCGAAGGTGAATATTACACCACCTTGAACAGCAAGGAAAATATCACATTTTTGCAAGGGTAGTATTGAAGCACCTTTTTTTCCTTTTTTTTGCTAACACAGAAACATCATAGTTTTGTTCAATGCCTTGTTAGAAGCAAATTTTTATATCTAAAAGATTTTTAACTGATTCATATCAAATTCCAGAAACTGTAGACAAGGTAATAAATTACCTTTTGGGGTCCCATTAAGGGCTCAAAATGGAATTTGTTCTAGAATAATTTATTGAATCTAGAAAGAGCATAAAAAAGGCATCTGGTTATGTATTCACTTTCTTTCTTTAATATAGAAACTTGGAAACACTTTCCCCAAGTATGTTTTTGGCCCTGGATTCATTACTGATGGTTTTTGTTTCATATCCTGACTCCTTTCCAATATAGTAAAAAGTAGCTAAACTAGAATTTTCTTCTAGCTGATTAAAAGCATTATTACAGACACATGGAGCTAAAGTTTGTGAAATTCTTAAGAACCTGGCAGCAAAAATACCAAATGAGTTGGTAGTAGGGCTGCCTACTACCTTCAAAAGCCTATTTAAATTATATGAGTATATATAAATTTTACCCCTCCTCTGCCCCTATATATTTAAAGCTTCACTTGATATCTACCCCCTTCCAAGAAGTTCTAATTTCATTGCAACTCTTCATGATAACCTCACCTGCTTTTTGTTTGGTCCTAGATTAATGAGTCAGTCATCTTTTGTCTGTAATAGCAGCCTAGCTGTTCTAGTCTTTCTTTCATTAGAGTAAGATACACAGTAGGTTAGTTAGACAGCTAAACATTTCTTCAACTGTTTAATCTTTGTATCTTTACTATACCACCTAGAAAGTGGATTGTTTCACCATTTGATTTTTTTAATTTTTTTTTGATAAAGATGAGACTATCCTAGCTTGGGTGTTTTGATCATAGAAGTTCTAAATACACTGATAAGTCAACAGTAGAGACTTTTAGTGGACATGAACTTTAAGCTTGGGCCTAAGCTTAGAAAACATTGCACAATCTTGGATATGGGATCTTAAAGTTAGAATAAAGTACCTAGATCATAGACAGATTCTATTATGGATGATGTCGGGATAATTTCCACCCCTCCTCCAGAAAATTCCCCCTACATGTAAAATTGTGCTGCCAAAGGGAAAATAAGACAAATAAAAAAGGAGAGACTTTGGAATATTCTACCTGTATTCCAAAATATGGGGAGAATATGTGGTTCTGTTGATGTTACTGTTTTTTTTGGTTCTGGCTCCATGCTATTAAAATCACATTTATAGATACACCCCTTAAAGGTAGCATACTAAAGATGGGAAAACCTTCTTATGTATACATAGCAGACAATTGTATGTTTAAAACAGATCATGTATGGACCTTAATATTGCTCCAAATTGCAAATTAAGGTAAGGTAAAGCAGCATAACAATGTAAGACATTCCAAATCCCACTGGAAAATTTGATCTTACAAATTTCTAAGCATTAGACACAAAATTAATCTCCTCATCTTGAGTTCCACACAGAAAAACCTATTGTATTAAAACTTTGGCTTATACCTTGATCATGTTCTCAAGAAGTATTGGCCTCCTTTATTTTTTCCGCTTATGTATGCCTAGTGAACCTAATACTTTTTGTATGAACAGGGTTTGATGATTTTCTTTACTTAATTTATTTTCTTTGCTAGCTTGTTTGGGATAAGGAGTTCTGTTTCAAATTTCCTTGGTTCTGACTTGCATTTTGATTCCATGTTATTTAGATTAAATTACATTAAATCATACATGCTTGCTAGGAGCAAGTCGTGTATGCTAGTCAATGATGATAATGCTGTGGGACATGTGCTGCCTTTCATTGGAGGAGCTATGGTTTAGTCACCCATTCCTTATCAAGATTGGCTTTGGAGCTGTCAATGATTGGCAAACTCACAGTTGTCTTGCTCCAGCCATTCGAGTGGCTTATGATATAGTTAGAGAATAAATGGTTCCTTTCCCTTATCTTTGTATGCTAGCAGAACAGCTTTGCTGAATGACCTCTAGTTTTTGACAACTGGGCAAGCTGGAACTAGTCTTTGTCATTAAGATTATAGAATTTTTAAGTCATTATCATGTTACCTCTTCATTGATGGTATGTCAGAGTTTGGTAGCTTGAGGCTCTATAGCTGGGATTCAAACTCTTTGTTTTGAACCTGTTTGTGCATTTTTTTCATCTGTATTTGGACAGATTTGAGGGTCATCTGGTCTATTTTATTAATTAGCTTAGCAACATACATTCCAAATTCTAAGCTTTGTCTCACCAGGCTGTGAGTTTGATTATTATAAAAGAGAATGCTACTTGTGATAGTGGCATGATGAGGCCAAGAGTTTGGTTTGTCCTTGCTATAGCAGCTCATGTGTGGCAGTTGAATGTAAGAGCTTCATATATAACAACCCCCAGATCCCTCTGTTAGGTACTCTTAGAAATAGAATGTCTTATACCAACATTTGTAAGCATTGAGTATTGTGATGATGGGTTATTTACTCCAAAATTGAGGACCTTACTTTTCACCATCAAACACAAACCTCTATGTTTAGCCCACTTGCCAAGCTTTAAAGATTTGACTGTATTGAGGCCATATCTTGCTGAGTGTCAACATGACCAATGAGTTTTGTGTCATCAGCATACCAGCTAAATTGTTTTATAACATTTCTTGGAGTGTTGTTAATGTATGTATTCCTGAGAATTCACAGCAGGTGGGCTATTCAGTTAATACTATTTAGCCCTCTTCTGTTTGCTTCACTCTGTGGGCTACAGAGCTACTGTCTTGGTGGTCTCTTATTTATTAGATATTCTCAGATATCTTTCAGTAGATCTTTTGACTCAAGGAGTTCAAATATAAGATGATAGATATCGATTTCTGTGCTCTGTGTGCAGGTATAGTTGGCTAGGCTCTTGGCTGATTGTGAGATTTTGTGGTGTTTGAAGCATTTTAACAGTTTAAAAAGCAAGGTATGTTGTGCAGACGTCAGCATATTACATTCAAATAGGCAATGGTCAATTGTTTCATTATTCATATTACAATGCCTGCAAAGAGGGGACAGGGGAATTGAACCACTTGAATTAGAAAGCTTATATGAGAATGCAAGGAAATTTAGTCCATTTGTTCCAGAACGAATTCTATGATAAATTTTAGAAAGATACTTATTGGGAAAGGGGGAAAGGATAGGATTAATCTTATTAAAATTAATATCTGATAGCCTCCATTGGTAAATATCTCTAATTGGGATTGGTCTCTCACTTGGCTGGTCAATATTTATAGCATTTTTTTGCTATTTCATCAACCTGATGATTACCACTTATGCCAGAGTGGCTAGGAATGTACTGAAAATAAGTTTTTATGCCACTTGAAGCAAGATTATCAATAATACTGAGACAATGATAAGTGTCAATGTCCAACTTATATTGAGGAGCTGAGGCCAGCAACTCAAGGCTTGATAGAGAGTCAGAATATATGATAATATTATTTGAATTTGCAATCAAAGGTTGGTTTTCCTTAAGGTGTTCTAATGCCATGATTATGACATTTAACTCAGCAGAAATTATAGATAAATTATTATATAATCTCTTGCCCATTGCAATATTCAGGTGAGGAAGGAAAACACCACTTGCAACCTTTTTTCATTCATTTTTGACCCATCAACAAATATTTGGAAGTGATTTTTATAGGTAATTGTATTAAGTTCTGCAAATTTTTTCTGGACAAAAGCAATGGGGGTTAAATCTTTATTCCACTTTGAGAATTCATCATTTATTATGGGACCTGACCAATTCCATGGGGGGGATTGGGGAAAGTGGGTGCAATAGACTTTGCTGGTATGGGGAACTTCTTCTGAATATTGGCATACTCATCTGCAATGCCTCTATACATGGCTTGATTTCTTAACCAATTATGTAATGTGTGTGAGCTGTTTGATTCAATTTTTGTAAGATGTTTTGTCAAGAGAAACCTACGTCTCTCCCCTATTGTTGTTAATCCACTCTTCATAAGCAGAAACTTGGTGCTTGTGGGTTTCCTAAGACCAAATATGAGACATATTATATCATTTTGTGTTGTTTCAATTTTTTGCATCTGGGTCTTTGCACATGCACCATAGACAATGAGCCCATAGTCAATATGGGGTCTTATATGTGATTTATAAAACTGGAGTAAGGTTTCTCCTTACAGCCCCAGGGTGTGGAAAGAAGTCTTTTTAGTATATTTGTTTTTCTATAGCATTTTTTTATTGTGTTTGAAATGTGGAGGTGGAAATTAAGTTTTTGGTCAAGCATGAGACCTAGGTAATTAATATGATTATCTTCTGGAATAGTTGTTTTATTTAGAGTTAGTTTTGCATTAACATGGTTTCGCTTCTGGTGAAATTGGATTATTTTTGACTTGGTGGGTGCAATGGGTAAATCTGAATGTTGAGAGAATTTTTCAAAACTGGAAAAGTGACTTTTGCAGATTTGACTGTGCTATCTGAAAGGTGTTGCCAGATGACCATAGCACCAGATCATCAGCATATTGTAGATTTGTGTGGGGTAGGTTCATGTCCCAGAGATATAGGGCAAATAGGAGGCAACTGGAGGACTGCTCCCTGAAGTAGGCCTTTGGTTATTGTCTTTGGGGTGAAGAGGCTGAACCAACACAAACAATGAAACTTCGCACTTCTATGAAGGAATTAATAAAAGATACTAGCTTAGGGGGTACTCCAAGGTTTGCAAGTTTGTTTAAAAGGATTTGGTGGTTCACATTGTCATATGCCCCTTCAAAATCTAGGAAACCTGCAACTAGGACATTATTTTTTGAGAAAGATTCATTTATTGCATTTTTTAGAAAAATGAAAGCATCTGTTGAGGAGTGGTGTTTCCTGAATTCAGTTTGAGTGTGAGGGATCATATTATTTTTTTCAACAAACCAGAGGAGTCTGTGATAGATCATTTTCTCCATTATTTTCCCCATCACAGGACTAATCATTATGGGCCTATAAGACTCAGGGTTATCTTGTGGTTTATTTTCTTTAGGATTGGTAGGAGGGATGAACATTTCCATATATTGGGGAACCTAGAAGATGCCCAAGCTTGATTATAACAATTTAGCAGTTCTTATTTGTATGGAGGTGTGAGATTCTTTATCCATGTAGGGTGCATATTGTCATAGCTGCCGCTAGTTTTGGTCCTAATATGATGTATTGCATTATTCAATTCCTGGATTGAAAATGGATTAGTTATGTACTTGGATCCTGGGCGTGGTTGGTAACTTGGGTTCATAGGAATTGTGGACAGTTTGCTTTGATTATTTGATGTTAGCTTATTAACAAAAAGAGTTGCAAATAGGTTAGCTTTTTCATTATCATTGTCATAATGGGTATTATTATGTATAAGCTCATACAGGAGTGGGTTGGGGGAAGTCTTTTTCCCACAGATGTGGCTTATTACTTTATGTATAATTGGCTCATGTGTTTCTCTGGAGAGATTTGCAAAATTATTCCAGTATTTATATTTAGCATCTATTATAGTCCTTTTTAGATTAGATTCTGTTTGTAATTTTTTTAAATATGTAGTAGGTGATGGTTTTTTTTTTATGAATTCTGTCCTAGCTGCCTTTTTATCCTCCATTTATTTAGGCACTCATTTGTCCACCATGCTTTAGGAATTTGTTTAGGGAATATTTTCTTATTTGTTGTCCTGGGGATAGCATGATTAGCTGTATTTATTAGTAAAGATGTCAAGGCTTCAGCATGTGTGTCAACTGTTGTGTTAGAAATGCATGAACTTTGGGTGAAACTTGTAATTTCATCATTTAGCTAATTTTGGAACATAGACCAATTTGCTTTAGTGTTGATATATTTGGAGGTATGAGATAAAGTTTCAGCAGGTTCATTTAGGGAGCAAAACTATAGCAAAGTGGTCAGTACATAGACTATCAATTTTATTTATGTAAATTTTGTTCAAAAAATTTAATGACACAATTTGCAGGTCAATTGTGGAGAATCTGCCAGTTTTTGGGGTTGAAATATGTATTCAGGTTTGGAGGGGTAGCAACAGCTAATTCATTATTATTTGAAGTCATATGCTCAATGAATTTACCAGCTTTATTTGCTGGTTTATTCCCCCACAAAAGGCTGTGGGCATTGAAATCTCCACAAATAATGATATTTTTTAACATATTAGAATTATTTATATAATTAAAGAAATCCTTGGCATCTGTAGTTTGGCCATTAGGGTTATAAAAGCTTATTATGTAGGTTTTTAAATTATTCAGCCAAACACTGATACCAATTACATCAACATCATTTGCAAAATCTGGAAAATTGATGCCACAAAATTTTATATTATTTTTCACTAATAAAGCTACCCCACCTCCTTTTCTCTCTGAAGATCTATCCTTTCTGAGGATAGTATATCCCAGAGACTTAATTTGTTGATTTTGGGTTAAATGAGTTTCCTGGAGGCAAGCAATATTAATGGAATTATTGTTCATAAAAGATATTAGTTCATTTAGCTTATTTTCTGTGAGTGATCTTACATTCCATTGGAGTATTGATATATGTTGTGTTGTTGATTTATTCTTTCATATGACTGTGTATCAATGTTCAGCTTTGTTAAAAGTAAAGCAAGATCTTTTTTTGCTTGAATGAGCATATCATCTGGGATGTAGATTTTTGCCAATACTGCAATGATTTTTGTTTTCTGTAGTTGATGTATGTTCATGGCCTGAACTGCATTACAGTTTAGAATGAATAAGCATATATTTGGGGATTGCATTTTTGGTTGTGCATCCTGTTTGTCGGTTAGGGGATTGATTCCTGGTAGTGTTTCTGGTTTGTTTCTTCTTGGGAGGGGGGGGGGCAGGCTGACCTCATCTCACCGGACAAGGAGGCTTGTTGGCTTGGTGATTCCTTCTGATAGGGATTTGAGCTAGGGGGCTTAGAAGATGGTGTTTTATATGGGGTGCTTGATGCATTGGGGGCGTTTGACTTGGGGGTTTTGGTTGGTTTCATTATAGGCTTTATTTGGTATTATTGGGCAGCATTTGCTTCCATTGCTGCAAAGGGGTATGGGATGGCCTTCTCTGTTGATATTTGGAGTGTTAGAGCTCTTTTCTTGTATGCAGGGCATAATGATTTATTTGTAGATTCATGTGGGCCTTTGCAATTGATGCATGTAGGCTGAGTGTTGTTGCAAGTTGTCAGCTCTTTAGGATGGAAAGCTTTACAATTACTACACTCTCGGAGAATTTCATTGCATTTGTTTGTCGTGTGTCCCAGTTTGTGACACTTCTGACACTGGATAGGCTTAGGTTTGTATTCCTTGTGTGGTTTGATTTGCCCAAATAGGAATAATTTTTCTGGGATATTAATTTTTTCCTTCAGTGTGAATAAGAAGGATCTACTAGTTTTTAGGTCATTAGAGTTAGGTTTGCCAAGTTGGGTAACATCCTCAACTGGGATTGTGTTTCCAGCCCTATCTGAGAGGCCTTCTTTTAACTCCTGAGTGGATATCTCTGGGGGAACATTATAAACTACTATTTTTGTTGGTGATTGTTTTGGGTTCCAATTAGATGCAATAATTGGGGTATTCAGAAGGGATTTTAGAGATCCATCATGGTTAATATTAAGAGAGAACTTTGATTTTAGCAATTTAAAAATTGCAACTCTTATTGCAGTGATCATTTTTATTTCAAAGGGGGTAGTAGGAGTAATTTTAAGGTAAATTCCTAAGTTTTTGGAGGGAGGATCTTGGGCAGGGAGAGGGGAAATGCTTTTGATTGGGGAGATTTTTTTCCTTTTTTTAGAGCTTCTAGAGAGGACCTCTTGAAACCCATTATCATCATTTATGTTACATTAGCCCCTAAACTTATCATTGTCCTATTCTCTGAATTGGAGCTATCATTTGAACTTTGAGATAGTTTGCTTGGCCAGCCAAGATGGGTATCTTTCACTATGGCACTTTCACTGGAATTTGATTTGGGATCTGGTGGGACTTTTTTTTTGGAGGACTTCTAAACATTGCCTATTGGAAAAAGCTTTAAACAAAAAAAAAACAAAACTAAAAACAAGAAGGGAAAATAGAATGATATCAAACCGTCTGCACTATACTATGGGGAGGAGAAACACCACAGTATAGCCCTGAGGATGAGTTGAGCAGGATTGGTTTGGTACAACTGCTGATTAGAAGCGATAATAATTCACAATAATTTGCCTTTACAGCTTCCTTTTCTTCTTCTTCTTCTAATTCACAGCAGGGGGGGCTATTCAGTTAATACTATTTAGACCTTTCTTTTTGCTTCACTCTGTGGGCTACAGAGCTACTGGCTTGGTCGTCTCTTATTTATTAGATATTGTCAGATATCTTTCAGTAGATCTTTTGACTCAAGGAGTTCAAATATAAGATGATAGATATCGATTTCTGTGCTCTGTGTGTATGTATAGTTGGCTAGGCTCTTGGCTGATAGTGAGATTTTGTGGTGTTTGAAGCATTTTAACAGTTTACAAAGCAAGGTATGTTGTGCAGACGTCAGCATATTACATTCAAATAGGCAATGGTCAATTGTTTCATTATTCATATTACAATGCCTGCAAAGAGGGGACAGGGGAATTGAACCACTTGAATTAGAAGACCTATATGAGAATGCAAGGAAATTTAGTCCATTTGTTCCAGAACGAATTCTATGATAAAATTTAGAAAGATTCTTATTGGGAAATGGGGAAAAGATAGGATTAATCTTATTAAAATTAATATCTGATAGCCTCCATCGGTCGGTAAATATCTCTAATTGGGATTGGTCTTCCACTTGGCTGGTTAATATTTATAGCATTTTTTTGCTATTTCATCAACCTGATGATTACCACTTATGCCAGAGTGGCTAGGAATGTACTGAAAATAAGTTTTTATGCCACTTGAAGCAAGATTATCTATAATACTGAGACAATGATAAGTGTCAATGTCCAACTTATATTGAGGAGCTGAGGCCAGCAACTCAAGCTTGATAGAGAGTCGGAATATATGATAATATTATTTGAATTTGCAATCAAAGGTTGGTTTCCTTAAGGTGTTCTAATGCCATGATTATGGCATTTAACTCGGCAGACATTATAGATAAATTATTATATAATCTCTCGCCCAATGCAATTTTCAGGTGAGGAAGGAAAACACCACTTGCAACCTTCTCATTCATTTTTGACCCATCAACAAATATTTGGAAGTGATTTTTATAGGTAATAGTATTAAGTTCTGCAAATTTTTTCTGGACAAAAGCAATGGGGGTTAAATCTTTATTCCACTTTGAGAAGTCATTATTTATTATGGGACTTTACCAATTCCATGGGGAGGGGAACGGGGAAAGTAGGTGCAATAGACTTTGCTGGTATGGGGAACTTCTTCTGAATATTGGCATACTCATCTGCAATGCCTCTATACATAGCTGGATTTCTTAACCAATTATGTAGTGTGTGTGAGCTATTTGATTCAATTTTTGTAAGATGTTTTGTCAAGAGAAAGCTACGTCTCTCCCTTATTGTTGTTAATCCACTCTCCATAAGCAGAAACTTGGTGCTTGTGGGTTTCCTAAGACCAAATATGAGACGTATTATATCATTTTGTGTTGTTTCAATTTTTGCATCTGGGTCTTTGCACATGCACCATAGACGATGAGCCCATAGTCAATATGGGGTCTTATATGTGATTTATAAAACTGGAGTAAGGTTTTCTCCTTACAGCCCCAGGGGTGTGGAAAGAAGTCTTTTTAGTATATTTGTTTTTCTATAGCATTTTTTATTGTGTTTGAAATGTGGAGGTGGAAATTAAGTTTTTGGTCAAGCATGAGACCTAGGTAATTAATATGAAAATCTTCTGGAATATTTGTTTTATTTAGAGTTAGTTTTGCATTAACATGGTTTTGTGCTTCCGGTGAAATTGGATTATTTTTGACTTGGTGGGTGCAATGGGTAAATCTGAATGTTGAGAGAATTTTTCAAACTGGAAAAGTGACTTTTGCAGATTTGACTGAGCTATCTGAAAGGTGTTGCCAGATGACCATAGCACCAGATCATCAGCATATTGTAGATTTGTGTGGGGTAGGTTCATGTCCCAGAGATATAGGGCAAATAGGAGGCAAACTGAGGACTGCTCCCTGAGGTAGGCCTTTGGTTATTGTCTTTTGGGGTGAAGAGGCTGAACCAACACAAACAATGAAACTTCGCACTTCTATGAAGGATTTAATAAAAGATACTAGCTTAGGGGGTACTCCAAGGTTTGCAAGTTTGTTTAAAAAGGATTTGGTGGTTCACATTGTCATATGCCCCTTCAAAATCTAGGAAAGCTGCAACTAGGACATTATTTTTTTAGAAAGATTCATTCATTGCATTTGTCAGCAAAATGAAAGCATCTGTTGAGGAGTGGTGTTTCCTGAATCCAGTTTTAGTATGAGGGATCATATTATTTTTCCCAACAAACCAGAGGAGTCTGTGATAGATCATTTTTCTCCATTATTTTCCCCAGCACAGGGAGTAATCATTATGGGCCTATAAGACTCAGGGTTATCTTTGGGTTTATTTTTCTTTAGGATTGGTAGGAGGTACGAACATTTCCATATATTGGGGAACATAGAAGATGCCCAAGCGTGATTATAACAATTTAGCAGTTCTTGTTTGTATGAAGGTGTAAGATTCTTTATCCATGTAGGGTGTATATTGTCATAGCTGCCGCTAGTTTTGGTCCTAATATGATGTATTGCATTATTCAATTCCTGGATTGAGAATGGATTAGTTATGTACTCGGATCCTGGGCGTGGTTGGTAACTTGGGTTCATAGGAATTGGGGACAGTTTGCTTTGATTATTTGATGTTAGCTTATTAACAAAAAAGAGTTGCAAATAGGTTGGCTTTTTCATTATCATTGTCATAATGGGTATTATTATGTATAAGCTCATACAGGAGTGGGTTGGGGGAAGTCTTTTTCCCACAGATGTGGCTTATAACTTTGTGTATAATTGGCTCATGTGTTTCTCTGGAGAGATTATTTGCAAAATTATTCCAGTATTTATATTTAGCATCTATTATAGTCCTTTTTAGATTAGATTCTGCTTGTAATTTTTTTAAATATGTAGTAGGTGATGGTTTTTTTTATGAATTCTGTCCTAGCTGCCTTTTTTATTCTCCATTTATTTAGGCACTCATTTGTCCACCATGCTTTAGGAATTTGTTTAAGGAAAGTTTTCTTAGGTGTTGTCCTGGGGATAGCATGATTAGCTGTATTTATTAGTAAAGATGTCAAGGCTTCAGCATGTGTGTCAACTGTTGTGTGTTAGAAATACATGAAATTTGTGTGAAACTTGTAATTTCATCATTTAGCTTATTTTGGAACATAGACCAATTTGCTTTAGTGTTGATATATTTGGAGGTATGAGATATAGTTTCAGCAGGTTCATTTAGGGAGCAAACTATAGCAAAGTGGTCAGTACATAGACTATCAATTTTATTTATGTAAATTTTATTCAACAAATTTAATGAAACAATTTGAAGGTCAATTGTGGAGAATCTGCCACTTTTGGGGTTGAAATATGTATTCAGGTTTGGAGGGGTGCAACAGCTAATTCATTATTATTTGAAGTCATATGCTCAATGAATTTACCAGCTTTATTTGCTGGTTTATTCCCCCACAAAAGGCTGTGGGTATTGAAATCTCCACAAATAATAATATATTTTTTAACACATTAGAATTTATTTATATAATTAAAGAATTCCTTGGCAACTGTAGTTTGGCCATTAGGGTTATAAAAGCTTATTATGTAGGTTTTTAAATTATTCAGCCAAACACTGATACCAATTGCGTCAACATCATTTGCAAAATCTGGAAAATTGATGCCACAAAATTTTGTATTATTTTTCACTAATAAAGCTATCCCACCTCCTTTTCTCTCTGAAGATCTATCCTTTCTGAGGATAGTATATCCCAGAGACTTAATTTGTTGATTGGGTTAACTGAGTTTCCTGGAGGCAAGCAAACTTAATGGAATTATTATTCATAAAAGATATTAGTTCATTTAGCTTATTTTCTGTGAGTGATCTTACATTCCGTTGGAGTATTGATATATGTTGTGTTGTTGATTTATTCTTCATATGACTGTGTATTGATGTTCAGCTTTGTTAAAAGTAAAGCAAGATCTTTTTTTGCTTGAATGAGCATATCATCTGGGATGTAGATTTTTGCCAATTCTGCAATGATTTTTGTTTTCTGTAGTTGATGTATGTTCATGGCCTGAACTGCATTACAGTTCAGAATGAATAAGTATATATTTGGGGATTGCATTTTTGGTTGTGCATCCTGTTTGTCGGTTAAGGGGTTAATTCCTGGTAGTGTTTCTGGTTTGTTTCTTCTTGGGAGGGGGGGCCAGGCTGACCTCATCTCACCGGACAAGGAGGCTTGTTGGCTTGGTGATTCCTTCTGATAGGGATTTGAGCTAGGGGGCTTAGAAGATGGTGTTTTATATGGGGTGCTTGATGCATTGGGGGCGTTTGACTTGGGGGTTTTGGTTGGTTTCATTACAGGCTTGATTTGGTATTGTTGGGCAGCATTTTGCTTCCATTGCTGCAAAGGGGTATGGGATGGCCTTCTCTGTTGATATTTGGAGTGTTAGAGCTCTTTTCTTGTATGCAGGGCATAATGATTTATTTGTAGATTCATGTGGGCCTTTGCAATTGATGCATGTAGGCTGAGTGTTGTTGCAAATTGTCAACTCTTTAGGGTGGAAAGCTTTACAATTACTACACTGTCGGAGAATTTCATTGCATTTGTTTGTTGTGTGTCCCAGTTTGAGACACTTCTGACACTGGATAGGCTTAGGTTTGTATTCCTTGTGTGGTTTTGATTTGCCCAAATAGGAATAATTTTCTGGGATATTAATTTTTTCCTTCAGTGTGAATAAGAAGGATCTACTAGTTTTTAGGCCATTAGAGTTAGGTTTGCCAAGTTGGGTAACATCCTCAACTGGGATTGTGTTTCCAGCCCTATCTGAGAGCCCTTCTTTTTACTCCTGAGTGGATATCTCTGGGGGAACATTATAAACTACTATTTTTGTTGGTGATTGTTTTGGGTTCCAATTAGATGCAATAATTGGGGTATTCAGAAGGGATTTTAGGTTAATTATTGTATCTGCTGATTTCTGATCTTCTACAGCTATTAGCAGAGATCCATCACGGTTAATATTAAGAGAGAACATTGATTTTAGCAATTTAAAAAATTGCAACTCTTATTGCAGTGATCATTTTTATTTCAAAGGGGGTAGTAGGAGTAATTTTAAGGTAAATTCCTAAGTTTTTGGAGGGAGGATCTTGGGCAGGGAGAGGGGAAATGCTTTTGATTGGGGAGATTTTTTTCCTTTTTTTAGAGCTTCTAGAGAGGACTTCTTGAAGAGGACTTCTTCCTTTTCTTCTTCCTCTTATGGGGGTTCTTCTTCTTCTACTATGTCACAACAGGCAGGCTCTTCAGTTGATACTATTTAGCCCTTTTCCTGTTGCTTCACTCTGTGGGCTATAGAGCTACTGGCTTGGTTGCCTCTTATTTATTAGATATCTTTCAGTATATCTTTCAACTCAAGGAGTTCATATATAAGATGATAGATATCGATTTCTGTGCTCTGTGTGCAGGTATATTTGGCTAGGCTCTTGGCTGATAGTGAAATTCTGTGGTGTTTGAAGCACTTTAACAGTTTACAATGCAAGGTATGCTGTGCAAATGTCAGCATATTACATTCAAATAGGCAGTGGTCAAATGTTTCAAGTTTGACATTCAAGTCCCAATTGAGGTTCCTGTCAACATTCTCCCTACCCTTGTTAACCCAAACTTTGAATGAGTATAGTGGCTACCTGGACTGTATTTTCTGTCAACACATTCCACTGTGGTACTGTTCTAACATTAAGAACGTTTTACTGCTCTCTTCTTCAAGACCAGGGATGGAGCTTTTGGTGTAGCCTCTAGGAGAGAAGGGGTAAATACGTGTTTCACTTCCTCTGACTTCAGCAGCTTCTGAGGTGTAAATTACATTACTCCTTTTTCATCTGTATGTCAGGGGGGACAACTTCAAAGCTTGTATGCATTGCTCATATGGAGTATAATGCAGGTTGGGAAAAGATTCGTTGCCCTTCTCCACACATTCTCTATTGAATATTTTTAATATTAACTATCAAACCTATTCTTGCACTATGAATCCTTAAAACTTCCAAAAATGTGTTGATTTTGCTAATATTTTTATCTACAATACTCAAATCATGTGTATAATTGGAGTGTATAACCTCCCCACTTGCATGCCCTCCCATAGGCTTTGCTGCATTTCTCAGGACAAAGTCTCTCAGAAAATCTATGTGAACAGGGTTGCTTACATGTTATCCTGACCATAATCAAGAAGTTTGATCTGTTTAAAACCAGATATCTGTGAGCACTCTTGTATAATCAGCTTAGCCTGAGTGAGATAAACTACTATGCAGGTATATTTTAATTAAATATTTAATATGTAGAGTTGGTTAGGCTAAGTTAGATATTAAATATAATATGTTCTGGACAGCCTACTTTTCATAATTCTCTATTGTAGTTTCTATAATTTTTGTTACTAAAGTGTTATATTTCCATCACAATTTGGTATATTTCATTATGATTAACCTAACTTCACTTCTTTGGTGTGGTTGCTATAACATGTAAGTACCTTGACATCTTAACTGACAACATATAATTACCTGAACAGGGATGGATATGACACAGCCCTGTTTAAACTCCTGATTCAAGACCAACCAACTACTTATCTCACTTCCTACCTTAACTCTTTGAATATTGTTCCCATATAATGATTAGATAAAAATGCTTGCAAAATTTGAGGGTGAAGTGAACAAGAAAATCAATCAATAGGGATTTTTTGTGCAGTATTACCCCAAATCGGTAATCTGTTGATAATTGAGTCATATATTCCAAATACGTGTATTTTTTATTATTGATCATGATAAAAACACTAATTGAATTTGTTTTATTCCTTATGAGGTTTGAATAGTTTCCCCAATTATAGACATTATGAGTTGCCATTATTACATGACAGGCAAAATTTACTGTTGTTTTCCCCCCATATAACTACTATTTTATATTTGTTATTCCTTTAAGGCTCCTGGTTCAAATCCCAGCTATGGAATGTACCAGCAATCCCAATCATATCAGGAGATGAATTATAGAGACAACCGTGGCTATAGAAATGAAACAATGCAAAGAGGTCAAAGATATGGTGTAAATAGACAGGTAGGAAAAAGAAATAATGAAAAGCTACATGATAAAGTTGCTGCTCATTGTTTAAATTATTTTTACCCTTTTTTTCTGTATATTTCAAACACCAAGTATATAAGAAATCCATCAAAGCGTATTCAACCCCCTCTAAAGATTTGAAACCTGCAAAGTTTGTGTCGAAAAACTATTTTAAACCCCCCCCCCCCCAAAAAAAAAAGAATAGAGAAAATATTCTTCACTAAACAAAAATTGCAAGCTGTAAAATGAAATTTTCTGAAGATTATATAATCCCTAGTCAGGCCACTTTTTTAGTACAAAAATGAGGTTTACTTATATCTAAGATAACTGCTGACTTCCTGACTGCCTAAGGTATCCAGGAGGATTTAGGGCAAGGGAATAGGGCAAGCCTGCAAAAAGGGGGCAAATGTCTGGAAGTTTCTTTTTTTTTTTGTCAAAAAAATACCTTTGTACTATTTCAAAAGTTTGTAAAATCCTGGTCTATGGATGTTTTTGGAACTTGGAATAATCCCAAATAAAAGTTTTTAACTTCTGGCAATTTCCTGAAGGCAGGTATGGAAAAATTTCTAAAGCTGCCAATAGCAGAATCCAACAAAATTCCAAAGGCTGCCAAATCTGCCAAAAAAAATCACTTGGCCACGAAAACTGCCTAGTAGCATTGTTACTATGCTAGTTTTTAGTAATTTTTGTTGAATGAAGTCAGAGTAACAGAAATAATGTAAGACCCTTTGGAGTTGGAGTTGCAGAAACATATAAATGTTGGAGTCAAGCCAAATACTCTTAAATACTATTAAAAAGTGATAATAATAAACAAAGTTAATATTGTAGTCTTATTATAGTGACTAGGATTCTTTAAAACCATGTAGACAGTAAGACTGTTGGAGTTCTTGCTTCTTTAAAAAAAATTTCAGGAGTTGGAGTTAATGATGAAGTGGACGAAGTCCACGCTACTGCTTTTTAACATCGAACTTAACTTATAATTAGGCCTGTAGCTAATAATTTTATTTCTTCATTTTCTAGATGGATGCTTCCTGTAAAGCTGGTGTTTTTTTTATGTTCTTGCTCCATGTTCTATGTTGGTGTTATTTTATCTATGTGGATTAAATGTATTCTACAAAGGTAGAATTCTTGCCTTTCGCTGTGTGAGATAAGAGATATTTATTTCAAAAAATGACTGTCACAAGCCCCAAAGGGCCGAATTTGCATTTTGGAGTCATAAAAAAAAAAAATCATCAAAATAGTACAACAACTAAAAAACTGGCTAAACAAAGCCAAAAACAATATCAGAAAGGCAAAGCTATTCATTAGTCAAAACAAAGAAAAAAACTGTCAAATGTAAGAAAGTTAAAAAGGTAAAAACTAAAACAAAAGTAAAAAAAGAGTGAAATAGAAGTAGCATTAAAAACGTTTAAAAGAGAACATATAAACAAGGTGGAGGGAACAAAAGAACCAAACGGACACAATCCTGGACCTCACCAGTACCAAAAAAAAAAACAAAAAAAAAAACTAGTGGTTTATTTGATCAGTACGGAAGGGGGCCAAGGTTTTTTCATACCTGGAGGCTAAGCAACGGAGGGGGGACAAGATAGGGACGGGATCATAAACAGTACGTGGCAGGCGGTGTCTGGATGGGGAGTGTCTTTTGGGGAAAATATTTTCCGTGCGACGGTTTATTATTGCATTTTTTGCAAAACGGAGGCACAGCATTCCTCTCCTGTGCTCAGGAGTTTCCAGCTTGGCCTTTTTAGAAGGAGTGAATATGGCACCATAGTTTCTTTAAAAATTATTCTTAGGGCTCTTTTTTGAGTAGATTCAATTTTTTCTGATTCATCATGGGAGATACCAGGATGCCAAACTGGACAAGCATATTCAAGGTGCGGGCAGACAAAGCAAGTATAGATCCTTAAAGAATGGGATGGGGGGACATTAAATTTATTCAAGAGCTTAAGAGCCTGAATACATTTTAGCTTATAGTTTGTTTTAGATATTAGATGTTTGTTCCTAAAATGTAGCTCTTCAAACCACAGATTGCTATCTTGGAATAATTAGCTTAAACAAAATTATTTTACCTTTGATTACTCTTATTTAGCCATTCAACATGTGGGAATATATTCAGAGAATAATTTCAATGTCCTTGCACAATCCTGATTTAATCAAGGTGCAACGTTCCCACCTTTCTACTAAAAAAAGTGTATCATTTTTTAAAACCTTCATTTTTAAAAGGGTTATTTGCATATTTTGGTCCCTCGTCACTGGGGATGCATGCAATTTCCCCTCCTGGGACATATTCTTTAGTTTTTTTTTTATTACCCAGATTAAGTATAGCCATCTTAGTTTGGTCTGGTGCCATGGTGAGCTGTGAGGGTTCCTGGGGTACAAAACTAGTGACAGGGTACTCTTTGATTAATTCTGGCTGAAAGGGCTCAGGATCTTAAAATTTGTGCTTTATTTGGTCTTCTCTTGTGTTGACAGGTTGTAGTGCAGCTGTGGTGAAGGGGGAGGTCTTGCATATGTGTCTAAACTCAATGGCAAAGAGTGTACTACCCTAATATATGATCATGATGGGTACTGGCTTTCTCTGGCAGAAAGAACGATTCAAAGACAAAAATCACAAGGCATACCATCCTGCATCTATCATCAATGAGCTACAGTTTCTTACCTTGTGTGGTTTTCACATTTTGATCATGGTTTTTCTCTATCATTGCTTCTATCTCTTTATGGACTTGATTATGCACAGTGTTAATTCTATGTGGTTGAATGAATAGTTTTATTTATCTTTAAATATCTGGGTATGTTTTGGAATTGTACATATATGCAACTTCAGTAATACAAAAGTCCCAAAGAATCCAATTGCTGCATATGTACCTGGTTCATGTATTTTCACTTGTTTGCCCTAAACATCCCCCTGTTTACTCTGTTAAATTTCCTCTGCTAAGTTTTCAGTTCTTCTTGTCCAAAATGCCTGCTTATGATGGAATACAATATTCATGTTAAAATTAATATGGACCTTTGTTCTGTTTGTTTGAGATCAGCTTAATCCGTTTACCTTGCTGGAACAGTCGTCATACTTTTTTTCTGTATTTTTTTTAAATATTATTTTCATTGTGCCCTTGAAGCTGAGATTACCCTTGACTTGCTCATTTTTCAAATCTTGATCTTTTTTTCCAAACAGGGTGACAGAACTGGACGACGTGATGACAGGAACGATAGACGAGGTGCCCCTCCTCGTAGTGGGTATCTTAGCGGTATGGATCGTAAAAAAGGTGGAAGGTAAATTTTCGCAATATCCTTTTCTGATACTGATATTCTTGGCTAACTTCCAGTAGTGCTGTCTAAAGTGCTGCCAACTTCTTTGCTGCTTTGAGAATTTTCCATAGTACTATATGAAGCACTATGCCAAAGGTCAAACCAAGGATTTTGAAATGTATTTCTTTCATTCTATGCATTTCATTTGAATTAATTGTTGCTTTATTTTTGTTCCCATCATATGAAAAATTCTTGTTCTACCTGGATGATATTAAGCCAGATACCCCCCAGTCCTCTTGCATCATAAAGAACCACCTCTATCAATCCCAGCAGATGTGCAATCCAGACAATATACAAATCCGCCATCAGATCTGTTATTCAACACACGTTAATTCTATTTTGAGCACACCCCCACCAGATAAAAAAGCCTGAATTCCAGTTTCACATGTGAACTCTATTGGTACCACATTCTGTTGATATCTGATGTTCCCTGTTCTAAAAATCTTTGTTTAGTCTTTATGGTTTTGGCCAAATTTCTCAGCAAAAAATGGAAGAGGTTTTTAGAAACCTCTCAAGAGGTTAAGAAATGGCTGCTGAATCCTTTGGAACCCAATTAGTACTTTGAATAGCTTATAATTGAAAATAATATACTAGGATTACAGTTAAAAGAAGAAAAAAAGCTCCTCTAGTTGTATATCTACAATACTTCTTGACTCAACAAAGAAAAGACTTAATTATTGAATATTGAAAGAAATGCATATATGATTGAATAGGTAAAAGTTTTGGTTATTGCTGAAGTTGTTCAAGATTAAAAGACAAAATATCCTATATTGTTATACTTATTCTTTTGCACATAACCATAGAATCCTATATTTTTTAGATTCCGAAAATATCACTTTTATTACTTACTTTTTATTGTTTAAAGCACAATTATTCATGTCAGTTTTTTTGCTTCACACGTCATGCTGAAAATGTCCCAGACATGATGCCTCTTGTGTGCTGTAATGACACTAATTAAAAAATTGTTAACCTCGAGGACAATGACTCGGTTTGAAATAACGTGTGAAGAACAAACTTGGAATTTCTATGAATGAAGAACATCTTCGAATTTGCCTAATTATCTATGCTTATTTTTTTTCACTGCTCAGTGTGGCAACAATGGTGAACCTGTACAGCCATAAATTTTTAACAACTAGTAGAAAAACAATAGAAAATCCCAGTTTCAGGTGTGGATAGACCTAAAATGGAGTCAGGGGTAAAAATGTTTTCATTCTTCTGTCGTTGGTATTTCAACATGCTTGTTTGTCAGATTTGCACTGTATATTCTGTATATAATAATTATATTACATATTATTATGTTATTTATTATATTATATATTATTATATGAGACCCATATTATATATGGATCTCATACCATACATTATAATTTTGTCTTAATTGAAAAAGTAAGGTAAAAAGTAGCGCAAGACAACAAAAAAGTAAACTCAGACAAAGAAGTAAAAGTGACAGAACAAAATCGGGTTTTTTAAAGTAAAATAAAAAATATATAAATTTAAAATATTTTATAAACATAAATATACATAGCTTATGTTTCTTATACTTTCTGTTCCATGTCTTCTGGTTTTGACATTCAGCCATTGACGTCACCTGGGGATGGGGTATGTGCCCTTTCCTCTGATTTTTCTGCATTCCCCCAATTCTGAAAAATAACTTTTTGGGGGGTATTTTTTTGAAAATGCCCGTTTTTGGCTTTTTTTTTTTTTACTAAAAAAACAAAAATTTTCCCTCCCTCCTTAGATACTGAAAAGAATATTTCGCCACCCCCCTAAATTTTCATGAATTCATACCACTGCATTCAACATTTTGAGAAATGTTTGTCATTGACAAAAAGAAAAGTGGTAACAGGGGGTAAAAACTTAAAAGAACTTTTGTAAGACCCTTGGGGTAAGTTTTCAGTTCTTCGACCTTTTTTCTTTTTTTCTTCTGTGAATATTGTTTGTTTCATCTTTTACTTGTTATTTTACATTTTATTCAGAGAAAAACAGAATAAAACGCCCAAAAAAAAAGAACTCCGGAAGAATGCAATAAGTAAAAGACTAAGTCAATTGCATTAGTCTCTCTGCATGGATCATAATTGAACTTCAGAGTGGCCAAATATTCCTTTACAGTATTGAAAAATTTGACTGCAAACCAACCATTAGTGAAAATTTCAAGGAAAGCGACACCGTTTAATGGGTTCTTTATGTTACCCTGTGCAACTATGAAAGTAAACAGTAAAGATTAATAGAAATAAATCAAAGCCTCAGGAGAAAATTTATTAAAGTCCCAATAAAGCAATTCGTTGCAACCGTAACTGAATTCTTTTAAAATTTGAGGTTCGGGGGGTTGGATCTTCTTTCTTACTTGTACTTTCGGCAGCACCAGGCGGATATTGCTTCACCTGCCATCTGAAATTCTAATTTTTTCTGGGGAATTATCCAACCACAAGCTCCTCAGGCTCACGGTGACTGAGCTTACAGTTACACTACTAACCTCAAAAAGAACTGCCAACACTAGGACTCGAACCCCAGCCCCGTAAAACATCGGATCACAAACCGTCATGCCATCTAATTGGCTGGGACTTTGGGTCTACAGCTGGGATCTTCTTCTTTCAACAGAATTTATTCGTTTGCTCATTAAACAGGAATTAAATAGGAAGCTGACAATAAAAATCTGTTTTTACTGGATCTGTCAACACTGCAGAGAAGGGACTGCCATTGTCCAATTTGAATCAGGGGCTACTAGCCCATTTGATGTCATGAAATCAGTCAATAGGGATTATAGACCTGAAGTTAGAGTAGTAGTACTTATTTACCTTGTGACCAGTGGCAAATTTAATTTTTGTCTACTGTAATTTATTTTTTAATACTTTCAGGGTTTTAGTTTTATGTAATACTTTTTTTCTATTATTAACTTGATGTTACCTTTTTTTTTTAATTCAAAGAGGAGCTGTGTACACCAACAAATAATCAAAAACATTTTTATAAAAATACATTGGAGTATCCATCACATTTGAGGGTAGGGTAACCAATGAACAGGGGTGAGGGATTGAATCTCTAAATGCTAGTATTCATTCAAGGCAATAATTTATTAACGATAGTTTTATTTTGCTTTATTCAATGAACCATATTAATGATCAAGTGAAGGGTATAAAGAAGTTAATTAAACAGAGAAATAAAAAGTTCACCAAAGAAATAAAAACTCCCAATAAAAGAGATATTTTGTGTCTCACTAAACTAGTGGAATGGATCAATACAACAGTCAGATTTCAGACTGAAAGAGTTTGTAGTGAGAGAGGAGCGGGAGAGAGAAAGAGAGAGGGGCAATGTAAAAATTATTTCATTGCTGCTACTCTCGTCAGACTACCATTCCAAGGAAGGCCAGCACTGGTTCCTTAAATTTTTAAAATATATTAAAGCGTGGTATTTCAGTCAAAGTGAAATAACATAATGTTCCAGTATTAAAAGCAAATATATAATTTTAAATCAGAACACATTTGGTGATGCGTTTTATGCTGATGTAAAAGTATTTAATCGATTACCTTCCTTAATATTGCCAGCAGGTAGTTGATGTTTATTGTAATTAATTTTCATACCAAGTCGTCGTGCTTATTGTAACAATAAGCACGCGACAGGTCAGCTTGATTTGTGCGGTGATTCAAAAAGCTGCCATAAAATGTTATGTCTGACCTGTCGCATAAAATAAGCCGCGGGATCGACGATATTATTCTTCTCATTCTTAAACCCGGTTCTCCGAAAATAATCAAGTTGAGATTTAGCTAATATAAAAGTTTTCCGATCTTTCTCACTGTAAGGTACGTTTACGGCATAAGGGGTCACACATTTGTTTAAAATCGTTAACCCTATAAAAATTAGTTTAGCACAACTTTAAGTCACGTGCATTAAATTGGTGGTAAAGTTGAACAAGTGTCACTGCAAGCCATATTAACCTCAAATTACCTAATATTAGGGTTGGATCAGGCTTAATCTTTTGCTCAAGTTCAGCGTAAGGCCCAGTTTTGTGATGTTTATTAAGCTGAAAGTTAATCTGTCCAAGTTAATACATAATTATTGATTCTAGGTTCAGCTAATTGCCACCAATCAAATTCCTTAGTTATAATTCGGGTACACAATTTGTTCTAAAATCGATCCAACGGTAAAACGAAATAACTAGTGAATGCTACCGTTTTCAGTTTCTACAAAACAATTATTATTACTATTTATAGCAACTCTTTGCAGCACAAAGTCACCTGAAGCCCACTTAGCAGCAAACTCTCTTCCTCCAGCCTAACCAATTCAAACCTTCACTCTTTAATCGCTGCCCCGAAGTCAATTTTTTTAAATTCTTTCTTATGATTTTCCCCATTCGGGGACGAGTAGTGCCCAGATTGAGAACCAAAAAACACCTTTTTTGGTGAAATTTTAGAGATGCTTTTGACATCCACAAAATACAATCGAGTTTTTTTTTTGTTAGCATTGTAGGTATGAGAAGAAGAGAATCTTGCCGAATATTAGTCTACGACTTTAGGCTGTTGACAAGCAGATAAGGGGGATATCTCTCTTGCCATGAATTCAAGATACCATGATTTATAATTTCATATCATTTTAAAACCCAGATACCAAAGGTCTGATATCTTTCTTCTGGATAAGAAGACGTAGAAAATCGTTGTATCTAATAAAGCTCTACCATGTCATACTAATATATATTTTTTTTGCCACTTGCCATTTCCCAGTTCAATTTCTTTTTCATAAGCTATGTACAAAATAAGATATATAAAACCTGAAGTGTTATATATCTGGTTTTGACATTCAACCATTGTGCGTCAACTGGGGGGGGGGGGGGGGGGTTGTCCTCTCCTATATCTTTTTGGATCCCGCCAACTTCTGAGAAATAACATTTTTTGGGGGGAGGGGGTATTTGTTGAAAAATGTCCATTTTTGGTATTTTTCACTGAAAAATAAAAAAATGATGAATTTGCCCCATTTCCATAGATATTGAAAAAAAAATTTGCTCTCCCCCCTTAAATTTTATAAATTTATGCCACTGCATTCAGTATTTTGGAAAATACATATTTTGTCATTGACAAACGAAGCAAGAGTAAAAAAGTAAAAGAACTTTTTTAAGACCCTTGAGATAAGTTTTCAGTTCATCGACCTTTTTTTTCTCTCTGTGATAATTGGTTATTACATCTTTTACTTGATGACTTTTACTTTAAGAAGAAACAGAAAAACAGGGGGGGGGGGGGGTGGATAAGTTAAAAAAACATTTCGTCAAGAGAATATATAGCAAGCAAACGCGTAGACTTCTACATTATTTTAATTGAGTTTTTTTTAACCATCCAGCATGCAGTTATGCGTTGGTTATTTTATTGTATGAATATCAGGTAATTTGTGTCTTTGAAACTCAAGTTTTATTGAAATGAAAATGAAATAATGGCGTTTGAGAGGCTAATCCTGTAAGCAAGGTCACAACATGTTCCATGATGCTGCGGATCGTTACTCATGTTTAGGCTGTCAGATATATCTCATAGCAGGCCTTTATATATTTTTGGCCCCAAAGTTCAAGTTTTTTCAAAAGTTGATGACAGAAAATTCAATTCCAATTTACTGTTTGTTTTGGGCCCAAAGACTTCTCTAAAAATATTCAACGTGGCAACCGGGCATCTAGTTTTCGTGGTCTATTGCAATCTAGCTTTGAAAACCTAGCGTTTTGTATAATTTTTAAGTTTTCCTCAACTTTTATTTATTTTGTTTTGTTTTTAGAATAAAAAAAAATAGTTTCCAAGAATTAAAATCAATTTTCAAGTTTCAAAGCAAGTGGAAAAGATGCAGCTTATATGTGACTCTTGAAACCGACTTCCGACTTCAAAGGTTAAACATTAAAATTAATCCCAACACACTAAGCCACCGTTATCAGCACAGTTTACCAAGCTGGAGTCTTCTAAGGACCCATTTTCTTTCGTGTTATTTCTAAATTGTTTGTTATGTAAGATTGTCAAAATACTGTTTGGATTATCTCGGGGTAATTTCATTTATCTAATTGTTCAATTATTCAAAAGCAAGAAATAAGGCAGTCTACTTTTTCTGACGTAGTATACCAAGCGAGAATCCTGCCAGGACCTCATCCGGGATAATCAGAAAAATAAAGGTTGAATTGGTTGTTAAAATTATGGTAGAATCATAAAAAAACCTAGTATACCAATAGGGATCGTTTTTGTTACGTTATCAGGGAGAAATAGAAAGGTGAATGTGAAATTGGTTGTTACAATTACAGTATCACCTTTTGTTGATACAAAAGGTGATTTTTGATCCAAAAATTCACCTTTGGGATCCTCTAGGTCCCCATCGTCTTGGTATGTTCAGGAAAAAGAATATGGGACAGTGACCTTGTACTAGGGGCACTAATCTTTGAGATTTTTATGTGAGTCTTCGTATCACCAATGATATAATAAATTTTATTCATAAATCATTCAGAAACTAGAGGAAGAGGGTTAGCCCAAGTGTTACATCCTTGGAGTACCCCTGCAAATGTGAGCTGGAATTAATATATTTTAACATACAAAAGTAATAAAGAAAACAGTTTGAAGCATCTTTCATTTTGTAGCTTTATTAATGCATTATTTAATTTTATAATAATATATATATATATATATATATATATATATATATATATATATATATATATATATATATATATATATATATATATGTATATATATACATATGTATATATATATATGTATATATATATATATATATATATATATATATATATATATATATATATATATATATATATATATATATATATATATATAAATATAAATATATATATATATATATATATATATATATATATATATATATATATATATATATATATATATATATATATATATATATATATATATATATATATGTGTGTATATGTGTATGTATTGTACTTCAGGAAGCTCAGATTATGTCTTGTCTTGTGGTACTTTAGGATATAACTGGACAACCCTTAAATCTTATATATTTCGTGTGTCTATAAATTGTCAATTAGTACGTAAATTTCCTGTGAAATACACGTAAAATCTACTTAAAAAATACGAAAAAATTCCAGTGACAAGACAAAATCGAGTGGAGTTGATTTCCTGCTGTTTTATGAGGAAATCCAGCAATACAGTAATGTGAGGAAATAACGGCACGTAGCAACGTCTAAAATATTCCAGTCAGAGTTTTAATTAGCACTTACTCATTTCATTTGTCAACTAGAAAATTTTTACTTTCATCGAAAATGTCAAGAATGAATTCGGTGTACTTTAAAAGTGAAGTTACTAATTAATAGAATTCTTTGTTACTCATTTACTGTTTAATCATTATAGTTTTGATAATAAGCTAATATTCTTATGACAGAGATCAAGGATTTAGAAACAAAGCTGGTAACAAAGGTCCAAAAAAACCCGTGACTCAGTCAGATAAGCAACAAAAAGACAAGAAAAAGGTTGCTAAAGAACCAGAAAAAACCGAGGACAAAGTTAACGAAGAGGCTGAAAAGGATAGAGCTGAAAGCCCAAACGAAAAAACTGAAGAAGCTGAAAAAAAGGAATCAGATGAAGAGAAAATGGAAGAAGGCGAAAATGATGTAAAGGTAAATTAATTGGCAATCGAAAAAAAGGATGTTATTTTGCAAAAATTGAAAACCAAACCAAGTTCATTTTGCTAGTTTTAATCTCCACACTGTACATAGAAAAAATATTATTATTTAAAGTTGATATCATTGCTTAAGGCAAGTATGATAATGAGCAACAAGTGATTTTTTTTTTCATAATTGTGTAAATTTTTCTTGTGTAATATCAATTTTTCAGAGGAAGCATATTGTTGAGGTTAAAAAAAATCAGTAAACATTTATAGTTACATATGCTTTAGACTTCCTTGATTTCAGATATGTTCAGTTGAAAAGAAACATCGTATTTGATGCCTTTGAAATTGCTTTTTCTTCAATGACTGAAACAAAAAAATTGAATGCCTAATTTTGACTGGAACCTTGAGGGAACGTCAATTGCACCGATCACGACAGATGCACATCACACAATTATGTTTTTGTATTAGCTACCTTAAAGTTCAAGATTTTTTTTTTTAATTTGAATTATTTTCGTTAAATTTTTTAGTATTAGACTTGTTTTTTTTTCGTTTTATTAAATTCCGACTACCCGAACCAAACATTATCCAGTTCAACTCATCAATATCGTCATCAATCATCGTCATATCCAGGTCATTAAACGTCATCAATATTAGAAGGAATCTGTAAATTACCAGTAATTTCAAAGGTAATACCCAACGCTTTATTTTGAACTCTTCTGTTGTTATTTCTCAGTTTTTGAGAAATATATATTTATCATACTGGTTATTCAGTAAGAAGGAAAAAGGTAATAAAACTCAGATCCTTTCTGAGTTGACCCCCTCCCTCCCCCCAAACATTTTCATCTAAATCCTCGATGCCGGCCTTAATTTGCCTTGTGCTTGTTTGTGATAATCTTCTTAGCCTGTATATGATCAAATATTTCAAATTCGTGCTGAAAACAAATATATGTTGCTAGTTTCTGAAACGTTAATAATAAGAAGAGTCTTTAAAAAAAAGTATCAAAAAAGTCTTAAAAAGTATCAAAAAAGTCTGGCTATTATGAATTTTTTTTATTTATTAATAAAATAAGTATAGCTAGCTCATGAGAAAATTCTGTGATTCATTGGAACTCTGTGATTTTTTGGAATGTCCGTAATGTTTTAGAAAATAATTTGCAAGAAAATGAAGATTCGCTTGCGCTGAAATATAAAATTGGACCCGAAAAATTAAAAAAAAATCTAATTGGAAATGGATTTAGTGGGGGCGGATTTTTTGGAATTTAAGTATTCTAATTAGAATTTCTGAATCGGATCTGTTGGACCTATTTTTGTTTTAACTGGAATTGCATCTAGTTAAAACGGAATTTTTGGGAATTTGATTGGAGATTTTTTCTAATTGGAATGGAATTAAAATTTCTGAATGGAATTGGGTCATTTGTTAAAAATGTATATTGAGATTTAATTGTGTCTGTAAAATATCAAGAAATTTTACATAATAAGAAACTTGAAGGAATAGCTGGAATAAAAAATTTTCAAATATTTGGTTTTGTAACTTTGCAACTGGCTGCCATTCAAAACCTAGTATCCACACAACAATTCAGTTTTGAGTCGAGGATGAACCTCCCCTAATCTCAACACTGCAAGTCCAATGACTAAGTCGGAATTTTTCTATCTGCTGTTTTGTCTGAAATGGTTATCTGCTGGGGTAAAAACAAATGGCACCTATTCTCCTTAGCCAAAAATTAGCACGGACATACACGAACTACAAAACTTAGCTCTAAGTCCTGCAGGAAACGGAGTGGCAAAATACGGAGAAACAACGGCTTTCGGAAAACCAATTGATTAAATTTGTCATCATTTCAGAAACGAAAGTAAAAAAAAACCACTATTTCTTGATTTTCCCGAAAACTGTTTAAATGTAGATACTGTGTTTTCAATAGAGGACAGTCGTAATATACGACTTAATGAAAAACGCCATACCGAGAGCCATAAAAAAGTGCATATCAGATCATATCAGACACTCAAATTTTGCACATTCAAGCACTGACACTTTAAAAAAACGTGTGAAAAATGTCAGACGCGTTTTCGCTAAACGTGAAAAGGCCTCTCATCTCAAAGATAGAACAAATATTATATTCTCGGTCTTATGTTTAAGTGTTATTCAGAAGGAAAGGGTGTGTTTACTGGGTTTGACCCCCCCTCCCTCTGGAAATTTTGTTTGACTAGTAAAAACATAACAAAAATTCATATAAACACGTTTTTGATGTGTTTTTTAAAAGTTTTTATGTATTCCTCCCTGTTGGAACCCTTGGTCCCAGTTTGTTTAGATAAATGTCCTTCCGAGATTCTTTTCTTTTGGTCCCTTAATTATTCTCTTCCCCAAGTAATAATTATTAATTTTCCTTCAATTTTGGTGGGCCATTTCTGTCCTTCTCTAATTGCGTAGTTGGTTACACAGACCACGAGGCATTAAGTGCGCAGTTAGGGATGATTGACCAGTAATTAGTAAGCCTTTGGATTGGCTGGAAAAATTCACCCACCACCCATCGCAGGCACGCGGCCGGCTGAGCGAGCTGGGGAAAAATTAGAAGTGTGATTTTTTAGTTCTTTTTGTAGCGTGACTGAATACAGTAAGATTTTTTTATACTATATAATCTTTGGCTTTTTAGCCTAGGTAGAGTCCAAGGAGATAGTTAGAAATATTACCGGTAACCCGTGGCTTTAAAGTGGCCCCTGGGACCATTCGATCACGCTATCGTACCCTAAGGCAGGGTATTGTAAATCGGGCACTGACATACCCGATAGATACGGAACCATTGGGGTAAGCGCGGGAATCCCACTAACATTTGGGCCGACAAGGAGTTCTTCCCCTCGAGTACGTGGCATAGCAACATTTTTGCGCCATTTTTGCACCAATAAGTGGTGACCCCCGTACCTTACACTCCAATACTCCCCCCTATATATATATATAATATATATATATATATATATATATATATATATATATATATATATATATATATATATATATATATATATATATATATATATATATATATATATATATATATTGTATATATTATAATAATGATTTATTTACCCACCATCTAAAAAAGATTATAGTGGAGCACGGAAAAATGATAGGAAAAAACTAAATACACCAATACAAAGAAACACTTAAGTTATTATTGGAGAAAAACGTCGTCTATTCAGGATCACTTTTCTCACAGACTTCTCACAGATTCTCGACCATTCTTTGGCTGGATTCATAATTCCGAATTTTTCAAAACGGGAATTTCGGTGCCTCTTAGGAATAAACAATAGAAACTTTGCGTATCTAAAATAGCACTTATTAATTTTATCTATGTCACTCTCGGCAAGTACATGAGCCGCACCGGCGAGTATATATAAATACATATATATATATATATATATATATATATATATATATATATATATATATATATATATATATATATATATATATATATATATATTATATATATATATATATATATATATATATATATATATATATATATATATATATATATATATATATATATATATATATATATATATATATATATATATATATATATATATATATATACATTTGTAAAATATTTTTTTCTTCCACTTATGTCTGAACTTCCTTTTACCAATTAAATTAGGCATTTTTGTTATGCAACTTATCATATTGTTTGGAATAAGATGCATAAATCACCTCAAGAGTGCCATTTGTTAAGCTTAAAAAAAGAAAAAAATAAAAATTTTTGCTGCTTTGAAGTTTTTTTCTTCTTTGCTTTTTATTTTGTTTTTTTCTTTTGGAGTCTTTTTTTTCTCTTTTTTTTGATGTTATAATCTATAAAAATTTTCTTTTCATTTAGTGCTGAATTGTATTGTGTGTCCTCCCCCTCCTCCTTTACAGGCTTAGTAACCTTTGGGAGATGAATTCCATGTATTCATTGTATATTTGATTAATTATAGGAAAATATTTTTCTTTATATCGTTCAGAGTTTTTTTTTTTTATAATTTGGAACTAGTTCAAACCGATTTCCGCTGACATATATTTTTCTTTTGTTAGGAAGAGGAAGCAAATGAGAAGGAAGAGTCTAAGGACACTACTGAATATGCTGGAATTCCGAAAGAATTTCTTTATTGTCATATCTGTGAAAAGCATGTTTGGAATGGAGTGGTAATTCCTTTTGTTTCTGTTTTTTTTTTTGGCGGGCAATTGGGAGTCATTACTGTTTTGTCCCTTTTGTTTCCCATTATTAAAACACATTGAATCGAAATACCGGGAGGGGTGAAATAATCTATTACTACTGTTAACAACTCACTGGATCACCTAGCCACGCGAGGCCAACATAGCTGTGCACGCTCCTCCTAGGCCTCAATCTATTCAAAGCTTCACTCTACCCCCTCCCAAGGAGTTCCAGTTTCCATTCAATCCATTTTTACGGCCTCTTACCAACCTGTAGCTCTTATAAAGTGGTATAGAACTATGTTTTTCTAACAGCCTGTAGTTTGATATATGAACAGGCAAGCTGGTACCCAAAACTGTCCATTGACAATCCCTCTGGAAAAAATCTATCAAATCCTTCGTCTTCCGAAGTGCCCACGTTTCAGAACCAAACTTGACAACTGTCATCACTCTAGCTTCCAAAATCCTAGTCTTGATTCGCAGACATATCTTCCTATTCTTCCAATTGTTTCTCAAATGCGTAAAACACCCTGGACCATGGACATTCTACTTTTTACATATTCACTCCATCCACCATCTTTACTAATAATACTACCCACGTAAGTGAAGCTATTTATTTGTTCGATCTTCTTATTGAACAAAATCCCCTCCTCACCTTCGTTTATTCCTAGTCTAAGCGACTTAATCTGCTTAACATTAATTATCAAACCAATTTTTGCGTCATGAGATTTCAGAACCTCCTAAAATTCATTCATTTTTTAAAATTTTATGTATTAAAATGATCAGATAAATTATAATACATATAAAAAATATAAAAAATAAGAATACATAATATACAATATAAAAAATATCCTATAAATTAGGATAGAACACAAGTCTACTTAGACTCCTGATTCAATACCAAACAAACTACTAACCTCATTTCCGCCTTTACCACAGCGATATTGTTCTCGTACATAGCAATAATCGCTTTGATGTATTTATCTGGTATGCCATGCAAGGGAAGGACTGCTTTTGGAATGCTTTGTTTGTTTATTTTTCACATTTAGGATTATATACTTATTCGAATTCTACGGAAGACAAATTCAGGGATTATATACGTATTCAAATAATTGAAGATAAGTCTGCTGAAGATACTTAATCAGTTTAGAGTTATTGAAAGGCTATTCGAGTAGTCTCCCAGTTTCAGTGGCCATACTGGCGCGCGGACGACGACCTGCTTTCCGTTTATCCCTAGACGGTTGGCCAAAAAGGACAATCTGTCATGTTTTATCCGCAGAACATGCCCAGGTTATCTAAATATTTCTCTTATTATAGCTACAGAAAGCAGGATTAAACCACACTTCGTTAGTGTTTGAAATACCGTCAGCTAGTCGGGTAACCAAAAACATTCCGTAGGCAATTTCTTCAGAAAACATCTAGCAAATCTTCCTCCGTTTCTTTCGGAGTGCCCATGCTTCAGAGCCATATTTAACCACTGTCATCACTGTAGCTTCCAATATCCTAATCTTGGTTCGCAGTCTTATCTTCCGATTATGTTTTCAGTAAAACTAAAAAGTCAGGTTCAGAAAGGATGCTTAGATAACCCTTTAAAGCTAGACTCTGACAGTAATTAAGTTTCATTTCCAGGCGTGTCATTTAGGGTGGATGGGGTAGGCGCAGGAATTATCTCCCTCCCCCTTTTTTAAAGAATACATTTTTGGTATTTTCATTTCAAAAGAGAGATCCAGCTACCCAGGTATATGAACTCTTTGACCAGTTCTAGGCTCTTATTCTTACTATGTAGAACATACAGTGAGCTTGTGATGGACAAGCTCTTTGATTGATGAAAATCGATGGTTTAGTCGAAATTTTCAGCTTTTCCTATAATTGCGTCAAGTAGCTATTGTACACTCTGTTTAGAATCTTCTAACAAGACTGCGTCATCTGCGAAATTTAAATCAGAGAGTTGCTTACTTTATCATCTCTAAGGCTAAAACTACCATCATACTAAGTAATTTGCTTCCTACATAAAGCACGATAATTCGTCTATCTTATCGTCTCTCACTCTTATCATCTTTTTTTATAAAGGGGCGTCATTAATATTTTCCTAAATTCACTAGGTACTTTCCTTTTTCAAAAGCCATATTCAAAATCTTCAGTAATTTGTCTTTAACTTCGCAACCACTCTCTTTCAAAAACTCATTTACCACGCTATCAGCAACTGAGGCCTTGTTATTTTATAATCCTTTTAGTACTGTCCCTAACTCTTTTTCGGAATTCAAGAATAGTCACAAACTTTTTCATTTTTTTTATTCATTTCCTATAACTTTCTCGTTCTAACATATTCTTCAAATATTCTGGCCATTTCTCTTTCATTTAACATAATAGATAGTTCTCAGATTTTATTCTGTTTTTAGTAGACAAGCTAAAATTATCCTCGATTGTCAATTATGTTTTTTTTGCAGTCGTTTTTACGCCATATCCGGGGTAATAAGCATTTGAGCCTAGTTCGTCGATTAGAAGATGTTTACGAAGCAACTGTCAAAAGTCTTCGCCTCATTTCACAGGTCAGCTTTTTTATGTGTTTTTTTAATAGGTTAAATAATTGGTGCGCGCATCTAGTCTTTTTTTATTGGGGGGGGGGGGTATAGTTATTAAAGATTGTTTTTAATTATAGTTTTAATGTGATTTGGAACAAGACGAATATTTTGAATTCAAAACGCAAAAAAAAAAAATCGACCCAAATTAACAGCAGATGCAACGATATCTAATTGATTGGATTCTCAGCTTAGATCATTTTGCTGTCTTAAGCTAAAATTACACAAACACATTTTTCCGTATCCTGAATAAACCAGGTTCAAACTCAGCGTTACCATCCCATTGAAATAAAACTCGCTATGTTATTCGTAAAGATCTATTTTCAGAGTACAATAAGTACTATTAACCAGCATACAGAGTAGCTTTTTCACGTGATTTGCTTCGCGTGATATGCGCATTATCGAAATGATGTTTCAATCTTTTCGTTGCATTATATTGTCTAATGAATTTTTTGTTGGTTAGAAAAATTTTTCTAATCTTCATGGTCCATGAATTTATTTCTTCTCTCCTTTTAGTTGAAGGACCGAGTGCTATTTCAGAGCACTTTATGCTTTGGCAATAGCGAAATTAATTATCATATTAAAAGTAGGCCACAAGGGCGTTATCGCCTCCACAGGTTTTGTCTAACCCCAGCTCCCTCCCTCCACTCCTTAAAGTTGCATTGTGGCCTGTCTTTGTTGCCTCCTCGTCGTTGCTAACTTGTTACCTGTCGTTAAGTTTGGACAAACTGGTGAAATGATCCCCTGTCGTATAAACATGGCATTATCGTTCTCGTTGAAATCCCCCCCCCCCAGAAAATTTCCTGGAAAATTCTCCTACTTTCATTTGAAAAAGGACTTGTTTTTTTCATTTAATTTCTGACCGTTTTTCAAAATCATGCCCGAAATCCCCCTCCATTGAAATTTTATCCTGCCTCCTTTTTCCTTGCCTCCTCGTCCACCTATTATGGTGGTCCAAATATGGTGGTTTCGAATTTTAGATACAAATTAGTAAAGAGTGTGTATATTATTATTATTATTTATAACCCACTTACAATGGAAAAATAGTGGAACAATATAGAAAAGAAAGAAAGAAAAAATTCACTACAAAAATGACAAATAAATAACTAAACAAAACTATCAAACAGCACTAAACAACCGGATGAGGCGATGATGAGGGCCCAGCCCTAAGTACGCATCAGAAGTAATTACATGTTGATGATGGTGCAATAAGAGATATTTTTTCTCTTATTGGCTTTACTAAAAAGAAAAATATTAAAAAAACATTTAACGTATTCAACCCCTTTCACTTTCTAATGGTGCAGAATATGTTAATTTTTAACCTTTTTAATTTTTTACTTGGACCGTATTCTCCTGTTAAGGCAGCAATATACTATATCCATTTGTCTCTACAACCCACTGGCCTGTTGTTAAGTTGCATTGTGACCTGTCTTTGTTGCCTCCTTGCCTCCTCGTCATTACCAACTTGTTGCCTGTCGTTAAGTTTGGAAAAGCTGGTGAAATTACCCCTGTTGTATAAATCTGGCATGTTATCCGACCAGTCATGGAATATTTAAAAACCGAACAGGATCTGTAGTGTGAATTGTAATGATGTAACAACAGCATAAAGGCTCCTATGAATATAAAACAAAAAAGAAAAATGGTCAGCTAGGATTTTCTCTACTTGGAAAAAAAGAAGACCAAACTACCTTATTTACAGACTGACAGAATTATCTTTTGGTCCATTGATTCATAGCTGACAATTATTGTAATCAATAAAATTTTGGACGCTATTTTTTCATATTATCAAAAAAACTAAGAAAGCAGACAATATAAAAGGATATAGAAATTGAGACACATGACTTTGGACTCCTTAACTTTTAAATATATTTATAAATTATCTGTTATATCAACATGACCATCTCAAAAAAAAATTATTATCACTTTAATTTCAACAAACGTGAAATAATTTCGTAGTGCGAACAGCATGTGAAATATGGGTAGGGTTGAAAGATACTGCTCTATTTCGAATGGAGTCGGGAAAGTAACCTTATCCTTGTAGGCTATCTAAAACCGTTTCAGCCGTCTTTTCTTGTCAAGTTGCCAGGTTGAATAATTCATGCCATTGTTTACTTTTAACACATTTGACTTACTAGCTGTGAAGCCTATTGGAAGACAGCATAAAAAAAACGAAAAAAGAGACGCAGTGTATGATGGGCAGGGTTTAAATATACCATTCTACTTTGAAATAGAGTCGGGGAAAAAGTAACCTTAAGCTTATAGGCATCTAAAACCGTTTCAGCCGTTTTTTTCTTGCCAAGTTGCCAAGTTAAATGAATAGAAACTTATTTACTTTTTTGTGAGATATAGCTGTGAGAGATAGCTGTATGAAAACCCCTAAAACGTGATGAATCTAAATACAGCATTTGCCTACTTGACACATTTCTTCTCCAGGATTGATTCTCTAAATTTACTAGGATTATATTCTACAGGTGGAGTAAATACGCTTTTGCAGTTCCAATCTATTGCCTTTTCGAACTGTTTTCTTCTCTCAACTAAAATTGTTTTATATGCTCCGAAATACTTTTCGTCTTTTAAATGTATGAACTCAAAAATTTGCGTTGAACCTAAACTTGGCTGGAAATAAGCCATGTAAAAAAGTACTCCATTGTATTAAATGTAAGTTTTTTTCTGCCAAGTCACTGTTTTTTGAAAAAAAAAAAATTAAACTAAAAAAAAATTGTTTTATATGCTCCGAAATACTTTTCGTCTTTTAAATGTATGAACTCAAAAATTTGCGTTGAACCTAAACTTGGCTGGAAATAAGTCATGTAAAAAAAGTACATCTTGCACATCGCCTTGAATATTTGAAGCAGCTCTAGACCTACATTTCTTCGTGGAAAGTGTGGAATCCATCCACACACATCCTTGAACATTTCTTGTCAAGATATCATCACTGTAACTCTAACCATACCTCACTCTCTCACACACACGCACTCTGCCTCTCTGTTTTAGGGACACGATGAAATGGACATCTGCGGATGTGCAAAATTCTTAATCAGAAAGTGTTTTTCAAGGTGAAGTTATGGCGCTAAATTATATCGAAATCTATTAGTCTACACTCTAAAGTGCTTTGTTTTTCTATACGTCTACTTACTTAGCATTCCTAAATGAATAGGCCACTTGGGATGAAACCTGGCACATGTGAATTTCAAAGGCAAAAATAATCAGGGGGCTTTAAAAGGAGGGGGCAATTTTGAGCATTTTGCACTCGAATCCTTATTTTTATACAGACACCATTTACAGATTCATTTGCGTAATATTTAAGATGTCTTCTTTACATGTAGTAGATCTGTATATTCATCCCAGATGGGATCATTTTCTTGATTTTGATGATTTTACGTTGGGAAGTGACAGGAGAAGTGGGTTAGGGGGAGAGGCACCTCAGGATCTTTAAATTGGCCATCTCATTATCTTTCCTGTGTCATTTTAGTTTTTCAGGGCCACCGTGTTGTTTTTGCGGCAGGAAACGATGGGAAGTGATAGGAGATGGTCAAAGGGGATTGGGTGGTTGGTATTGGAGTGACCTCGAAGTCGGTCGACGAAGTCAATCGTTGGTTGTTTAAGAGGCAGATTGAAGTGAGCCATGGTTTAAGGAGGAGATGGGTTTCAAATCAGGATTTTAAGCAGCTTGTGGTTTGCGGATTGGGGGGGCCTCGATTTGGTTGGGGAGCAACGCTACAGCTGTCATAGCTGTTTTTTCTTTATATTTCTCTATTTAGTGGCATTCCTAACGGAAAGGATTTCCCAATATTCGTATAAGTTGAATTCTTTTGCATTATTATTGAGGAAATCCTCCTTCCCTTTTCTTTGGACATTCAAAAAGGGATTGTATTTTGCCATTAGTATATTGATGGTTTGATATACTATATAGTTGTTCTTTTTTACAGTCCTTACGGTACTAAACTGAACATGAGGGCGTGGCATGAGTCTCGTTAGTAAGTTTGCCCATTTTTTTGTGAACCTATTTAGGAGAATTGGTGGAAAGATGCCTTTTCGGCGAACAATATTTCAAATATCCAGGGTTAAGAGAAATAGAATACTAAAATACATTATCAACATATATAAATATAAATATATATATATATATATATATATATATATATATATATATATATATATATATATATATATATATATATATATATATATATATATATATATATATATATATATATATATATAATATATATATATATATATATATATATATATATATATATATATATATATATATATTATATATATATATATATATATATATATATATATATATATATATATATATATATATATATATATATATATATATATATATATATATATATATATATATATATATATATATATATATATATATATATATATATATATATATATATATATATATATATATATATATATATATATATATATATATATATATATATATATATATATATATATATATATATATATATATATATATATATATATATATATATATATATCTATATATATATATATATAGAGAGAGAGAGAGAGAGAGAGACCCCGGCGCCTCCCGATGAGGGAAGACCGGCGGCGGCGGGATCAAAAACAGCGTGCCGCCGCCGCGACGCCGGTAAGATGTCGGCGGCGCGCCGCCGGCTCGATCATTTTGACCGAAAACATTAATGTTTTGATAAGTCTTTCTCAAATCACAGCTTAAATTTACAACAGATTCGAGCCTATTCATGAGTTCAAAACTTCACAAGTCGCTGGCTGGAAACTGGGCTTCTTCGTTATTCATCAAGAGAAGTAGGAATCTGGTAGAAACGAAATGGCTGCGGCGTTTCAGAACCCTTGCATAATAGTTGAAGTATATATTAGCTATGTATTCTTAACATTAATAATTATCAAAATTAGTAGTTTTTTTTTCATTGAGCATTACTGCATACAAAACTTCAAATACTGTATCACAAAATTCATCAGTTATCTGGGTAAAAACTTTGAATATAAGTTTGAACTTAGAAGCTTAATTTTTTCATAATGCCCTTTGCCTATATCTGTTTTGTCACCTTTAAAACAGTTGAAATGGATGACTTTGATATTTATTTTTTTTTTTTTTTTGGTCTTTTGGATTCATAAAAAGCCTTCCTTGTATTAGAAACTGGTTTTTAATAACAATTTGAAAAAAACATTTTACATTTTAAAGTTTTTTTTTGGCTTCTTTATAGAATGTATGTTATGTAGGCTAAGGCTGAACTGCTGCTTTTTTTTATTGCTTTTGGCTGCTTTTTTGGATATTATTAATTTTTTCTTTCGGGGATTCATTCCAGATTATGAACTCATAAATACCTAATATAAGCTAAATTATAAACTGCATCTAAAAGGAGTAAATTTATCAAATTGAAAAATACATGATGAACACTTCACATGAGAACACTTCAATTACAATGAAGCAAAAAAACAATTAATGGTTTATTCGGTATGAAGAAAAATGAAGTGCCAGCTATTTTCTTAGGTAAAAAAAAAAAAGCTCATCCGTTTTAATGTAATTAAATGAAATAATATGCAGACTGAAGTAGCTCCAGAAGATGTTGAGATTTACTTCCTAGTTCGTCACTTTTAATCCAAGCAAAATGTTAGGACACTTAGTATCAGTTATTGAGTTTAAGCTTTGATTTCCAAATGCTAACAAAAATTACCAAATTTAAGAAAGTCGCAACTAAAAGTCACCTGTGGTCAAAATACTCAAAGACTCCTCCTTGATCCCCACTCAGGCTCAAAGCTTCTTTTATGGTCATATCCATGGAAATCTCCAAAGAGTTTTCTTTTTAAGATAGCTTTCAAGCGTAGTTAGGGGTATTTAGCCTTTTTTGCTTTTCTTCAAAGCTTTGAAAAAAGTGTTATACTATTCCAAATGTTATATTTGTCCAGATTTTTGGTCATCATTTGTGGGGTGATTGAATTTTTTAACCACTGTAGATACGTACGAACGTTGCAACATCTAGTACCCTGAGGTCATAAGACTGTCAAAGACTCCTCCTTGAACCTCTCAAATTGAAAGCTTTTATTGTGACTTGGCCTTTTAATGTAACTTGGGCACTGGACCAAAGGGCGCCATTGTCACTCGAGCGCAATATTAGGTGGGGATGTCGATATCGCTTTCATCACACCAATTCGTTTTATTGTGAATCTGCCTGGTACTTATGAATGAATGTTTTCAAAGTAAACCCGTTTCATCAATAAGAAAAAAAAAAACGGTTTGGACGCATATGTCCCTTTCCATTTGGACGATAAAACTATACAAGTGCTGTATCAAATAAATCACGGAAATCTTGTTAATTTTTGTCAACTTTTTGGCATCCCTGCTTTCAATAAAAAAAAATCAAGGTACTATCACTTAAATATAATAACTCCCTATGCCCCCCTCTGGATACCATCTTGGTAGGATACCGTCTCTGCTTTAAATTAAAAAAAAAATGAACTTATTGGCATCCCTGCTTTAAAAAAAATCGAAGCATTATCATTTAAATATGATAGCTCCCTACCCCCCCCCCCCCCCCCTCTGGATACCACCTTGATAGGATGCCGTCTCTGCTTTAAACTAAAAAAATAACTTACTTAATAATTAACTAGGTCACTATATGGTTCAAACAAACACGCAAAATAACTTTAAACAGCTTAGTGTTCCTTGAAAAAAAATTTGAGGGTATGAGTAAAGGGGTACAAAGACAACAACAAAAATGTCGAAATTATTCAGATATACCTCAAATTATTGGAAAACTGAGTCATAGATTCGCCGTGGCATTCAATAAGATCCAAAGAATCTTATTAAAAGGGAGCACACACAAAAGCCAAATTAGGCCAGAAGCCTATGAGAAATCGCAAAATACCCAAGACAATGAACAAGTCCTAATGGAGGGCCCTGGGTCTATCAAAATATTTCAATGGTTTCCCAGGGAATTTGATATCATTTTCTCCCGTCTCCACTTTAAATGAAAAAAATAATTATCTGTTTGGCATCCCTGCTTTCAATAAAAAAAAATGAGGTACTATTATTTAAAAATGATAGCCCCCTATCCCCCCCCCCATAATAGCCAATAATTTACTATTGTTTTATGAATCATATTTTGGGGTAACTTCCGTTTCAATCTTTAATTCCCCAACATTGTACATAGCTTAGTCTACAGCTAAATTTTGTCTCAATAGAAGGGTTTTTTTTGGGGGGGGGGGGGGGGGGTAAAAAAATTTTAGAAAGAAGATTGTATTTCCTTTAATCTATCAGGCGTTCAACGATTGAGTATTAAACATTAAGAAAATCTTATCTAAAAAACAGCAAAGGGAAAAAAAATTCTGCAAACTTGCAATTCATCTGTAGAAACAATCTGTCGGCTATCAATTTCAAAATCCAACTGAAGGCTGAAGCTGTACAGTAGTGAATGCGTTCTATAATTCTATTCAACTTGAAAATAAAATTTTTGACTACGAATGATGTAAGAAATAGCAATTGGGAAACTACATTCGAAATGATTTAAACTCATTTCATAAAGACGATACTTTTTTTTTGTCAACATATAAGAACTGTGTATATTGCAATTGCATCTGTCTGGTTTTTATGCAAAGTAACAAAAGAGACGAAAATTAACGAACAAGAGAGTAGTGAAGAATTATGGTATGCAAAGTAATATTTGGTAGGGAAAGTCACTGGTGATAAATCGCTGTGGGTGGCACCGTGATTGCGTGATTTGTGGGGGTTCGGGGAACCAAATTTTTTTTTTCGGGTTAACGCATAGATTTCCGGGGAAATACCCGAAAATTCGGGGATAGTGCAAGCCCTGCTTGATTTCTAATCAGGAAAATCGAAATATTAAACCACACGAGAAAGAAAAGCTCCGACTTTGCGGTTGACGCAATAAAGAATTGCCGCAAAATTAATTTAAAGTCAGCCGAACGCCGCCGGTGGCGGTGTGTGCCTGAGGCGTGCCAGCGGCGTAGCGACACTTCGGTGGCGGTCGACCGGGCCTCTCGTTGGCGGCGTTCGGTCGATCCGCCGGCGCGGCACCAGGGTCTATATATATTATCATGTAATACATGTGATAGTTCGGTACTTTTTGAATTTAGTTCAGTTTTGTGGTTAGACTATTTGCCAGCAAATTTTCGGGATTTGGGAAAATATAGACACTAATCAGGAGGGATTAGAACATTGAGATTGGTAGTAACATATACAAAAGCATTTGAAAGATTATCGAACAAGGCGTGGTATTTTCAGCTAGTTAGGTTATAATAACTTCTAAATTAGCTATTATGCTAAGAAAACTGATATTTTTTCCCTGAAAATTTGTTTAAATTCGGAATAGTGTATTTATAATCGTGTTCCATGTAGATATTTTGTAAATATGGATACAATTTTCAGTTATAGAAATATAGTTTATTATACAAAAATATAGCTTTAACATTCATTGTAACATCAATTTCATATCGGTTTCCATTCTTTCGTCATATTTCATGAAATCAGATTAGCTGCAATCTCTTCGTTCTTTAAATACAATTATTATCCACATAATTTCATTTTTTCAAAATAAAATAGATTATATTCTAATGATTCCTGTATCATCACTGTTACCATTATGATATCATCATTCCATGACATTTTACAACGTCATTTGTCACTGCATTTACGTCATTTTACGACGTCATAGTCTTTCTGTCACGTTTTATAAATAATATAAAGTATGTTTGATCGATCCTTTTTAGTTATTGCAATTTCTTCGTCACATCTTGTGATCATCTGAGTGTAGTCTGAATTCAGCTGAAAAATCATCTGAATTAAGTCTAACGCACATCACTTTAGCAAAATTTTTAATGGAATGGAGCAATCGTAGAATCGGTTCTTTTCTTTGGATGTGACGTACCTAAAGTAACAAACGCTGTTTCGTTAGTTACGCTATTTGGCCCCATACGATCTTTATTCTTTAATTCTTCGATCTTTATTTATTTCTTCCCCATTCGATATTGGCCATTATTTGGTAACAAATGACAAATAACAAATAACTGCTTTTTGCCAAAAATTAAATCCATACTGAGTATGCCCGTGTTGTTTTGCCATTGTGAGTAACTTAATGCATCACAATGGGTAGTAAATATTTGCACTTTAATATATAATAAATATTGTTAAACGCTGATATAGAACCAAATATATGAATATATTTATTGTACATTGATGAGTTCAGGGGACTGGTTGGAAATGTATTTTGAGGGTGGTACTCTTTTACCCATATTCATGCTTAACTTTTTAAGGGCATACTCGTTGCCATCTTGGTCTGTCAAAGCTCCACCCCACTTTTTGGGGATTTGAGTTTCTTCAAGAGTTTCAAATTCCTGTTGCCATTGGGTTTTATCGCTGCCAATGATTCGGATTTTTTGCACCGTCAATTCGGAAAGGAATGGTTTAACAAAGTTGTATAACACGCTGAATAAGGCTGGTGTATTAAAAATGACCAATTTGCCCAAATCTCGGGATAGTTGGCTTCATACATTTGTCTTCATACATTTGTGCCAAGTCTTTGCCGAAATTCAGTGAAAGCCAGGATGTGAGGTCTGCCACTTTCCAGTTAGCCAAGTCAACGAATATATTCAGGCGATTGATTTTGTTCTTGTTCTTCTTGGAATTTTTTCCAATAATTCTCATGGGTTCTTTCTAAAATCCACGCACAATAGTTGAGCATTTCTTTATTGGGTACAGATTTCAAAACGCCTCGTATATCCATATTGCCGAGCATTAGTATCCACGTTGGGTTTTTTATCAATGTCTTCGCCAAGAAATCCCAACGGGATATGAGACCTGGCGATAGAAGTTGGTATCCATGTGTCTGTAAGCTTATCGGCCCCAAACTTTTGCCTCCAGTGTGTATGGGCTTTTAACATGTCAAAAGCTTTGTCGATGTCAAAGTTTCGGGCAATTAACCATCGGACAATATACGCTTGATTTCTGTATGGCAGTTTCAAGTCCTCTACTTCTTTGGAAAACTGAAAAAGAATGGTATTTGTATTTCATCTGTAGTAAAGGGGTGGAGGGTGGGATCAAGATTCAGTGATACTTAAGGAAGACATAGAAGAAAGGGTATAGAACCACTGATCCGAATGGAACTGTAATGTATAATTTTTATTCTTCAACCCTTGAGACAACAAGAGCTGGGAAGGGAGGGTGAATATTACCAAATACAAAACACTAAAATACAATCACCAAAATTACCAAATACAATTTCCAAAATATCGCTAGCTGTCAATATAGGAAATTTCAATGTCATAATTTGCAAATTTTTCTCATACAAGGTAAATAGGCTGTGATAATTAAAAGTGCGACATATGCCATTTTGGTTTAAAATGAGTTATGTATGCTTCTTGGTAAACTCAGCACCAGGAATCGAAGGGTGCAATCACAATTGTTCTATCTTGTACCGTTACGAAGATAAGAAAAAAGAAGAAATATATGCCCGTTTTGCAGAAGAGGATTATCTTATGGAGCTATAATGGCATTTGTCTTTTTTTTTTCCTCTCCCGAGAAGTTAAAAAAATAGCTTTAATTATCACAGCCGTAATGACTTATATGTACTTTTTTTTTATTCTTTATAATAAAGCCAAAGAATGTTTATGTTGTATCCTGTGTTAAGCCCACTCCAGGTTGTCATTCTATTTAAGGTATTTCCCTGATTTACTTTGCTTTTTTTTGCTTTTTTTTCTATCTACTTCTTGTCTTTTTCCTCTTTCTCTCTTGTTTCCTTTATTCCTTCATCAGATAAGTTTCTTGTGTGTTGAGTAGCAAGGTATGAATGTTCTTTTAATTAGCTGAGATTGATAACCTCGCTTGCCCTTTCAAGCTTATTGCCTTTCTTGGCAGGCGAAAGGCGAATAGTGTTTGTTTTCTTTTTTAATAAATGTATATATCTCTCTCTCTCTCTCTCAAGTGGCAAAATGCTGATTTTGTTGCTCATAGTTTTCTCATTTAATTTCAAAGTTCAATCCTAGCGCAATCTCAAATAGTCCCAAGATGAAGAAATAAAAAAGAATAAAAAAAACAGCGTCCACGTATTGGGCGAATAAAATGTAAAAACATTCCTATCTTGTCTACAGAAGTGAAGAGATGTTCCAGTGTTTTAAGAATGCGATTCTTGCAACATTCATGCGAAAAATGATTTAAAAATTCAATAATTAAAAATAATCAACAAATAACTAATGCAAAAAAAACAAATACTAGTGTAAACAATAAATGACAATTAAAAAAATTGAGACGCTTATCAAAATTAAGACATTAAAACTTCAACTAAGAACGTGTGCCAGCGCGAAGCCGGCATTTTTACACGAAAGGAAGTATTTTCTTGGCGAAGATTTTAAATTTGTAAAACATTGACACTCAGAGAAGGAAATATGAGAGGCCATGCCGTCAATAAGCATGGCGACTAGTTTTTGACCTCAATATCAAGTACTTTTGCCAATACAGTATGAAAAAAAAATTCACATTATATTCTCAAATTTAAACCTTTGCGGATTAAGAATGACATATTGCTAAAGATTGTTCTTTTCGGCCATCCATCGAGGTCCAAACAAAAAAAAACAGGTCACTATCGGATGGAGTGGAGAAAGGGAGTAAGAAGGACTTGAAGGAAATGGGAACTTTTTTGGGATAGCGTGTCGAGGGAATATTTGAATAGTTTGGGATGGAGGATTAGCGTGCATAGCGTGTTTGCCTCAGGGCTTTTGGTACTGCATTGAGTTCTTAGTAGTAGTGTCAATGTAAGCCTTAATATTACAAAATTTTTAGAAATGTATTTCTTTGAATTGTTAATTTTTTTTCGTGTTTAAAAGTTTTATTGCACTAAATTTCATCATTCATATTTGGTGCTTAAAAGTATATATTAAAAAAATGTAAAGAAAAGTGAGATGTTTTTACGCCTTGCATGATAGTACGGATTGAATCAAAATGAGCAGAATTTGGTACAATTGTAACAGCTTCTGACCAATCAATTAGGGGGTCACAAACTCACAACTAACTTCTGTCAAAACTTCCAACTAACCAATCCTTGGGAAACATTCAGGGAATTATTAAAAAGTATAAGTGATATAATGATAATATCGTTGTTATCATCCATATCATCGTATCGTTATCATTATCATTATTTAAAAAAATTAGTCACAACTTAGTTTCTTAACTTAGATAACTTAGTTTCATTTAAGAAAAAGTTAAAGAATTTTTTTGTTGAAAAAGGAGGATAATTTTTGGAGATTGGGGGGAGGATGGTTAGAGTGTGACAGTGTAAATCGTTTTCTTGACTTTTTTTTTTCTCCTTACTTTCTTTTTTTGAAAAAATAAGAATTTATTAATAATTATTATTGTTTTTATTTGTTTTTGATTAAAGGGCGGTTAGAAGATACAGCCACCAACAGGATTTTTTAAATCTTAATGTGGTTGTCTAGTTATTCTGATGTTTGTTGAATTTTTTTTTTTGGTAAAGTAAAAGTGTCTATGTCTACAAATTTGTGAAGGTTTATTGATCATAAATTGATTCTCGTCATGACTACCTCTGTTTTTTCTTTCTTTTTTTAATACTTGGAAAAATCTATGTAACATTACTGGTGGAATAAAAATCCAAATTTTAGTTGGAAAGCCGTCTTGGGGTTTAAAAAACCTTGGATCGCTGAACTGGGTTTATTCAACTCTTTGATAATCTAATAATTACTCCTTTGTAATACAGGAAGCAAATACAGGATGCCATTATTATTGTCAAAAGTAATCATAATGGTATCATTTAACATTTTTAAACAAGCGAGATCATTGAACATTGTTACAACAAGTGACGCAATGAACATTATTAGTACATACCCTTCTCAAACACAAGGTTTCCCAAAAACTTTATATACTAATAGAGATATCATAGCCGCAAAAGCTGGATGCTTGTGACACAACTCTCTATGTTACTAGATTGCGGAAACCAAAGACAACGATGCTAACAAGATTTGAAATTCGAATCTGCCTCTGAATGAAAAATTATCGAAGTCCTCTAGCCTTTCTAATGAAAAGACCTGCGTGGAAATATTATTTGTATACTATCTTTTATTTAAAGGTTTAGTGACGATAGCCTACGCATTTCATGTCGATATAACATTTGACTCAAGATTAAAATATTACATCATAAATGGTTTAGCCTGGAATTATTTGAATTTTCGAAAAATGAGGAAATGCTTGTGTTAAACCTTAAATCGGTTTTCAAGGGAACAGAGACATGTTTTATTTTTCAAAACCTCATTTATGTTCGGATGAAAAGGACATCCTGATTTTAATAATGACTGAATATTGGCTGAAATGATATTTACTGTCTCTCTAGAGCACTTCCATTTAAAGACTGTATACCTTGGTGTTGTTATGGAGTTTGAAAAAAGACTTTATATTTTTTTTTTATTTAAATAAGTCATTATTCAAATTCCATGCAAATGTCAAATTGCAAACTATGCCGTCTTTAAACGAAATTTGTTCCCCTTCTTCCATCACGTAATGATTAAAGGAATTTGATCATACAAATGAATGGGTGGTAGGATGGTGTAGGGTGAAATTCGACTGTTGGTTAGATGGGTAAGTGAAAGTTGGACCCTTGCAACTGTCGACAAATATGTTCAAAGACAAGATGCTTCAAGTTCTTGAGATGTTTATTTGATAAGTTTTGATGCCTGTCCTTTTCAGGGGTTGCTTATGGTTAAATTGTAAAAGTTTTTTCTGGGTTATATTTTAGGAGGGAAACTAAGGAATAATTAATGGACATAAATACGTGGCGCATGTACGTGGCTTGGCAGGCAAATATATACTATGGAAGCGCTTAGATTTTTGTATTAGGAGTTATCACTACTAACAACTCACCGCAGCTCCGCCCTCTTTACACACCCTTCCAAGAGTTTCCTATTGTCTTTAAATCCTTTCTTAGAATCTCTTTCCACCCAGTTCGAGAACAACAAGCTTTTTGTTTAATCCTAGATGGATGGCCGAAAAAAAGAGAGAAAAAACTGGGATATATATGTTATTTAAAAGCAACTGAAACACATGGATTTAAAATGTAGGGAATCATGAAAAGCTTATCAATAAGATCCTTACTTTATAATATGCATATTATTAATATTATATTATAAAAAATATTGGTACTTGTTAGTTATCCGGAACCCACTCAAGAAGTTTGCTGAATGTTACGATCTGTTAAAACCGATTTCATAGCCACAAAGAAAAATAACGGGCGCCCGAATGCATTGGACTTGTATAATTTGGGCTATATATTTGCAGATTAAGGGGTTAGGTCAGGTTAGGTTACTTTATCCCATCACACACCCCTAGTGCGCAAATGTATAACCGAAATTATATTATTATATAAACTGAAGTATTATATTTCCATCATATATACCTAACTTCACTTCTTGGATGTATTCCGTATAGGTACTTATCTGTTATAGCTACAACACTCAAGAAGTGAAGTTAGGTTAATCCTAATGAAATGTACCTAAGTAGGATGAAAATATAATACTTTAGAAACAACTTTGGGCTATATATTTGCACATTAGGGGGGGGGGGGGTAAAGTATTGCGAGTCTGCATGCAAAACTGCGTTAGCTGCAATTATTCTGCATATTATGAAGTAAAAATTGTTTTCTAACTTTACGCTGTCCAAATACTTTACCCCCCCCCCACCCTAATGTGCAAATATACAGCCCAAGTTATATATTTCTCTCACGCTAAGCTAAAAGAAAACAGAAAGAAGCCGGTTCTGTCTGACCAAGAACTTGAGTGTTGCAGCTATGACAGATGAGTACCCAACCAACTGTTAAGACCCTCCCCTTCCTGTTGGCCCTGGAAATGCCGGAAAATATAACTTGTGAGTTATTTACGGTCATATATGCTCAAAACATGAGTGTTGCGAGTGAGTCAAAACATGACTCACTCGCAACACAGATCACTTTCCATGTATTTTCAAACTCCAATTGTTCAAAACTTTGTTACAGAAAATGTGTGATGATTTCAGACGATCGAGAAGTTCTCGGTCAGTCCATGAGCACTGACTTTTTTCCCCTCGAGTAAGAGTTTGTGTGGCCAGGGAGGGGGAGAGAAGGTCTTTGTGTCTCTTGAACTATCAGCGTTTCTTTAAATTCCCTTGTAGTTTCTTATATTTTCTGTGGAAGTTGATAATTTTTGGTTGATTTTTTTTCGAAGTTTTCTCACTCAAAATAAATTTTAATATAAAAAAAAGAAAAAGGGGTACTTAAGTATTAAACGTACTCTTTTATGTACTGCTAAAGAAGTCAAGTTTGGTTAATGCTAATGAAATAAAATAGGAAATGACTATATAAATAGTTTATAAACAAATTTGGGCTATATATTTGCAGATTAGGGGGCGGGGTAAAGCATACCATATATTAAATACGTAACCTAACCTAGGTAACTTCCTCTCCCCCCCTAAAAAAACAAAAAAAACAACAGTTTAAATATTGTAAACGTAATGAAAACTACTCTTTGCATTCCAATTCTTAATAGCGGTCTCGAAATAACCTGTCTGGCGGGGTATCTGTCCGGTATCTGTAGCATCTCCAGTTTGACATTCCATATACAGTATATAAAAGAGTACGTTTAATACTTAAGTACCGAAAAAGCAAATTAAAATTGGTACTTCTGCATTATCAGGGCCTCTCTAAAAAGTCAAGTTTGGTTAATGCTAATGAAATAAAATAAAATAGGATGAAAATATAATAGTATAGAAAAAAAATTTGGGCCATATATTTGCACATTAGGGGGAGCGGTAAAGCATTGTACATATTAAATAAGTAACCTAACCTAGGTACCTCCCCCCCCCCTAAAATCCAAAAAGCCACTGTTAAATATCGTATACGCAATGAAAACCTTGCTATCATTGCCTGCTCTACAACAGATAAGACGTCACAAAACGGGTTTTATCATTGCCAATCTATAGTGTTTAAGCCGAGAGGCCCTGATAATGCGAAAGTACCTTAAAATTAATATAAACCAAGTGAGAGAAAGATGTTGCAATAAGACGATGAACCAACAGGCTGCACTGACTGTTATTTTTACATTGTTTCCCCCTCCCATTATGAGTCATCCTCTGCCATAGGCTCAGGCTCCAGAAGGGCCATGACCCCTCATGGGTGAAATCTGTAACTGCCTCATCCCCTCCCTTACCATGAAACCTGGATTAGTTGCTCAAGACATGTTTTTATCTTGGATCCGCGGTTGCCTTCCTGGGAGAAATTGAAACTCCTCGCTTGTCCTCGACCTATTTTACCTCTGGTCCTGCATTCCGATATACTTGAAGCCACAAGTGTTTAGTTCCTTGGGAGGTATCATACATTAGCGTTAGCTCATTACCTTTTTCAGTATGTCTTTTTGATCATCCGTTAATTGCTGAAGGTCTTCCATGCTTTCAGATTCACTCTACTCAATTGACTGCGGATATTCTATTCATAAACAGAACTGTTGGGAGGGTATCTTCTTTTCTTTGTTGACAAACCCGTTTTTTTTACACCGTCAATTGTATAACAAGTGAAATTGCTTGATTGCATTCCAGTTTTGCATACCTGTTTTGAAACGGATTATAATTTTATCTCAGCTCGTTGATAGTTTCATTGGCCTTCAAAAGTACTAATGCTACGAAAAACTCTAAAATAAGCCACTAAATCACTTACAAAGCCAGAAATCTCGACAAGTGATGACGACTAAGCAACTTGGGGTTGCAAAACCCAAACTTCTACTTTTACATAAAACTGCAATTCTGAGTAAATATTTTGGTACTTGTCTGATATAGTCCCGACCACTCAAGTTGTTCATCCATTGAGGCATTGTAGAACCGTTTTTTTTTTTTCGTTAGTTTCTTTCAGCTTAGCATGAGACAAGACAAAGAGAAGTGACAGAATAGATTGGAAATATATAATTTGGGCTATATTTTTGCACATTAGGGGGGTAGGGGTAAAGTATTTGGACAGTGTGAAGTTAGAAAACAATTCTTACTTCATAATATACAGAACAATTGTGCCTAACACATTACCCCTATCCCCTCCCTAGTGTGCAAATATACAGCCCAAATTTGTTTCTAAAGTATTATGTTTTATCATACTTGGACATACCTAATTAGGATTGTGTGTCAGAGAAACAGGTTCTACTTCGAGATGAAGAATATTAGGTCGGGGGTATATCATACAAGTACCGTATTTCGATTAGAATCACGAAAAAGAGTTGAGCGTTGATTTTTGTTTCTTTTCGATTCTGACTCCAAAGTTTAATTCATTAAGAAGCTTGAGAATCCCCCTTCAAATGAGAAGGATAGTCATCTTTCTTGTTTTGTGTCGATTTTTCTTCCTAACATACATTAGTTTCAATTATTACAGTATATGACCTTTTTGTAGCGGATGCTGTACCACAGACTTCTTATGACCTCGAACAACTTTCCTGAATATACATGTAGACTTTTGCATCGTCAGGATTAATGCGAGTTATTTTCATTAATGTGATAGGGTATCAGCTGGGATGCCCTATCGCAATTTATTGTATACAGCTGGGTTACGAGGTTGTATTGAAAAGTTCCTGAAATGTGCTTGTTTTTGCTTTTCTATATGACCTTTTCCGACTACATTAGAGAAACCATAAATCGTAACATAGTGGAACGTTTGACCTTGTGGTATGAAGCCTGTTTGTTTAAATATGGTTTCGTATTCCTCCATAGACATCTGTGGGGGTCTGAAAATTTGTTTTCCTTTTATTTGCTTGAGTATGAAGAATTATCTTAAGTATCAATTATCTTCTAAAGGATATTCAATGTTTGACGTTGAAGATTTTTTTTTCGGTCAATTTGTATGTTAGTTATTCTTTTTAAAGACAATCCATGCGACCATTGAGATGTAGCCCACTTTCCAAAATAATGGGCACTTCTTTAAAAGTGTGCATACGCGTGGTAGAGTGTGGACCACTCGATGGCTATAGATTCTAAAATTCAGTTGAATATGGTACTTTCCCATTATATGGGCACTTCGGCTATAGACAGTCGAATGAATGCAGTGATGGAGACTCGTAAAGCGGGTAATTGTTATCTAAGTTGATCGAAGAGCGGGGTTTTCTCATTGAATTTACAATATTTAAACTGTTGTTTTTTGGTGTTTAGGGGGAGAAAAAGTTACCTAGGTTAGGTTACGTATTTAATATATGCAATGCTTTACCCCCCACCCCACCCCTAATGTGCAAATATATAGCCCAAATTTGTTTTTAAACTATTATATATACATCCTATTTTATTTTATTTCATTAGCCTTAACCAAACTTGACTTTTTAGAAGTGCCCATATAATGGGAAAGTACTGAATATTTTGACGCTAAAATCTCAAACAATATCAAAAGAAAAGTGGATTTGGCAATATTGTACTTACTTGTACTAGCAGCAGGACGTTTTCCCCTCCACATGGCATCTAAAATTCAGATGTTTTATGGGAACCATTTGACAATATTGGCTTCTGAAAGACACAAAAAAAGCTGAATTTTATGAATGATTTCATAAATTTTTCTTGATTTCAGTGCCACGCCTGTATTTAAAAAGCGGAAAACTAAAATTGCAAGAAATTAGTTTAAACATTTCAAGTGACACTTTCAACAAGTGACTATTATATACACACAGGCTGCGAACAGCAACGGAAAACTAACGCCTGTGTAACAAAGGCCAAACAGTTTCTATAAGTACACTTCTTGGCCCTCAAATCCTAGTTCGCCCCTCTATCTTTGTCACCTTCCATGAATGTGTTAAACTAAGTTTATTTTTTTGGCGTCTTGGGCTGTGTAGTTAAAACTTCGAGCATAGATGCCTCAATTCTCTCCCTTAAGGGTTGGGCACATGTAGCTTATTTCGGGAACTGATTTCCAAATCAGCGCCAAAAGAAATCGGCGTAGATTTGAGCTTGAAAAATTTTCTAGTTTTCAGTGCCGATTTACACAATCAGCGCCGATTTTCATCATGATCATCACAAAAATAGGGATACAAATAATTAGTCAGCCAGAGATGTCTGTGGTGAAGGCCCCGCTACTGAGCTGAGAACTAAGCTGAGATTAATCATGCAACTATTAATAAACTCCTATTGACTATTTGTGTCCATGATTCTTTGTTTTGAAAATCTCGCGCAATAAATTTTTCTTTCAACAAATTTTTCTTACCATATCGTTTGCCCACTGATGCTGAAATCGGTTCCCGAAATCAGCTACGTGTGCCAAACCCTTTATGGCTGAAAATCTTTGCCTCAAATATTTTTGAGCTGTAAACACATACAGTTCTCTTCTATGACTATGGTTCATTTATCTTGACAATCGGAAATCGAAAAAAATAAAAGGAACATTGCTTTGCAACGGAGCAAAGCAAAATTAATCGATTGTAGTAGAAGCAGATAGATTCGCAGTGCTTTTTGTTTAATATGTAATGGTGTATCCAGGATTCTTGTTCGGGGGATACAGCAAAACTATGAAACGCATCAAAAATGTGTTTATATGTATTTTTGTTACAGGTGTACCCAGGATTCTTGTTCGGAGGGGGGGGGGGGGAATAAACACAACTGAACGAAACCCAGCAAAAATTTGTTTATATATGTATTTTTGTTCCTTTTTTTTCAAGTCGGGCAAACATTTCAGGGGTGGGGATTCAAACCCGTTAGACCCCCCCCCCCTGGACACGACCTCGCTCTGCATGTCATGATTTACTCCATTTACTTGTTCTGAACCCCACACTCTCCACTTTGACCAGTTTCTCTCAAACTCCTTAATTAGCCTTCACAACCGTTCCTATGCAAGCCGAAGGATATTTGCAGAATTTGATTCCTTTCTTTGCACAGGATTTAGTGTGGCAAGGGAAGTTGTTTATTTATTTGTATCTGGGTTATTTTTGTTTTTGTTTTGTATTTTCTTATCTTATCTGTTTTAATGTTATTTTTGGGGTGCAGGAAACAAATATTGTGTAAGCCACAATATTCTTTTGGCTGATGTTTGGCTAGCACTAAATCCTAGCATTTACCACAAATGAATGGCAAAGATCCAAAAAACGAAAGTAAATATTTCTATCTCTGGCTTTTGTCAATCAAATCTGCAAATATAGACATTTTACACAAGCTGTGTTCACAAATTTTTGCGTCTGCTAGTGCGTCTTGCGGCGAGCTAATCTAAATGAGTGTCGAGCGGATAGGTATACCTGGCCACTCTCGTCTATGTTTGCACGAAGTGGTTGTGTAGCCTTTGTCAATATTTTTTATTATTTTTTTTTGTGGAATTCTTTTAGTGGCAATTTAGTCACTAATGCCTATTGACAATGAATACAGAATTTTTTTCGGTGTTTTTGTTCTGTAACATTTTGATTTGAGATTTCATATCGCTCCATACATCTGTGATTTTTTCAGATGTGTTTTCGAAATATTATGTGCCCAAATTAAACTAGATATATGTTGTTTGAGTAGAGTAGCGTGATTTGTTGGAGAAATATCAGGTTGGCTCTACCGACAGAAGTTGTAAAAGCAGTATTTCAGTTATTTTTTTATTTATAAGTAAAAAAACTTAGACAAAAACGCAGTTTTGTCTTAAGTCTAGCGTCAATTTTGATATTCTACCGGGTGTAAAATTGTAGTTTTGTTTCAGCAATAAGCTAAAGCATTGATGAACTGAACCTGGCGTCAACTAATCTATCCATCTAGGCTAAACTCTTATAGAGCTTTAAGGTGTGTTTAAGATGTTAAGATGTTTAAGTATCAGCTCGATCAATCTGGCTTGTTGATCTAGTCCCGACGCAGAGCTTAATCCATCTGCTTTGATATTATCTAGATTGTGTTTGAGCATCTTATCCTAGTTATTCGTTTAAGTCAACTTCCCCGAACGTAATCCGGAAAAGATAACAATAAATACTTATCCGGCAACGTGTCAACTGATACGCTATTGGCAACTTGGCGATTAACAACATTAGTCATATGTACTGCACGGTAGACAGAAACTCCTAAAGGTGTGCTATATTTCACAATTACTGTCCCTTTTTGTTCTCTGCATATAATTTCACATATTTTATTTTTTGAAAAGATTGAATTTTTGTTTATATATGGCGTCATTTATACTCAGTTATCCTGCGTTTTCCAGGGTTAGCACGTGTAACTTATCCGACCGACAACTAATCCAGACCGTTTCAAGTAGTAATCCCACTATCGTCTGACATGATTTACGTCTCATGAAACGCTAAGATAAGTAATCGGGTCTGTTAGATAAGTAATCTTGGAATGGTCGAACGCACTATTAAGGTTCGGGTCGATGAACATTGCGAAGCTGGGCCTGACAAAGATCTTACGCAGAAACTTCACCCTTATCCAACTTTTTCGAAAAATTATTTGAGGTAAAGCTAGCAGTAGGCGATGCTACTTCAACTTTTCCACAAATATCCCTACAGTTGGGTAAAAACAAATTTCTAGACTTAACGGTTGTATACATTGGCGCCCATAAGCTGAATTTTTTTTTTTTTTTTTGGGGGGGGGGGGTGGCTTAACTGGTCTAATCGGCACTTCCAATGCTGTATAATAGAAATCTCAAAACAAAATTATAAAATATAAGGCAGCATCATTCATCCAGGGGGTGGCTGGAGCCCCCCTCTGCCCCCTATTTGGGCGCCCATGATTGTATAACCACTATCACGCCCGTACCTTGTCTCTATAGAATTGAACCCTGAATATGATTTTATTTAAATTTCAGCTGGACGAATATCGCAGAATTGGAATGGAAGGCTCCAAGGGTGTATTTAAAAAGAAGAAACCGTCGTCCCTGGAAAGTAACATGTGACATGTGCGACGTTAGCTTTTTTGGTAGCATTTATGCCCATCGTGCAAATCATGCTCATCAAACGCTGAAAAATTTCCTTCATTCGTCATGTGGCATTTGTAAGGAGAATTTCCGTATGAAAATTAATCACGATCATCATCGATTGACTGCTGGACATATCAAGGTACGGTAACAACTTAGACTGAAATACATTATTTCAGTATGAAACCAAAATATGTTATTGATTTTGAGTTACCAATATCCTGTTAATGGTAAAACCGATTAATCGGAATCAGAAAAAGCATTTTTAAAATTGTTTACAAACCCGATCTTCTTACTGTAAAGTGTCCGATGAAATAGAATTTCCTGTGGCTGTATTCCTATATTCTCATAACGAAATTAGTGGAACATCGACAGCTAAGATGAACATCGACTAAATAACAGTGCTAAGATGAATTTATGATGCTTCTCTCTAGCTCCCTCTCTCTTTCTCTCTGTCTCGTTACCCCCCCCCCTCTCTCTCTCTCTCTCTCTCTCTCTCTCTCTCTCTCTCTCTCTTCTTCTCCTCTTCTCTATGTTATAAGCCTTTTCGTCTAGAATCAATACGATTTCTAAACAAAGTTTTTATTTGTGAGTTCGACACCTCATTCGATAAGCTTACATTAACTCAGATCTGTCAATATAACCAACCACGTCCGAGAACCCTCAATCAATAGGGATTTTCCTGGTTTTCCCCAACTATACAACTCTGATGGTCTGCTTCTATCTGTTTTAATTTTGCCCCCCCCCCAAGTGTATTGTAACTTTTGGTAATTTTATCATTACTAACTATTTATTAAGTAATACATTAGTTCTCATTGTTACTATTAATAATAAATAATACTGTTTTATGATGTCCTCTACAAAAGTCTTCTCTATATTTTCAGTGTTTATTTTGCATAATACTATGTGATAATAAAATGTTGTTTGTGGCTTAGTGCTATTATAATGGCTTACTGCTATTATAATGGCTTACTGCTATTATAATTACAATCCAATTATAATTATTGATATATATAATTCCATAATTCCACTATTTCAATTCCAGCGAATAGAACCTGCATTTGCTTTTCGATAAAGTGTTTCGAGTGTGTTAAAGTGTTACAACCTTAAAGGTTTTTCGCGTAAGAAACGCAGGCAAAACAAAATCCCATGAAGTGAGTAGTGCGTTTTTCTGGTAAGATTCAGGAAAATGGTCTTTTTCGGAACCACGAAATTTTGATTTCCTTTTGTAAATAATCAAATTCAACTATCTTTTACTTTTTTTTTTTTGCAAATTTTTAACCTCAGCCAATAGAGTCTGCAAACAGTTTAAACGATTCATAAAATTCTGAAAGACTACAAAACACAAATTTTTTTTTCAGAGGAAAAAAGACTGAAAGATTGCAAAAGACAAAAGACTACAAAACACAGTTCTGAAAGACTACAAAACACAAAAGCTTTTATCAGAGGAAAAAAATCGTCCATGCAAGTGAAATTGCTTATATTGCCTTTGATATGTGTATTTAATAATGCTAAATATATTAATTTTATATTTAGTTTCACCTTAATGAGTGTGACAACATCATACTTAAAAAAATTAAAACCAACTGTAGCTTCAAATGTAGATAACCTCGCAACTGTAGCTTCAACTTCAGATAGTTACTTCAGCTGTAGCTTCAACTGTAGGTAGCTACTTCAAATGTGACCATTGCAACTGTTGCCTCAATTGTAGGTAGCTATTTCAACTGTAGCTATCCCAAATAATATATCCATAAACCCCATCAAATGAATACAGTGATGGGAATAATACTCGAATGTCTTAGAATTTGCCATACACTAGTAAAAAAAATATTGGCTTTTCTGTATTCTAAACTTCCCCGTAGACTTGGTTCTTACACCGTGGTTCATAGAATTGCCACGTTTATAAATAGCTCACATCAAATCCTCCTTATTCAAACACACTTTAAGAAAATAACATAGTAATAACGTTAATGTAGCTCATTGCTGACGAGTAGTCGAGCATTCTCTGTATATTCTTCCATTTTCGTGAAAAAAAAAAGTTAAATTTACTATTTACAAATGAGTTGCCATTCTTGCTTGTTTCAATTTATGGTTACAGTTCTTTGGCAGTCAACTTTACAGAACCTGAAAACAGAGGTATGACTTGAAACAAAAAGTAAGCCCATAGAAAACTCTAATTCAGTCTCCATGTCCCATCGTCAGCTCTTTTTGACTATAGTCCAAATCTGCATCCTTCTGTGCTCTTTGGTTTTCAAGCAAACATGTTCAAAAACTTCGAAAAAAGTGCCAAAAGTAGGGAATTCTACGGGAAATATAAGTAACTAGAGGAATGATAGTAAAAGTTTCCATGTTTGGGGAAGGGGGTGAAACTGAAGTCCCCACCCTCTGCCTATTTCCAAAGGTACTTGGATTATATACAAAGGTATTTTAGTTTTTGAAATGTATTGCATTTTCATTTTTGCTTTTATATATAGTTGAAAATGGGATTTTTTCTGTATCTTCAATAAAAAAAAAGTACTTATGTATGATTGCTTAAATACTATAAATAAACACTATTTATAATAAGTAAATAATATACATAATACATATATAGTAAGTATAATATATAATAATAAAAAACTGTATAAATATAATAAATAAATGCTATAAATACATATATAAATATTAAATACTTGTAAGTATAAAAACACTCATAAAATACATATTAAAACGATACAAATGGCTCTTTTGTCGATTTAATGTCGTCTTAACATAACGTCAATTAATGCCATTGCTGGGTTCATTGGTAGGCAAAAACAAAGTTTTCTTCTCAAAGTAGTTGAATAAATGCTACTAAATTACCCCGCAAGAAAGCTTTGTTTCAGCTTACTTGATAATAACTGCCCAAGGAGTGGAGCCCTCAGAAACGCAGTCGTACCTCTTTACTCAACTAAGGGAAATAGGGATTTCCTATGAGGGTGTTAAGAGGGTGGCTCTGGATAGATTAGGAAGGAGGAGGAGCGTGTGTAGCTGTGTTGACCTCAGGCGGCTTGGTGCTGCGGTGAGTTGCCAGTAGTAGTAGTAGTATTCAACTAAGGTGTTCTTTTCTTCCATTCAATCAATGTACTAAATCCAAACACTACCGACAGAGCCCTCCACGGTCCTCGCCAGCCTCCATTACCGGGAAATAGGAAGAAGAAAGGAAAAAGGCAGACATATAATTGCAGTAATAACTCTGTAACAAATAGAGAGAGAGATATATATAGAGAGAGAGAGAGATAAGTACCAAACAAGTGACACTTTTAAGCCGAGGTATTCCAAGTAATATAACACGTAGGTTTAGTATTAAAATGTTTTTAGTTCGTTGTCTACTTTTTTTCAGAAACTCGTTGAAATAAATGGTGGAACAGCTGAGCATCCAGACGTAATTGACGAAGTTCTTGAAGAATTGAAATTTATTCCAACTGAAAAAGCCACTGATGTTGAAGGATTAGAAAGCGGTGCGCCCCCTGTTCCCAAGGATACTGAATTCGATATTAATGTATGTATTATTTATTTCCCTCAAAGTCGAGGAGTATATAAGATACATAAATGGAATTGCTAAAATACTTTGAATAAAAATAAATATAATTCAAATCTCAAACTTTTTTTTTTTAAGGGAAAATCGTTTTGGAATCATGGATTTTGTCCCATATCGATGTTCCGTAGTCTTGTTCTAATTCATTTTAAGGTCTTCATGATGGTTTAAATGGAGGTATTTATAAAAAATGACTCCAATTTTTATCCGGAAGGCTGGCAAGAAAATGAGAGGATATGATAAAATGCTATCAGGGAGAGGAGGGTACGAGAAGGTGGATAGTAGAGTAGGTGGGTAGAAGCAGGTAAAGGAATGACTGATGCTTTTGAAAATCCATTTTTAGGGCTGTGTCGCTAGATATATCCATATTTTAGCCTGTTTTTACATTTTCGGATTGTGTGATGCTGAAATTCTGTGCTGTATGATACTAAATGTACCCTTTGAAACAAAAAAGAACGTTTTTCAATTAAATGACCTTCTAAATAATTATTTTTCAAAATCACCGACATGCTGTGTCACCAATCCGACCGATCTGATCGGTATCTACCATACCGATCTAGATTTAATATCTAACAAAAATGCGAGCAGTGATGTATCAGAGCTGAACCTCGGTGCGTTCATCCTGGCATTTTGTTGTTAGAAATCTTTTAGGGAATAGGCCACTAAGGAAGCCACTGAAGTCCTAATGCCGCTCTCTAGACTTCACCTTTTATTTCTCATAATGGTACTAAAAGGCACAATATTGGGCCATTGCTCATTCATAAACATCAATGTTGAAACTTAAACATTGCCCTCTCCAAAATTTTTTGGGAATAAAACTCTTGATATAAAAATTGCTTTATTCTACCTTGATTACTTTTGAAAAGAAGGATCAAATGACCTTCAAAAGAAGTCTCTAACAATCCTCAAAAGAAGAATTAAACAGCTGATTTTTAATAATACTTAAAACCCCAAATCATATATTTCAATTTTTCTCCCCTCCTATGAGAGCAATAACTTAGCTCATTCTGAGCTATCATAGCCGGGATGGAGTTGAGTGACTTTTTCTAACAGAATGTACGGGTGAGGAGGAGCTGAATGCTCATTATATATTCTTCTCAGTACATTCTAGACCAGACTAGTGGTTTTAAAATTAACATTCTTATTTGGACGGTTGGATCGGACTTCTAAATTTTTAATTGCAAAATGATAAGGTTGAACGCTTTTATGCAAATCTAAAGGTATTTAAATACGTTTAAGGCGGCACATGGCCTTTGGACTATGTTTGTTACATGCCTAGTCTTAATGATATTGTTTAGGTTGTGTTTGAGCCCAATTATCATTTATAGTAAGTATTATTTTTAATAATCACAAATAAGAACTGAATATATAATAATTAGTTAATTTTACTTTAATTACTAAACAAATAAATAATTATTTTTACTATTTTATTTCATAACACGGGATATTAAAAAAAAAGTTTTTTTTTTATTATATGTGCAGAAGAACTTAAAATGCTTGCCTGTTTAGTTATTATGAACATTATAAGGGTTGAATTTAAAGTTATCGCCATTTTAGGATGAAGGTAATAAAGAATAATTAATTGTAAATAATAGCAATTGATTTCGGTAACACGACCTAAGTATTTGTTTTCTTACTTCCCAGTACTTTCCACTGATCTTGCACTGTTTCTCGAGGGGTCGAGTTAAGATAATATAAAATAGAAAACGGCAGTTCGGTTAAATATGGCTGTAGAGTATAGTAACTTGAAGATCTACTTTGTTGTTACTAGTATAGTAAACTGATAGATGTGCTGTATTCAAATTACTAGCCGGACATTGAGTAGCCATGTGCTGCTCAAGCAGAAAAGGGTAGAGATAAATAAGATGTATAGGAAGGAACTCGGCTGAATTTTCAAACGCTTTCTTTCGCGCAGATGATTCTTGCGTAAATGCAGCTTCTTTAGGACCAGGAACATCAAGTCGTGACAAAAGCGCTGTATTTATTTCATATGGAGGTAAGCGCATAAGAAACTTTAGATATTTGTCAAAAAACGATATAACTTTCTGGTTATCTGTCTTTTTCAGCCAGAACCATAGGGGAGATATATGGAGTGGCTTTACGCTTTGCATACGCTTTACGTATATTTACACGCAGCGTGATCTTATATATTCCAAATTAACAGTTGGTCTAGAATTGTCAATAGCGAAGCTATCTCTCCTGATCAAACGAAGTCACCTCTAGCTCTTTGGCCATATCTTGGACACCCCAAAGGTACGGTATGTCGAGACGTCCTCATCTTTGAGCCAGCACCTTTCTGGAGACGACAGCCGGGAGGCCAGGAGAAGAATCTTTTGCAAAGATTCAAAGACGACCTCGTACCATGGAGAGGCTTCTGGAGGCATGGTCGGAGATGGGACAGGGACTGGCTGAAGATTGACGGGGAAGCTGCTGCCGACAGATCGAAGTGGTCATCGAAAGTAATTTCAAAATCCATTGGTGCCGGGCAGGACACTTCATCGTCTTGTTCCCGTCGAAAGCATTACCGAACGTTAATAAGACTAAGACTACACAGAGAATATAGTACCCTGTCTGTACTAATATTTTTGTCTATTTCTATAGTAGTTTGTATAGTAACTTGTATAGTAAAGGTATAGCAACTTGAAGATATGCCTTGTTGCTGCCACTATAGTAAACTGATAGGTATATTGTAGTCAAAACCATTAATTGGATGTTGACAAGGTCAATACTAAAGAGAGTATATAGTACCCTGTCTGTATTAGTATTCTGGTCTATTTTTATATTAGCATGTCTTTAACGGCGGTGGGTGGGGTGGGGGGGGGGGGGTATTAGGAAATGATTAAGTGGGATTCTTCCAAGAAATCCATTTTAGAACCCAAAGTTAAAAATTTCGTTTTGACATCTTACCCCGTTTTTGCAAAAAAAAAAAAAAAAAAAAAAAAAAAAAAAAATCAAATCCATTTCCACGCTGCTTATAAAGTTGGCGCTGCATAAGTTTTTTCTTTAAACTCGAATGTTTATTTTGGGTTCTCAGGCACTGTAGAACTGTAGGCGTCTTCTTTTTTCAAACATGAAACACATTTGATACCGCGTCACAAGGCTCTGAGCCGTGTCGTCTCATAGGTTTATCAAAATTCATAGGTTTATCCTGATGTGTACATCGGAATCGCGAGTGCGTGAAACTGGAGTATGAATCTTGTGTGGTTTTAAATGTGTTTCACTCTTTTTTAACGGAGAGTATAGCCTTTGTCGATATTGTATTATTATTCTATTATTTTATAGAGTATAGCCTTTGTCGATATGGCGATAGCTCTTGTCGATATTGTATATTCTTTCTACTGTGGTTCTCAGGATACAAACACGCTGATTAACTGCGTCAAAGCTCAATTTTTGTGTTAGCATAGTTAAAAATTAATGTCTGAAATCATTACTTTTGGCCACTGCTTCAGTTATTTTTTTTAAGACAACTCTAAGAGAGCGCCATAGAATGCTAATATTGATGTGTACAAAGGGTTTTCACCAAGACTGAAAACTTTAAATCTACTACAAAACTACAGAAAAGGTGAACTGCTTTCAATCAATTTCAGTTAGTTTTTCTTTTACAAACATACCCATTGTCCAAACAAGATAGTGGTGAGACTTTAGTATCAATGTAAGCAAACGTGAAACAGGGTATAAAAGGATCCCTGAAAAGGTGTAGCAAAGTGGAGGTTTCTAGGATATTGATTCCATCGACCCCCGCTCCGCCCTTAGAGTAAATAATGCTATATTTTGACCACCTTCTGTTCAAAACACAAATCGTTATTTTCCTTGCATGTGTGATAAGCTAAACCTATCTTCTTTGCAGACGATAGGGTGTTATGACGTTAACACTTCTGTTGGTCGATCAAGTGTTACTCGATTGGCTTCATATTTATGTAATATTTGTAATGTAAACATGAAATCTTCTTTGCAGGCGATAGGGTGTTATGACGTTAACACCCCTGTTGGTCGATCAAGTGTTACTCGATTGGCTTCATATTTCTGTAACATTTGTAATGTAAACATGAAATTTGATGAGAGCTTGAAATCCGCTCATATGGAATCTGAAGAGCATTTGAACAAACTAAAGAAAAAGGACAAGGCAGAAGGGGAGGAGCATCCTGAAGAGACGGTAAGTACCAATGAGCGTTACCAACGGCTTGCGTATGTAAAACGTGATTCTTTTGTTTGGTTAGTGAAGCTAGAAAATTCATATAGGGGCTGGGGAATAAGGAGGATTTCTGTTTTTTTTTTTTCTAAATGGAAAGTTCTAGGTGACTTCCCTATATTCTACATTGCTTCAATAACTTTGATACTGTACCAACACTTACAAAAGTAATAAAGAGAATTGCCAAAGTATGGGGATCCACCTTCATCAGGACTGTGTACTTGAGGAAATCGAGCCCATGGGCCGATTACTTATTGAAAGAGTTGAGTGTTCGATTCACTTCCTCAGGGGTAATAGTAACTTGAAGCCACCTTTGTCCCTAGCTTGTTTACTGAAGAGACGAATCCTTCCTCATCCCTGAGGGGATCTGATTCGAACGAATCTTTATACTAGCTGAAAAGCGCATTCTTTTCAGCGGTTGTGAGTCTCCCCTCTTTCCATTCAACCCCATGCATCTCAGGCAGTCTAATCAGACTGCATCTAAGCAGTCCTCACTGCGTCTGAACAACTCTTGAGCCACCAAAACCTCCTGAAGTCTCTCCTTTTGGACTATTCGTTTGGAGGTAGCCTCGTGGATGGGTTGTTGTCTATTGAGGCCGAACCTACTGCCAGATCGTCCCACGCCTTTTCTACTACCGCCCGTTATCCGCTCCATCCCAGCACAATCAATGTATCTCGTAGAAAACTCCATATAGAGTATATCTACGGATATTTTCCCATCCATAGCAAGGAGGGCAGTGGTCCTGAAGCTTCTTGCTTCGATGGTCACTCCTTCAAACTTTGGAATTGAAATCTCGGAAGAGTTTTCTAACATTGCCAATTGTCCATCTTCAAGATATTTATTTGCCTCGTCTGCCGTTACGGCTCGTCAGTTGACTCGCCAATTCTGTACTGCCTCTTTTGAGGAGACACTAGATTGGCCTGACGATTGGTTTCCGGACGCTTGGCGTCCTCCAGTATCCCGTGGTACTCGGGACGCTGTCAGGCTTTCTTGGCTGTCCTCCCAGGGAGTCTAAAAGCGATGTACTGGTTTGTGTTAACCAGCTTCTCGGTTCTTCTTCAATGGCTGCGACTCCCTTCAACTCGTCGTCATTCCAATTAGCTCGTTTTATTCTCGCGAAACGGCCATTATGCTCTACAAGGTGCTAGTGCCGCTTATCGATGCTGATTTGTGGTAGTTTCACGCTTGGTAGATTATTTGACTTTATTTTTGCTCATCCGCATATGTTGACATGAGACCCGAGGCAGATGTGAAACTTCTGCCACAGCCAACAACAATACACTTCAGAGGGCCCTCATCCTCACTAGCTCTGAATTGGGTAGTGGATCCGATTGGACCCGGGATCCCAATAAGACCAGAGTTCCCTGACACATTTGTACTTTCAATCAACCGCCTGCCACCATTCAAACAAGTATTCATACCTACATTCGCACCAACATCCACATCAACATTCGTACCACATAAATCACTCCATCTGTTAACTTTTGATTCAGCCACATCTTACGGGCCAGAACCTTTGGAGTGCGCCACTTTCGGGACTATATCAAAGGTACATGGACACCTCGGGCACGTAATTGACGAAGTTCTTGAAGAATTGAAATTTATTCCAACTGAATCACTTGCTCAGCGGGGAACTTGTAGCTTCCGGCCCATACTCCACAGCTAGGGCACCTCCCCATTCTGTAGATCATCCTTTAGGGTTGGCCTGCAGTGACCCCCTTGCAGACTTCACACCGTCTACATGTATCTGAGTCGCCCCGAGAGGCTCTTCATCATTATTAGTTGTGCTCATTTTGTTTACTCACAGGTTATATGACGGGTGCAACGCCCCTACCTATTACACCCAGGCATTTAAGATTGCCATACCAATGGTACCCCTTTAGTTGATGTTGCCTTTGACTGAAAACATTTAACCATCCCTTTGTCAGTTGGTGGACATCCTTGCCACTGTCCAAAGGGTTCAATACTTCTGCGACAACCCTACGTGGAGGACGGAACTGGGAATTGACCAAGTATCCAGGCGTCCGGAAGAACCAAGTACTCCAGACTAAGAGAAATAATGCCGTTGGTCATCCGAGTATCATAATTCAAGCTTGGACCGGGGGTCCATGGCGGAACCTTTCACTGAACAGATCCACAGACCTAAGGTTGTCCCTAAATCTTCGGATCGCGGGAAGGCTGCACCCACCTTCTTTCAGTGCATCATATGATGCCCTATTCAGGGACAACTCACTTCCATGAGTAGTCTGCAGTCCACAGGCCTGGCAAGGTTCTCTGCAGAACCGTTGGGACTCTGTCAAATAGACCTTGTTGCTAAAGAGTTACCCTCGTCCGCCGATCTCAGAGTAGACCTCCCGGACACACTGTGATTGAGCGAAGACGCATTCTTCCGATTTCTAGTGTGTTGCTTAGTGGATATTCGATTAAGAAGAGCCACCGAATGTTGCCATAGTAACCAGGTGTGATGTCCCTCTCCGCGCCTGCCGAGCTCATTATCGCTTACACCTCCCATGGAGAGCGCTCGCTTGGGGACAACTCGTCTAGCGACGTTGAAGTAACTGTTTCTAATTTCATAATCAAATACACAGGGGTCATAGAGAGAATCATAGTTGCTCCCGCTCTTTACCTGTGCCAGGGAAGTTACCCGCGCCATAGACCAGGCTGTTTCTCGTCATTTTGATTATTTTTTAATTTTGGATAATTCACTAATCAGAAGGAACTAGTTTACTGTGTTGAAATTCGCTTAAAACCTGTCACTAAGCCAAAGAAATGAAGGAAAGAATCAGTGCATTTGTGCAAAATGCGAAATAAATACAAATTATGCAACGGAAATAAATTAAAATTAAATATAAAAAGTTGAAATCTGTACAATGAGAATACAAGTAAATGATTCATTCTCTTTTCATTTATTTCTACCACATAATAATAAAGATAAAAGTAACAATTCAATTTTCATTTCTACTCCTATGAAAACCTTGTCGTCACTTCACATTTCTGCTTAATCTATTAATTTTATGGATTCGCTTTCCAGTAATGCTCCTCCTTGACTTTTTTTTTCATAATTAGTTGCCCTGAAGCTTTTGTTTCCTTTTCAAAATGATGCTAAAACTTATCTGAGTTATATTCAGAACTACATAGATATGAAACTGATAATTGAGTTAGCAATTAATTAATAATTCTCTATATATGTCAGGAAATCCCTTACACTTTCTTCTTTCTTCTTAAAGTTAATTTTTGTTAGCCGAATCACTTTGATAGTGTTTTTTTGCTCTTTTTTCTAAAAATTTGACAACACTGGGTTTGCGGATGTTTGCCAAATATTTATCAATTGGCGAACTACTTTAGGATCAAACGAGTTCCTATTAAAAATTCTCATTTTAGCTTTGGTGCCCATTTAACCACATTTTCCATCTCACAACAAGAAACAATTTATGAATTACACCACTGTTATAAATTTTCGTTTGCTTTTTGGTTCTAAAACCAAGTAAATAAACTTAAAATCAAGTACGATTTTTATCTTATTCAGTGGCTCATTCACGAATCACCTACAATTTTTAAAAGCTGATTTGTCTTAAACTCTCCTTGCAGGTCTAGCTTAACACACCCAGTTTTAACTAGGATATTCAATGTATTTTTACTACTGCAGAAAACAAATTATAATTTGTGCAATAAGTTTATACATCTAGACTTGAATAAATGCAATTGAAAAGGCCCAGTCGAGAAGAAAAAACCAAACAAATTAATATAAAATTTAGTTAGAATGTCACTAGCTACACATTTCAAATCAAACCCTAAAAATCTGCTTTCTAGGGGTTAAATTACACGTTCGGACCGCTATTTACGTTTTTAGAAGATCTATCTTTTAAATTTGTGTTAAAGCTTTTCTATCTAAGCCTGTGCACAAATTGAAGTATCTGCTCCTTACGTTTTACGTTTTTAGAAGATCTATCTTTTAAATTTGTGTTAAAGCTTTTCTATCTAAGCCTGTGCACAAATTGAAGTATCTGCTCCTTACAAGTCTTAGGTTAGATTTTTTTTCGCTTGAAAGCAGTTTTAATTTGACCGATTGAGTCCACTATTATAATTTCAATCCAAATGTGGGAATAGTAGATCCATATCTTGGGCTCCAGTAAAGTGAAATCCTGGAATCGAGTTGGAAAACTTCACACTTTTGTGCAGAAACTCTAATCAATTCTGCTTTCTAGGGGCTAAGTTACGTATTCAGATCGCTATGCACCTTCTTATGAAAGACATCTCTTGAATTTCTATTAAAAAATTTTCTATTTGAAAAGTGAACAAATGACCCATTTTAATTTGACCTATCATGTCATCCTCTTATAATTTCTGTATAAATTTTGGAGTAGTAGACCTGAATACTGGACTCGGGTAAAATAAAATTGTGGACTTGTGCAGCAAGAATTCACTTTTTTCGCGTGGAACCGTATATGTTTACGTAGGAGTTAGCGTTTGGTACAACTGGCTGTAGCATCGTGTTTATGATGTCAAGTAGCTAATCGGTAAAGATGTTTTCAGACTTTTTGTGTTCCTTCTTCGTTAATTTCCGAAGTGTTCATATCACAAGTGCAAAAATGTTTCCGATTTTTTTTTTTTCCGTAGAAGCTAATCATTTCTGTTTTCGAGAAGGCAAATTACACATTCGGATCGGTGTGTACATGTTTAGAAGAGATATTTTTTAAGTTTCAATTAAAGTTTGTCTATCTAAGCCCGTGATTCCCAACGTGGGGTACAGGCTCCACCGGTGGGGCATCGCATTATATATATATATATATATATATATATATATATATATATATATATATATATATATATATATATATATATATATATATATATATATATATATATATATATATATATATATATATATATATATATATATATATATATATATATATATATATATATATATATATATATATTATATATATATATATATATATATATATATATAAATGAAGCTTATAATGTTTTTGATCTCTGAATCACTGCCATCTGTTGTGAGTGTGTTTCTTTTCTTCTTCTTTGTAAATCTGATTAAAGTGGCAATTTTGTTTTTTACTTATAAGGAATAAAGAAAGATAATTGTTACTGCCCATGTGTGTCAATCCTGTACTCATGTAGCAAAAATTCACTTTTTGCCTGGATACATACGTGTTAAAAGTTGGTACGACCAGCAACTAATCGGAAAATATTGTATCAGGATTTTTATGGCTCGCTTTCGCAAATTTTCAAAATGTTCAGGTATTTCATGGCCAGTATCAAGTGTCTTTCTACGAAAATATTTTGAACAAAAAATACTAATAAATGCAATAAAACGGTAGGTCAGATAAAGTATTTATTTTCAGCAACAGTACCAAATTAAGCAAACAAGGAAATTAACCGCTTGTGCTTGTGCAAAGAGGAAACCCTTGAATACAAAGAGTTCTGAGACACTCCGATATTATATACACAAAAAAACCGGAATTTGAAGTCAGATATAGGCTATTTCTCTTATGTGATAGATAATAATTCCAATAGATTAAGACATACTTCCTGAATCTTAGAGTTACGCAGCTTATTAAAAATTGTATGATGCAGTATATTGAGCACTCAGGACCGTCATGATGCAGTAGCGATTTTGTCCTCGCTTGACAATTTGTAAACAAGAGGTTCTCAAACTTTTCAGCTCCCCCTTCCACTTTGGTGATCTCCATGTGTGCGGCCCCCTCATAAAAATAATTTTAATAGTCAGTCATAATCAGAGCCGTATCCTGGATTTTTCAGGGGGGGGGGGGGGGAGGGGTACAAAAAAGAACTTAAAAAATGCATTAATTTTTTTGGTTCATTTCGTTACGTTTTTTACGAGTCAGACAAAGAGGGGGGGGGGGCCTCTGGATGCGGCCTTGGTCATAATAAATTAAATTTAATAGTGGTTTACCGATAAAACAACTAACCTTTTATAGATAAGGACTCGTGCTGATTGTTACTGCCTGTATGTGATGTATAAATATACCCAATTTTTACACACTATGCTATACTCATTGCAAATTACGCAAAATTTTTTTCTGTCTTTCCAATAGAATATTGATTTTTTATAAATTTTTTTGTGCTCCCCTCCCCCTTGGGAGGGGAACGCATCCCACATTTTGAAAATTGCCGATGTAAGCAAAGATCAGTCAGTATGCCAGTTCTTGGTTTGGCCCACATTTGATCTTACGCAATTATTATTTTTATATCAGTGATATTTTTTTTTTTTTCTTTTTTTTTCTCTACTATTTACATGTATCATACAGCGGGTTAAAAATAAACTATTATTTTTGTTGATATAGCAGCAGCAAGCTGGCTCATATCTAATACTATTCAGTGTTGACCTCTCCTAAAACCAGCATGTGAATCAGAAGTATAATTTTGTTCAAGAAAGTTAAATGTAATTTCTTATATAAAGTCGAAAATACTACACTATGAGCTTTTCGAGTATACTAATGCTAGAAAAAAATGTAACATTCTTCAATATTATTGCTTTGACATGGGATTTTTGCTGAGCTTCGTTTTTCCCCTTTCCCTTTCTGCACCTCTCTCTCCCTCACTCCCCCCTCTCTTTCAATCCTCTTATTAATTTATTTTCCAATTATGTATTTTTTTAATTTGTATACTTTAATAGGTCTTATATTTAAATTGTAGCCCCCTGCTATCTGTACTTTCTTGAAAATTCTCTCCTAATAATAGTTTGTTATTTTGTGTAACATAAATGAGCAAATTATTTCGTTTCAAATTAACTTTTGTCTTTATTAGGCTGAAGATATGGCAGGTATGGACATAGTGGATGAAATAAATGAAGAAACTGGTATGGAAGAAGACAAAGAACCAGAAGCTGAAGAAAAAGAGGTTGAAGAAAATGAGGAAGAGGAGGAAAAACAGGTTAAGAGGAACAGCAAGAGGGGATAGAAGAACAATCTAATTAAAAATCAGATTGTATATTTGATTATTGCTACTTTTGACATATTGTCCTACTTTAACAGTGTTTTTGATAAAGTAGAAATAAATGTGAGAGACATATTTTATCGTTTTTCTGTACTTTTAGAATCAATTTTTTTTAATGGCAACTGTTTTATAAGGTACATCTATTGACAGTGCTTTTAAAAAACTTATGAATAACTATAAAAATCAGTTCAATTTTTTTTTTTTTTTTTTTTTAAGGTATTCTGAGAAAATGGTATTCATAGTCAATGGTTACAGATTGATATCTACTGTTGGTGGTACCAAAGGTTAAATGAAAACAAAAGAGTGAAATAGAAAATAAATAAAGAAAAGAAAAAAGTGAAATAAGAAAATTTGAAGGAAATTGTGAAATCGAAAAGGAAAGACATATTTTGCAACCAATAGAGACCTCTATATTACAAACTAATTGAATTAATCGGTTCTCACTCGTTTGGTAATGAGGAAATATAACTTGGGCCTTTTGGATTGCTGTAGACAAAGATGGTACAAGATTATACATTTCTTTGGGGGTAACATACAACTTCAATGGGAGAAGTAAAAAATAGATAAAATTTGGATAAATGCGCTGACAGGAGACTAAAATTTCAATTGCTAATTCCAGCAAGGTTTCTTCTAAGAATTGGGAGGTTATTTTTTCAATTTATTAGTTGGGTCATATGAAAATATCAAATAGTAGCACATCTGGTGCTTTATTCAATGACAGGAAAACCAAATTCAATAGAATTGCCAAACATGGCAATTAAGCAGAATGTTAAACAGCCCAGTAGTCTCGATCAAATCGTTCAAAGAAAAGTAAGTTTAGCCTTCATTTTTTTTTTTTTTTTTTTCAGTACATCTTTATCTAGCAAGTAACACCGTGCTTATAAGAATCCCGATCTATGTCAAGGTATATGACTAGACGAGAAACTAGCTAGGAAATTCAGTCCTCGCTAACGTTATAACTGAGTTACCTGCACAGATAGTATATATGTTACCGTGAATGTTCGAAAATCGTGAATGTCGATATTTACCGGTGAATGTCCGAAATACTTTTTTTTCTCCTTGGATTTAGTCAGTGTTGCTAGTTAACTTTTTCAATTTAATGCAAGCTTTTATGATGACAGGTTAGATTGAGTTAGGTTAGGTTTTTAACCCATTTCTGATATTTATAACCAAATTTAACCTAAACTAACATAGTCTCAGCTAACTTTGACCTTTACCATCATAGCTTGCATAAAACTGAAAAATCTGACTCACAAAGCTAATTGAATCCAAGTGGAGAAAAAGGAATTTTGGACATCCACCGATGAACGTTGACATTAACCATATTTCGGACATTCACGGTAACATATATACGCTATGTACAGCGTTAATTTAACTTCAATCGAAATTTTTTAATTTAGAAGTATGGAGCCGTCTTTTTGGATCCATATGTTTTGGTGCTTTAATGCTAAAGTGAATTATTTACTTAAGAAGAAAACGGATTTAGGCCTTGGTTTTTGCACTTTGCGACCGTGTGTTAATCGCCAATAACTTTGCCACGAATTAACAATCGTAGAAGCCTTAAAGGTAGAGTGAACTATTTATATAAGGAAAAAAATGTATTTAAGACTTTTGTATTTCGCAGCCATGCGTGAATTAGAAATTAACTTATTGGGAACTAACAATCTTTGGAGCTTTAACGCTAGAGTGAATGATTTATCTAAGGAAAACGTGAATTTTGGTAATCTTCGGCGTTTTCTCACCATGCATCAATTACCGATGAACTTGGCTTCAATAGTTCAAAGGATGTTTTGTTGCACGAAACATTTTGCCAAAGAGTGGAATGCTGAAACAAAATGTGTTTGGGGTTTTTTGAATTTCATTTCGTGTATTTTTTATCATTTATATTTGTTTATTTCTTATTTGAATTTTTCTTATTTTCATATTCATTATTTTAATTATTGTTTGAATTTTTTTGATTTTTTTTTTGGGAGATCACTTTTTCGTACTTATGTGTTGTAAATGGGGCATTGGTAATTTTTATGTCAAAAGCTTTATTTGCTAAACTATTTCTGAATGTGAAAAGGTTAGGTATTATGGGAATTGGAAGAACTAGGTACTTGTTAATTTCGCTAGGTCAATATAAAATATGGAATCGATGCCAATCGATTGAACTTGCTGAGTTTGAAACATGTTGATTTGCCCAAGAATCCAATAGGTACGTAGGCCTTTAGACGATATTGATAAATAAGCGAAAGCCTGGTATAGAATAAACTTAGATTTATCTACAATTGAAAAAAAAACAACATAAATTTAGGTTTGTGCTTCTAACAAGTTATGTGAAATTAGTTACTAAGCTATAGCCACTTTTATGTGAACTGTCCAAATACCAATTTGACCATGTCCCTAAGCAAATAGAGAGGAAATTAAAAAAGAATAGTCAGCACTGTGTCTGTGGCTTTAATACTTTATCATCTCTTGGAAAAATTATTAGGGATTGTATAGCGGGTTGAGCGTGAAAAATATTCCGAAATGCATTTTAGTGTCTACCTAGTCAATTATGGTTCTAAAGCAATCATTTTATGTTCAATTCAAATGTACCCAAAACAGATCTCTACGATGTTCTATTTCCCTGCAAGCGGTGACAAAAACAAGAAGCAAAGGGCTAGGCACACGTAGGTGATTTCGAGAACCAATTTCAGCAAGGGTGTATTCCACGTCAAGTGATTATAATTAATGATGCTAAGAGGCGGGGCTTATTGACGTTTTTCTGTGATCAATCATCATTAATTACGATAATCATTAAATACGCTTAATTACATGACTAATGCTCTAAAGCCCTAGTACATTCCTTGTATAGAACGTAATTAATGATGATTAATCACCGAAAAACGTCACTAAGCCCCGCCTCTTAGCATCATTAAGTATAATCACTCGACGTAGAATACACCCTTACTGAAATCGGTTCCCGAAATCAGCTACGTGTGCCTAGCTCTTAAGAAAGAAAAAAAGAGGACACAAGAGCGCTACCTATCAAAAAAGTGATTTCCTTGCTCAACGAGGCAGAGGACTCTGAGCTTCCTGTATGGGGTTGGTAATGGCGTGCGTTTCGTTTCAATCCGGTGTCATCTTTGAGGGGTTTCGGGCTATTTTTCAAAATTTCCTTAAATTTGTTTTTGCAGCAAACTTATACTATTAAGACTGAACGAAATAACAGTTACCATTCCCGAATCAGCTAAAAAGTGATTTTTTTTTTCTTACTGACCCTTTTTTTTAGCACGTTTTTAAAATTTTTGGTTACTATGGGCCGTGGTTCGTTCTTTACTAGATTGCTGCTATCGCTGCAACTATAAAACAAAAAAGGCCTTTAAGTTTTTTACGAGTCGGACAAACATTTCGAGGGGAGGGGGTCAAACCCCCTAACCCCTCCCCTAAATATGGCCTTGAGTTTCCAGTGCGGCATTTTCCTGTCGGTGTCATTAAAATAAACCCATCTGTACTCTGATTAGTAGTTGACCTTTCTTAGATGATTTGGCAAGTTATCCGAATCCAAACTGGATTGACACTTCTTCCCTGAAATTCTGGCGTACAAACACCAGTTTTGTTTGCGGCTATCATGTAAACCTGGCCTATAAGAACTAGTCTTGTGATTCAGGAGCGCTACAGCTCTCATGACAAAGCAAAAGAAAGATAAAATGACAAGACCCGACAATGACAAGACAATTAATATTTATTCTTAAAGTTACGTATTGTATCTGCTTGGTTGATAGTATAACCAAAGAGAAAAAGGAAAATTGATTTCAAGTAATTAGAAACATTCTGAAATGCTTTCAACAAGCTTCTAAAACTTTTAGACTCATTCTAAAATTTTAGCAAGTTTTCTAAAAATTGAGTATCGTATTTGCTTGATCGAGAGTCCATCCATAGAGAAGAATAAATACTGCTTTCCAATGATTACATGGGAGAAAGTGGGCCTTAATTTTATTAATTTTTCTATTTTGTCATAGTCTATACGACTAATCTCGACACTGTCCCTACGACTATGAACAAGGGCGTATCCAGAATTTTGTTCGGAGGTGGGGGGTTCACAAAAAAAACCTCATCAAAAATTTTATTTATATGTATTTTTGTTGCGTTTTTATGAGTCGGGCAAAAATTTCGGAGGTGGAGGCTCGAACCTCGTACCACCACCCCCCTTACATACGACCTTGACTACGAATGAAGGTCTTAAAGAACTAGGTTTATTCAAACAAACAGTTTTCACTGATTTAAATTGTAATATAGCAATTTCAAGTTATATATTCCTGATGCTCCAAAGCAAAAATAAAAAATAAATCAACAAATATCACTTCAGTTAGAGGTCACTAGATAGCACGGTATCACTATCTAGCTCAACTTCAACAGAAAATGTAACCATCTTTGACGTGAAATAACTATAAGAATTATCAAATTCAATATGATAATTTCCTTTATCAATAGGTATTTGTCCTTCTACTATATGTAGTTATGTGCCATATTTCGGGTTTTAGCCAAAACTTCGGTTTCTCCGCCATCAGCCTCCACTTTTCTTATGCCAAATGCTATATCACCACCTTCTGAGAAGAACTTCCACTTTAAAATTGATTTCGGCTCTTCTACAGATCTCGCTACAATAAAGTTTTTACCGTTATCGATTTTTTTTTTTTGGCAGCCTTCAAGATCAATTTGCTGTAGGTTCCTTAAATAATGTTCTTTCGGAATATCTCCGACCAGCCCAATAATTTCAGTACAAGCTTCATCGCCTTTGGAGTCTATTCTCGTTCCGCCCCATTTTTTTGGAAGAATCTCTTCTGGGATTAGTATTTTCAAAGCTTTTTTCCCATTCTTTTCTATTTGAGCCGTAGAACTGTATTTTCGATATGGTATAATCACTTTAAAAATGGCCGCACAATCTTTAGTATTATTTGTAGTATTGCTGCCGTGTTTATAATTATTACTTTTTCAAGCATCTCTGGATAATTCGCCTCATATATTTGAACAAATTTTATAGCAAGTTCATGCACTGCTCTGTTTGTCAGATATTTGAAGCTATAATCCGCCATATCTGATACGATTAAATGTGTCGTAATTGGTACCCCTAATAGCTTGCTCTGTCTCACCATCATTCTTCGACTCCTTTCGGCGTTCCAAATAAAGTAGCGCATAAGCTCTCGCGTGTTAACACACTGCATCACACCTGGAAAGTCGAATTGAGCGTGTCTTGAGAACCACACTGGATGACCTGATTTATCAAATCCGATGAACTCCATCGGGGAGTAAGTTTTGAGAATGCTGGGGGGGTTCCAGTCATCCGTAAGCTCGTCTACTCCCCAAGCCCTTCTAAAATCTATGTGCTTCCGAAGCATATCCTCTGCTTTATCAAGGTCAAAGTTTCTGGCCCGCAACCACCGAAGCAAGTAATCATCGCTTTCTTCTGGTAGATTTAGACCTGCAACACGACGTTTAAACTGAAAGAAAAAAAAACAAGTAAAATTTTTTGAACTTAATTTTGCATAGGAAAAATAAGCACTTTTGTACAAAATAAAAAACAGCTTGATAACCTTGGCGGTCCAAAAAACGCTCCCCTCCCCTCTCTGGTGGTTCCTCAAAAGAAAAGATCCTTCTTCGACGATTTAGATTGCGTTCAAGCATACCTAGATTATTTATCTGACAAGTCCGATCGATTATCATTAGCGTTTCAAGAGACGTAAATGGCTTTAGAGTTTGGGTGAATAACTACCGTACTTGAAACGAGTTGTCGGACGAGCTGATTCAGTTGTCGAAGTGGCGTCATGGTGCAAACGGAAAAGATTATGTTTCCAAAAATGAAAAAAACTATATAAAATTATGCGTAGAAAACAAAAAGGTTCGGTAATTACGAAACGTGGTACTCCTTCAGCAACTTTAAATAAGTTATGTTTTCAGTAGAGTAAATGGGATTTATATTGTATTTAGCGTATAATACGACGAATAAATCCGCCTAGATCTCCATAGTGTTTCAGTTAACAAGTTAATGTTAAGCCGATAAGTCGGATAAGGGATGCTAAAAATCACTACTGGAGTTCAAAGAAGGATTTCTATATCTATTCCTTCATCAAAAGTTTGTGTGTGTTATGTGGTTATAGCAATAGTTTGTATTGTTTGAAGACGATATTTTTAGAGCATCATATTGAAAAAGGATGGTAATAAAGCAGTTTATAATCTAAAAAAAAAAAAAAAATGATGTGAAACTAGCTGCTTAACATGAACTGAGAAAACAATGGGCAAAAACCCATTAGTTGGGTTCCAAATATTTTTTCATGAACTCGCAGAGGGAAAAAAAGCTCTCATCTGGAACCAATCTGCTTTGTCCTCTAGCTCAGTGGTTCTCAAACTTATTTAGCCACTGTACCCCTTTTTACCCACATTACATTTTAGGTACCGATTCTCAGTTACCGGTAATAAGTAAACTATAGCTAAAATATATAATAAAATTGTTAGTCCTAGAGTAAAAGGGTTGTTTTACTTTTTGTTGGCCAGACGCGTACCTCCTAAAAATATTTGCGTACCACAGTTTGAGAACCACTGCTCTAGGGTAACCTCGGACTTAAAGATATATTCCCTCTTCCCAGAGTTTTTTTTCTCAAATCACACCAATGTTAATAAAAATATGCTGGCCCTCAGTAAGCCTATTTGGCAAAAAGAAGGATTACAAGGTCTGGGGTGACAGGGCTACATTAAAGCCAATTTAAACCCAAGTCACCCGGTGAATAACTAATCCGCAATAGTTTTGAATCACCAATTGGACCACTGCAGAAAAATTGGCGTGTATCAGATAATCATTGATGTCTTGGTTGGTTCCAACAGTGCACAGGGGTAAGTTAATGCCAATTTCAAGCCATGGTTACCGATCTAACATGAACCACCCGGTGAATCACTGATCCGCATTGGTTTTGAATCACTAGGTTCACTACCTCAAAAAACTGGTGCATATAAAATAAGTATTGGTGCCTTGACTTATCTAATATTTGCAGTGAAAATCAATCTTGTCAGTGAGGTGGGATAATTCTCATGTGTAAACTAATAACTTCTTTTCTGCAAAAATAATATTGTATTTAACAAGCTTAAGTCATAAGTTTTTTAACTTTCAGCGATGACAAAGGAATTTTCCAAGAGTTAGTGTCGAAGTTGTACTCTACTCTCACCTTTTATAATGTACGTTTTACAATTAAGGTGCTAAGATCAGGATTGCCTGAAGAGTGAGCGTTTAGCTCAGCCACCTTTTAATTCAACCTCGTTGACCTCAATCCATTTAACTCAATTCCCATTCAACTCGAATCCATTTCAATTAACCTGCTGCAGGGCTTAAATTGAGGTTGAGCTGAAGGAGGGGTTGAATTATATAATAGTTGAACTTTTCGGAGTTGATTTGAATGAGGTTTTAGTTGCATAGGTGTAAGTTAAAACGGTGTTGAATCGAATAGGGTTGAGTTGAAAGAGGGTTCAGTTAAAAGGTGGCTTAGTTACATATGAAGTCGAAAGTATCGATCTGTGCTATCGAAATTGTCTATATAGGGTTTTGGATTAAATATAATTTTTCTATTTTTTCCCTTTGTAGAGTTGATACCTGAATGAGAGGGGCATCCCTTAGCTTGAGTCAAAGTGGAAGAAAGTTCCTGCATGGCTGTAGGTAAAGTTGAGTCGAAAGTATCGATCCGTGCTATCGAAATTGTCGATAGAGTGTTTTGAATTACATGTAATTATTCAATTTTTTCCTTTTATAGAGCTGATACCCGAATGAAAGGGGTATCCTGTCGCTTGGGTCAAGTGGAAGAAAGTTACTGCATGGCTGTAGGTAAAGTTAAGTCGAATGTATCGATCTGGTCTAATGAAATTGTCGATATAGGGTTTTGGATCAAATTTAATTTTTCTATTTTTCCCCTTTGTAGAGTTGATACCCGTATGAGAGGGGCATCACATTGCTTGAGTCAAAGTGGAAGAAAGTTCCTGCATGGCTGTAGGTAAAGTTAAGTCGAAAGTATCGATCCGTGCTTTCGAAATTGTCGATACAGGGCTTTGGATTACATGTATTCGTTCAATTTTTTCCCTTTATAGAGTTTGATACCTGAATGAGAGGGGCATCCCATAGCTTGAGTCAATGTGGGAGAAAGTTCCTGCATGGCTGTAGGTAAAGTTGAGTCGAAAGTACCGATCTGTGCTATCAAAATTGTCGATAGAGTGTTATGAATTACATGTAATTATTCAATTTTTTCCTTTTATAGAGCTGATACCCGAATAAGAGGGGTATCCTGTCACTTGGGTCAAGTGGAAGAAAGTTACTGCATGGCTGTAGGTAAAGTTAAGTCGAATGTATCGATCTGTGCTATTGAAATTGTCGATATAGGGGTTTGGATCAAATTTAATTTTTCTATTTTTCCCCTTTGTAGAGTTGATACCCGAATGAGAGGGGCATCACATCGCTTGAGTCAAAGTGGAAGAAAGTTCCTGCATGGCTATAAATGAAGTTAAGTGGAAAGTATCGATCCGTGCTTTCGAAATTGTCGATACAGGGCTTTGGATTACATGTATTCGTTCAATTTTTTCCCTTTATAGAGATGATGCCTGAATGACAGGGGCATCCCATAGCTTGAGTCAAAGTGGAAAAAAGTTCCTGCATGGCTGTAGGTAAAGTTGAGTCGAAAGTATCGATCTGTGCTATCGAAATTGTCGATAGAGTGTTTTGAATTACATGTAATTATTCATTTTTTTCCTTTTATAGAGCTGATACCCGAATGAGAGGGGTATCCTGTCGCTTGGGTCAAGTGGAAAAAAGTTACTGCATGGCTGTAGGTAAAGTTAAGTCGAATGTATCGATCTGTGGTATTGAAATTGTCGATATAGGGTTTTGGATCAAATTTAATTTTTCTATTTTTCCCCTTTGTAGAGTTGATACCCAAATGAGAGGGGCATCACATCGCTTGAGTCAAAGTGGAAGAAAGTTCCTGCATGGCTATAAATGAAGTTAAGTCGAAAGTATCGATCCGTGCTTTCGAAATTGTCGATACAGGGCTTTGGATTACATGTATTCGTTAAATTTTTTCCCTTTATAGAGTTGATGCCTGAATGAGAGGGGCATCCCATAGCTTGAGTCAAAGTGGAAGAAAGTTCCTGCATGGCTGTAGGTAAAGTTGAGTCGAAAGTATCGATCTGTGCTATCGAAATTGTCGATAGAGTGTTTTGAATTACATGTAATTATTCAATTTTTTCCTTTTATAGAGTTGATACCCGAATGAGAGGGGTATCCTGTCACGTGGGTCAAGTGGAAGAAAGTTACTGCATGGCTGTAGGTAAAGTTAAGTCGAATGTATCGATCTGTGCTATTGAAATTGTCGATATAGGGTTTTGGATCAAATTTAATTTTTCTATTTTTTCCCCTTTGTAGAGTTGATACCCGAATGAGAGGGGCATCACATCGCTTGAGTCAAAGTGGAATAAAGTTCCTGCATGGCTATAAATGAAGTTAAGTCGAAAGTATCGATCCGTGCTTTCGAAATTGTCGATACAGGGCTTTGGATTACATGTATTCGTTCAATTTTTTCCCTTTATAGAGTTGATGCCTGAATGAGAGGGGCATCCCATAGCTTGAGTCAAAGTGGAAGAAAGTTCCTGCATGGCTGTAGGTAAAGTTGAGTCGAAAGTATCGATCTGTGCTATCAAAATTGTCGATAGAGTGTTTTGAAATACATGTAATTATTCAATTTTTTCCTTTTATAGAGTTGATACCCGAATGAGAGGGGTATCCCGTCACGTGGGTCAAGTGGAAGAAAGTTACTGCATGGCTGTAGGTAAAGTTAAGTCGAATGTATCGATCTGTGCTATTGAAATTGTCGATATAGGGTTTTGGATCAAATTTAATTTTTCTATTTTTCCCCTTTGTAGAGTTGATACCCGAATGAGAGGGGCATCACATCGCTTGAGTCAGAAAAGTGGAAGAAAGTTCCTGCATGGCTATAAATGAAGTTAAGTCGAAAGTATCGATCCGTGCTTTCGAAATTGTCGATACAGGGCTTTGGATTACATGTATTCGTTCAATTTTTTCCCTTTATAGAGTTGATGCCTGAATGAGAGGGGCATCCCATAGCTTGAGTCAAAGTGGAAGAAAGTTCCTGCATGGCTGTAGGTAAAGTTGAGTCGAAAGTGTCGATCTGTGCTATCGAAATTGTCGATAGAGTGTTTTGAATTACATGTAATTATTCAATTTTTTCCTTTTATAGAGTTGATTCCCGAATGAGAGGGGTATCCCGTCACGTGGGTCAAGTGGAAGAAAGTTACTGCATGGCTGTAGGTAAAGTTAAGTCAAATGTATCGATCTGTGCTATTGAAATTGTCGATATAGGGTTTTGGATCAAATTTAATTTTTCTATTTTTCCCCTTTGTAGAGTTGATACCCGAATGAGAGGGGCATCACATCGCTTGAGTCAAAGTGGAAGAAAGTTCCTGCATGGCTATAAATGAAGTTAAGTCGAAAGTATCGATCCGTGCTTTCGAAATGGTCGATACAGGGCTTTGGATTACATGTATTCGTTCAATTTTTTCCCTTTATAGAGTTGATGCCTGAATGAGAGGGGCATCCCATAGCTTGAGTCAAAGTGGAAGAAAGTTCCTGCATGGCTGTAGGTAAAGTTGAGTCGAAAGTATCGATCTGTGCTATCGAAATTGTCGATAGAGTGTTTTGAATTACATGTAATTATTCAATTTTTTCCTTTTATAGAGTTGACACCCGAATGAGAGGGGTATCCCGTCACGTGGGTCAAGTGGTAGAAAGTTACTGCATGGCTGTAGGTAAAGTTAAGTCGAATGTATCGATCTGTGCTATTGAAATTGTCGATATAGGGGTTTGGATCAAATTTATTTTTCTATTTTTCCCCTTTGTAGAGTTGATACCCGAATGAGGGGGGCATCACATTGCTTGAGTCAAAGTGGAATAAAGTTACATTGCTTGAGTCAAAGTGGAAGTTAAGTCGAAAGTATCGGTCCGTGCTTTCGAAATTGTCGATATAGGGTTTTGGATTACATATAATTTTTCTATTTTCCCCCTTTGTAGAGTTGATACGTTCATCAATCAAAGAGTTAAAGTGGGAGCAACTTCCTGCAGGGCTGTAGATGAAGTTAAGCCATAAGTATCGGCTTGTGTTAACCCAACTATCGATGTAATGTTTTGGATGCTTGAAACTTTTTATACTGTTCAGTTACTGCAAGTTATTTTGAATAAAACTTGAGGACAAAAGTTTCCTATTCGCACAGACACGCAGTAGAAGACACAGGGCTGGCTTTAGTCCTGGGATCTTTGATCATGTTTTTCTAAAACTTCAGCAAATCGAAATTGCCTTTTGATTTGCTTTAAGAGAGGTGGAACTGAAATTCAAAGCTTATCTATATATTTTTGCTATTCAATTTTAAATGACAATAGGAATTCTCATACTTCTACTAACCTAATTTTCTTACAAAACAGATTTTTTTTCTATAAAGAACTTCATGAAAACCGAAAACAAAGAAGAAGTCACACTGCCTCCTAACTCTCTCCTCCCATTCTTACTGAAAATGATTAAAATCTGCTCTTTTCTGAAAAAAAAAATCACAGTTCATTTCAGTTCATATGTTTATACTCTTTTTCAAGGAATTATTTGGAGCACAAAAACTACCCGGAAAGCATAGTTTAGTGTAATATAGGGTATTTAGCAGGATAAACAAGAAAGATAAAAAAAAAGAAAGGAGAAATGAAAAAAGAAGGATGAGAAGAAAAAGCCGCAGATAATTACCTTGACCTCAAGAACTTTCCTTAGAAAAGTAACTATCACAGACAGATTATATTTGACGCTTGAAGGGGATTCCTGACTCTATTTCAAAGATGTCTGTTTATAAATCGTGAAATTTCTAGCTTTTTTTATTGGCGTTGGCTTTTTCCCCTCAGTTGAGCAAATAAACGTTCAAATAGGGATAAGTCCATTTATTTACACAGTGAAAACAGGTACTTTATTTTCGATCACATATATTTCGATCACATATATAGCAATCGTCATCAGTAGAAATACCAAAGTATTAAAATAAAAACTAAGATATTTCTACAAACAAAATAATTAACTTCCGGGTAATTCACTAGATTTTTTCTGAGAGAGTTCAAAAACAGGGTTCATTCAAAGTCTTAAGATGTAAATTTTGTTCTTTAATCTTGCCTAAATGTAAAATAAATTTCCAATGACCGTGGCTAAGTCTTCTGTGTCTTCTAATTTCACAAGAAATGTTGAATTTATAGGTTGAATTATACTTGATTGCTCTCATTTCCCACATATATGACGTATTCTTGGTGTAATACCTTAAATTAGGTATGCTTTTTCCAGATCATACCTCCTTTCTATGACGTATTCTCGGTGTAATACCTTAAATTAGGTATGCTTTTTCCAGATCATACCTCCTTTCTATGACGTATTCTCGGTGTAATACCTTAAATTAGGTATGCTTTTTCCAGATCACACCTCCTTTCTATGACGAACAAGTAAATGCTCAAGTGGGGATAAGTCCATTTACCTCTATTATGAATAACTTTCCAGGGACGTTCCAAAGAGGATACCTCTCCCTTTAAATTTTTTGAAAGTATTCGTAAAATCATTAGAAAAATTTCGTTGAATTTACCGTTATACACACACAAAGACATTCACATATATATATATATATATATATATATATATATATATATATATATATATATATATATATATATATATATATATATATATATATATATATATACTCGTATATATATATATATATATATATATATATATATATATATATATATATATATATATATATATATATATATATATATAATATATATACTCGTATATATATATATATTTCGCTCTATTGCGCTTATTTTACATTGATTTAGATCGTTTTTTTTTCAGTCAATAATTTTATCCGAGGAGAAAGCATATGAAGCAGCCTTATCTGCAGTTTTTTTTAGTTATCTGACTATCGTATCTCAACCACAGTTCACACGGCTCTGTTTGTTCTAAAAGATTCAGAAATGGATAAATAAGCAACATAAAAGATATATTGAAAACAGGAACGGTCATTATGGTTATAAATTACAACAAAAATTAAAGAATGAATAAAATCAATAAATTAAATATTTTTTATTAATATATTTATTAAAACGTATTTATATTTTTTTTTATTGGTAAAAAATAAAGAATAATAGATTGTTCATTAGCGAACCAAACATCTTTCGGACTTTTAGTATTAAAATCATGAAAACAGTGGACAAATAAACAAAGGGCGATTTATAAGAAAATACGGCAAAAGTGCAAAAATCTTGATAGTTCTGGAAGTCCGGGGCCAAGAGGCTCCATACGGCGTGTGTAGCAAACTATAGTGAGTTCCAGAACTCAATTATTATTAATTATATTTCTTTATTTGTTATCGCCGTTCCAAGACAACAGATAAAAATATTTATGAGTACTATGTATTACTACAATCAGGGCCGGATAAAGGATGATTAGAGCGATTGAGCCCAATCGGGCTCCGCATTTGAAAGGGCCCCGCGTTACCATCAAAATGAACAAAAAAATTTTTTGAAATTTAAAGTAAATTATTTTTGACAATAAGGGATAAATTATGAGTTATTCAAATAATTAAAAATATACTTATTTTAAATTTGCATTGCTGGATGAGATTTATTAATGTATTTATAATTATATAATATATACTTTATAATATTGAAAACTGATACCCGTAAAAGTTCATGCCAAATTTTATTTAATTTAATCGGGATAGTCCTATATTAGAGAGATTTTGCACTACGTACGTGAACTACTCTAGTACGTAAACTTCTATACTGGAATATATTATTTAATTATATTATTATAATTAAAAAGTGTGCCGAAAAAAAAAAAAAAATCAAATCGGACCTCGAATTAAGTCAATCCGGTCCTGACTACAAGTTTAGTAAGAATAACTATGTTGCCCTTTTATGTCTTATAAGCATTTTAAAGGCTAAATTTGATGTTACCTGCCATTTTATATAGGGTGCAGATATTGCTAGTTTTAACAACTTACTTCTGCAACCAGCCACTTGAGCCCAACAGAGATGCACACGTCGCTCCTTCACCCCAATTGATTCGAAGTTCACTCTTTACCCCTTCCCATGAAGTTTTAATTTACTTTAAATCCTTCATAAATCATGACGAAGCCCACTGTGCCTTTCCATCACACAAAATTGTAGAAGATACCAAGAAAGTTTGAGAAGACAATCAATGTATCCTATACGAATATTTCGGCTATATGGTAAATAGCCATCATCAACACAACATAATACGTATAAAAAAAAACTAAGTACTCAAAGACATCGATAAATTGGTTTTGAGTAAATCAGTATTGTTTCTTTATTTTATATTATGTTGCGCTGATGGTGGTTGTTGATTATATACCCGATACATTTGCTTAGGTTTTATTCCCAGTCTTCACAAATGTCCTCGTTATCTTCTTTATTTTGTTTAGATCCTTGCTTATCTATATGTTATGAACTCTTTCCATCTCCATTCGGAGACAACCCACCTTTCGTTTGTCCCCAGACGGATGGCCAAAAGAACAATCGGTACTTACGCATTATATGGGCCTCTACAAGGAAACCAGTCACGAAAAACCCGCCAGACGGGTTAGTTCAAAAGACCGCTATAGAGTAATGGAATGCAAAGCGTGGTTTTCATTGCGTTTACGATATTTAAACTATTGTTTTTTTGGGGTTTAGGGGGGGGGGAGGTACCTCGGTTAGGTTAGGTTACGTATTTAATATATGCTATCCTTTAACCCCCCCCCCCTAATGTGCAAATATATAGCCCAATTTGTTTATAAACTATTATATATTCATCCTATTTTATTTCATTAGCGTTAACCAAACTTGACTTTTTAGAAGGGCCCATATAATGCGTAAGTACCAAACAATCTCTGGCAATCTGTCATCCCTAAAACGGTACTTGTCTGTTATAGCGACCCCACTCAAGATGTGAAGTTAGGTTAATTCTAATGAAACATACTAAAACATGATGAACATATGATATTTTAGAAACAAATTCGGGCTATAAATTTGCACATTAGGGGGGGGGGGGGTATTGGTTAAGTATTGCGGGTCTGCGTGCAAAATGTGTTAGCTACAATTATTCTGCATATTGTGAAGTAAGAATTGTTTTTTAATTTCACGCTGTCCAAGTACTTTAACCCCCCCTCCCTAATGTGCAAATATATAGCCCAGATTATATAAAGTCTAATATATTGTGTCACCCGCCCCATGTTTTCCGCTCAGCGTGAGCTAATTGTCTCTTAATAGAGACAGATGAAACCAGTTTGTTCTCGAGTTTTACACATTGTAATTCTTGAGTGGGGTCGCTATAACAGATAAGTACTCCTAAAACTTGTCCGAAACAAACCATAAAGAAAATTGAGTACTAGAATTCACTCTAAGATCCATTACAACTCACCTCAATAACATTTCTTTCATTTTTATTTTCCAAGTCACTCATATTGACATGCGCTTTTGATCTCAGACAAAATTATTATCAAACTGTCAAAGGTGAGTTGGCCTTATTCTCAAATTTAAAAAATACTCCTATGGCGATCAAGCACTAGAGACTCAGTTTGTTCCTTTCCATTCTGAGAATATATTATAATGAGCAGCCTAAAAGATCTTATTTTTGTCATGTTTTTTTCTTATCATGTTTGTTTTGGTTTTGTTTTTTTAACTTATCTTGTTTGTTTTTATGCTATTTTTGGATGTAGGGAACAAAAATCACGTAAACAGTAGAAGTTGTTTTATCTAATATTTGGCTAGATATCAATCTGTTATTGCAAAAGACAGAAGGAAAAGCCTTGGATTTACCCAGGTAAAAAAAAAAAAAAAAAAAAAAAAAAAAAAAAAAAAAAAAAAAAAACTAAGAATTTAGATTTCTAGCGTTCATTAATCAAAGGATTATGTTTTTAAATCCTTAATTTATTGATGCACAAGAAAGTACGGTACTTGTGCATTTTATGGTACCCACAAAAGAAGTCAAGTTTGGTTAATGCTAATGAAATATAATAAAATAGGATGAATGTATAGTAGTTTAGAAACAAATTTGGGCTATATATTTGCACATTAGGGGGAGGGGGGGGGAGTAAAGCATAGCATATATTAAATACATAACCTAACCACACCAGCCTAACCTAGGTACCTCCCCCTAAACCCCAAAAAACAACCGTTTAAATATTCTAAACGCAATGAAAACTACGCTTTGCATTTCATTTTTTTATTGTAAATACCCGTTTGACGGGTGTCCATTAGTAGTTCCTTGTACAATATATAGCGGTGGGTACCATAGAGTGCACAAGAACCGAAAGTACTACACACGATGGAGCAGTAAAAAAAAGGAGAGAAAAAAAGAACATTCGATCGCTATGACATTTTAATCAAGACAAGACAATTACTAAACTGTCAACCAACCAGTGTTGTCAGACGTCTGGTTTAAAGTTGCACCGCCATAAATGAAACTGCGTCGAATGAACAATTTTCTCCCAGAAAAATATGCCGATTTGAAAAAATCAATACACGAACACCTCAGAAAAGCGCCAAAATGGCGCAAATGTGCCTCATCTGGCCACTCTGCAACAGTTTGATCTTAGTATCTACACGAGGTGAATTAGTTTGGCTTTATACTGAGCATTTTATAAAAAGGCTTTTTTTATTTCTAAATTTGCAGCACCAGGTGAATTGTGGTTGATCAGCATCTGATTTGCGGCTAGTGTTTTGCACTGCTTCAACGCGAGATTTTAAATGACTTTTGAATCTTCTTTCGAAGGATTTGATGATTTTATTTCTTAGGGAAAACGTTCCCATGAAGATCTTTCCAAATTGAAGTACAACGTCGAACAAAGCTGTTCTTCAAGTGCTCTGTTCTCGGCATGTCAACCTAAAGATATTTGGACCAATCTGTGTGCCTTTGTGTTTGTCTTGTCGGTTGGACAATGGGAGGCACTATACGAGAAAGCTCTATAGAAGGAGGAGAATTTATGTACTTGTAGAAAAGAGCCATCGAAACTACAGCAAACATTTCACGGTTTTATATATGCAGGTGAAACCTCCAGTGTTGTAAATTACTTAAATTACTTATTTTATGTACTATTTAAATAAAAACCCAAATTACTTGAGTTACCAAAGTATCAAAGTACCTATTACTTAATATTTAAGTGAATAGTTTAAAAAATGTTTTTCACTAAAGGAGTTTTTCAAAGAAAAGTAAAGAGCTTCATTAAACGAAAAACGAGCAGAAATGAAATCAAATAATGACCAAGCGTGACACGTGCACAATTCACTATCAATAAGTAAATGAAACCCAAAACGAACAGAAATTGCAATAAATAACCTGGTCAATTTAAAACGAACAAAAATTACCACTAAGATAATTAAAGGTCCCAAAGACCAGAAGGTCCCTTGCACTTTACTTAAAACAAATTTTGTTCTGTGATTTTATTTTTCATAACATCAACAAAAAAACAAAGAAAATCGGCATAATAAATACAGTTACTGAAAATTTTAAGAAAGTACTCATTAATTAAAACGTAATTATTTAAGTTTGTAAGTTTTACCACCACAGAGAGAGGGCACGAAAATAAAACCCACCAAAAGGCCTAAAAAATGGCAATCAAATTATGCTATTTGATTAGTTGACGCTATTTATGCTAAAACTACTAATATGCTCAGTATTTTTCTATCCAACTTTCTTTTAGGTAATGCATATAAATTGTCTATTTTTTCTAATTATTTTGTTTTCAACATTAATATGCCTTTCAATGCACAACGTCCTCTGGCAAACAGTTCTAAATAAGAGCTGCTGCTCTTTCTAAATACACTAATTGCAAATTCTATTTTCAGCCCTTAAAGAGAGAGTGGCTTTCGTGTGCGGTTGCTTAAAACATTCTTTGCAAACAAACAACGTCCTCTGGCTCAATATGGCATTTTATGCTCTTTCTAAATACACTAATTGCAAATTCTATTTTCAGCCCTTAAAGAGAGAGTGGCTTTCGTGTGCGGTTGCTTAAAACATTCTTTGCAAACAAACAACGTCCTCTGGCAAACAGTTCTAAATAAGAGCTGCTGAAAAATAACTCGATTGAGTGGCTTTCGTTTTTCCAAGTGTTTTAACTCTCAACTTTAAACTTGTATAGAGCTAGTTTCTAGGCATTTTCCCCATACATCAATGAAACCCTTTTCTGTTTCCTAGGCATCAAATTCAAACAGTCTGTTTTCAAATTTCTGTTCCTTTTCACTATTATTTCTTGCGCCTATTAATCCATATAGGCTGACTAAAAAAAAAATACGCAACAGACCTTACAGTTTTTACAGAACACAGTTTTTACACCAAGGGTATGAAAAAAATTGCAGTTTCGTTTAAGAAGCTGGATTATTTACTTCATGATTAAAAAGGTGCACCCTAGTAGTTTAAGAAAATTGGGGTACTTATGAAACATTATGACCTTTAAACTGAACTTGTCCATATGACCCTAAACGAGCGCAGTAAAATTGAGGTTTTCTGAAAGTATCTAAAGCAGGAGTCTTATATCATGGTTGCAACGGCAGCTGTAACCTAGTAAAGGACGGACAGCAACCCATAGTAACCAAAAATTAACAAAAGACGTTAAAAAACAGGCTAGTGAGAAAATTTAACATTTGTAGCTGATTCGAGAATGGTAGCTACTACCTCGATTAGTAGACTATTAATAGTAAAATAGTATTTAGAAAACGAATTTAAGGTAATTTAAAAATAGCCTGAAACCCCAATAAATGGCGTCGGGTAGAAACAAAAAGTACACCAGTGGAATCGCTGTGACTGAAAACCTTATACAGGAGACTTGACTCCTGTATAAGGTCCCCTGGCTCGAAACAACAAGGAATATCGCTTTTTTGTATGGGTAGCCCTGATGTGTCCCCTTTTATTCCTCCCCTGGTAGCGGGGCACTGAAATATAATAGAGAGCTGTTCAAGGGTTCATTTTAAAGGAAATTACGTATGAAATCAAAGACTGTATTAGGCCTGACGTTAAGGCGATTACTATCATACTGCCCAACCCTGTAAGAGAAGGAAAATACCAGAAAATGTTAAGTTGTGTCAACCAAGTTTTCTATGGAAATGACCTAGAGCGTACTTTTGTCTATAAGATGAACTAAGTGAGTTTACAATTTATTTAGTTACAATACATTAGTCTCTACAGCGTTTCTGATGCTCCAAAAGATCAATAATAAAACAAAGCATTTTTTAACGTATTAAGGGAATGCGGAATCACTGTCTAACGGCTCGACATCCAAGGAAAACGTAACCATTTTCGACGTAAAATAACTATAAGAATTATCAAATTCAATATTGTAATCTCCTTTATCAACAGGTATTTGTCCTTCTGCTATATAGTTATTTGCCATAATTCGGGTTTTAGCCAACACTTCCTTCGCCCCACCTTCGGGTTCTCTTTTTCTTATACCAAATGCTATATCACCACCCTCCGAGTGGAACTTCCATTTTAAAACTGATTTTGGTTCTTTCACGGACCGTGTTATAACAAGATTTTTACCGTTAACGATTTCCACACTTGGGTAGCCTTCCAGATCAACGCGTTGCATGTTGCTTAGGTAATACTGTTTTTGGAATATCCCCTGCCAACCCGATAATTTCACTACATGATTCGTCACCCTTGGAATCTATTCTTGTTCCACCCCACTTTTTTGGAAGAATGTCTTCTGATATTAGCTCTTTTAAGGCTGTCTCCCATTCTTTCCTATTAGACCCATAGAATTGCATTTTTGATACGGTATAATCACTTAAGAACGGCTGAACGATTTTCAGCAGAATGTGTAGTATTGGCGCTGGTTAATAACAATGGCTTTTTCAAGCATCTCTGGATAGTTGGCTTCGTACATTTGAGCAAAATTTCATGCCTAGCTCATGGCCTGCTCTATTTGTCACGTATTTTAAACTATATCCGCCATATCAGATACAATTAAATGCGTTGTAATTGGCATTCCTAAAAGCTTACTCTGTCTCATCATCATTCTTCGACTCCGTTCTATAATCCAAATAAAATAGCGCAACAGTTCTCGCGTGTTTTACACACTGCATGGCTCCAATAATGTCAAATTGCGAGTGTCGTCCAAACCAAACTGGACGACCAAACTTATCAGAGCCGATACACTCCATAGGATGGTAAGTTTTGAGAATCTCAGGGGGCTCCCAATCGTCAGTCAATTCGTCTACTCTCCAAGCCCTCCTCCAATCCATGTGTTTCCGGAGCATGTCTTCTGCTTTGTCAAGGTCAAAGTTTCTGGCCCTAAGCCACCGAAGTAGATACTCATCACTATCCTCTGGTAGACTTAGATCCACAGCACGACTTCTAAACTAAAAGAAAAGAGAAACATTTTTTGGAAGGAATTTTAGGAAGGAATTTGTATTGAATGGTATGAAAAGAGTAGAAAGAGTGAATGAGTTTTGGTTTATGATAAAAGATTGTGTGACGCTGCTCAAGTCACAATAGTGGCTTAATAAAACGTCATACGTTCTTACCATTTCTACGTTTGTTGATAATGTTATTCAAAAAATGTGTTGTAAGTGCCAGTTAAGTATGATGTATTATTAGTTGAAAATAAAAGTCAAGTCAAGTCAAAAAAAAAAGTCAAAAAGAAGGAATCTTTAAGAAAGGATTTTTTTGGAGGGAATATGAAATAGGAAAGGAAAAACATTCTATTGCAGACAAATGCAACTACTGGATTTGATTAGCTTGAATGTAAAATGTACATAAAATATATTACTACTAGTTCTAAAAACCCATTGCTCTCCTCCACCCCGATCTATTCAATGCTCGATTCCATACCTTCTCCATTCTTCTCCATTTTCAAGGGAATACAATCAGTAAAACACTGGAAACGGGAAACAAACCTCGGAATGATTGTTGTAATGTGTATTGGGGATATATTTAATTCTAAGCATATGTATACCCAGAGAATACCTGTAAATGTAGAAGCTTTGATTGTTGACAAAATTTAATGGCTATGGTTTTGCTGAACTTGTAATTGGTAAGTAATTCATGATCAGTATTTCAATGTTCTTTTAATTTTCCATAGCTCTCTTGTATAACCCATCGTTTTGTGTCCGTCAAGTGTAATTTAGGATTTTCATTTTCTCATTGCTGGATTTTCTGTGGTTAGGGCTTATCTGCCGTTTGACAAAAACAAAAGGGATCAGCTATAGAGCCAGAGATATTACCATTAGGAGGATGTGTTGGGAGGTTGGTGACGCTGTATTGGAAGATTTTTTAAAGCTGGGGGGGGGGTCAGAAACACAAAAATCACCCTTTTAGACCATATAATTTACAGCGTTACAGAAGAAGAGTGTAGATTTGAGGCTATTAATGCTTAGGAATTTTTATCCAATGTTGCTTTAGAATTTTGCTACTAGTTGAAAATATAGGATATTTATTGCCAATATTTGGAAGAGAGCATGACGTGTTTGCATATCTGTCTATCAATTTAAATGCACAATATACTGTGCATAAAATACCGGTTGTCAATCGGAATTCAGATGTCTGTTTTGTAGGCCAATAAACCTGAATTTTTCGTAAAGTCTCAAACACAAAAGCAAAGGCCTTTCTCTTCCAATGCTCCATGTTTGGGAGTGCACTATTCTTTTCTGCTGATAAAATTGAGAACAAGACCCCACATAGATTGACACAAATAGAGGTCGTAAGAAAGAAAACATTGATTTGCTATTAAACAGGGAGTCTCGAAATCTATTAATAGGAATAATCGGTCAATTTTTTTTTAACACATTTATATCCAAATGCAGAGAAAAAGATTTTTTGGGGGAGATTTCTGATTTCGTTTAAATCCTTTCTTATGACCTGTTCCAACCCCATTCTGGGTCTACCTGGTTTTTCGAGATGGATGGGCAAAAAGCACGATTTTTGTCAATCTCCGCCTTCACCCCCTACCCCTTAATATTCAGTTACAATTTCCGGCAAAGTTCGCGGAAATTGCCCGATTTTTATGCTCAATATTGTGCCTCCTTCTGAAATGTCAACTCCTCAAATGAAGTTCATGGGCACATGCCTTTCTCAAATAATACTAAGCCCTTTGACAAGTCAGTGTTTACGAATGACAATATGGTAATATATCTCAGGATTACATTCGGTCAAACCTCCAATGTCCCCGCCAAGTTTAAACAGAAATATAGCCACATGGTACTTTTTTTTGAACAAAAATCAAGCAAGTATTTTCGTTCTGTATATGACTAGAGGGTCAAACTGTGGACAAATTCCCTTTTTTCAATTATTAGCCTTTTAGTTGGAAGGTAGACATGTGGCACATTGTTCGAAATGAGAACATTTAAGGATTTTCAATATGTAAGATTGGCAGCACAACCAAACAATTCCCAACTCTCAACTACTGAAGAACCAGCAGATTTCCTTAGGATCCCTTTATGACCGTAATATAAGAGGCGAAAAATGGGCCCTTGACTCCTCCACTTTATGTTTAAAAACTTATTCTGTATTCCTCGTGGCAGACATATGCCTAAGCGGACAAGAAAATTGTAGAACAAATTTGTATTTAATAGCCTACATGAAAGCAGGATCTGACTAGTTTTCTGCTAGAACGGAACATGCCACTGGAAAACAGAGTCATATTTTATAAAAAGGGAAGTTCGCCTGCATCATTTGAGGCAGCAGCTACCAAACCGCCTCAAATTGAGGACTTCTCGCTTAAACAGTAAATACAACTACTAACGACTCATCACAGCACCAAGCTGCCTGTGGCTAACACAGCTGCATACGGTCCTTTTGCACCCTTAGCATAAAGCATCGCACATTACTTCACAATATCACACATGATCTGATTCGCTCGGACTTCTTTAATTTCTATGTTTAATTTTCATCTAATCCTCATTCTCCATTTTTAGGTTTGGTACAAGATTTATGATTTGAGGTGACAGCCGGTAGTTAATCTTTGGCGATAATGGGTATATTATTGGTTTCTGATGCGCGTTTGAGGATAAGAAGAGTTGTTTTCATCTTTATCACGGTAAGTGACTGGTAAGATAGTGCATTCTAAGCCCAAAAATACGGCCATGTACACACAAAACCACAATTAGTATAAACGTGCATCAGCGATCTCTACTCTTCCACATTCCTAGCATAATGAAAACACTTAAATGAAGTACTACGTTTACTTATTAAACAAGAATTTTCTTTTAATAAACACATAATAGCTATTCTACACAGCACCCCCATCACCCCTAAAATTTCTTATTCAAATTATCATATAAAATATTTTTATTATTATTATGGAGCCACGTCAAAAAAAATTCCCAGGTACATCTATTTCCTGGCCTACCATCTAATTAAAGTGCCCAATTTTGCTCTCTATTAAATAAAATAAAAGCAACACCAACAATAAAAACTTAAAACTTAGTGCAACATCAAAACATAAAATGAACAAAAATTATTCCGTATATAAGGGGGGTTGCTATTCTAAACACAGAATAGTTTATTTATCTGTAGAATAGCTATTCTACACATAAAATGTGGCGACATATTATTTAAGACATCTGGAAGCACCAACTCAATTTTTTCCGAATATATCTTCCTTATCCATAGAGCCCCTGGCACCGGCTCAAGTCCCTGCACCAAATCACCCTCCTCATATTTGCAAAGTAGGCAAGTATACCTGTCTTCTTTGCAACTTTTTTATTTTGAGTATCTTTTAAATCTTGTGCTAATTGGAAGTCATTTAGCCCTGAGCTGCATCCACAAAGCAAGATATCTAGTAAGCAAGAATCGCAAAACACATTAAAAAAAGAGGAGAGAGGCTAAGTATACATCACTGATCCTTCAACTGCATTTGAGGCTAATAAAAAGTTATCTTCAGAAACGAATTGTTCTCACGACAAATAAATCAGAAACAAACGAAATTTTTACGTTCAGTGCAAACTAACACATCATTAGGTGTCACACAAGTGCATTCTTGTAAAGCAAAATAAAACTTGATTGGGTTTCAGAAAGACAAAAAATAAGGCTGGTTTTAAGCAAGCGGAGTATGTTGAGGTCGTCTTTAAGGGATGTGACATAAATAGGTTAAAAACTATAGCGTTTAATCAAAGGTAAATATACAAAACTAATGAACAGCTCCCATGGGCACCAATAAGCTGAGTTTTAGTAGGGGGGGGGGAGGGCTTACCTGATCTAATCGGCATTTCCAATGCTGTATAATAGAAATCTCAAGGTAAAAATACAAAGTAGCATCATTAAGCCAGGAGGGGCGGAGCCACTCTCCCCATATGGGTGCCCAAGCCAGCTCCTACAGTATTTTAGTAAGCTGACCAATAATTGCTGCATCACTTTACACTACCCAGGCAGCAGAAAGCCAGTCCAGTACTGGCTTATCTCTCTCTCTCTCTCATCATACTCTATTCATTAAAGAAAAAAACCATTGAAAAAATAAAATGACTGTAATTCAACATTCCAAAAAATAATTTATTTTTAAATAAACCAATGTGCTCAGTCCCCCGAACGCCAATCGAACTTTTATTCCAAATCCCCACATCATATCATACTCATAGCATCATATGAGTAAAAGGTACTAAGAACACGAAACAACTGACTATAGGGTGAATGACATACACTATTCCAACATTGTAATGCTGCCATTTTCACGGTAATGGTGCAACAGTAATCACGGATTTGTCCTACGGTTAGTACTCTTGACCACGTGAAACAAGATACTATATCCGCTCCTTCAACACATTTTCCCTACAATCGAGCGGCTTTGTTCTGTAGGATTTGTACTCATTTAAAATTTGCATAAAAATTACTCGACTACGAAACACAACCGTAAGAAACGTAAGGGCTTACTAGTTCATGGCATAATGTCAGAAGAGCGGATCGAAGTAAAACATTAAAACATGCCTTTTTTATCTGGACGACCTCCAGACCTCTTGCAACGTTTGCTGCATCTAGATCACTCTCATCCTTCCCAGATAAGCTGCCATCAAGGGAGAAACCTAGTCAACGTACCTCATTCACCTAAGCAGGCTTCTATATATGGATTCTCATTATCGCTTGTCTTCTAAACGCAGGTAATTTGAGCCTTTTATTGATGTCATGACGTCCAAAATGGACCTTAAATTAGTAGAAGTGCTTTTGTAAAATTACATTTTTTTTATTGGACCTTTAACTTTTGGCTTAGCTTGTCGCTTATCATTATGAAAGACATATCGCCGAACATTTGTTTCTTTTGATTGTTCAGGTGGTGGAACAAAAACTTCTTTTTCTTCCAAAGAATTATCTAGTCCAGGTTTTTGGTTTTCAAAGGTATAGCAGGCATTGATGACCTTATCCGTGTCAAAATCCAAAACCCAACCATCATCGCTATCATTTTCATTTGTTTGGTTCGTTTTACCTCGGCTTGTCTTTCGTCATTATGAAATGCATATCACCAAACCTTTACTTTTTTTTTCTTTTTAACAAAGGTATATTGGCATTGATGATCTTATCCATGTCAAAATAAGAAATCCAATCATCATCGCTATCATTTTCAATTTTGACACGATTTGAATCTCGCTGTCCAGGTTGATTTACATTGACTCGCTCATATGCTCGGTGTCGTATTTCTTCTAACCGCGTGTATCTGCTCTTCATTTTTATTTTTGGCACGCCACCGCTTTTCTTCTAACCGCGTGTGTCTTTGCTTTTCATTTTTGACTCGCTTACCGCGTGTGTCTTTGGATATCATTTTACTATCATTTTTAAATTCTCGCTTTACATGCTTGGTGTGGCATATCTTCTAACCGCGTGTGTCTTTGCTCTTCATTTTCATCTTCGACTCACTCACTTGCTCCGTGTCACATGTCTTCTAACCGAATGTGTCTTTGCTCTTCATTTTCATTTTTGACACGGTCTAATTATCGTTTTCGTTTATCTTCTAACCACCCGTGTCTTTTTCATTTTTCATTTTTGACAATTTTTTGGATTTTGATTACTTCACATAATTTAGCAATGGCCTTTGCTTAAGCTGCCCGTATTGGTGTTGTCGCAATTGATGGTACAGGTTGTCAATTGTCATATCTTATCATGTTTGATAGTTCAGGTGTTGGTTCCAAAGAATCATCATTTATAGTAACTGCAACGGCAAATTTCCGTTTTTTGGGCCTTCCAACAGACATTATATTACATAAATAATTGATACGTTGGAAACTCAACAATCTTATTTATGCTATGCATGAAATAATATAAGAAAATGCTTATATGATGTCACAACATAGTTCATGACGTCATTTGCAAAAATCAAAATTAAGGCTCTTAACGAATTTTCTCAGACTTCTAACCTGTCTAGATCGTTTTTTTATGCGAGAATATCCCAACACATCACTTTTCCCGACAAAATGTTGAGCCGTTTTCGAGAAAAAATAAATAATATAAATACATACATATACAATTATTGCTCACTTATAAGGATAGTATATATATATATATATATATATATATATATATATATATATATATATATATATATATATATATATATATATATATATATATATATATATATATATATATATATATATATATATATATATATATATATATATATATATATATATATATATATATATATATATAAAACACATACATATACAATTATTGCTCACTTATAAGGATAGTATATATATATATATATATATATATATATATATAGATATATATATATATATATATATATATATATATATATATATATATATATATATATATATATATATATATATATATATATATATATATATATCTATATATGTATATATATATATATATATATATATATATATATATATATATATATATATATATATATATATATATATATATATATATGTATATGTATATATATTACAGCGAATGTCCGAAATCTGGTTAATGTCGACATTCACGTGTGAATATCCGAAATTCGTTTTTTCTGTGCTTGGATTCAATAAGATTTGCGAGGCACCTTTTTGAGTCTTATGCTAGCTATGATGGTAAAAGTCAAAGTTAAATTAGGTTAGATAATGTTAGTTTAGGTTAAATTTGGTCATAAATATCAGCAATGGGTTTAAAAGCCGAACTTAGGCTAACCAAATCCAGCCTAACCAAACCGAATCTAACATATCATCATCAAACCTTGCATAGATTGAAGAAGTTGACTGGCAATACTGATTTAATCCAAGGAGAATAATAGACATTTCGGACATTCACCGTTGAATGTCGACATTCACGGTAACATAATATATATATATATATATATATATATATATATATATATATATATATATATATATATATATATATATATCCCCCTGTCACTTCGCATGGAAGGGGTGGTCGTAAAGACTTAAGGACTTCAGAGGGGGTTCATGGGTGATTTGGATGGAAACTAGGCCCCCATATCGCTTCCCACTGCTCCCTGTAACCCCCCCAAGACATCCAATCAAACTTTTGTTCAAAATTTTCTGAAGGTGCAATAAATATGGGGCCGGAGATGACATGACTCCTACAGCCCCAGGGGCAAGAGCCGTAAAGGATGCAAACTAACAATTGTTTACACATCGATTTTCTAATGGGAAAAGGTGGAGGGAAGGAGCTTGTGATGTTGGGCGTGCGGTTGACTCGAAACTTTAAGGTATCGTTCTCTAGATCAAAACAGGATCAAACATTTTATTGTAGAAAGGGGATAGGGTGGGGTGGATGGGTTAGGGGATCCGGGAACGAGTAACAAACTTTTCGCCCCTGATCGGTCTTGAACAAACAGCTGTAAGTACTCTGGCAAGGAAAAACCTAATTGACGGACAAAATTGTTCTGGGGCAGGCCCCCTCCCCCCAAAAAAGGGCAAAAAGATTATCCAGATTGGCTCCAAGTGCATATCCTCAAGTCTTTAGGATAGGGGACCCCAATTTAGTAGAAAAAATATTGGTTTCTCCCGAAACAGGGCCCGACAAAGAACCAGAAAAGGGCACAAAAGTTTTTTTCCTGCGGCCACTTAGAAACTTGAGAGGTGGCCATAGAAACATAAGAGGAGTTAATTCGACTGGAAATTGAAAGTTCTAGTGCCCGTTCTAAAAGATCGGAAGTGATTGGAGGGCAACCAGTCTCCTGCCCATGATCTTTTCTGCTACCCGACCCCCTGACATAGCCTAAATGATATTGTATAACAATTTTCGAATGGTCATTTGGCTCACAAACGTCGAAAGTTCTAATAAGTATATTTCTTGGTTTTACATCACCACCACAGCCCCGGAGACAATGACCTTTAATTTTGCAAACCATCCATTGCTCACGGATAGGTTTTAATAGACGAACTTGCAATTTTTGGTCTTGGTTGTCCCATCAGCTAGGAGCTCATTGGGATCGTTCTCCAGGCCAAGATTCCCTGACTTTACAAGGGTATGCTCTGGAAAAGAAAACGCGTACCTGACTAAATCAAAAGACTCTTTGTGCATCCGAGCTGTCAACTTATCTGCAATATTTCGGGAATAGCACGGGGGCCGAGTTGGGACTTTCAGGGAGTGTTGGTGGGACGGGGGTCAAGTGGATTGCAAAGTTTGACTTTGGGGAAGGGAAAGAAGTGCACCGAAAGGCATTATGTGCATCCAGTCATCGAAATAGCATATCTATAATATCTCGGAAACGGCTTAGGGAATGAAGCTAGAACTTTCAGTTACTGCTGAGGAAGGAAGAGAGAGTATGGGACAACGACACTTCAAATTTCGTGTTGGACATAGGGGGAAGATGATAAAAAATTTTATGTCTCTGATCAACCAAAATGTTTTTGCACTATAAGCTCACATGTGACTTATAATCTATGCATAGGCAAATACCGCGTAAATCAAAGGCATTATGTGCTGCCAGGTTCTCAAAATGGCGTAGGCTATTTGTCATTTTTGGGAACAGTTTAGATATCAAGTTGAAACTTTCAGGGAGTCTAAAGGTGAGGAGTGGTAGGACAAACACACCTTAAATTATGAACTGGGTTAAGAAGGGGAGGGGTCAGAGAAGTTTTTTTTTTCCGATCTAACTAAACGTTTATGCACTATAAGCCCAATAGGACCATGACTCCCCAAAAGGAGTCATGCATCGAAAAAACTCAAAAGACGATGTGTTGCCAAGTGATCAAAACGGTGCAGATGCAATATCCTCAGGGTAGCTTTTGGGATCAATTTGACACTTTGAGGGAGTTCTTTTTAATGAGGGGCGAGGTTAAGTGGACTTCGAATCTTGATTTGTTGGTAGGGGAAGAGTGTAAAGATTTTGGTCTGTAATTTTTTTAAATTTTTAGGACTATAAGCACCAGTAGGACTTAGATTTATTTCACGGTGAAGTAGCAATGTAGACAAAAAGCAACCATTTGTACCTAGGTTATCAAAATAACTTATCAGCATTATTTCAGAAACAGCTTAGGAGAAAGAGCTGAAAATTTTTAAAGGGCACAGGAGGCAGAGTGAATCTCAAAATTTTACTTGGGATGAGTTGCAAAAATAAGTCAAAAGAGACCATGCATCCAGACTATCAAAATGGCATTTATAAGACATCTCCCCCCCCCCCCCTACTAAGGAGAACGCCCGTTTTAGGGTACTTCAGACAAGAAAGCCTTCTGATGTATGCCTAGTGGACGCGTTTACGATCGCAAGATAGCAAGGAGTGACCTGGTTGGCTAAAAACACGTATATACACTTTTCATTATTCCAAGAAAATTGTCTTTAAAGTTTTTCCTGTTTTGCGGCATTTTTCCCAAGTCTTGTGCCATATTAGACACAGGATCGAAGTGAAAAGCTGTTAGGATTGGTTTTAGGGAGTATTCTTTCCAGTTATGCAATTAAAAATACATGCCAAAGTTTACTGGAACTGCTAAATGTCGATTTTTCAACTTTGGCAAAAGGGGCAAAATGCTGCAGATACGTGTTTTTGCCAGAAAAATCTTTGCAGGGGATTTTATTAGGACATTCTTGCATATACCATTCGATTCACCTCTTTCGAGCTGAATTCAGTGGTATATATAACTTGGAAAGTGACTTTTCATTTAAATACGCGTTTTTACCTTTCGACGGCCATGGTATCATGTACTATTATTGACATCGGTGCTAGAGCAAGTCCACGGAAAGTAATTACTCGGAATTTCTTAGTCAACCTATATTTTCCATCAGAGGTAACTTTTCTACAGTTGCCACTAATTTTATATTTCCAAAATATTTTCTTTAACCTTTATCATACCCCGTTATGATAACTCAACCTGCCGCAACTTCTACCCTGACTGAAGACAGATGCTCATACAGACGCCACATTAATAGCATAGTGAATGAAGAAGCCCCTAAACAACCTTCGAGGATGGATGGGACTTAAGTCAAGTACGTCAAAGATTACTCAACCCCCAATTTCTTCTTTTCTTCATTATTTTTATTTGTCTTACTTTCATTTAGGCGCACCAAATGTGGGAATTTCCTGGGGGGGGGGGGTAATAGTCCACAAGGGTAATTGCCCGTAGAAACAGACGACCAAAATATGATTTTAGCCTGATTTGTTTTAAAATTCCAGGCGATGTAAGCACCTTCATTAAAATTTCAGAACCAAATTACCCTCCATTAAGACAATTACAAAAATTAGGGAAACAAATCTGGTTGTACAGATTCGCGACGTCTTTCTGTTTTTTTTTTTTTTTTTAGCAAATAATAAAACACAACTGTTTTTAGTGAATGATCTTGACAAGGCCGTATCCAGGGGGGGGGCAGGGGGCTTGAGCCCCCCCCCCCCAGAAATGTTTGTCCGAGTCGTAAAAAACGTAATAAAAATGAATGTAAACAGATTTTTGATGTGTTTTTTAAGTTTTTCGTACCCCCCCCCCCCATAAAAAATCCTGGATACGGCCCTGGACCTTGACATACATTTATTTAAACAAACAAACCGTTACAACAAAGTTTGAAAAAAGCAATTTTGGATAATTTAATGGATTAAGATACGAGTATATTCAAGATGTCAAGAGGATGTGGGCCAGGAAAGTTTCTACCTTTTTTCAACTGCTTTTTCAACCTTCTGCTTTTTCAACCATCTGCTTTTTCAGCGACATCTAGTGTAAATTTTAAGTTCTAGGGGGGACAACAGCCCCCTGCCCCTCCCAACTACGTCCATGTTTTTGCTTGTCTTTTGTTTTATTACGGCTCTTTACTTTTCCTTGAAAAAGTTCTATTTGGAAAATGTTCTGTTTAACTGCCACAAGATCACAATGTGATTTCCAACTTAAATTAAAATCAAGACTAAAGCCCAAGTATTTAACACCATTTACATGCTTTAAAAATTCACTATTAAAAACAATTTTATTATCTAAAACACATGAAACTCCATTTCTACAAAATGTCACGAAATTTGTTTTTGAAATATTCACTACCAAATAACTAGAATTTGTAAAACTTATCAATTCAGCGAGGGCCTTATTTGTCTTCTCAATTAACTGGTTCAGACAAGTAGCTGTAATCGTAAACACCGTGTCATCAGCAAAAGACGTTATCAGTGCACCTGATATATAAAAACGCAAACGCATGGTATCAACGTAAATTAGATAAAGAAGTGGGCCAAGCACGGAACCCTGAGGCACACCAGAATTAACGATAAAAAAATTTTTGAAATATAAATTTTTAATAGAGACTTGAATAATGCGCTGGTTAAGATAAGATTCAAACCATTTCAGAATAACCCCCTGGATCCCTAAACGGCTTAGCCTACGCAATAAAATTTTATGAACCACCGTGTCAAAAGCCTTTCTAAAGTCTATAAATACTGAAAGTACCAGTACGCTTTTTTCGAGAGCACCATTGATGAAATCTGTTAGGTGCTGGACTGCATGTATTGCAGAGTGGTTTTTCCTGAATCCAAACTGGGTATCACTAAGAAAAACCGTAAGTAGTCAGATGGTTATAAAGTCGTCGATGCATCCCTTTTTCATACAGCTTAGCAAATAGGGGCAATATTGAAATCGGCCTCCAATTAGACGGATCAGTCTTTGAACCCCCTTTGTGAAGCGGAATAACTTCAGCTTCTTTCAGCCAAGTAGGAAATTCACCTTTCTTCAAAGAAAGGTTAATCAAATAAACAATACAAGGCAACAAATATACCATAACATGCTTGAACGTTTTCAGATTAATTCCATCATTCCTGAAGAACTTGATTTTACCAATCCTATTATCTGTTTTATTCTTCAACGTTCATTTCATCTGCAGACATTCCAATCCAACTCCCCTTTCATCACTAAACGTCTCATTAATTTAATTATTTTCATCGTACGGATTCTCACTTATTGATTCACCAATCTTAGAACAATATTTACCAAACAAATTAGCCACCTCATCATTTCCATGAACAAATTTACCATCAAAGATCAGACTAGCAGGAATCTCGGTCTTTTTCTTCTTATTTACGATTTCATTTATAATATTCCAAGTCGTTTTCGTATTGCCTTTGTTTTCCTTAAATTTCTCTCCATAATATTCGCGGATGCATGACCGCCTTAGCCGATTTACTTTATTACGGATTTGTTTAAATTCATTTAGATCTTGACTATGGTTACTATTTAAGTAACTCAAATACAATGTATTTCTCCTTCTAATTAAGTCTAGTAGCTCCATAGTTACCCAAGGTTTTCCGGGATCCTTTTTCCTCACCTTTATGCTCTTTACTCGGCAAGTTCTCTCAAATATTGGCTGCAATATGTCCATGAACTTATCGAATGCCGCAGAAGCACTTTCAGATTCTTCATAAACTGGTTTCCATTAAACGATACTTAGTTCCTCTCTAAACTTCAGTAGGTTCTCTTTGTTTAGTTGCCAAAGTAGCCCCAATTCTAGGCTTATACCGTGTCAAGAAAGCCACTGACTTAAAAAAAGCTCCCCAGACACAAGTTAGGTTTGGGATCAGTTCATTCAATAGTTAATATTTACCAAATCATATTATTGAGTTACAACTAAAGTGAATACACCACTCGATGCCCTTTTTTTTATGCTCTTTACGAATATACTTTTGGCTATCCTGAAAAGTATTATTGAATGGGTAAATATTTACCAAATCATATTATTGAGTTACGACTAAAGTGAATATACCACTTGATGCCTTATTTTATGCTCTTTACGAATATAATAATCATCTTTGTCGGAAATGAATTTAGCCCCCACTCCTATATATACCAATTCGGGGTATATATTTGCACATTAGGGGGGTGGAGGTAATTTTATTTCTGATGTAAATGAGAGGTAAGTTCAAACTTTCCCCCCACCCCCCTAATGTGCAAATATATACCCTGAATTGGCATATATAGGGGTGGAGGCTAAAATTATTTCCGACAAAAATGATTATTATATTCATAAAAAGCATAAAAAAGGCATCGAGTCGTATATTCGCTTTAGTCGTAACTCAATAATATGATTTGGTAAATATTTACCCATTCACCTAGGTCAAATACTTTTCAAGATAGCCAAAAGTGCATCATCTAGAATTTTACCCCTATGTAGGCTATATTGTTCACATAATACATTTTGGAGAGAAAAATTATTATATAGCCCGTGCCCCTTGACTCCGGATGTACAACCCTCTTGCCTCCCCCAATAAAAATGCTGGAGCTACGCCCCTGCCCCGCCCACAATACATTCCTGCGTAGGCCCTTACCAAAGTCCATTAGAGCTTACCTCATTAATATTCCTTTTAGTTTCTTCTCCCAAGTCACTCATTACTGCCAACGGTACGAAAACTAATATTCATCCATCAGATAAGTCGAGCTTAATCATACCTACGCTATTTTACCACTAGTATCACTTCTTTGCTCGAGAACGAAAAATCCCTCCCCCTGCGTCATAATTATGCAACGTTGTTTAATCGTTTCCAGCGGCCATTCATAAATCTAACTTACAAGCTTTATAACACGTGGTAAACTACTCTTTTTTTGGCAGGTGTCCCTTTTGTTATGCTTTTAAGTACATTGTTGGGTGCACTAATGCGTCAAGACACGTGTTTCTGATAGTAAACTCCCTAAAGGCTTAGTACCTGGCTAAACAAAGGGATTATACGCTATCTTTCGAGGTGTGCAAGATATTGTGGCTTTAATTCCGTCGTCTTTGGCACTAGCCCTGACCGTCTTTATAAATCCTGTCTCTGGTATAACCTATATAAAATCATAGCATGAAGACTTAGACATGGAAGACTTGCCCCTAAGAACCCCGTACCTGGAAAACTATTCCCCAGGAATATCTTGCCGCTGGAAATTTAGCCCTTTGAAAACTTGCCTCGGAAAAACTTTGTCCCTGGAAAACTGAACCCCAAGGAAGGCTTAATTCAGGAAAACTGATCCTTCAAAATCTAGCTCTTCAGATTTTCAAAAAATCGCACCGAGAAAATTCCCAAAAATAGTAGCCATACTTAACCAGGGTCGTAATTTGCTTTGGGGCAGGGGGGTAACTGCCCCTCCCAGACCTCAGTTTCACCCCCTCCCAGCTGAAATTTAGTTTCTTCCAAAATCTTGTCAAAACTAAGATAAACCTACATAATTCAAGTATCAACAGAAAAAGATTAGTCTTTTTTAGTACATATTTACCTTATAGTACTTTTATAGTACTAAATAGTACCTTTATGGTACTAAATGGCTTTTTTTAGTTTTTACTGTCATTTTCACATGATTATGGAAAACTGGTCCCAACTTTACCCCCCCCCCCCCGAATTTTGACGAAATTACGCCACTGTACTGAACTTACTCTAAAAAGAAATTTGACCGTTAAAAACTTACCCGCAAAAATTGCCCAGCAAAGCTTGCCTCCAAAAAACTGCTGAAACATAAAAAAAAAAAAAACAGTTTTCAAAGGAAAGAGTGCAACGCTCCATCAAAACCAGCATTAAAATAAGAAAGGAAAGCTTGGATTAGTAAAATCTTGTTTACAACTGTGTAATATGTTCTAAAGATACTCTTGAAACTCAAGTTACGAAGAGGTTTCAGATTTTGTAAAGCCACCGTGTGGAAACAATGCGCTTATTTACGAGGGCTACGTTTATCTGAAGCATAAGATTTGGCCTGAAGGAAGAACATCTTGGCCTTGCAGCAATGTCAGAACTGCAAGGTCATCCTAAGATTTTGCGTATATACCCTTTTGATAACCTGGTTGCACATAGTATCTTTTGATTTATTTTAACATCTTACTCAGAATTCCTTGAAGTTTCACCTTAACATCCTTAGGGGGCATCTAAAGGGGTCAGTGGGGGGGAGGGGGGTTGCCGCCCTCTGATCACTTTCAAGCATCCCCTTGAAAATGTCCTGAGAATTTCAGCTTAATAATGTAAGCCGTCACTGAGATTTTGCTGATACGCCCTTTTGACAATCAGTATGCAAACAGTGTGTTTTGATTTTGTTCAATATCCCTCTCTGAATTCCCATAAATACTCCACAATTTTTGTGTTTTGACTTTACACGTGGTGTGTTTTGTTTTTGCTCAATATCCCTCCGCCGGAAATTCCTGACAGTAATCGCAAGTAAATTTAGTCATGAGTAGTCGCAGTTGTAGCAGTAGTGGCCCTGAAAGTTTCGAGTTAATGCCATTACTCGTTCCTAAGATATTGCAAATACACCTTTTTGATAACTTAGATGCACATAGTCTTTTGATTTAGTTCATCACGCCCCATAATTTACCTCATCAAAATTCACACAGGATCAAATATTCTCCCCTTTTTATAATTGTAAGATCTTTTGACCGTTCGGAAAAAATGGCTTTTCGAAATTTCAATCCGTGTTAAGGGGGCATCTTAAAGAGCAAGTGGGGGTGGGGGAAGGTGGCTGCGTTTACGGATGGAAGATGGCAGATTGCCAAAGATTGTATTTTCTTGCGATCCATGTGGGGCCAAACAAAAAGCCGGTCGTACCCGAATGGGCGGGAAATTTCATGACCAAGGGCAATTGACGGGGGGGGGGCAAAGAGTAAAGCTTTGAAGAGACCGGTATATAGGAGGAGCGTGCACAGTTGTGTTGGCCCCAGGGCGCTTGGTGCTCAAGTGAGTTATTAGTAGTAGAAGTAGCAGCAATATTTCAGAATATCTAAAACGGTGTTTTCTTGGTGGGATAGAAGGATATGCGGAGCGCCTTGTCATTTCAAACCGTTTCCCACCCATCTGAATTTTCTCCACACAAAAACTAAACCTGAAAAGGTCAACGAGGCGAAATTCTACGCGATAAAACTTCAGAGAGAAAAATCGAACTAGAAAGTGATGACTGAAAGAAGCAGAACTCAATCCACATAAAGTTTAACCTAGAAAAAACCGACCACTCTGCACGAGAAAAACCACCGCACAACAAACAAAGCTAATACCCAATTCAGAACTCAATATCTTAAAAGAAACAAAATACACAGCCTCACATTTGATTCTGTCCACTTTGAAGTCATACTGACTAGCAGAAGGACACAGGGAAATTACCTCCTTCCATAAGATTTGGTCTGAGGACCCCTGGAGAATCTGAAACATTTTTGAGATTTTGACCAGGTCTTTCAGAATAATCCTCTTAGGATCTGGTCAGTCTGGATTGGAAACTCAAACCCCGGACACCTTTTCCGCGGTCTGAATATTAAGAGTATATTATTGAGCCCAAATTTTCAAATTTTCATGGGGATCACTCAGCCAATTTTAGAAGGATCCCTGCATAGTCCGTGTCCGTGTACAAGTATGATTTAAAATTAGCTAGATTCAAATGCTGAGTTGCACATTTTTTTCGAGACTGCAGCATTAGTTTCATGAGCACATAATCACATTTTTCTACAAGGAGGGAAGTGAGGAGTCACTCAGCTGTATGATATATATGGCAAAGCTGTTTAATTCAATCCTCCTGACATTGACCAGACGCACCGAAGAGTTTTGGTAGCATCACATATGTTTAAATATGACAATGCTGTATAAATTTTTATCAAAGATTTTTAAAATTTTCGGTAATGAGATAAAATAATTGATCATCTCCCACATAGAATGGTTAGTACAAGTGTCCATCTTTTTTAATGTTATGACCATTTTTTATTTCCTTTTTGCCATACCCTAACATTGCCATATCTAAAATCCCAATGATCTTCCCCATTGACATATATATTTAACATTCTTAACAGAGTGAAGTTCTATTAAGGAGCCCCTTAAGCAAAGACGCATACAGAATTTTTGTTCGGGGGGGGATACAACAAAAAGGTTTAAAAAAACGCATAAAAAAATTGTTTTATATACATTTTTGCTACGTTTTCACCAGTTGGACAAAAATTTCAGGGAAGGGGGGGGGGATCAAATTCCCCGGCCCCTCGATGGATATGGCTTTGCCATTAACATGATCCACACAATTTAAAGTTGAACTCATAAAATGCCAAGGACATCAACATGAAAACCTTTTTTGCCTCTTAGACCCCTTTTAGGTCTATTCATACCTGAAAACGACGATTTTTTCTTTTGATTATTTAAAAACTATGAAATTTTTAGGGCAGGCAATGCCACACTTTCATCAGTATTGCCACGATATACTGTGAAAATGAATAAGTAAGATTAATAAGTTAAATTTGGCAAAACTTTTTGTCCCTTAAAATTCAAACATTAACAATGTGTTAGTCCCAAAGACAACTATACTTTCAAAGAAAAGCTACTTCTTCCTCAGGTGTTTGGTGACCTATGTTTTAAGCTTATTTGTTTTGATGATTTTTCCTTTTTTAATTTCGCATCCACAACTACCAAAAACTGCATATGGAGGTCATTTTTCTTTAAAACTGAATTCACGATTGTTGCTATTTTTAAAGATGTATATATTTGACTAAGTTTCCACTAAATCAATTCAAACAATTAGATTTCATCTTCACTGTCCTTGGTACTTTGAGGTTGGGTCGAGGTACATGTATGATTGGGAAAGTTTCCATTTAATCAGTTAAAATAATCAGATTTCCTTCCACTGTCCTTGGTACTTTGAGGTTGGGTCGAGGTACATGTATGATTGGGCAAGTTTCACTTAATCAGTTAAAATAATCAGATTTTCTTTTCATTGTCCTTGGAGCTTTGAGGTTGGGTTGAGGTAAATATATGGTTGGTTTTTTTTTTTTTTTTTTTTTTTTTTTTTTTTTTTTTGTAAGTTTCCTTTTAATCAATTCAAACAATCAGATTTGATTTTCAGCGTCCTTGGCGTTTTAAGGAATCGAACTAGCTGAAGGAGGAACACACATAGACACGTTATGATAGTAAGCTAAATTTTATTGCATAAAATAGAAAGTATTTACCTATAATGAGAAAAAAGTATAGCCTAGACATAGTTGAGTATATACCCAAAAAACTAAGATGAATATCAAATAAAAGTGTTATCTTCACCTTTTCGAGGGAACTGCGGATTAGATTTGCTTTGTAGAAGATCTCGAATTAGAGCCGCCTTTTCCTTTTGAAGTATCGTAATTAACTCACTCTTTCTGCTCACTTCCTAAAAAATATCTTCATCATGAAAAAAAGACATTGTTTTATCCGTATGTAATTGATATAGATGATTAGTTCTGGCCCGTAGACAGCAGCAATAGAAAAATGGTGCCCCAAAAGATGGGTGTAAATGACCCATGCGCAGAGCCATTCCTGGGTTTGGTGGTGCCCGGGGAAAAAATAATTATAGAACCCCCCTCCCGACTCAAATATAAGCAAAAAAGCCGAATCAAGGGAAAATTGTTTATCAAAGCGGGCAACCCCCCACGAAGGTGCCAGGGGCAGCTGCACCGGTCATCTCCCCCCCCCCCTTTGAACGGTCCTGCCCATGTGCCCAAAAATCGGCACGTGATTTGTGGGTTCGTTTCCTTGTTAATCAGTTGCAAGATAAAAAGAACGAAATTACTTTTAAAAAACTGAATTATTGGAACTTCACGGAAGGTGGGTAATAGTGAAGCTTTTGGTAGATTGGGATAAAAGGACGGCTGCATGGCTGTGTTACCCTCACGTGACTTGTGTGCTGCAACAAAGCGCTAGTAGAAGTATTATTGCGACTATTCTAAGCAGCAAATAATACTATTAAATTCTTTTCTGAGTTAGACTAATACCTTTACCCATATTTATTTACCAATAATATTCATCCATCTAAAAATAGTATATACACGCAGTATAAGAAACAAGAGTTTAAATTTTGAAGTCATCAGAGGAGATCTTGGAATAGTAATCTTCAATCCTGCTGCTAAAATGGTTCATCATCTCAATCCCATCGAATTCTCATTTGAAAATTTTGTTTATTTCATCCATATCTTAAATACATTAGTGCATTTATTTAATAGAAAGAATTGACTCCCCGACTTATCCGTTTGGCCAGCCTAGGATCCGAATTAGTATTTTAAGGTGGTAAAAAAACACTAAGATGTGGCGCGATCTCTTTTGTTACTTAAAAAGGACATTTTTAATGCAAATATTCATTTTAGCATGGCAAAAAATAAACCACTAGGTTGTGGCGCTATCTCTTTCGTTGCTTAAGAAGGACATTTTAATACAAATATCCGTTTTAGCATGGCAAAAAAAAAACAGTAGGTTGTGGCGCTATCTCTTTTGTTGCTTAAGAAGGACATTTTAATACAAATATCCATTTTAGCGTGGCAAAAAAAGAACACCAGATTGTGGCGCTAACTCATTTGTTGCTTAAAAAGGACATTTTAATACAATTATCCGTTTTAGCATGAAAAAAAAAAACCTATCTGTGTCAGGGGGGCAACTGCCCCCCCCCCCTCAGCTGAAATTTAGTTTCTTCATAAATCTTGACAAAACTAAGATAAGCTTGCATAATTCAAGCATCCAGAGAAACAGGTCAGTTTTCTTTAGTATATCTTTGACTTTATTGTGCTATATATTACCTCCCCCCTCCCTCCAGAATTTTGACGAAATTACGCCATTGTTACATGGTCGTACTGTTTCATCTAGGAGTTCAGTATAGAAGAGCTTAAGAAGCATATGTAGGACAGTTTTGGTCCTCAAGACACATCCCGTCAATTTTTCCACCAATCATAGCCACTGCATCCACGTTTAGTTGTTGCTTTCAGTCTTTTATGGATCCGAGCGTTATTTATTAGTGTTTGATTTTCTCCATTGCGACTAAATTTTGTTTTATTCAAGATGAGTAGGTTTGGACCTGTAAAACCAACTGAAACAGAACCGATAAAAACGTTCTTTTTACACAATTACATATTCTTTTTCTTTCTTCATTTCCTTCTATGTGGAGTTTTTAATAGGTGTTTAAGATGACCTTTAAACGCCTTGCAGTGGAAACAATCCTTAAATAACATGTAGCATTGGAGACCCAGGAAGTCTATAATTTTGGCAAAAAGTGCGAAATCCTGTTAGGAAAACTGGCTATTGAAAGCTAAGCTTGTCAAACCCCATGATGAATTGACAGAAAGTATATGGAAAGTTATCTAGAACTACTGGCCAAGAAAAAAACAGAGAAAAAAAATGGTAAATGAAAATAAAGAAAAACAGAAGAAAAATTAATACCAAAGGAAAGAAAAAAAAAAGCGTTATTAGTTTTGTTCCTAGAGGAGGGCTCATGTCCTTGTTAGGAATGATCATTGAAAAATAACGGTATTAATCAGCTGAAAAAAGTAGATGCTGATTGGCTGAGACCAGTAAGTCCCCCCCCCCTCCCTTCTTACTGCCCGCAAGTGGAACTAGCAAAAAATCTGCGGTAAGTATATGCCCTTGTGAAAAAGATGTGCCAGCTTGCAGTTAGAGACCGATAACGCAAATAAAGTAATGTTTTAAGGTTTAATATTACGCTTTTTGTGGGGAGGAGGTTGTGTTTATCAAATTTACAGTATATCTTTTCCTCTTCCAACTAAGAAAAAGGTGCTTAATCTTGGGCTACAATTTGAAGTCAAATGTTATTTTGTAAAGTTTCCTTTTTTTGAGGTATTTAAAGGTAAATAAAGTTCGAAAGCCTGTAGCCCGTATATGAAATAAGTCAATATTTGAAGATTGAGTAGTTTTAACTTCAGTATATTGGTTTATTGCCGTGTTTGCAAACAAACATATACACCAGCCTACTTTTTGGAATGTGTGTTTGTAGCTCAGCAGTAAAAATACCGGGAACAAAAGGATAGATTTTCTGAAGAAATAAATGTGAGAGCCCTTAAAGAAAATAAAATGAAAGTAAAAAAAAAAACAAATAAAGAATTTAAAAAATGAAAAAAAGATAAAATAAGATTAATTAAAAGATATAAAAAAATAAAAATAATTACAAAATGGAAAAAAAAAAAATTAAACAAGTAGTCTGTCAAATAAATCCAAATTTAAGAAATTAACAGTTTAACCGTTTTTAAGAAGTATAAAAATTCACGGCTTTTTTGAAGGTTTATTGGTCAAATTAAATGATGTCGCTTTGAAATGCTAATACTGGAAATTTACCAAGTTTATTTTATCAGAAGCTTATAAGTATCGGAAGTGAGTAGCAGCGGAAGCTAGTAGAACAAGAAAATATGTTTATATTTTGTAAAGGGGGTAAATATTCGTAAAACTAGAGTTGATCTTAATGAAAATTACACCGTCAATGCGAAAATTTCATAGATTCCTATATAGAGAAGTTTCAAACCTCTGTCTGCGAGAATAAAAAATTTCGTATTTTTTGATAAGAATAGTCATAGATATAAGCATTACGGATGAGCAAATGACCATCAGGTCATTTTGCTCGTTGACATGATTTCGCGCAAATTTTTTATTCATTCATTATTTTTTAACCTTTAACCCTTAGTTTACCACATGCTGTGATTTACGAAAAAGCGTAATTTGAAAATAAGCACTTATTTTGCGAAAAAAAAAAAAAAAAAAAAAAACGCGCGTAAATCCTTCAAAATCGCAATCGTGATGCGGAAAAACCAAAACTACTCTTACTTTACCTTATAGAAGGTTGGTTTCAATCCATTTGCAGCTGCAAAGCCTCTACTATTGCTATGCAGAAAGAAAATAATGGTATTTACAGATATTTAAGAAATTCACGAAATTCCAAATTAGCTACTCACATTTTCCCGCACAAGCACTGATAAAAATCTTCGGCTAAATCGCTGCGGTTTTTCCCCAAAACGCAGTATGTGGCAACTAAGAATAAGCAATCACAAAAATGACACCAATACCGTCATTTCTTAAGACACTTATACAACAAAAAACAGGAATGAAATATGTTTTTCATATAAAAACTAAAACTAAGAGTATCCTAAGATCCAAATAAGGTACTAGAAAATGGTCATTTCACTCAGCATACTTCGTTTAAAGGTCAGACATAAAGCTCCGAAGGGCAAGCCTTTTTTAAAATCTAAAACAGCTGTTGAACTACTACAGCTAAACCTCAAGGTTTTGAATTTTGAAATAGAGTTAGTCTTTTTTTTTAAATACAAAACAGCTGTTGAATTACTACAGACAAACTCTAGCTTTAAAATGTTTAGATCTAGTTTTTTTTTATTTAAAGCAGCTGTTGAATTAATATAGCTAAACCTCGATGTTTTGAATTTTTAAATAGACTTAGTCTCTTTTAAATATAAAACAGCTGTTGAATTACTACAGCCGAACTCGAGGTTTTAAATTTTTACGTATAGTTTTTTTTTTAATTTAATATAGCTGTTGAATTAATACAGCCAAACCTCTATAATTTGAATTTTTAAATAAAGTTAGTCTTTTTTAAACACAAAACAGCTGTTGAATGACTACAGCAAAACTCGAGGTTTAAATTTTTAGGCACAGTTATTTTTTTTTTTTAATTTAAAACAGCTGTTGAATTAATACAGCCAAACTTCAAGGCTTTAAATTTTTAGAAATATTTTTTTTTAATCCAAAACAGCTGTCAAATTACTACAGCCAAACTTGGCTGTAGGTTTTAAGGTTTTAATATTTAATTAAATTTTTAAATTTTAGATATTGAAGTGAACCAGCACACAGGGTCGATGTAACGGAGAAGGATCCATGCTCCAAATGCCCAAAAATTCTGAGTAAAATCATAGTTTTAAGATTTCAAAAGTAAACTCTTTTTTTAGCACGCTTTTAAAATACAGCTTCATCTACCAGAAAAATATTCAGACTCTATGATGTGATTGTGTCAGATTCTATTGCTTTGTGGTACTATGCAAAACTTTGCATTTTACGTACCTGTAACAGCAGTTGCCTACTGCTAAGTTAAATCAAGCAAAAAATATTATTATTAAGACAAATACACAATATTAGTAGGCAATATATGGAAACTAATTAGTTTAATTAGTTAACTAATTAGTTAGTTTAATTAGTTAACTAATAACTAATTAGTTTAATTAAAGCTGTTAATACAAGCTTTCAAACCAATTTCTTGTCGTTTCAATTTTCCACTTCTGTAATACAAGTGTAAGGTTAAAAGCAAGGAAAACACATTAAACTAATTTACTTTGGCTTTTTTTTTTATCGACAAACGAAACTATGGTTTGGCGGCCATTATATTTCCATTAGTGTATTTTATTCTAATATAACTATTTCTATTCCCATGGAGTATACCTCGCGTAAATGCAGTATACTAATATACCCCAAGTATAAAAATGAAAGTATAAACTCATGAAACTTATGAAAATTCCTGAATCATCCAATTTTCTATTTTATTAACACATTCACGATAATCTAATATGACTCTTTCCTCCCTTATAGATTGTTAAAAAACTATTTTTACAACGTGTGTAGTGTAAATCCATTCAGCTGAAACGAACGGGAGTCATGAATGTTTTTCGGAGGGGGGGGGGATGGTATCAAGCACAAAAAAGGTGAATTTTCAGCATCAAAGCTTCAGATTATCCCCTCCTCCCAAAGGCTTCTGGCGAAAAGACATCAGCAATCTTGGGGACCTCCCTTTCGGCGTACAGGTAGTACGTTGCAGCAAATATTAAAGAACCATCCCCTTCTTGAAGGTGAGTAAAAGGTACTTACACGAACCTGAGACTGTCCAAGACTTCGGATTTGATCTTGGAGCTCCATCAACTGTCTTTGAAAGTGTAACCTTGCTTTCTCAACAGCTTCTAGACCAAGCTTAACAGCTTGTCTTTCCTTCTCGATCAATTCGACACGACGCGCTGAAAGACACGTAAAACTTAAAAACAAAACCTAAAATGAGGTTAGATAAAAAAAATCCAAGAGAGCTTAGATTAGCCAAATCCTCCAACTTAAACGAAAAAACGATGAGCCAAAATTTCGATAAAAACACCGTCCTTATTGTCTAATAAGGTCATTATCAAAAGTCATATGGGAGGAAATCCTTATGGCATTTTTGTCGGGCACAAGCTCTCTGTGGTAATAAAAAACATATCTTTTTTTCAACTCGAAAACAAATCTCAATTAAAAAAAACCATCTTCTAATCATAGGTCTAAAAGGATTGTTCCTCTAAACCCATGCATGACATCCGGACTTCTCAAAAGCTGGAGAAGGAAGAATAATCTCTGGAGAGCTTATAAATGCGCTACACTTTCAGCAGGGGCTATTCGTCTTTGTCAATTCAAGATCTACCGGAACATATATAATTCCTTGTGTAGGAAAGCCAAATCTCTGTATCTAAATATTTTGCTGCTTGTGGCAATGATATTCGTAAAACTTGGAAGGTAATAAATTCTGTACTTAAACCCGGTTCTCAATCTAGCTCTTTACCTATGAGTCTGGTCATTGGTGATGGAGCTGTGGAGGGTGAGCTTAATGTCCAAGAGGCATTCACTTCATTCTTCGCTAATATTGGTAAGAATATTACTTCAACAGTTACTTTGTCTCGGCCTAAGCCGGACTTTATATCTTACCTCGGGCCATCTTGTGTTAAGTCTATGTTTCTAGAGCCAGTAACAGTAAGTGAAATTACTAAAATTGTTAATGGCTTAAAAAAACCCGTCTTCATCTGGGCCAGATTCTATCCCTACTAAGGTAGTTAAATATATTCTTCCTTCAATAGTATTGCCTCTAACAAAACTTGTTAATCTTTTATTTGAATGTGGTGTTTTTCCGGAGGCTCTCAAGCGTGCTCGGATTATTGTTTTGTATAAGGGTGGACCAAGAAATGATCCGGCAAATTATCGACCAATTTCTATTTTATCAATATTTAGTAAAATATTTGAAAAGGCTATGCTTTCTCGTCTCCTTACTTTCTTAAAATCTAGAAATTTTCTTCATGATTTTCAATTTGGTTTCCGAATGAAGCACTCCACTGAACATGCCTGTATGACCCTTTTGAATTTTTATTCATTCTGCGTTAGATTCGGGATTGATTCCGGCTGCTGTATTCCTGGATATTCGTAAGGCTTTCGATTCCTTAACCCATGAAATTCTTCTATCAAAGATGCCTCATTTTGGCATAAGGGGAAGTGTTTTTTTTTTGGTTCCAGTCTTATTTGAAGGATAGGTTAATTTCTGTTGATCCACTTTTCCGGTCACCCTCGTTAGTGAATTTTGGTGTCCCCCAGGGATCAGTTTTAGGGCCTGTGCTATTTTTGATTTATGTATATGATCTTTATTATGTTGTAAAAAAACAGAAACTTATTAATTGCTGTAGACTTTGTCATCCTAAGCCTTCCCTTGCCCATAGTGGCAACTATAGTTCGGCTTCTTCTGATGTCCTTGTTTGTTTTGCTGATGACAGCACACTTGGCACTTTGGAAAACTGTGAATCCGAGCTTCGATTGAATTTGGAAAATTTGTTTGAGAGGGTGATTTTTGTGCGTGATGCTAATTATCTTACTCTAAATTTTTCTATGTCCAGTTTTTTTTTTTTATTTTTTCGCGTGTTTCTCAGGTTTATCCCCAGTTATCAGAAATTCATCAGCCAAATGGAATAATTCATAGATCTAAAGACCGATATGTTCGTTTTTTGGGCATTCTTGTTGATGAAAACCTATCTTTCAAACTCACATTGATTTTATTAAAATGAAGATATGCAGGAGTCTCGGTATTTTAAGGAAACAGACATACTTTTCCTGGATCAATTTTGAAATCCTTTTTCACTGCTTGAGCCAATCTTACTTTTCTTACTGTCCAATTGTGTGGATGTCAACTTTTCCTTCACTGTTAAAAGCACTTTCTAAGGTTTACAATAAAGCTAGAAACCTCATTCAGGAAACTAATCGTTCATTAGTTATAGCATTACTTGATCTTGAGTTACTATACATTCTTTCATGAGCATGTTTTATTTTGCTCAGCTTCATGGTGACCTCCCCAGGCCCCTAAGTGTTCCGCTATCTTTTACCTCTGATCAAAATAATTATAATCTTCATAATATGACAAATCATGTTCAAGTTCCATTTACTCTTTGCATAAGGTCAGATTTTAATCCTATAATGGCGTGTCATATTGTTTGGAATAAGTTTCCTGAATCAGCTCGAGGGTGCCACTCATTCGGTTTGTTTAAAAAAATTGTTAAAAATTCTTTGGCTTCGTAGAAGTTATTTTTATTTATGTTTTTATTCATTTTTTTTTTTTATTATTTTTTTTTAGTCTATTTAATCTAATTAAATAATTTATTTTATTTATTCTATTTTTTCTATAGTTTTCATTTTATCTTTAGTATGTGAGTAAGTGATCATTTTAAATTTTTCTTTTGTTTTTCATCCCTGAGTAAGCAATTCCTATTTCTTCCCCCTTTGTACAGGCCAATGAGGCTTTGGGGGAATAATAACATGTAATATTGTATGTGTATCTAATGAAGAATAAAACTTATCTTACCTTATCCTATTGTCTAATAATAATTCCACGGTCATTATCGAAAGTTATTTTTCTCTCAAAGATTTGTTTTCTCTACCTTCTCCACAGACAAGTGATGCTTTTCAGGTGGGGTAATAAAATGCATTTTATGTCAATTATCAAATTAAAGAAATGAACATAAAAAATGGTACTATATAAGACAGTGGAAAAAATAAAAAAATTCAATTTTTTAATAACAAGATAGATCCAAATATTTTAAATTCACATCCGGAAGCTTTTGTCAACGAAAAAATAATGTATACAGAAAAAATAAACAAAATTAAACATGGCATTTAAATAAAACGAAAAAAAATTACACATGTTTTTTTTATATTTTAATTTGTAAATGGAAAAGCAGTGTGGTCTAATAAATTACTTATGTTAATTGTGGGTTTTATTAAATAAATTATTTCTTATTAAATAAACCGTTTTGGTTCTTTTCGCTATTTTTTAAATGGCTGGGAAGGGTCGTCTAATGTTATGTTATGCAACTTATGCAATGTAATGTTATGTAGATGTTATGTTATGCAGCTGTGCGATTTTCCACTATGTTGTAGAATGTAAAGAATATGAAAATGGAGAATAGAAATGATTAATTTGAGTGAAAAGGAAGATTTAGGACAGTTTTCAGTGGGATTCAGTGGTGGTTCTAGGCCTGGGCAGAAGGAGGGGGGTGGGCAGCTGCAACCCAGTTTTCCTGACATCTGACATAAATTCCTTTCATTTTTAATTTTTACACTGCTTTGGTAAACCTTGCCCCTCCCCCCGACTATGAGGCATAAAACCCACTACTAGTAGGATAACCATATGAATTTTAATTGATGATGATTTTTGAAGTGTAGGAAAATAGACCTGTTAGAGAAAAAAGATGTTATTTGATGTTGATAGTATGATTAAAGTTGTATTGTTGATGTTTTAAAAATGAATGATTTTGTATATGGTGTATGTTTGAAAGAATTATGTAATGTAATTATGTAATTATGTAATTATGGAAATTATGTAATTATGAAACACTTACATGAATTATGTAAGTAATGCGTGATTAATATGCACATGGTTGATAAAAAAAAAAAAAAAAAAAAAAAAAAAAAAAAAAAAAAAAAAAAAAAAAAAAAATCAAAGGAAGGCAGTTTGTTCTTTTATAGATTGAACCTGAGAAGGAAGATACTTGCCTTATTGAAAATAGTTGCAATTGATGGCGACGTACTGAGAAGGAAGGTAACTCGCCGTACTGAAAGCAGTCTCAACTGAAATTACCATCATGATCAGATCAGACGAGCAATTGGGGTCGGAAACAATGGCTATTATGTCAATGAGTATAACTGAAATAAGTGTCTACTTTCAAGGGATATGTCACTCGTAATTATACCATTTGATTGTTAAAACAGGGCTTTTAAAAGTATAGCGAATGTCAACATGCCATAAATAAGTGATACCGTTGGATAATTTGCATCAAGGGAGTTAGGGATCTAGGTCGTTGGGAACATACTGGCTTTATTTAGTTTTAATTATATATATATTTTATTTATAACCCACATACAGCAATAGTATAAAGACGGAGTAATAATAAGATAAAAAAAGGAGAAAAATACCTAACCAACAAATATCAGTGAGGACAAAGGTGAGGAGACAAACACGCATAAGCTATACCCCTGTCATTCCTATTCCATATCTCTAGCTTTGAAATTATACTAGAAATGTCTAAATTACTCATACGAAACTGGTTTTTGTCTAGGGTAGAAAATAAAGAATGTTTTACCCTGAGTCTATTTAAATTAAAAATCTTACAAGTAGGGAAAAGATATGAATCATAAAGGACAGAATGGTCGTCACAGAAGGTGGAATAAAGATAGGCTTTTTCGAACAAAAGTCTTTTTTTATATCTCTCTCCATCAAGACGAGCTCGACTCTTATTGGCTCTTTTAAGAGAGAGAGAGGAGTGATGTCGTTAAGATCTGAAATATAAAGAACAGATTGGTTACAGAATATGGACCAAAGCTTGGCCAAATCCCGTCTATTGTATTTCATCGGTTTGCAATAATATAGCCAATATGGCTATATTAATTGGCTATATATAATTGGATAATAGCCAATCTGGACTTAGTATGTAAAAACTATTCAATTTATGATCGAATTACTTTAATAAAAAAAAAGAAACAACATTTTTATATGCATATATGCTGAATTTATGTAGAGAAAAAAAGTTTATAGTATAGATATATAGTATAGTATAGATATGAAGTATATAGTATATAGTAATATAGTTTAGTATAGTATAGAGTAATAAAGACATAAGGCATTAGAGCTTGTTTAAATCATCTGTTGAGTTAAAAAGTTCAAGCTTAAAAAAAATAATAATAATAATTCTCCAAGCGCGCTGCCTTAGATCATCTCAAAAAGCCCTGACATCTAAAATGAAGGCATAGCGGTTATTCAAGGTTAGGAGCACGAGGTAACAGTAAGAGTAGGCTAGAAGATTTTGAGTTCTGTTGCAAATACCATCTATTCACCTGCACCGTCTGTTCAATCTGCATCATCTGTTCAACGCAAAATTTATTTGTAAATAAAATAAAACAAAATTGTTATATGATTCAATTTACTTTAGATCCATTAATTAAATTAAAACCAATTAATCCTAAACACGTCACGAGTTTAATCCTCCCTATGCATAGGTTAAAGTTCCTTGTTAACATTGCAATCACTGAAAGATGAAAACCTTGTATTATATTAATTTGCACTTGTGAGCACGGTAGAAATTTGAGCATAGCGTAATCTCAGAAAAGGAGTAGCTTGAACTTTTTAAGGAAATACTACTACAGCGCCGCCTATTTTATGCCTGAACCTAAAACAATAAGTCTCAGAAGAAAATGAAAAACAAATACCAATGCTTAAATCAGATATCGAAAATTAAAACACATTATATATATATATATATATATATATATATATATATATATATATATATATATATATATATATATATATATATATATATATATATATATATATATATATATATATATATATATATCACTCTCTGATTTCGGGCACCAACCAATAATGAAAGAGAAAAACATCTCATTTTATTGTTAATACATAAACGTCATCTATTAAAAAAGCTCAGTTTTCAATAGACCATCATTATTTTTCTATAGCACTGTTCCCATTAGGCAATTTACAGACGAAACTCTACCCAAATCAGCCAATAGAAAAACTAATGTTCTTATGCCGCGTCGAAAAAAAAAAAAAAACAGTTTTCTGTATCTTCATTGGATGAACAGTTTTCTCTTATGTCTTTTTCCGCCCTGATCTTGAATATATTCTTTCAGTTTGGTACTCCGTTATCTCCCGGGGAAGAATCAGAGAATATTGAATCAATCCAAAAAAAGCTCTGCAAGTAATTTTCAAAGAAGATTCCATACTCCCTTCTTCCAAACAAAGCTTGTTGACAACGCTTGAGTGCAGGAGAGTTACATTGTGCCTCCATTTTTCAGAAAATGCAATAACAAACCCTTGCATTGAAAACATTTTTCCTAAAAGACACTCCCCACCCAGATTCCGCCCAGCTTGGGTTGTTGCTGAACCCGTTCCTATCTGATCCTGCATTCACTGCTTTACCTCCAGCTATTAAAAAACTTCTGTACCCTACATTACTGTAAAAATTAATTGTCACCAACATTGCCCCGCTACATTAGGGACGAACTAGGGCCTTTTCATCCAATATTTATTCTATTTCTTCTATTTAATCTTCTATTCTATTTCTTTCATGTTTTATTTCTTCTATTTAGCTTCTATTTATTAAATTCTATCTATTTACCTATAGTTCAATCCACAAGAAGACAAGTTGACGTCTCGTTCATTATTTATTATGTTATCATTAATTATTCGTTTTGATTTGTTTCTGCATCTTCGAGCCGGCTTTATGTGACATTTTGATTAAAACAATTTTTTATTGACCTATTTTGATTTTCTTATCCTTAAAGACGAATTCAACCCATCTGGGCGTGTGATACCTGATTTAAAAATAAAGAAATATCGTTCTTACAAAATCTTGTAAAGCTGTGCTTCTCACCTCACATGCATGTCACTAGCTCCCTTCCCCCTGCTTAAAAATCAGGGTCTCCTTTCTACAGGGGCTTGCTGATATCAACTTCAAATTGATAAGTGACAAAATATGCTTGGTCCATTTTGTGGGCTTCTAACGCCCCCAAAACGCTCTCCTCTTCTCCACAGATCGTGAGCTCTCGTTAGTCCACAGAACGGCTCCGAGAAGTTTGAAACTGATCGCAAAAATAAAACTTATTTGCCCAATTTTTGTCTTTGTCAGAGGTGGTTTTTAGGGGGAGGGGGCACTCGCGCCCGGGTGCAGAATTTTTAGCAGCACAAAATTTCAAATAAATAATCAAACAGTTATACTCATTTTGTAATTTTTGAAATTTTATTTTCATTCAAATATATTAGAGGGTGCGGTTAATAAATGAAAATAATTAATAAATTATTAATTAATTAACAAAAAGATAATTAAATAATTTAAAAGATAATTAAAAATAAATTTTTAATTGAGTAACAAATTGAAAATAATTTCGTCAATAAATGAAAATATTATTAAAATTTAGCCTCAAATTTTTATGGCAAACGTGGTTGGGGGGGGGGGGCTAATCAAGATTTTTCACCGGGTGCAAGAGAGGCCAGAACCGCCATTGGGATTCGTAATTGTGTCTTTTTTTGCTTGGAAGGAGAAGGGGGGGATATCCCTAACTGACACTTGTGGTGACCATAGCCGAAAAACTGACGCTACTTAATTGTTAGTTTGCCTCGAGCAGATTTTTGTTGCGATTAGTTTTATTAGTACAGTAGTAATTGATTTTATATGGCAGCGATTACGGGCAGAAAATCGTCTACTGCGGCAGAAGGTCAGCTTGCTGGAGACAGAGTCGAGTGAATTAGCTGACAGATGAATATGAGGTCAAGTTAGTCGTGCGGATCAAGAAGAAACAGCATTCCAACTTCAGCGAGAATTAGATGCAATGAGACAGCGGGATGCTGAGATGACTGCAAAACTTCAAAAGGGTGAGCTTCCAAAATAATTTTTTTACCGCTCTAGCACACGAAACTTGTATCTTGGGAATATAAATGCAAGTCCATATCGAAAAAGAAACTTTTTGAACGCTCAGCATGTGCAATTTTCTTTTTCAAAAATTTAATGGTTTCCTAAGCTTTTTTTAGTACTCTTTTTTTTAATTATTTTTTTTCAAACAAAGCTTTTTTTAATACGATATGATTTGTCAAAATGAAAGTATTACACAAGGAATATTGATGCACCCCTGGATCAGTGGCGCCAATGGGGGGGGGGGGGGGGGGAGTCAGGCGGAGTGTTGGCCTCCCTCTAGATTTTGAAAACTATGATTTTGGTATTTTCATTGATAAAAGCTGTTTTTTTTTGTATTTTCATTGAAAAAAATATCCCTCGCAGATTCTGAACTATATATTTTGCCCCTCGTCCCCTTCCAACATTTTCATGAATTGGTGCCACTGTCCCAGATATTATGCATTTTGGATATTGTGCTTACGTTTTTTTCCCAAGACGTGAGTTTTTGCAGCATATCGTTTCAAAGGAATTTATAAATTTTGGTCCGTCTTACTCTTCAGCTCTCCTATATTTGCTATTTATATTGGACCTTAAGTTACGCATATGCTTATATTTTATCGTTTTTTTTTCGCATTTTTCGCTCTTTTTTAGAACACCCATATCCTTTTTCTGCTTTTCTGTATCCTTTCTCTATCTCTAGAATTACATTGTTAGGCCTATATGTAGGATGCGGACGTGTCTACCAAAATCATAGACGTAGAATTCTCTTCACTTTTTCCCCTTTCTTTTTGCTCTTGTGATTGTGTTTTTGCTCTTTTCTATTCACTATTTATGTCCTAGTTTAAAAGTTTGAAATGAAAAAAAAACATTCAACGTTTTTTCTAACCAGCAAAATTTAAGAAGCCATACACTGCATGATATTTATATTGTTTTTCAAGGTACATTAAATATATCAGGGAACTTCTTAAAAGTTTTATTAAACATTTTTTTTTGGCTGTTTATTTTTCCTGTATATTATATTTATATAGTAACTTAGAGTATTTCTAGACAATTTCGGAATGCTTTTTATTAAAATTACGAGTTTTATGTTAACATATTCTGTAACATTAAAGAGCAGCTTTCTTTTCTGTCTTTTTTAATTCACCTGTAATGCTATTCATATTGAAATTTCGGGTACCTAAATACACCTTCTAAATGATTTTTATGAAATTCAGTTGCTTTTGATTTTTAAGTTCCACTGCCAAACTAAAGGGAGCAAATTTCTTCTATTTCTTCATTTTTCTCCCTTTCTCTTTCTTTTCGCTTTTTAGCTTACTTTTATTTGTTTTCATATTGGAGCTAAGGGTAACTGCAAACAACTTTGGACGTGTCTTACTAAAATCAGTGGCTTCCATTTAGAGGTTTTTTTTTTAGAAAAAAATAGAGGGAATGTGTTTTCCATGGCACTGTAGTGATATAAAGTGGATTTTCTTATCAGATATGCACACACTTGTCCAGTTTATTCTTGGTCTAACTATTTTTGTTTTCAGGAATAACTGAGACATGTTGAAGAAAAGAATAATCCATAGTCTGGTTCTCCTTCTTCGTCACTAGAGTGCAGCAGCGATGGAACAGGAATACAGTATCCTTCTTTGCAACCAGAACTTATGAAACAAAAAGAGGAATTGGTTCAATGTCTCCAAGAGCAGGTAGAATTATATGATTTTATGAAGACTTGATTTTATAGTTTTGTGATTATTTTGTTGGATGTTCTTTTGGTGTTTTATGAGGGATTCCTTCAAGGTTTTCAAGAGTGCGTTCAATCCCGTGATTAATATCAGGGGTGCGGAGTCGTCTGATATAATCGACTCCTACCCTGACTCAAAACGTTTCCGATATGTCGACTCCAACTCCGACTCCATTTAGCGAATATTTACTAAAACTCCGACTCCCCAATCACATTTTAAAACTTCATTTAACTAAATTGTATAAGTTATAGCCAACTTCAAATTTGTCTCCTGCTCGAGACATTTTCAATGTACCGACTCTAATTCCGACTTAAGGCGTTTTCAATATACCAATTCCGACTCAAGATATTTTCAATATACCGACTCCAACTCTGACTCCGACGCCACAGGGTTGTTTTAAAGCTTAATTTAACAAGATTTTATAAGTTATGACCGACTCCAGACATTTTCAATATACCGATTTCAACTCCGACTCTGTTCAGCAAAAAATTTACTAAAACTCCGACTCCACGAATTGGACTCCACAACCCTGGTTAATATTCATATAATTTATAACACTAACCTCCAAATATCGATCATATTGCATCAGGTGCATCAGGATAGGTTAGATTCACGGTGAATGGTAAGGACAACAAAAGAAGTAATACAAAAACTGTGTCGGATTTTCCAGGATTAGAGGTAGATTTACAATCAGGAAAGTATTGAGAGTCTTGAAGTAGGTTTTCCCCTGGAATGGGAAACCTAGCTTTAGAACTTTTACCATACCTGATACCATACCTTTCACCATAGCTTTAGAAATTTTACCATACTTTTTACAATAGCTTTAGAAATTTTACCATACGTAATTTTTTACCTTTTACCATAGCTTTAGACTTTTACCATACCTAGGTTTCCCCTGGAAGGGGGTGACTTGGTGGGCGTTAAACTGGAAGTGAATCCTTTGCTCTTTCAGTTGTTTTCATAGTTGTGTCTAATAGATATAAAATTGCTTGAATGGTAATGAAACAAGAATGTACCGTTTTCTGGTTTAGTAGAGGGAACAACTTTAAAAATCTATGTTTGAATTGCAATAAAATTATCCCTCTTGATTTCTGGGAATATTTCTGGATTGCGCCTAAAAGTAAAGAGTAATCTTAATCCCTAAAACAAGGAGAATTTATTCCATATAGGAGGGAAGCTGCCCCCTCCTCACCCCCCCCCCTCTTTTTTTGGTCCTAGAATTTTGGGAAGATGCTCGTTCAATTAGAAATTGAGAGTTCTAGTCCCTTTTTCAGAAGTGATTGGAGAGCAACCAGCCCCTATCCTAGAACCTTTTTTTTATATCTGGTACTTTTGTAGCTCCTTAGGACATCTGATCAACACTTCGAGGTGCCCATTTTGTCCAGAATAGTTGAAAATATCAATAAATGAGCCGCAAAAACTTTTTTCCTGATCAATTTGAAACTTACAGCCGTAAATCCTTGGGCCAGGGGGGAGGGATTAATACACAAAGAATTATTCAAAGGATTAGTCCCTCTTCTAGCAAAGGGGGCTAAAAAGCGCCGAATTTTTTCGATTGGCCTGAGCAGAATGAAATTTTTAAAAATATATTGCACCCCCTCAAAATGTTTTCCGTGGGGAGGAGTTTTCTAGGGAGGATTAGCCTAGCATCATAAGGAACATCTTAATAAAAGTAGTAACATTAGATTCTTTTTTTTTGCTACTTTCGAGTATTTCAATGCCAATATCCATGGGTGCCATAAGGCGGACAGGGGGCACCATTCCCCCCCCCCCCCCTCCTTGCTGAATGACCCTGCCTTATATTTTTTGTTTTGAGATTTGTATTATACAGCATTGGAAGTGCCGATTAGACCAGGTAAGCCCCAATAAAATTCAGCTCATGGGCGCTCGAGCTAATATCCCTTAGCTCAGCTCCACAAGATTTATGATTCTTCTTGAAAACAGCGGCTAAATTTAGAATCATCGGAAGGATCTATTATACAAGCCTAAATAAAACGCTATTTGTGTGTCGTGCAAATAACAGCTCAAATAGGGATACATTCTTTTGTTAGTTAGTAAAAACAATGACAAAATCTCTGAATATTTTGATCACATACATAGTGATCGTCATCAGCAGATGTGATCGAAATATCCAGAGATTTTGTTATTCTTTTCACTGTCTAATAAAAAATTCATGTATATTTGAACTGTTATTTGTACGTCATGGAAAAGCTGTATGGCCTTCGAAAACACGTCATTTTCATTTTTTTTTTTTACCATTTCGTTAATTTTGGTGTTTTATAAGGTTGACTTTTGCCAAAAGGAAATGGAGGGTATATTTATGTGAAACCTCTGAGACTACTTCTTAGTCTCAGATATATCCATTGACAAAGCCAAGAAGAAATAAAATGTAGAAAAGGATCTAAACTTACTTAGAAAATCGGAATATTGTCCTTTTTCCCCCGAATCTCAACCAATTTTTAACGTAACTTTGATCTAAAAAACCCTGTACACAAAATTTTAAACTTATGATGCGGTATATGGGTGGAACTGAGTCTCAGCTACATAACGATTAGTTTCAACTATGGTTATTAATTGTGGTCCAATCCCGCTTTCTATGCCTATAATCAGAGAAAAAATTGAGATGGCTAGGGCACGTTCTGCGGAAGAGGAATAACAGATTGCCAAAGATTATCTTTGTCGGCCAACCATCTAGGCTAAACGGAAAGGACGTCGTCAGTGGTTGGGGTGTGATGATGTTGTAAAGAAAGATTTAAGGGGAAATGGGAACTTCCTGGGAGGTTCTAGAGAGGTAGGCTTTCAATAAATTAGGATGGAGGAGGAGCGTGTGTAGCTGTTTTGGCCTCAGGTGGCTTGGTGCTGCGGGTGAGATATTTGTAGTAGGAGGGGAGCTGCCCCCTCCTCAACCCCCCCTTTTTTTGGTCCTAGAATTTTGGGAAGATGCTCGTTCAATTAGAAATTGAGAGTCCTAGTCCCTTTTTCAAAAGTGATTGGAGAGCAACCAGCCTCTATCCTAGAACCTTTTTTTTATATCTGGTACTTTTGTAGCTCCTTAGGACATATGATCAACACTTCGAGGTGCCCATTTTGTCCAGAATAGTTGAAAATATCAATAAATGAGCCACAAAAACTTTTTTCCTGATCAATTTGAAACTTACAGCCGTAAATCCTTGGACCAGGGGGGGGGATTAATACACAAAGAATTATTCAAAGGATTGGGTCCCTCTTCTAGCAAAGGGGGCTAAAAAGCGCCGAATTTTTTCGATTGGCCTGAGCAGAATGAAATTTTTAAAAATATATTGCACCCCTTCAAAATGTTTTCCGTGGGGAGGAATTTTCTAGGGAGGATTAGCCTAGCATCATACGGAACATCTTAATAAAAAGTAACATTAGATTCTTTTTTTTTGTATGCTACTTTCGAGTATTTCAATGCCAATTTCACAATTTAAATAGTATTCTTTTCGTTTTGGTTTGACGCCATTTTTGAAGACTTTTCAAATTCTTTTTTCAAAATTTTCCTATAAATTTGTTATCAGAATACCATTTTAATATTAAGATTAGTCAAAATACAAGTAATCATTCTCACATTCTTAAAATCAGTTATAAATGACAAATGTTTCTCACTCGGCAGTTTTTTTTAACGCATTTTTAAAGTTGTGGATACTCCAGAAAAGAAACCAATAATTACCATTTTTGTGCCGTATGGTACTTCATTTCGGTGCTGCACACACTTTCTGACGGTAAACACAATAAGATAACCAAGACTTCAAAGTTTCACCCCTCAATGCGGATTTTCAATGCTTTTTCAACTATAAATCTACAAAAAGTACGATGCTACGATCTTTCTACGACGTTGACTGCGTACTAGATCTAGTGACTTTGGGCGTGCTGCCCAAACTCTTGGATGCTATTAAAATTAAGAATAAGCATAATTCCCTGTGATCTAAAATTTGATTTTTTTTGTTTTTTTTTTATTTGGAATTTTAAAATTTAAAAAAAAGACAAAAATAATAGTAGGTTACCAGCAGTTCAACAATGTGAGAGCTATTCATAAAATATGACTACGCTTCAATCAATAACATACAATTTAATTGAAAAATTGTAATATCAATATCAAAAGTATCAATAGTTGTAATAACAATTAATGTCTTCCGGTAAACTCCATCAGCACAACAGCAACCTTATAAGAAAATCGAAATATATTTTCTTGTGATTATTATCGCTTCTAATCAGCAGTTGTACCAAACCTATCATGCTCAAGTCATCCTCAGGGCTATACTGTGGTGTTTATCCTCCCCATAGTATAGTGCAGACGGTTTGATATCATCTATTTTCCCTTCTTTTTTTAGTTTTATATTTGTGTTTAAAGCTTTTTTCCAATAGGCAATGTTTAGAAGTCCTCCAAAAAAAAAAAACGTCCCCCCAGATCCCAAATCAAATTCCATAGTGAAAGATACCCATCCTGGCTGGGTCAAGCACATTATCTGAAAGTTCTAATGATAGCTCCAATTCGGAGAATAGGACAATGATAACTGTAGGTCCTAATGCAACCATAAACGATGATAATGGGTTTCAAGAGGTCCTCTCTAGAAGCTCTAAAAAAAGGAAAAAAATCTCCCCAATTAAAAGCATTTCCCCCTCTCCCTGCCCAAGATCCTCCCTTCTAAAACTTAGGAATTTACCTTAAAATTACTCCCACTACCCCCTTTGAAATAAAAATGATCACTGCAATAAGAGTTGCAATTTTTAAATTGCTAAAATCAATGTTCTCTCTTAGCATTAACCGTGATGGATCTCTGCTAGTAGCTGTAGAAGATCAGAAATCAGCAGATACAATAATTAACCTTAAATCCCTTCTGAATATCCCAATTATTGCATCTAATTGGAACCCAAAACAATCACCAACAAAAATTGTAGTTTATAATGTTCCCCCAGAGATATCTACTCAGGAGTTAAAAGAAGGCCTCTCAGATAGGGCTGGAAACACAATCCCAGTTGAGGATGTTACCCAACTTGGAAAACCTAACTCTACTGGCCTAAAAACTAGTAGATCCTTCTTATTCACACTGAAGGATAAAATTGATATCCCAGAAAAATTATTCCTATTTGGGCAAATCAAACCACACAAGGAATACAAACCTAAGCCTATTCAGTGTCAGAAGTGTTTCAAACTGGGACACACGACAAACAAATGCAATGAAATTCTCCAAGAGTGAAGTAATTGTAAATCTTTCCATCCTAAAGAGCTGACAACTTGCAACAACACCCAGCCTACATGCATCAATTGCAAAGGCCCACATGAATCTAAAAATAAATCATTATGCCCTGCATACAAGAAAAGAGCTCTAACACTCCAAATATCAACAGAGAAGGCCATCCCATACCCCTTTGCAGCAATGGAAGCAAAATGCTGCCCAACAATACCAAATAAAGCCTGTAATGAAACCAACCAAAACCCCCAAGTCAAATGCCCCAAATGCATCAAGCACCCCATATAAAACAATATCTTCTAAGCCCCTAGCTCAAATCCCTATCAGAAGGAATCACCAAGCCAACAAGCCTCGTTTTCCGGTGAGATGAGGCCAGCCTGGCCCTCCCTCCCAAGAAGAAACAAACCAGAAACACTACCAGGAATCAATCCCTTAACCAACAAACAGGATGCACTACCAAAAATGCAATCCCCAAATATATGCTTATTCATTCTAAACTGTGATGCAGTTCAGGCCATGAACATACATCAACTACAGAAAACAAAAATTATTGCAGAATTGGCAAAAATCTACATCCCAGATGATATGCTCATTCAAGCAAAAAAAGATCTTGCTTTACTTTTAACAAAGCTGAACATTGATACACACTCATATGAAGAATAAATCAACAACATAACATTTATCAATACTCCAATGGAATGTAAGATCACTCACAGAAAATAAGCTAAATGAACTAATATCATTTATGAATAATAATTCCATTAATATTGCTTGCCTCCAGGAAAATCATTTAACCCAAAATCAACAAATTAAGTCTCTGGGATATACTATCCTGAGAAAGGATAGATCTTCAGAGAGAAAAGGAGGTGGTGTAGCTTTATTAGTTAATAATAATATAAAATTTTGTTGCATCAATTTTCCAGATTTTGCAAATGATGTTGATGTAATTGGTATCAGTGTTTGGCTGAATAATTTAAAAACCTACATAATAAGCTTTTATAACCCTAATGGCCAAACTACAGATGCCAAGGATTTCTTTAATTATATAAATAATTCTAATATGTTAAAAAATATCATTATTTGTGGTGATTTCAATGCCCACAGCCTTTTGTGGGGGAATAAACCAGCAAATAAAGCTGGTAAATTTATTGAGCATATGACTTCAAATAATAATGAATTAGCTGTTGCTACCCCTCCAAACCTGAATACATATTTCAACCCTAAAAGTGGCAAATTCTCCACAATTGACCTACAGATTGTATCTTTAAATTTTTTGAACAAAATTTACATAAATAAAATTGATAGTCTATGTACAGACCACTTTGCTATAGTTTGCTCCCTAAATGAACCTGCTGAAACTTCATCTCATACCTCCAAATATATCAACACTAAAGCAAATTGGTCTATTTTCCAAATAATAAGCTAAATGATGAAATTACAAGTTTCACCCAAAGTTCATGCATTTCTAACACAACAGTTGACACACATGCTGAAGCGTTGACATCTTTACTAATAAAATACAGCTAATCATGCTATCCCCAGGACAACACCTAAGAAAACATTCCCTAAACAAATTCCTAAAGCATGGTGGACAAATGAGTGCCTAAATAAATGGAGGATAAAAAAGGCAGCTAGGACAGAATTCATAAAAAAAAACCAACACCTACTACATATTTAAAAAAATTACAAGCAGAATCTAATCTAAAAAGGACTATAATAGATGCTAAATATAAATACTGGAATAATTTTGCAAATAATCTCTCCAGAGAAACGCATGAGCCAATTATACATAAAGTCATAAGCCACATATGTGGGAAAAAGACTTCTCCCAACCCACTCCTGTATGAGCTTATACATAATAATACCCATTACGACAATGATATTGAAAAGGCTAACCTATTTGCAACTCTTTTTGTTAACAAGCTAACATCAAATAATCAAAGCAAACTGTCCAAAATTCCTATGAACCCTAGTTACCAACCACGCCCAGGATCCGAGTACATAACTAATCCATTTTCAATCCAGGAATTGAATAATGTAATACATCATATTAGGTCCAAAACTAGCAGCAGCTATGACAATATACACCCTACATGGATAAAGAATCTCACACCTTCATACAAACAAGAACTGCTAAATTGTTATAATCACGCTTGGGCATCTTCTAGGTTCCGCAATATATGGAAATGTTCGTCCCTCCTACCAATCCGAAAGAAAAATAAACCAAAAGATAAACCTGAGTCTTATAGGCCCATAATGATTACACCTGTGATGGGAAGATAATGGAGAAAATGATTTATCACAGACTCCTCTGGTTTGTTGAGAAAAATAACATGATCCCACACACTCAAACTGGATTCAGGAAATACCACTCCTCAACAGATGCTTTCATTTTGCTAACAAATGCAATAAATGAATCTTTCTCAAAAAATAATATCCTAGTGGCAGCTTTCCTAGATTTTGAAGGAGCATATGACAATGTGAACCACCAAATCCTTTTAAATAAACTTGCAAACCTTGGAGTACCTCCTAAGCTAGTATCCTTTATTTAATCCTTCATAGAAGTGCGAAGTTTCACTGTTTGTGTTGGTTCAGCCTCTTCACTTCAAAAGACAATATCCAAAGGCCTACCTCAGGGAGCAGTCCTCAGTTGCCTCCTATTTGCCCCATATCTCTGGGACATGAACCTACCCCACACGAATCTACAATATGCTGATGAGCTGGTGCTATGGTCATCTGGCAACACCTTTCAGATAGCACAGTCAAATCTGCAAAAGTCACACTTTTCCAGTTTGAAAAATTCTCTCAACATTCAGATTTACCCATTGCACCCACCAAGTCAAAAATAATCCAATTTCACCGGAAGCGAAACCATGTTAATGCAAAACTAACTCTAAATAAAACAACTATTCCAGAAGATAATAATATTAATTACCTAGGTCTCATGCTTGACCAAAAACTTAATTTCCACCTCCACATTTCAAACACAATAAAAAAATGCTATAGAAAAGCAAATATACTAAAAAGACTTCTTTCCACACCCTGGGGTTGTAAGGAGAAAACCTTACTCCAGTTTTATAAATCACATATAAGACCCCATATTGACTATGGGCTCATTGTCTATGGTGCATGTGCAAAGACCCAGATGCAAAAAATGAAAAACAACACAAAATGATATAATACGTCTTATATTTGGTCTTAGGAAACCCACAAGCACCAAGTTTCTGCTTATGGATAGTGGATTAACAACAATAAGGGAGAGACGTAGCTTTCTCTTGATAAAACATATTACAAAAATTGAATCAAATAGCTCACACACATTACATAATTGGTTAAGAAATCCAGCCATGTATAGAGGAATTGCAGATGAGTATGCCAATATTCAAAAGAAGTTCCCTGTACCAGCAAAGTCTATTGCACCTACTTTCCCCCAATCCCCTCCATGGAATTGGTCATTTCCCATAATAAATACTGAATTTTCAAAATGGAATAAAGATTTAACCCCCATTGCTTTTGTCCAGAAAAAATTTGCAGAACTTAATACAATTACCTATAAAAATCACTTCCAAATATTTGTTGATGGGTCAAAAATGTATGAGAAGGTTTGCAAGTGGTGTTTTTCCTTCCTCACCTGAAAATTGCAATGGGCGAGAGATTATTTAATAATTTATCTATAATGTCTGCCGAGTTAAATGCCATAATCATGGCATTAGAACACCTTAAGCAAAACCAATCTTTGATTGAAAATTCGAATAATATTATCATCTATTCCGACTCTTTGTCAAGCCTTGAGTTGCTGGCCTCAGCTCCTCAATATAAGTTGGACATTGACACTTATCATTGTCACAGTATTATTGATAATCTTGCTTCAAGTGGCATAAAAACTTACTTTCAGTACATTCCTAGCCACTCTGGCATAAGTGGTAATCATCAGGTTGATGAAATAGCAAAAAATGCTATAAATATTGACCAGCCAAGTGGGAGACCAATCCCAATTAGAGATATTTACCGAGGGAGGCTATCAGATATTAATTTTAATAAAGATTAATCCTATCCTTTCCCCCTTTCCCAATAAGTATCTTTCTAAAATTTATCATAGAATTCGTTCTGGAACAAATGGACTAAATTTCCTTGCATTCTCATATAAGCTTTCTAATTCAAGTGGTTCAATTCCCCTGTCCCCTCTTTGCAGCCATTGTAATATGAATAATGAAACAATTGACCATTGCCTATTTGAATGTAATATGCTGACGTCTGCACAACATACCTTGCTTTGTAAACTGTTAAAATACTTCAAACACCACAAAATCCCACTATCAGCCAAGAGCCTAGCCAACTATACCTGCACACAGAGCATAGAAATAGACATCTATCATCTTATATTTGAACTCCTAGAGTCGAAAGATCTGCTGAAAGATATCTGAATATATCTAATAAATATGAGGCAATCAAGCCAGTAGCTCTGTAGCCCACAGAGTGAAGCAAAAGGAAAAGGGCTAAATAGTTTTACTGAAAAGCCCGCTTGCTGTTAAAAAGAAGAAGAAGAAAGGTACAATATAAAAAAACGTGGCTTCCCATATCAAAGTACCTTAAAAAGGCAGCAGGTACTGGTTCCTCCTGATCCTTCTGTCTTCAAATCTCATCCACATCATGAAAATTATGACACATGCAACAATAGTAATCCAAAACATAAAGTGGGAGAAAGAAAACGATACAGGAGAAAACTATAGACGAAATATGTGACCCAGAAGGAGTAGGCCACTGCTCCAATGATTCCGATAAGAATGATGGCCACCAGAAGTGTAGGCACAAAATTGAATTCTCCCAAGGAGAAGTGTATGAACTTATCATGAGAAAAGAAGAAATTAAAGATTTGGATCTATTGTCAACCCAGCCCAGAAAGAAGAGGGGTCAATGATCTGATTTTCAGGACACTTGCCTTGATTGTCTACAGTTGATTGATTAAATCTAACATAACAATGGACCTTGTTCATTTCAAATTCTGAAAGTTTTTTTTTCTAAATAACAAAACTATAGGATAACTTCCATAGTTGCTGTCTGTTAAAGGTAATGTCTCATGTTTAATTATCAATGTTGTGGCCAAGATTTGTAGACTATTGGCTGATTAAGATTAAGATTGATAATTCTGAAAATTAGTAGTGGTCAAGATTAAAGTCTCAGCTGCCAGGTAAAGGACATACTTCATTCTAATCAGAGATACAGCTCAGATTAGGCACTGGCCAATCATTAGGAGTCTTATTCTATAGGCCTAGGCTACAGCAACAGTAACAAAGAAATCAGACATCAAAGCAAGGGTAGCTCAACTATTTATCATTCCTGCTCTTCTGGAGTAAACACTATAAAATATAGCAAAGCTTATTAAAGCACTGAAAAAATATTCATCTTTATCATTTGCAAATGGAGACCATTAAACTTTACCCACCACCTCTCCCTCTCCCCCCCCCCCCCCCCTTAATGTGTAAACATGGGATATGGCTCAAATTATATATGCAACTGCTACTATGAACAACTCACTACAGCACGATTCTGCTCAAGGCCAACACAGCTGTGCATTCTTTTCCATCTCAATGTATTCAAAGCTTCCCTCTTTACCCCCTCCCAATATCTATCAATTTCCTTTAATTTTTTTTTTCTTACAACCTCTTCCTATCCCCTTTGGGCACTTACTTTACTTACAGTACCTGGGTACTAAGGTAGGGTGTTTTACCCTATTAACATAGAGGCATTGATGATTTGACATTGCAATTTTTTTGAACCACTGTCAACATTTTTCCATCAAAATAGGCTAACTCTGGTTAGTTGTTACTTGGAACGCCATCTCTTGATGCCATTATTATTTTTGACAGTGCAAAACATGGACACTATATCTAATACGCCCAAATAAGAAAAGAATATTCAATTCAATTAGTTTCCTGTTTTTGACAACAAATGAGCTCCCAACAATTTTTTAGCTATGTAAGGTTCAAACTGTCATTACTTGGATCTTTCTTAGCAAAAAAAAAAGCTGGGATCAGCACCAATAATCAAAATACATCTGATCTTCTCCAATTTGTAGCCACATTGGCTTTTTCTTGATAAGATGAAATTAAAATGGCAGCAAATATTATATTGACAAAACCCTTTTCCAAGAGTCAAAAATTCTTGTCTGATGTAGTGGAATTCCAGGCCGACTAAAAATGTTCCTTCAGCCAAATTCAAATGTGGATATTGGCATCTATCCTGAGATTCATTTCTTTTGAGAATATCTTATAGTAACCTTGTTGAAATTTTTGATAGACAGCTACAGGCCCTGTTGAAATATAGGTGACAGTCAAAAATTCACTGAACATGTAAAACAGATATACAATTGGGGTCAAAATTAAAGGGTCCTCTGACAAAAACATAGTTGTCAAATTTACAGATACTTTCTCTACAATTAGAGATTTTGATGATTATCATTTTTAATAATATTTCACATGAAAAAAACATAAAAAGGTTTTTCTTTTCTAAATCGTAGTTTTATTGATTTGATGCTAGATTTTTTCATCATCCAAGGAACAGCCACTTGACCTCATACTGTGTTTCATATTTTTAAGCATTGGACTTGGTTGATCACACAACCCTAATTCATTTATCACTGAATAACTTTGAAGTAGACCCTCTCTTAATAAATTGTGTATGTTTTCTTTCAAATAAATCTCAAGTTGTAAAGTACAAAACTATTCTCTCTGAAACCCTCCCTAATTAGCATGAAATTCCTCAAGGAACCTTGTTAGGACCATTCTTATATCTAGTATTGATTAATGAAATTAGTAACAGATTCCTTCAAAGGTGTTAATATGTAGATTACCTGCTGATCCTTGAAGTATGTCATCAAAACATCAAAAGTAGCCCCCTCAAAATCCTACGCATGTTTTGGATGAAGCTAAGAATTTATGTATGAAAGTAATTTCCACCAAGTCTAATATAATGACAATTAACTTCTTAAAAATTCCTGAAATCTACCCCTGTGTTCTTAGACCCTATGCCACCATAAATACCAGGGAAACATGTTAAACTCCTTGGTGTTTCAAATTTCTAATAATCTTAAGTAGGACATGCATATTTCAAGGATTCTGGACCTTCCAGACTGGATAGTTAAAACTGAAATTTTTAAAGTGGATTAAAATGGTAGATTAATTTTGAAATGGCCAAATGCTGACAACATTTTCACTGTGAACAACAAAGAAATGTGGACTGTTAAAGCTGAGAGGAAGTGGGCCATTCCAGATAGTGAATGGTATTCTTGTGGCATATATGCAACACTGTGGAAAAAAGAAAAGAGTCATATGACCTATTTTGCACAATTATTCTCCATATGATTATCTAATTTTGTCCCTATACATCAGAATTTTAATTAGTTTTTTTGCTTCCACTATCTGAATAGTGTTTTATATATTTGTACATTAAAGAAAGTTGTAGAGAAGGAAAGAAATAAAATATAAAGAATAAACATGTTGAACGCATCAGGATCCGCCCACAAGCATTCCCCAAGTATTTCCATGCGTGTCAAATTGGGTTCTGACTTATGTCAAAAACAGGTAATTTTTTTGTTTTGTCAAATTGGAAGGTGAAAATGCTCCAATTTCAGAAACTTGGCGTTTTGTACCCTTTTCTGATGAAACTTCAAACTTCTAATCAAACAGTTAAATTCCTAGATGCTTTTCTTGCATATTGAAACCCTTTTCAAACCAAAAGTCTTTAAATTAAGCATTCCAGAGTAGAAAAAAGTGTTTTTTTTTTTTTTTACTGTCAAATCATCAGTGCCTTTACCCTAGACAGATGGCTTAAAAAGGATAATCCTTGGCAATATGTCATCTCTTCTTTTGTTCATTGCTCATTGTTCCAAGCTGACCTAGCTGTCTCAACCTTTCTCTCATTATAAACCTAGAAAATGGGGTTAAATTAGGAATTTTTCAACATAATTTAGCTAATATTAAATTAATTACATCAGTGATGTCTCTTCTTATACTATTTTGTAGGGTAATGATTATTTGTGGGGGAAATTCCATTTTGCCCCCTCAATGGCCCTAGAAGATAAAGCAGTGCATAGTAACCAAAAACCAAAAGTTTAAAAGCATGTTTCAAAAATGAATTGTCTAGTAAGGAAAAAATTGCAATTTGCAGTTGATTCAAGAATGGTAGTTATTATTTTGCTTAGAGTTAATAGTAAAATGTAATTTTGACAATAAAAATTGAAGGAATTTTTAAAAAGAGTCTGAAACCCCTCAAAAATAATCACAACAAAACTGAAATCATTTTACAGTATATTGATACTGCAACTACAATCAGCTTGGCAAAGGATCCACTGCCATATAACATGTCTGTAGAACAATTGAAGTCTATAGCCTAATAATCATCATAACCAAATTTAGGATTTTATAGAAGGATTTAATAATCATGCTGATATAGTGATGAAGTTGTCAGGCTTGCCCTGAGGGGGAGGGGGGGGGGGGGGGGGGGGGGGGGGGGGGGGGGGGGGGGGGGGGGGGGGGGGGGGGGGGGGGGGGGGGGGGGGGATATATATACCCAACTATCAGCCAGCAAAATGGAAAAAAAATCATAAAGGAACAACAACATCATAGGTTCTGGGTAATCACTTATCAGGGCCTTGTAGCACAATTAAATAAGAATATTTTTTGCCCTCTCAAATTTAAGAGAAGCAAAAAATGGAGCTCTGACACATGGGATGATACTAGGCATCATGAGGGATTGGCTCAACTAGTCTCTTACCCTCGTATGTTGAAAAGATATCCGTATCTGAATTAAAACAAAACTTGACCCATGACATAGTCCCAAATTACTCTTGGCTTAAGATGCAAAGGTTTACAGTAACGATTATGGTATAAATCTGAGGGAAATGCAAAGTAAGTTGTCCTGGATCCCACCCCATGGGACAGTTGAATGAGGAACAAGTGTTGATGCTGAATTGAAGGTGAAAATTGATTATAGGGCCACTGGAATCGGTTTTGGGGGAATAGTCTCTAACTGGTAATTGAAAAGAGTATTTTCCAGGCACCATAGTTTTTGAAGACTATGCCTTAGTAAGGGGATCTTAACTGGCCATGTTAGGCCACCATCAGCTTTTAGTGGAAGGGTATCATTTCTGACCTCCCAACAGAAACTTCTCCTCCCCCCTAAACAGGGTCAGCCTCTGAAAGTTGATAGGATAGACCTCAAACTCCTTTTTAGGCTCTCCCAATGCAACCACATCTTCAATGTAACCCAACTTTTCTAAAACCTGTTGTAGTCCTTCTAATTTTACCTCCTATTCATCTCCGCTTCCTGCCAAGAGGATGGAGACCACCTCTTCCCCCTTAAGCTATTTTCTTCTCCTGCAGTTTAGAGCTAACAAACACAATTTGCCTGAATATTACTGTCTGCCATTGTAGACTTAATTTTCATATTTTATCTCTGTTTTTCTCTTTTTACTTTTTCTCTGTTTTTCCACTAAAATAAAGCAATCTTCTTGAAATGTGAATTGGGACTCTAGTGTCTGCTATCTCAGACTAAAATTTTAAATTTTATTTCCTTTTTGCACCCTTTTTCTCTCTTTTAGATTTTTTTACTTTTGCCAAAGAAATAAATGACTCATCACTGAATGGGAACTGAATTCCCCTCATTGGGTTTTTCATATTGAACTTTTTGAAGAATAGCATGCATTCTAAATATTTTTTCAACGTTGTCTGCCACACTGAGTGCCTATCAATTGGCCCCTCATCTTTGGGATACAAGGTTTAAAGTTTGATATTTTCTGAAGGGTAAAGCAAAAAATCTTGTCCCCCCACTCCCCTATGGAAAGCCAATCCCTCCCTACTGTTATAGAGGTCGACTGTAGGGATAAAAGACTCTCAGTGTTTCCAAAACCTGCCTCTACAAGAATGTATAGTGCAAAGCGGGCAGTAGGCCTGCTTTTAATGTTCTTCTTCTGACTGTACCATTTTTCTGTGCAATTTCAGTGCTTATCCAAGCTGACAGACAAGGGTATTTGTATCCATAGCAACATACTGTTGTATCTGCCAATTGTCAATATGGTTAGTCTCTGTTCTATCAATGAGGTCAGTTTGTATACAAGCTTGATTGCTTCATGAATCAATGGTCATTTCTACTAACTGTCCATTTAATTTTCTGTGTATTTTTGCAAATTCATTAATTTTTTTTATGATTATAGGCTGTAGCCCAAGCTGTTGTTTAGTGGTTTTTCTAATCATCTGTATTGGGGCACTATCTAACAAAATACCCTGGGGAGTTAAAATGGTTGTAAGTAGCTTCCGTTTATTTTTGTTGAAATCCTAATAGGTAGATCATAAAATTATTAGTTAGAAAATGTAATTATAAAAAGATCCTCAATTAAAATTAATTTCAGATGTTGAAAAACTTTGGAAAGAAGAAATTACAGGAATGCCATCTAGTGTTGTTGAGAGTCTAAAAAAAGTGACACCCCCCAGTGGTCTTCTATCATTTGAAAGATTTTGTGCCGGTCTTAAGATATGGTTACTTCGTCAAAGAGCTACTTCTCGTGTCCTGCGTCCAGTTTCTGCTCCTGATTTAATGAAAGAAGCCAGTAAAGTGGTTCCGAACATGGCTACTGTCCATCCAGTCATTTCTCATCAGAGGGCAATGTCAGTACCATTACCAGACATTCATCCAATAAGTTCTGATATGAATACTCGGATTTCTGGAGACTATAATGCAACTGAAGGACCTCCCAAGCCTCCAAGGTATAATATTTTTTAATATACTGCTTTATTATTTCGTTTTTTAATAACAGTGTATTAGTTTAGATATTTAATATATATTGGTGTTTTATCATAAATTGCACAACAGGCTACTAGCCAAGAGCAGGGGCTGTGGAGTCGGTTATAAGTCATAGCCGACTCCGACTCCATTCAGCAAAAATTTACTAAAACTCCTCGACTCCGACCCCAAAGCCCTGTTTTACAGCTTCATTTACCTAGATTTTATGAGTTATAACCAACTCCCACTCTAAATCTGACTCCAGATGTTTTTCAATTTACCGACTCCAATTCCATTCAGCAAAGTTAACCATAGTTTTGACTCCACAGCCATGGCCAAGAGCCTGTTGGGTGATAGCAAACAAAGAAAAAAACATAGTGTATAGTCCCTCAACACAAGACTTAGTCCCCTTCCCCTCCCAAAAAAAGTCATGAAAAGTCTCAATTTGGTCCTTGAGCTGTGGGACAAAACAGAGTACACTTTCCAAACTCTGTTACAGTTCCCACCTCTTAATGAAAGCTATTGACTGAATACAGTCTCTTGACACTGTAATGATATACTGATGTATCAACAGGGATAAAAATAAAAAAATATTAAAGTGTTTACTTCCTCTGATCATTGGAAACCAACTGACTATGGTTGTAAAGTGCTCTAGAGTCATATAGGTGTTTCCGGTAATAAAATTATGCAATACTTTCTAGATTTATGATTTGCTTTGAGTTATGGGTGTTTACCAATTAAACCTATATAAAGTAAGATAAAGAATGACACCAGTGGCAAACATTGCCAAAGTTAATAGTTATGGCCATTAAAATTCATTTCATGCAGTTAGGTGGTGGAGTTAGTCTTTGGTGTGGTTGTTTGTTAAAGTAAAGAAGGGCTCGTTTATTATTTCTTATTATTCTTTAAAAAAAAAATCGGCAGTAAACCGAGGGCTTGGGGCCAAAAAAAATATACAAGAAGCACGAAACAATGCCTACAAATCTACGGTGCAATCATAAAACAAGACACTTATTAATATAACTATTATAGTAAATCGAACTACTTGGCATTAAATGAAAATTGCATCAATACACTCGTATACCATTAAATACTAAATGCTCGTATTAACTTCAAAGAGGGCTCATGTGATTGGAAATTGAAAGTTCTAGTTCGCTTTTTAAGAGTCAAAAAGAGATTGGAGGGCACCTAGCCCCCCCCCTCCCGCCCTCCACACCCTTTTTCCTCAAACCCATCCAATAAGAACTTTGAGATAGCCTTTTTTTTAAATAGTTCAAAGACCATATAACGAAAACTCCGGGGTCGAAACAGCCCCCCAGGGCCCAAGGGCAGGTGTTGTAATTTATGCCCTGGGGGAATATATGGTTCTTATTGAAGGGATGTTCGTAAAACTTCAGGGCTCATTTGACGGGAAATAGAAAGTTCTAGTTATTTTTTTTAGATTCAAAAGAGATTGGAGGGCAACTAACCCCCCCCCCTTTTCTAGACCCTTTTTCCCATATGAATCCAATAAATTTTTGAGATAGCTATTAAGCTAAAAAATTGCTCTAAAAGTCATATAAAAAAAACTCAGGTGTCGTCACAACCCCCAGGGCCCAGGGGCAGGCGTTGTAAGTTATGCCCTCGGGCATATATAGTTCTTATGAAAGGGATGCTGGTATAAGCTTCAGAAAGGGCTCCTTTGATTGGATTTGATCTCAAAGTTCTTATCAGATGGATTTGAGGAAAAAAGGGCGTGGAGGGGGTGGGGCTAGGTGCCCTCCAATCTCTTTTGACTCTTAAAAAGTGAACTAGAACTTTCAATTTCCAATCAAATGAGCCCTCTTTGAAGTTAATACAAGCATCCCTTCCATAAGACCCATATATGCCCCCAGGGCATAACTTACAACGCCTGCCCTCAGGCCCCGGGGGGTTGTGTCGACACCGGAATTTTTGTTATGTGATCTTTGAACTATTTTTAACAAAATAGCTATCTTAAAACTTTTATTGGATGCATTTGGGAAAAAAGGGTTTAGGGGGGCTTACATGCCCCCAGGACATAACTTACAACCCTTGCCCTGAGGGCTGTGGGGAGGGGGGTTGTTATCCTCAAAGACCTAATTTCCTGAATTGTCAACTATGTTGAACAAAATGGCTGTCTCAAAAATTTTGATTGGATGTGTTTGGGGAAAAGGTGGGCATAAGAGGGTGGTTAGTTTCCCTTCAATCACTTTCGACTATTAAAAAGGGCACTAGCCCCTTGAATTTCCAATTGAATGGGTCCTTTTTGAAGTTTCTACGACAAAGCTTTCTATAAAAACCTTATATGCCCCCAAGGAATAACTTACAACCCTGCCCTGAGGACTGTGGGGGAGTGTCCTCTTCAAAAGCATAATTTCTATCTGGAAATCAACTATGCTGAACAAAATGGCTATCTCAACATTTTGATTGGATGTGTTTGGGGAACTGGTGGGCGTGGAAGGGGTGTTAGTTGCCTTCCAATCACTTTTGACCCTTAAAAAGGGCACTAGAACTCTCGACTTCCGATCGAATGACCCCCTTTGAAGTTTCTACGACGACCTCTTCCATATTAAGTGCCTCTGGGAAAGAAAAAAATAGTAAATAATAAAACATTGGAGCCGTATGGCCTTTACTATAGGCAACGCTATAGCGTTTGCCTCTGAAACCCAAACTGTGCGGGTGAAATGAGGCTTCTTTCGAGTTGGCTTCTGTAATATACCATCGTGGAGTAAAGATTCTAGTATTTTGCATGTAATACAGGTTAAACTGATAGGTCTGTAGTTACTTGGATCTGATTTGCTTCCTTTTTTGAAGAGTGGTATCACCGTTGCTTGTTTCCATCTATCAGGCAGGTTCCCTGTTTGTAGCGACTTAACAAAAATTTAGTGCAATGGCACTGCAATTTCCTGTGCCAGCTCTTTGAGTACTCTGGGATGTAGGCCATCTGGACCTTATGATTTGTAAGAATCTGGGGTTTAGATTTTTTAGTTTTTTATAGACCATTTGTTGTATTGTCATTTCTATTTCATCAAATTTTTTCTGTGACTAGTGGCTGCAATTCCTTTTGACTTTCATCTTTGTCGCTATCTGTTGTGGAAAAGCCAAATTACCTTTGTCTAAAGCTCTGGAAAACTGCTGATTTAGTTGGTTGGCTTTAGTTATTGGTTCACTGATTGTTAAATTTGTTGCTGAATTTCTAGATTGGGAAAAACCGGCTGTTCTTTTTCTTTTTGAATTCAGGAAGTTCCAAAACGTCTTGGGGTTGATCTTTGAGTTTTCAACTACTTTCCTCTCCTTTTCAATTGCTTCTTGTCTAGTGGCTTTCCTCAATTTGTTGGCGATTTTGCGATAGTTTCTACGATTACTTTCGGTGTCGGTCTGCTTGAGCGTCTTCCAGGCTTGTCGCTTGGTTTTTATAAGGTCAAGGATCTCTCATTTTAGAGGCGGTCGTTTAAGTATTTTTGACTATTGGTACATACTTCTTTGTGAGGTCTATGATTACGGATGCAAACTTTCTGTTCATGCCATCTACTAGATCTGTGTTTTTTAGTATTTCAGTCCAGTCAAAACTTCTAGCTCCGTCCGCATGGTATTGTAATCACCCCTTGAATACATCCACCTCTCTTTTTTTCTTATAGTTTCACAACCTATAATTGCCTCTAAGTAAATTGTAGCGTGGTCTGATTTCTCAACGGGAGGACCTATAGTAAGTTCTTTTATTAGTTCCGTATTGCTGCATAGGACTAGGTCCAGCAGTGTTGACTTGTCGCTTCCTCGGATTCTTGTTGGTTTTTTAATAAGCTGTTCTAGGTAATTATCGTTTACTACCTTCAAAAATTCCCTCTGTGAGGGTGACCCGCTATGCTCTCGGAGGTGTGGAAGGTCCCAATCTATGTTAGGGTAATTGAAATCTCCAAGGATGAGAGTTGGTTTCTCTTAATCTTTGAGATGTAGCGTGAATATCTTTAAAGAGTACTTGGTCACTCATGGCTGTGCTATTTGGACTTCTGTATACTACAGCCAAATTTAGAGTTTCTTGGTTCGTGTTTGATATCTGAAGCCAAAATAATTTCCTGTCCCATTTATTGTTGATGATTCTTTCTGAACCGATAACTTGTCTAAGACACAGCAAATAATTCCCCTACCTTCTTCTTGATCTATGTTCAAGGTGTGGCTTTTGTAGCCGTTGATGGCCAACTCTGATAAAGTGGGGAGATATCAACAGTGTTTAGGCTTAGCTTCGACCACTGCTACTATGTCTGGGTTCTTTGCTGCAATTTCTACTTTAATTCTGATAATTTGTTTGGTAATGAATCAGCATTTAAATATATCATCTTTAGTGTTTTTACTTTAGTAGCTTTTTTGTTACTCTTGGAGGATGGTGGCATTTGTTTGGCTTTGGTTATTCTACTTCATATTTGCCGTTACTCTTCGTTGGAGTCTTTACCTCGCCTCCAATGGCTCTGCATCTCCATTTGACGATCGCATTGGGTGCGGGCATTCCTCTTCTGTTGTCTCTTCACGGCGAGCATTTGTCTCTGCATGGGCGTGAGATCTGGTTTATATATACTTTGGTACGATTTTCTTCTTTTGATGATTTTCTTAGATTTGGAGCTGTCCTCAGGATTGTATGTCTTTTCATCTCAAGCTGTTATGATTTTTTTTTAGCTTAACTAACAAAGTACGTGGACTACCATCTTCTTTTGGTCTTCCAATCCGGGCAGTTTCTAGTATCTCCCCCTCAGTGATATTTGCCCCAAGCTCGTTTTCTTGAGTCAATTTGACAACCTGTGTAGTGTCATTGACAGCAGTAGATTCAGGTAGTCCCATGACTACAAAATTCATCTTTTTTTGTTCCCTTAGTTCCTTTTCTGCTTCTGCCTGAATAATTGCATTTATAGTCGGCTGGATGTCGTGAGGTGAGGGTATTTCACTATCATTCGAAGGTGTTGCCTCATGAGGTCTAGGAGGTGGAACTTCTGTTAGCTGTTGCACTTGAAGCTGTAGAAGTGCAACTTTTCGCTTGGACTAGGAGAGGCATTCGTATTTAAACAGGAGACACTCGTTGTCTTTTCTCTTCATTACCAGCATGAGATCGGCATTTATACCTCGGCAAGAGGCATGCTCCCACTCGTTGCAGAAAAAGCAGAGGAAAGAGGTGGCAATGTCGACATCTTCGTGACAGTAGCTGCATTCTGTGTTGCTATCTGGAAAACTAGTGCTCAAAGGAATCTCTTTGGCTTCGTAGGCTGGCTTACCGAGGGTCCTGGGCTATTGGTGGATTCTTCTCTCGGAGTCCCTCTTGTATTTTGTGCCTTTGGTGGAGGAGTTACTTTAAATTGGTCATTGCTAGAAGATTTGCAACTATAGCATTGTCATTGTCCTTGGAGTTTGTCAGCAGCTTCCTTGTTATACACAATCCTATTTTGGTGCATTTCATTATGATTAACCTAACTTCACTTCTTGGGTATGTTCTGTATAATTAACAACTACCTTTACCCCCCTCCGCCCCCTCTAGATTTCAAAAATACCCTTTTTTTTGGTATTCTCATTGAAAAAATTGTCCCTCTCCCCACCTAGACCTTGAAAAACAAAATATAAGAAAATAAGGAAAATGCGGCAAGGGCCGTATTAAGCAACCCAAAAGAATATCAGAACTGGTTTTTGTCCCTCATTCTAGGATATATCCTGTTTTGATTTTACATATCCCATTAATATAGTCTTAGTCCCTGCTGATTTTGCAGACAGAGAGACCATTTTACCAATAGCTTGCCCAAAAACAAGTAATTTGTAGGCATTTTAAAGGATGGTCATCAAGGAAACAACTTTCAATTTTCAAATTTTGCCCAAATATTATTTTTATTGGGTATTGGTCTGTTGAATGCTGGATTGTAAATTTTAATTATGCATATTTGCGCTTTAACTGACAATCCAAATTTTAGTGCGGTGTTTATCAATAATGACGCACTTTACAGAAACCAATTACATTAATTGTTTGTTATATTAATCATTTATTACCAATGGTAATAATTTTGACAAATGCTCTTATTATGATGAATATCGGAGGGATTGCAATAGTAGTCTACTTTAAGCTGTAAGAAGAATGTGGCTCTATCCTGATTTCTAGGGCTATAATGAGAGAAATGCTGCGATGGCTAGGACACGTTCCGTGGATGAATGATGGCAGAATTCTAAAGATCTTTTGTTCAACCAACCATCTAGGGTCAAACGAAAAGCAGGTCGTCCCCGAATTGGGTGGAGAGGGTGTAAAGAGGACATACAAATGGACAAATTTGTTATTTTTAGGGGCTAATGTTAGGATTTAGATAATGATCTACTAGAACACGTCTCTAATCTTCTGTTACATTTTTTAAGGTCGAGCCATTCTAGTTTACCTGGCTTTGAAAGAACCCAGAGTGAAGTCATAAACCGTCCTCATAATTCAGGCACTGTAGATCGAAACCATTTACGTATGGCCTTATATCAATGGCAAGTAAGAAATGTTGCAGCTACAGAAGCCCCTAAAAAGTCTACAATGAAAAGACGAGATTCGAGAAGGCATACTTTACAAAATGGTGTTGACAGTGCTTTGGTAAGTTATTTCTATTTTGGGGCAAGGGGGGGGGGTCTGTAATTTAGCGTAACTGCCAAGAGCATAAAGTATTAGGGTAAGACCCCCAATGCTCGGCCAGTCTCTAATCTTGGCCAGGTATTCTGATTAAAAAGTATCTTTCCTATACATACACATCTGGCTCCTAATCTTGGACCTTATTTGTATAGGGTTAGATTGTTATGATTTATCTGACAGTTAGGAATAGAATAGCTGGGATTGACTGACTACAATCTTGGAAAACATCTGTTTTTCAAACATTTGAATTTAGACAAAAGTTGCCTCTACACCCTAGCCTATTTGAGTAAAATTAATCTGTTTCACAATTTGTTTCTTAGATGAAATGTACCCAAGGTAGTCTGTGTCTGTGATTAGGATATGTTATTATAGCTTTGAGATCCTGTGTTAAAGATTAGACAATGTATTCTGAGATTAGATTCAAGCTTTAAATGTGTTGCCAAGATTAGGCTCCACTGTTGTCAAGCATTATATTTGAAATTTTGAGTGTTGTACATATTTAAAATATTCCAGTTAATCACGTTCTTGTTAAGAAGATTTTGACATATTCAATGGTGAAACAATCCACTTTCTAGATAGTATTATAGAAATTTTACAAGGATTTAGCTGTTAAACAGTAGATTAGCTGGCTGAGTACTGGGTAACTTACCCTAAATTATTTAAACTGTAAACTTGCACTAATTTTTAGTTAATGGCATATTTACTTGTGATATATAAAAAACACCCCTAAGATTTGACTGCAACACCTGTACAATTTTGAAAAAAATATGTAGTGAGCTAGGCAAGTCTAGACGTATAGTCTGAAACTTTATTTTTTCTGTCCGACTCCTCTGAAAATCTTGTGACTATACCTAAAGAGACGATTGCGTTTTTATTGAATGTGTTCATCCAGTTAATGTGAGATGGATTTAGACATTGCTAAGGTAATCAACTTTTGCAATGAATCCGCAATAAAGGCTTAATAGTGTCTGCTGGAAACATTCAGTTTCTTTCCAATCCGTAAGACTAACGTCTAGGGAGACCTTACCTTAACATCTAGGGAGACCTTAAGACCCTACCAAGACCTTACCAAACATTGTTGGGCCACTTAGACAGAACATATATCATTTAAATATGAAGGGCATCAATTTCAAGATAAGAGAATTATTCGTTAAAAAACAATAAAAAAATTTTTAATCATTTCTTGGAAACAAATATTGTGTAATGTAAAAGAAAAAAAATAACTAGGCCCCTTCAGGCTTGGTGCCATTGGGATGTAGTTTATACTGGCCTACTGGGCCAGGAATACTACCACAAACAAATTTCTTTTTACATGAGCTGTGCAAATTACGTGTTTTACCCCTCTCTGGTATCTGAGTAGACCCATGTTATTAAAACAGAAAAACAATCACAAAGAGACAAGTGGCAAAGGATCCTGTTTAAATAGAAAAAAGAACGTTGTAACCTCATACCTGCTTTTATCATATAAATGCGTGAGATTTTAGTGCAACGCTACCATCGCCACTATGAATAGGGCGTTTTTTAATAATTTTTGAACATCTAAGTAAGGTTTTCAAGAGCTCCTCAGAAACTATAGAGTCGTAGTGACTAATTTTGAAAGTATAGAGCTTTACAGCCTTTTTTTTTTTAATAAACCAAAGGTAGAAACTCTGATAATTTGCTACTATGCATTTTCCAGTCCCCATGGGCTAGTTCTCAGTAAGTATAAGTAGGTTAGCTCTAGTTATTTCTATTTCCAAAAATTAATTAGCTATCATTTGGATAAGGAATTTGTGAATAAAGTGCCAAATCATGAAATTGTTTTTCTAATCACCTTTTATTAATGAAGAACTTAAAAATTGGAAACTGCATTCAGTAGCCTATATTGGTTCTTATAAAATAACGGCATTAAAAAATACCACGGATATTTTCTTTTTTCTTTATTTTATATATGATAAAGCGACGCTAAGTGAAAAATACTAAAGGGAATTATTTTGAAAAAAGCGTAAAAAGAAGCTTTTCGAAAAAAAGTAAAAGGAGGTGCTGGTAAAGTAAAAGTAAAAATCTAAAACGAGTAAAAAAGAGTCAATTAATGATTATAAGTTAAAACAAAGAGAAACTACTGCCAATTATATAAATGAAGTCTAAAACAAAGATAAAAATAATAAATACTCAGGTAGAACCAATGCTCAAAACCCCCTTAACCCCCCCCCCCCCCCTTTGGGTACAGCCTTGATTGTGATAGAATAAAGTGTGTCACCATGGATGTTCAAATTAAGATTTGGGATTTGCCGTAATAAATTAAGGATTTCATGACTTTGCGTCAAAACTATTAACAGACGCCATCTAGGATTTTAAA
>CM051271.1:37651609-38021609 GCA_027921565.1 Artemia sinica | reverse complement strand
TGGTAATTATTGGTTTCGTTTCTGGAGTATCCACAACTTTAAAAAATGCGTTAAAAAAAACTGCCGAGTGAGAAACATTTGTCATTTATAACTGATTTTAAGAATGTGAGAATGATTACTTGTATTTTGACTAATCTTAATATTAAAATGGTATTCTGATAACAAATTTATAGGAATTTTGAAAAAAGAATTTGAAAAGTCTTCAAAAATGGCGTCAAACCGAAACGAAAAGAATACTATTTAAATTGTGAAATTGGCATTGAAATACTCGAAAGTAGCATACAAAAAAAAAGAATCTAATGTTACTACTCTTATTAAGTTGTTCCTTATGATGCTAGGCTAATCCTCCCTAGAAAATTCCTCCCCACGGAAAACATTTTGAGGGGGTGCAATATATTTTTAAAATTTCATTCTGCTCAGGCCAATCGAAACAAAAATTCGGCGCTTTTTAGCCCCCTTTGCTAGAAGAGGGACCAATCCTTTGAATAATTCTTTGTGTATTAATCCCCCCCCCCTGGTCCAAGGATTTACGGCTGTAAGTTTCAAATTGATCAGGAAAAAAGTTTTTGTGGCTCATTTATTGATATTTTCAACTATTTCTGGACAAAATGGGGCACTTCGAAGTGTTGATCATATGTCCTAAGGAGCTACAAAAGTACCAGATATAAAAAAAAGGTTCTAGGATAGAGGCTGGTTGCTCTCCAATCACTTTTGAAAAAGGGACTAGGACTCTCAATTTCTAATTGAACGAGCATCTTCCCAAAATTCTAGGACAAAATTCTATCTCAATTTTTCTCTGATTATAGGCATAGAAAGCGGGATTGGACCACAATTAATAACCATAGTTGAAACTAATCGTTATGTAGCTGAGACTCAGTTCCACCCATATACCGCATCATAAGTTTAAAATTTTGTGTACAGGGGTTTTTTAGATCAAAGTTACGTTTAAAAAATTGGTTGAGATTCGGGGGAAAAAGGACAATTTTCTGATTTTCGAAGTAAGTTTAGATCCTTTTTCTACATTTTATTTCTTCTTGGCTTTGTCAATGGATAGATCTGAGACTAAGAAGTAGTCTCAGAGGTTTCACATAAATATACCCTCCATTTCCTTTTGGCAAAAGTCAACCTTATATAAACACCAAAATTAACGAAATGGTAAAAATGAAAATGACGTGTTTTCGAAGGCCATACAGCTTTTCCATGACGTACAAATAACAGTTCAAATATACATGAATTCTTTTATTAGACAGTGAAAAGAATAACAAAATCTCTGGATATTTCGATCACATCTGCTGATGACGATCACTATGTATGTGATCAAAATATTCAGAGATTTTGTCATTGTTTTTACTGACTAACAAAAGAATGTATCCCTATTTGAGCTGTTATTTGCACGACACACAAATAGCGTTTTATTTAGGCTTGTATAATAGATCCTTCCGATGATTCTAAATTTAGCCGCTGTTTTCAAGAAGAATCATAAATCTTGTGGAGCTGAGCTAAGGGATATTAGCTCGAGCGCCCATGAGCTGAATTTTATTGGGGCTTACCCTGGTCTAATCGGCACTTCAATGCTGTATAATACAATCTCAAAACAAAAATATAAGGCAGGGTCATTCAGCAAGGAGGGGGGGGGGATGGTGCCCCCTGTCCGCCTTATGGGCACCCATGGATATTGGCATTGAAATACTCGAAAGTAGCAAAAAAAAGAATCTAATGTTACTACTTTTATAAGATGTTCCTTATGATGCTAGGCTAATCCTCCCTAGAAAAACTCTTCCCCACGGAAAACATTTTGAGGGGGTGCAATATATTTTTTAAAAATTTCATTCTGCTCAGGCCAATCGAAAAAATTCGGCGCTTTTTAGCCCCCTTTGCTAGAAAAGGGACTAATCCTTTGAATAATTCTTTGTGTATTAATCCCCCCCCCTGGCCCAAGGATTTTACGGCTGTAAGTTTCAAATTGATCAGGAAAAAAGTTTTGCGGCTCATTTATTGATATTTTTCAACTATTCTGGACAAAATGGGCACCTCGAAGTGTTGATCAGAATGTCCTAAGGAGCTACAAAAGTACCAGATATAAAAAAAAAAGGTTCTAGGATAGAGGCTGGTTGCTCTCCAATCACTTCTGAAAAAGGGACTAGAACTCTCAATTTCTAATTGAACGAGAATCTTCCCAAAATTCTAGGACCAAAAAAAGAGGGGGGGGGGGGTGAGGAGGGGGCAGCTCCCCTCCTATATGGAATAAAATTCTCCTTGTTTTAGGGATTAAGATTACTCTTTACTTTTGGGCGCAATCCAGAAATATTCCCAGAAAATCAAGAGGGATAATTTTTATTTGCAATTCAAGCATAGATTTTTAAAGTTGTTCCCCTCTACTAAACCAGAAAACGGTACATTCTTGTTTCATTACCATTCAAGCAATTTTTATCTATTAGACACAACTATGAAAACAACTGAAAGAGCAAAGGATTCACTTCCAGTTTAACGCCCACCAAGTCACACCCCTTCCAGGGAAACCTAGGTATGGTAAAAGTCTAAAGCTATGGTAAAAGGTAAAAAATTACGTATGGTAAAATTTCTAAAGCTATTGTAAAAAGTATGGTAAAATTTCTAAAGCTATGGTGAAAGGTATGGTATCAGGTATGGTAAAAGTTCTAAAGCTAGGTTTCCCATTCCAGGGGAAACCTAGTTCAAGACTCTCAATACTTTCCTGATTGTAAATCTACCTCTAATCATGGAAATCCGACACAGTTTTTTGTATTACTTCTTTTGTTGTCCTTACCATTCACCGTGAATCTAACCTATCCTGATGCACCTGATGCAATATCATCGATATTTGGAGGTTAGTATTATAAATTATATGAATATTAACCAGGGTTGTGGAGTCCAATTCGTGGAGTCGGAGTTTTAGTAAATTTTTGCTGAACAGAGTCGCAGTTGAAATCGGTATATTGAAAATGTCTGGAGTCGGTCATAACTTATAAAATCTTGTTAAATTAAGCTTTAAAACATCCCTGTGGCGTCGGAGTCAGAGTTGGAGTCGGTATATTGAAAATATCTTGAGTCGGAATTGGTATACATTGAAAACGCCTTAAGTCGGAATTAGAGTCGGTACATTGAAAATGTCTCGAGCAGGGGACAAATTTGAAGTTGGCTATAACTTATACAATTTAGTTAAATGAAGTTTTAAAATGTGATTGGGGAGTCGGAGTTTTAGTAAATATTCGCTAAATGGAGTCGGAGTTGGAGTCGACATATCGAAAACGTTTTGAGTCAGGGTAGGAGTCGATTATATCAGACGACTCCGCACCCCTGATATTAATCACGGGATTGAACGCACTCTTGAAAACCTTGAAAGAATCCCTCATAAAACACCAAAGAACATCCAACAAAATAATCACAAAACTATAAAATCAAGTCTTCATAAAATCATATAATTCTACCTGCTCTTGGAGACATTGAACCAATTCCTCTTTTTGTTTCATAAGTTCTGGTTGCAAAGAAGGATACTGTATTCCTGTTCCATCGCTGAAGCACTCTAGTGACGAAGAAGGAGAACCAGACTATGGATTATTCTTTTCTTCAATATGTCTCAGTTATTCCTGAAAACAAAAATAGTTAGACCAAGAATAAACTGGACAAGTGTGTGCATCTTTTTTGATAAGAAAATCCACTTTATATCACTACAGTCCCATGGAAAACACATTCCCTCTATTTTTTTTCTAAAAAAAAAACCTCTAAATGGAAGCCACTGATTTTAGTAAGACACGTCCAAAGTTGTTTTGCAGTTACCCTTAGCTCCAATATGAAAACAAATAAAAGTGAGCTAAAAAGCGAAAAGAAAGAGAAGGGGAGAAAAAGGAAGAAATAGAAGAAATGTGCTCCCTTTAGTTTGGCAGTGGAACTTAAAAATCAAAGCAACTGAATTTCATAAAAAATCATTTAGAAGGTGTATTTAGGTACCCGAAATTTCAATATGAATAGCATTACAGGTGAATTAAAAAGAGAGAAAAGAAAGCTGCCCTTTAATGTTACAGAATATGTTAACATAAAACTCGTAATTTTAATAAAAAGCATTCCGAAATTGTCTAGAAATACTCTAAGTTACTATATAAATATAATATACAGGAAAAATAAACAGCCAAAAAAAAAAATGTTTAATAAAACTTTTAAGAAGTTCCCTGATATATTTAATGTACCTTGAAAAACAATATAAATATCATGCAGTGTATGGCTTCTTAAATTTTGCTGGTTAGAAAAAAACGTTGAATGTTTTTTTTTCATTTCAAACTTTTAAACTAGGACATAAATAGTGAATTGAAAAGAGCAAAAACACAATCACAAGAGCAAAAAGAAAGGGGAAAAAAATGAAGAGAATTGTACGTCTATGATTTTGGTAGACACGTTCGCATCCTACATATAGGCCTAACAATGTAATTCTAGAGATAGAGAAAGGATACAGAAAAGCAGAAAAAGGATATGGGTGTTCTAAAAAAGAGCGAAAAATGCGAAAAAAACGATAAAATATAAGCATATGCGTAACTTAAGGTCCAATATAAATAGCAAATATAGGAGAGTTGAAGAGTAAGACGGACCAAAAATTTATAAATTTCCTTTGAAACGATATGCTGCAAAACTCACGTCTTTGGAAAAAACGTAAGCACAATATCCAAAATGCATAATATCTGGGGCAGTGTGGCACCAATTCATGAAAATGTTGGAAGGGGACGAGGGGCAAAATATATAGTTCAGAATCTGCGAGGGATATTTTTTTCAATGAAAATACAAAAAAAAACAGCTTTTATCAATGAAAATACCAAAATCATAGTTTTCAAAATCTAGAGGGAGGCCAACACTCCGCCTGACTCCCCCCCCCCCCCATTGGCGCCACTGATCCAGGGGGTGCATCAATATTCCTTGTGTAATACTTTCATTTTGACAAATCATATCGTATTAAAAAAAGCTTTGTTTGAAAAAAAATAATTAAAAAAAAGAGTACTAAAAAAAGCTTAGGAAACCATTAAATTTTTGAAAAAGAAAATTGCACTTGCTGAGCGTTCAAAAAGTTTCTTTTTCGATATGGACTTGCATTATATATTCCCAAGATACAAGTTTCGTGTGCTAGAGCGGTAGAAAAAAATTATTTTGGAAGCTCACCCTTTTGAAGTTTTGCAGTCATCTCAGCATCCCGCTGTCTCATTGCATCTAATTCTCGCTGAAGTTGGAATGCTGTTTCTTCTTGATCCGCACGACTAACTTGACCTCGTACTCATCTGTCAGCTAATTCACTCGACTCTGTCTCCAGCAAGCTGACCTTCTGCCGCAGTAGACGATTTTCTGCCCGTAATCGCTGCCAATAAAATCAATTACTACTGTACTAATAAAACTAATCGCAACAAAAATCTGCTCGAGGCAAACTAACAATTAAGTAGCGTCAGTTTTTCGGCTATGGTCACCACAAGTGTCAGTTAGGGATATCCCCCCCTTCTCCTTCCAAGCAAAAAACAGACACAATTACGAATCCCAATGGCGGTTCTGGCCTCTCTTGCACCCGGTGAAAAATCTTGATTAGCACCCCCCCCCCCCCAACCACGTTTGCCATAAAAATTTGAGGCTAAATTTTAATAATATTTTCATTTATTGACGAAATTATTTTCAATTTGTTACTCAATTAAAAATTTATTTTTAATTATCTTTTAAATTATTTAATTATCTTTTTGTTAATTAATTAATAATTTAGTAATTATTTTCATTTATTAAAACCGCACCCTCTAATATATTTGAATGAAAATAAAATTTCAAAAATTACAAAATGAGTATAACTGTTTGATTATTTATTTGAAATTTTGTGCCGCTAAAATTTCTGCACCCGAGGCGAGTACCCCCTCCCCCTAAAACCACCTCTGACAAAGACAAAAATTGGGCAAATAAGTTTTATTTTGCGATCAGTTTCAAACTTCTCGGAGCCGTTCTGTGGACTAACGAGAGCTCACGATCTGTGGAGAAGAGGAGAGCGTTTTGGGGGCGTTAGAAGCCCACAAAATGGACCAAGCATATTTTGTCACTTATCAATTTGAAGTTGATATCAGCAAGCCCCTGTAGAAAGGAGACCCTGATTTTTAAGCAGGGGGAAGGGAGCTAGTGACATGCATGTGAGGTGAGAAGCACAGCTTTACAAGATTTTGTAAGAACGATATTTCTTTATTTTTAAATCAGGTATCACACGCCCAGATGGGTTGAATTCGTCTTTAAGGGTAAGAAAATCAAAATAGGTCAATAAAAAATTGTTTTAATCAAAATGTCACATAAAGCCGGCTCGAGGATGCATTAAACAAATCGAACGAATAATTAATGATAACATAATAAATAATGAACGAGACGTCAACTTGTCTTCTTGTGGATTTGAACTATAGGTAAATAGATAGAATTTAATAAATAGAAGCTAAATAGAAGAAATAAAACATGGAAGAAATAGAATAGAAGATTAAATAGAAGAAATAGAATAAATATTGGATGAAAAAGCCCTAGTTCGTCCCTAATGTAGCGGGGCAATGTTGGTGACAATTAATTTTTACAGTAATGTAGGGTACAGAAGTTTTTTAATAGCTGGAGGTAAAGCAGTGAATGCAGGATCAGATAGGAACGGGTTCAGCAACAACCCAAGCTGGGCGGAATCTGGGTGGGGAGTGTCTTTTAGGAAAAATGTTTTCAATGCAAGGGTTTGTTATTGCATTTTCTGAAAAATGGAGGCACAATGTAACTCTCCTGCACTCAAGCGTTGTCAACAAGCTTTGTTTGGAAGAAGGGAGTATGGAATCTTCTTTGAAAATTACTTGCAGAGCTTTTTTTGGATTGATTCAATATTCTCTGATTCTTCCCCGGGAGATAACGGAGTACCAAACTGAAAGAATATATTCAAGATCAGGGCGGAAAAAGACATAAGAGAAAACTGTTCATCCAATGAAGATACAGAAAACTGTGTTTTTTTTTTTTTCGACGCGGGCATAAGAACATTAGTTTTTCTATTGGCTGATTTGGGTAGAGTTTCGTCTGTAAATTGCCTAATGGGAACAGTGCTATAGAAAAATAATGATGGTCTATTGAAAACTGAGCTTTTTTAATAGATGACGTTTATGTATTCACAATAAAATGAGATGTTTTTCTCTTTCATTATTGGTTGGTGCCCGAAATCAGAGTGATATATATATATATATATATATATATATATATATATATATATATATATATATATATATATATATATATATATATATATATATATATATATATATATATATATATATATATATATATATATATATATATATATATATATATATATATATATATATATATATATATATATATATATATATATATATATATATATATAATGTGTTTTAATTTTCGATATCTGATTTAAGCATTGGTATTTGTTTTCATTTTCTTCTGAGACTTATTGTTTTAGGTTCAGGCATAAAATAGGCAGCGCTGTAGTATTTCCTTAAAAAGTTCAAGCTACTCCTTTTCTGAGATTACGCTATGCTCAAATTTCTACCGTGCTCACAAGTGCAAATTAATATAATACAAGGTTTTCATCTTTCAGTGATTGCAATGTTAACAAGGAACTTTAACCTATGCATAGGGAGGATTAAACTCGTGACGTGTTTAGGATTAATTGGTTTTAATTTAATTAATGGACCTTTCCTCGACCCTTCCCTCCCATTTAAAAAATAGCGAAAAGAACCAAAACGGTTTATTTAATAAGAACGAATTTATTTAATAAAACCCACAATTAACATAAGTAATTTATTAGACCACACTGCTTTTCCATTTACAAATTAAAATATAAGGAAAAACACGTGTAATTTTTTTTCGTTTTATTTAAATGCCATGTTTAATTTTGTTTATTTTTTCTGTATACATTATTTTTTCGTTGACAAAAGCTTCCGGATGTGAATTTAAAATATTTGGATCTATCTTGTTATTAAAAAATTGAATTTTTTTTTTTTTCCACTGTCTTATATAGTACCATTTTTTATGTTCATTTCTTTAATTTGATAATTGACATAAAATGCATTTTATTACCCCACCTGAAAAGCATCACTTGTCTGTGGAGAAGGTAGAGAAAACAAATCTTTGAGAGAAAAATAACTTTCGATAATGACCGTGGAATTATTATTAGACAATAGGATAAGGTAAGATAAGTTTTATTCTTCATTAGATACACATACAATATTACATGTTATTATTCCCCCAAAGCCTCATTGGCCTGTACAAAGGGGGAAGAAATAGGAATTGCTTACTCAGGGATGAAAAACAAAAGAAAATTTAAAATGATCACTTACTCACATACTAAAGATAAAATGAAAACTATAGAAAAAATAGAATAAATAAAATAAATTAATTAATTAGATTAAATAGACTCAAAAAAAATAATAAAAAAAAATGAATAAAAACATAAATAAAAATAACTTCTACGAAGCCAAAGAAATTTTTAACAATTTTTTTAAACAAACCGAATGAGTGGCACCCTCGAGCTGATTCAGGCAACTTATTCCAAACAATATGACACGCCATTATAGGATTAAAATCTGACCTTATGCAAAGAGTAAATGGAACTTAAACATGATTTGTCATATTACGAAGATTATAATTATTTTGATCAGAGGTAAAAGATAGCGGAACACTTAGGGGCCTGGGGAGGTCACCATGAAGCTGAGCAAATAAAACATGCTCATGAAAGAATGTATAGTAACTCAAGATCAAGTAATGCTATAACTAATGAACGATTAGTTTCCTGAATGAGGTTTCTAGCTTTATTGTAAACCTTAGAAAGAGCTTTTAACAGTGAAGGAAAAGTTGACATCCACACAATTGGACAGTAAGAAACGTAAGATTGGCTCAAGCAGTGAAAAAGGATTTCAAAATTGATCCAGGAAAAGTATGTCTGTTTCCTTAAAATACCGAGACTCCTGCATATCTTCATTTTAATAAAATCAATGTGAGTTTAAAAGATAGGTTTTCATCAACAAGAATGCCAAAAAACGAACATATCGGTCTTTAGATCTATGAATTATTCCATTTGGCTGATGAATTTCTGATAACTGGGGATAAACCTGAGAAACACGCGAAAAAATAAAAAAAAAACTGGACATAGAAAAATTTAGAGTAAGATAATTAGCATCACGCACTAAATCACCCTCTCAAACAAATTTTCCAAATTCAATCGAAGCTCGGATTCACAGTTTTCCAAAGTGCCAAGTGTGCTGTCATCAGCAAAACAAACAAGGACATCAGAAGAAGCCGAACTATAGTTGCCACTATGGCAAGGGAAGGCTTAGGATGACAAAGTCTACAGCAATTAATAAGTTTCTGTTTTTTTACAACATAATAAAGATCATATACATAAATCAAAAATAGCACAGGCCCTAAAACTGATCCCTGGGGGACACCAAAATTCACTAACGAGGGTGACCGGAAAAGTGGATCAACAGAAATTAACCTATCCTTCAAATAAGACTGGAACCAAAAAAAAACACTTCCCCTTATGCCAAAATGAGGCATCTTTGATAGAAGAATTTCATGGGTTAAGGAATCGAAAGCCTTACGAATATCCAGGAATACAGCAGCCGGAATCAATCCCGAATCTAACGCAGAATGAATAAAATTCAAAAGGGTCATACAGGCATGTTCAGTGGAGTGCTTCATTCGGAAACCAAATTGAAAATCATGAAGAAAATTTCTAGATTTTAAGAAAGTAAGGAGACGAGAAAGCATAGCCTTTTCAAATATTTTACTAAATATTGATAAAATAGAAATTGGTCGATAATTTGCCGGATCATTTCTTGGTCCACCCTTATACAAAACAATAATCCGAGCACGCTTGAGAGCCTCCGGAAAAACACCACATTCAAATAAAAGATTAACAAGTTTTGTTAGAGGCAATACTATTGAAGGAAGAATATATTTAACTACCTTAGTAGGGATAGAATCTGGCCCAGATGAAGACGGGTTTTTTAAGCCATTAACAATTTTAGTAATTTCACTTACTGTTACTGGCTCTAGAAACATAGACTTAACACAAGATGGCCCGAGGTAAGATATAAAGTCCGGCTTAGGCCGAGACAAAGTAACTGTAGAAGTAATATTCTTACCAATATTAGCGAAGAATGAAGTGAATGCCTCTTGGACATTAAGCTCACCCTCCACAGCTCCATCACCAATGACCAGACTCATAGGTAAAGAGCTAGATTGAGAACCGGGTTTAAGTACAGAATTTATTACCTTCCAAGTTTTACGAATATCATTGCCACAAGCAGCAAAATTATTTAGATACAGAGATTTGGCTTTCCTACACAAGGAATTATATATGTTCCGGTAGATCTTGAATTGACAAAGACGAATAGCACCTGCTGAAAGTGTAGCGCATTTATAAGCTCTCCAGAGATTATTCTTCCTTCTCCAGCTTTTGACAAGTCCGGATGTCATGCATGGGTTTAGAGGAACAATCCTTTTAGACCTATGATTAGAAGATGGTTTTTTTTTAATTGAGATTTGTCTTCGAGTTGAAAAAAAGATATTTTTTTTTATTACCACAGAGAGCTTGTGCCCGACAAAAATGCCACAAAGGATTTCCTTCCTTAGACTTTTGATAATGACCTTATTAGACAATAAGGACGGTGTTTTTTATCGAAATTTTGGCTCATCGTTTTTTCGTTTAAGTTGGAGGATTTGGCTAATCTAAGCTCTCTTGGATTTTTTTTATCTAACCTCATTTGAGGTTTTGTTTTTAAGTTTTACGTGTCTTTCAGCTGCGTCGTGTCGAATTGATCGAGAAGGAAAGACAAGCTGTTAAGCTTGGTCTAGAAGCTGTTGAGAAAGCAAGGTTACACTTTCAAAGACAGTTGATGGAGCTCCAAGATCAAATCCGAAGTCTTGGACAGTCTCAGGTTGTTGTAAGTACCTTTTACTCACCTTCAAGAAGGGGATGGTTCTTTAATATTTGCTGCAACGTACTACCTGTACGCCGAAAGGGAGGTCCCCAAGATTGCTTATGTCTTTTCGCCAGAAGCCTTTGGGAGGAGGGGATAATCTGAAGCTTTGATGCTGAAAATTCACCTTTTTTGTGCTTGATACCATTCCCCCCCCCCTCCGAAAAACATTTCATGACTCCCGTTCGTTTCAGCTGAATGGATTTACACTACACACGTTGTAAAAATAGTTTTTTAACAATCTATAAGGGAAGAAAGAGTCATATTAGATTATCGTGAGTGTGTTAATAAAATAGAAAATTGGATGATTCAGGAATTTTCATAAGTTTCATGAGTTTATACTTTCATTTTTATACTTGGGGTATATTAGTATACTGCATTTACGCGAGGTATACTCCATGGGAATAGAAATAGTTATATTAGAATAAAATACACTAATGGAAATATAATGGCCGCCAAACCATAGTTTCGTTTGTCGATAAAAAAGCCAAAGTAAATTAGTTTAATGTGTTTTCCTTGCTTTTAACCTTACACTTGTATTATAGAAGTGGAAAATTGAAACGACAAGAAATTGGTTTGAAAGCTTGTATTAACACTAATTAGTTTCCATATATTGCCTACTAATATTGTGTATTTGTCTTAATAATAATATTTTTTGCTTGATTTAACTTAGCAGTAGGCAACTGCTGTTACAGGTTCGTAAATGCAAAGTTTTGCATAGTACCACAAAGCAATAGAATCTGACACAATCACATCATAGAGTCTGAATATTTTTCTGGTAGATGAAGCTGTATTTTAAAAGCGTGCTAAAAAAAAAGAGTTTACTTTTGAAATCTTAAAACTATGATTTTACTCAGAATTTTTGGGCATTTGGAGCATGGATCCTTCTCCGTTACATCGACCCTGTGTGCTGGTTCACTTCAATATCTAAAATTTAAAAATTTAATTTAAATATTAAAACCTTAAAACCTACAGCCAAGTTTGGCTGTAGTAATTTAACAGCTGTTTTGGATTAAAAAAAAAATATATCTAAAAATTTAAAGCCTTGAAGTTTGGCTGTATTAATTCAACAGCTGTTTTAAATTAAAAAAAAAAATAACTGTGCCTAAAAATTTAAACCTCGAGTTTTGCTGTAGTAATTCAACAGCTGTTTTGTGTTTAAAAAAGACTAACTTTATTTAAAAATTCAAATTATAGAGGTTTGGCTGCATTAATTCAACAGCTATTTTAAATTAAAAAAAAAACTATACGTAAAAATTTAAAACCTCGAGTTCGGCTGTAGTAATTCAACAGCTGTTTTATATTTAAAAGAGACTAAGTCTATTTAAAAATTCAAAACATCGAGGTTTAGCTATATTAATTCAACAGCTGCTTTAAATAAAAAAAAAACTAGATCTAAACATTTTAAACCTAGAGTTTGTCTGTAGTAATTCAACAGCTGTTTTGTATTTAAAAAAGACTAACTCTATTTCAAAATTCAAACCTTGAGGTTTAGCTGTAGTAGTTCAACAGCTGTTTTAGATTTTAAAAAAGGCTTGCCCTTCGGAGCTTTATGTCTGACCTTTAAACGAAGTATGCTGAGTGAAATGACCATTTTCTAGTACCTTATTTGGATCTTAGGATACTCTTAGTTTTAGTTTTTATATGAAAAACATATTTCATTCCTGTTTTTTGTTGTATAAGTGTCTTAAGAAATGACGGTATTGGTGTCATTTTTGTGATTGCTTATTCTTAGTTGCCACATACTGCGTTTTGGGGAAAACTGCAGCGATTTAGCCGAAGATTTTTATCAGTGCTTGTGCGGGAAAATGTGAGTAGCTAATTTGGAATTTCGTGAATTTCTTAAATATCTGTAAATACCATTATTTTCTTTCTGCATAGCAATAGTAGAGGCTTTGCAGCTGCAAATGGATTGAAACAACCTTCTATAAGGTAAAGTAAGAGTAGTTTTTTTTTTTCCGCATCACGATTGCGATTTTGAAGGATTTACGCGCGTTTTTTTTTCGCAAAATAAGTGCTTATTTCAAATTACGCTTTTTCGTAAATCACAGCATGTGGTAAACTAAGGGTTAAAGGTTAAAAAATAATGAATGAATAAAAAATTTGCGCGAAATCATGTCAACGAGCAAAATGACCTGATGGTCATTTGCTCATCCGTAATGCTTATTCCGTAAGGCCTTTATTAGCGCCAAATTAGATAATTTGGCTTGGACCACAGGTACCGAATCATTGTCAATCGATTTTTTTTTTTTTTTTTTTTTTTTTTTTTTTTTTTTTTTTTTTTTTTTTTTTTTTTTTTTTTTGCTCAAAACTGTAGTTTTTATCTCGTAAACATTACTTAAAATCATGGCTACATATATCGAATAATATTTTATCCCAATCATGGCTGTTTGCTACTACTTACTATAGAGTAAACACGCCTCTGCAAATGCATCAAATTAGAATTAGAAATCTCGTTTAACTTTGAGTGACGACTTGTTTTCTGTTTTATGAAAGAAGAAGAGAAAAAAGAATTAAACTAAAATGTTACTTTTTTCATTTCAGGAGCCCCTATCTGAAGCCCAGAGGGAGCGACTAGACTTTAAAATAAGCCGGATTGAAGATGTCACTCGTCAGCTAAATATGATCCGTGACCACCAGTTTCCGTCTCATTTTAAGACATAGAGAGTTACAAACATCAGAATCAACTTTAGAAGACAATTTATGTCATGGGAAGATGTTTTTGATATCCCCCTTCCCCCCAAACTCAAAATTTTCCAAAATTCTACTTCAGAAGCTTTTTTAAATATTTCTAAAGCGCTAAGACATAGAACGCTACAAACATCAGAATCAACTTTAGAGGGCAACTCATGTCATGGGAAGATGTTTTTGAAATCCCCCCTTCCCCCCAAACTCAAAAATTTTCCAAAATTCTACTTCAGATGCTTTTTTAAATATTTCTAAAGCGCTAAGACATAGAACGCTACAGACATCAGAATCGACTTTAGAAGACAATTTGTGTCATGGGAAGATGTTTTTGAAATCCCCCTTCCCCCCAAACTCAAAATTTTCCAAAGTTTTACTTTAGAAGCTTTTTAAATATTTCTAAAGCACTTATAGATAGAGTGCTAAAAACATTAGAATCAACATTAGAGGACACGTTATATCACGGGAAGAGGATTTTAAAATCCCCCTTCCCGCCAAACTCAAAAATTTCCAAAATTTTACTTTAGAAGCTTTTTAAATATTTCTAAAGCACTAATAGATAGACCGCTACAAATTTCAGAATCGACTTCAGAGGACACGTTATATCAAGGGAAGAGGTTTTTAAAACCCGCTTCCCCCCAAACTCAAAATTTTCCAAAATTCTACTTTAGAAGCTTTTTAAATATTTCTGAAGCACTAATAGATAGAGCGCTACAAATATCATTCTCGACTTTAGAGGATAAATTATGTTATGGGAAGATGTTTTTTGAAATCCCCCCAAACTCAAAATTTTCTAAAATTCTACTTTAGGAGCTTTTCAAATATTTCTAAAGCGCTAAAACATAGAGTGCTAAAAAAAATTAGAATCGACTTTAGAAGACACGTTATATCACGGGAAGAGGTTTTTAAAATCCCCCTTCCCCCCAAACTCAAAAATTTCCAAATTTTACTTTAGAAGCTTTTTTAAATATTTCTAAAGCACTAATAGATAGAGCGCTACAAATTTCAGAATCGACTTCAGAGGACACGTTATATCACGGGAAGAGGTTTTTAAAATCCCCCTTCCCCCCTAACTCAAAATTTTCCAAAATTTTATTTTAGAAGCTTTTTAAATATTTCTAAAGCACTAATAGATAGTGCTAAAAACATCAGAATCGACTTCAGAGGACACATTATATCACGGGAAGAGGTTTTTTTAAAACCCCCTTCCCCCCTAACTCAAAATTTTCCAATATTCTACTTTAGAAGCTTTTTAAATATTTCTAAAGCACTAATAGATAGAGTGCTAAAAACATCAGAATCGATTTCAGAGGACACGTTATATCACAGGAAGAGGTTTTTAAAATCCCCCTTCCCCCCGAACTCAAAATTTTCCAAAATTCTACTTCAGAAGCTTTTTAAATATTTCTAAAGCACTAATAGATAGAGCGCTACAAATATCAGAATCGACTTTAGAGGACAATTTATGTCATGGGAAGATGTTTTTGAAATCCCCCTTCCCCCAAACTCAAATTTTCTAAAATTTTACTTTAGGAGCTTTTCAAATATTTCTAAAGCTCTAAGACATAGAGTGCTAAAAACATTAGAATCGACTTTAGAGGACACGTTATATCACGGGAAGAGGTTTTTAAAATCCCCCTTCCCCCCAAACTCAAAAATTTCCAAAATTTTACTTTAGAAGCTTTTTAAATATTTCTAAAGCACTAATAGATAGAGCGCTACAAATTTCAGAATCGACTTCAGAGGACACGTTATATCACGGGAAGAGGTTTTTAAAATCCCCCTTCCCCCCTAACTCAAAATTTTCCAAAATTTTATTTTAGAAGCTTTTTAAATATTTCTAAAGCACTAATAGATACAGTGCTAAAAACATCAGAATCGACTTCAGAGGACACGTTATATCACGGGAAGAGGTTTTTAAAATCCCCCTTCCCCCCAAACTCAAAATTTTCCAAAATTCTACTTTAGAAGCTTTTTAAATATTTCTAAAGCACTAATAGATAGAGCGCTACAACTATCAGAATCGACTTCAGAGGACATATTATGTTATGGGAAGATGCTTTTGAAATCCTCCTTCCCCCCAAATTCAAAATTTTCCGAAATTCTACTTTAGAAGCTTTTTAAATATTTCTAAAGCACTAATAGATAGAGTGCTAAAAAGATCAGAATTGACTTCAGAGGACACGTAATATCACGGGAAGAGGTTCTTAAAATCCTCCTCCCCCCCAAACTCAAAATTTTCCAATATTCTACTTTAGAAGCTTTTTAAATATTTCTAAAGCACTAATAGATAGAGTGCTAAAAAAAATCAGAATCGACTTCAGAGGACACGTTATATCACGGGAAGAGGTTTTTAAAATCCCCCTTCCCCCCCGAACTCAAAATTTTCCAAAATTCTACTTCAGAAGCTTTTTTAAATATTTCTAAAGCACTAATAGATAGAGTGCTAAAAACATCAGAATCGACTTCAGAGGACACGTTATATCACGGGAAGAGGTTTTTAAAATCCCCCTTCCCCCCTAACTCAAAATTTTCCAAAATTTTATTTTAGAAGCTTTTTAAATATTTCTAAAGCACTAATAGATAGAGTGCTAAAAACATCAGAATCGACTTCAGAGGACACGTTATATCACGGGAAGAGGTTTTTAAAATCCCCCTTCCCCCCAAACTCAAAATTTTCCAAAATTCTACTTTAGAAGCTTTTTAAATATTTCTAAAGCACTAATAGATAGAGCGCTAAAAACATCAGAATCGACTTCAGAGGACACGTTATATCACGGAAGAGGTTTTTAAAATCCCCCTTCCCCCCTAACTCAAAATTTTCCAAAATTTTATTTTAGAAGCTTTTTAAATATTTTCTAAAGCACTAATAGATAGAGTGCTAAAAACATCAGAATCGACTTCAGAGGACACGTTATATCAAGGGAAGAGGTTTTTAAAATCCCCCTTCCCCCCAAACTCAAAATTTTCCAAAATTCTACTTTAGAAGCTTTTAAATATTTCTAAAGCACTAATAGATAGAGCGCTACAACTATCAGAATCGACTTCAGAGGACAAATTATGTTATGGGAAGATGTTTTTGAAATCCTCCTTCCCCCCAAACTCAAAATTTTCCGAAATTCTACTTTAGAAGCTTTTTAAATATTTCTAAAGCACTAATAGATAGAGTGCTAAAAAGATCAGAATCGACTTCAGAGGACACGTTATATGACGGGAAGAGGTTTTTAAAATCCCCCTTCCCCCCAAACTCAAAAATTTCCTAAATTTTACTTTAGAAGCTTTTTTAAATATTTCTGAAGCACTAATAGATAGAGCGCTACAAATTTCAGAATCGACTTCAGAGGACACGTTATATGACGGGAAGAGGTTTTTAAATCCCCCTTCCCCCCTAACTCAAAATTTTCCAAAATTTTATTTTAGAAGTTTTTTTAAATATTTCTAAAGCACTAATAGATAGAGTGCTAAAAACATCAGAATCGACTTCAGAGGACACGTTATATCACGGGAAGAGGTTTTTAAAATCCCCCTTCCCCCCAAACTCAAAATTTTCCAAAATTCTACTTTAGAAGCTTTTTAAATATTTCTAAAGCACTAATAGATAGAGCGCTACAACTATCAGAATCGACTTCAGAGGACAAATTATGTTATGGGAAGATGTTTTTGAAATCCTCCTTCCCCCCAAACTCAAAATTTTCCGAAATTCTACTTTAGAAGCTTTTTAAATATTTCTAAAGCACTAATAGATAGAGTGCTAAAAAAGATCAGAATTGACTTCAGAGGACACGTTATATCACGGGAAGAGGTTCTTAAAATCCTCCTTCCCCCCAAACTCAAAATTTTTCCAAAATTCTACTTTAGAAGTTTTTCAAATATTTCTAAAGAACTAATAGATAGAGCGCTACAAATATCAGAATCGACTTCAGAGGACAAATTATGTTATGGGAAGATGATTTTGAAATCCCCCTTACCATTCATCCCATTCCCCCTTCATACTCTAAAATCTGGTTGATAATTTGAAATTTGAAAAGCCTTATTTTCCACGGGGGTATTTTTATTTGGGATGAGGGGGATTTTAAAAACCTCTTCCCGTGATACAACGCGTCCTCTGAAGTCGATTCTGATGTTTTTTTTAGCACTCTATGTCTTAGCGCTTTAGAAATATTTAAAAAGCTCCTAAAGTAGAATTTTAGAAAATTTTGAGTTTGGGGGGAAGGGGGATTTCAAAAACATCTTCCCATAATATAATTTATCCTCTAAAGTTGATTCTGATGTTTGTAGCGCTCTATGTCTTAGCGCTTTAGAAATATTTAAAAAAGCTTTTAAAGTAAAATTTTGTAAAATTTTGAGTTTGGGGCAAAGGGGGATTTCAAACACATCTTCCCATGACATAACTTGTCCTCTTAAGTTGATTCTGATGTTTGTAGCGCTCTGTGTCTTAACTAGACCCCAGCACCACGCCGGCGCATCAACCAAACGCTGCCAACGAGAGGCTCGGTTGACCGCCACTGAAGTGTCAAAACGTTTCTGGCGTGCCGCTGGAAGAGGCGGCGGTGTTTGGTTGACTTTGAATTAATTTTTCGGCAATTCTTTATTGCGTCAACCGCAAAGTCGAAGCTTTTCTTTTCTCGTGTGGTTTAAGTATTTTGATTTTCCTGATTAGAAATCAAGCAGGGCTTGCACTATTCCCAAATTTTCGGGGATTTCCCCAGAAATCTATGTGCCACCCCAAAAAAAATTAGGTTCCCCAAATCCCCGAAAATCATCCAATCATGTTGCCACCCCTAGTGATTTATCACTAGTGACTATCCCTGCCAAATATTACTTTGTATACCATAATTCTTCACTACTCTCTTGTACTTTAATTTTCGTCTCTTGTGTTACTTTGCATATAAACCAGACAGATATAATTGCAATATACACGGTTCTTCATATGCTGACAAAAGTATCGTCTTTATGAGATTAAGTAATAAAAACAAGTTTTTTTTTTAACAACATTAAAACTTAAAACGAACAGCAATTATACCGTATATGAAAGGGACTGTCCCCTCCTTCACGCCTTGCTCTTTACGTTACTTTAGCGTAAAGAGCTAGGGGTTGAGGAGGGGACAGCCCTTTCATATACGGAATAATTATTGTTCATTTTAAGTTTTAACGTCGCTCCTTACTTTCAGTTAATAAAACTTGTTTTTTTATTTAATTTCTGAAACGTTTTTCAACTAATACTGGTTTGATTTTGGCTCCCAGTGCATGAAAAATTAAAACACAATTGGCTTATTAGTTTTGGCAGATTTATTCCGGATATGAAGGGTCGCCCCTCCTCAATACGTTGCTCTTTACACTAAAGCTGTTAGCACTTTTAAAAAAGCTTCCTATTCTAATTAAAAAGCCCCTTTTTTTCAATTTTAGTAAACAGTCAAACTTTAGCGTAAAGAATAAGGTATTGAGGAGGAGCAATCCTTCATAAATGGCATAATTTCTGTTTGTTTTTTGAATAATGCTGCTAAATCTGGCTCACCCTCTATTAAATATACCCCTCCCCCTCACGAACTCCTCCGTGGAAATTTCATCCAACGTAAAGTGCACCTCCCCCCGTCAAATTCCCTCCAGACAATTCTTTCCTCGCTGAGAATCCCCCCTCTCTGTAAAATTGCTTGTGAACAATTCACCCTGAAAAATTCTCCTTAGCATTTTTTTCATTGGAATAAGACTTTAATCTATATATCGGTTTCTTGGCCACTCCAGAAATACCCCCTTCCGTGGAAATTATTTCCCAAAAAACAAAACGCACAGAAAAAAAGCCTCCAGAACATCTCCAAATAAAAATTTGGCAAAGAGAATGTAAAACAATTAAAAACAATTTCATATAGTAATTCTGTCAATACCCCCCAGTGTAACATTTCCCCCAGAATATTCACTCATCTGAAATTTCCCTCCCAAAGGAAAATTCTCCCCTTGGAAATCCACCCCAAGCACAACTTCCCCCCTGGCTAAGGTGCATCTTTGCACTTTTAAACGTTTTATGGAGAGTCCGTAACTACACGAAGTCCATGCTAGTGTTTCAATAAACTCAACAGAAACTTTATGAGCACATGGACCTATAAAAATAAAAACATCTTCTCATAACATAATTTGTCCTCTAAAAACAATTTGGATTTTTTTTACTGGTCTAGGCTATCTCTTGTCAAATCCTTTCCCTAATTAATACAGTTTAAATGGCTTGGCTTATCAACACACTCTTCAACCCCATGGCATTTGCATGCTATGATAAGCAAAGTTGTGACATCACAAACAGGTTTCCTAAGCAGGTCAGTTATATAGTAAACAAGTTTAAATGGATGAAAAAGGAATGTTAAAGGAACTTTAGAAGCTTTTTAAATATTTCTAAAGCACTAATAGATAGAGCGCTACAAACATCAGAATCGACTTTAGAGGACAATTTATGTCATGGGAAGATGTTTTTGAAATCCCCCTTCCCCCCAAACTCAAAATTCTACTTTAGAAGCTTTTTACATATTTGTAAAGCGCTAAGACATAGAGCGCTACAAACATAAGAATCGACTTTAGAGACCAAATTATATTATGGGAAGAAGTTTTTGAAATCCCCCTTCCCCCCAAACTCAAAATTTTCCAAAATTCTACTTTAGAAGCTTTTTAAATATTTGTAAAGCGCTAAGACATAGAGCGCTACAAACATAAGAATCGACTTTAGAGACCAAATTATATTATGGGGAGAAGTTTTTGAAATCCCCTTCGCCCCAAACTCAAAATTTTGTAAAGTTCTAGCCTTCTTTTCCATGGGAGGGGGGGTATTTTCCCCGGGGGGTAAAGTATTTGGACAGTTTGAAGTCAGAAAATAATTATTTCTAGGTAATAGGGCCACTAAAAAATTACAGAAGAACAGCGAGGTATCTGGAAATGTTGTTAACTAAAAAAAAAAAAAAAAAAAAAAAAAAGAACATCCTTGTATAAAGTACATGTAATCTTTCATTTAAGTTTTTTTTTTTTTTGAACAAACATCAGTGCCGACTCGAAAGCATTACGGTTTCTGCCAAAGTTAAATTTCTGCAACCTGGGGACTAAACAAGCCGAATGATTCAATTTTCTACTGTCGAGGCAGTCTTAGAGTTGTATTATAACCATAGCATGTTATTGAGAAGCAGGAATTGTGATAACTGTGGCCAGATTTGCGTAAAATATAGAAATTCGTTTTGTTGCCAGAAGTATAGGCTTAGGCTATACCTATCCGAGGTGGCCGCGAATATTCTCAGGTAAAGTGTATACTTTACCTCTTCCCGTGATATAACGTGTCCTCTGAAGTCGATTCTGAAACTTGTAGCGCTCTATCTATCAGTGCTTTAGAAATATTTAAAAAAGCTTCTAAAGTAAAATTTTGGAAATTTTTGAGTTTGGGGGGAAGGAGGATTTTAAAGACCTCTTCCCGTGATATAACGTGTCCTCTGAAGTCGTGTCCCCTTTCATATACGGTATAATTGCTGTTCGTTTTAAGTTTTAATGTTGCTCCTTACTTTCAGTTAAAAAAAAACTTGTTTTTATTACTTAATCTTATAAAGACGATACTTTTGTCAGCATATGAAGAACCGTGTATATTGCAATTATATCTGTCTGGTTTAAATGCAAAGTAACACAAGAGACGAAAATTAAAGTACAAGAGAGTAGTGAAGAATTATGGTATACAAAGTAATATTTTGGCAGGGATAGTCACTAGTGATAAATCACTAGGGGTGGCAACATGATTGGATGATTTTCGGGGATTTGGGGAACCTAATTTTTTTTGGGGTGGCACATAGATTTCTGGGGAAATCCCCGAAAATTGGGAATAGTGCAAGCCCTGCTTGATTTCTAATAATCAGGAAAATCAAAATACTTAAACCACACGAGAAAAGAAAAGCTTCGACTTTGCGGTTGACGCAATAAAGAATTGCCGAAAAATTAATTCAAAGTCAACCAAACACCGCCGCCTCTTCCAGCGGCACGCCAGAGAAACGTTTTGACACTTCAGTGGCGGTCAACCGAGCCTCTCGTTGGCAGCGTTTTGGTTGATGCGCCGGCGTGGTGCTGGGGTCTAGTTAAGACACAGAGCGCTACAAACATCAGAATCAACTTAAGAGGACAAGTTATGTCATGGGAAGATGTGTTTGAAATCCCCCTTTGCCCCAAACTCAAAATTTTACAAAATTTTACTTTAAAAGCTTTTTTAAATATTTCTAAAGCGCTAAGACATAGAGCGCTACAAACATCAGAATCAACTTTAGAGGATAAATCATGTTATGGGAAGATGTTTTTAAAATCCCCCTTCCTTCCCCCCAAACTCAAAATTTTCTAAAATTCTACTTTAGGAGCTTTTTAAATATATTTCTAAAGCGCTAAGACATAGAGTGCTAAAAACATCAGAATCGACTTCAGAGGACGCGTTGTATCACGGGAAGAGGTTTTTAAAATCCCCCTCATCCCAATAAAAATACCCCCGTGGAAAATAAGGCTTTTCAAATTTCAAATTATCAACCAGATTTTAGAGTATGAAGGGGGAATGGGATGAATGGTAAGGGGGATTTCAAAATCATCTTCCCATAACATAATTTGTCCTCTGAAGTCGATTCTGATATTTGTAGCGCTCTATCTATTAGTGCTTTAGAAATATTTAAAAAGCTTCTAAAGTAGAATTTTGGAAAATTTGAGTTTGGGGGGAAGGAGGATTTTAAGAACCTCTTCCCGTGATATAACGTGTCCTCTGAAGTCAATTCTGATCTTTTTAGCACTCTATCTATTAGTGCTTTAGAAATATTTAAAAAGCTTCTAAAGTAGAATTTCGGAAAATTTTGAGTTTGGGGGGAAGGAGGATTTCAAAAAAACATCTTCCCATAACATAATTTGTCCTCTGAAGTCGATTCTGATAGTTGTAGCGCTCTATCTATTAGTGCTTTAGAAATATTTAAAAAGCTTCTAAAGTAGAATTTTGGAAAATTTTGAGTTTGGGGGGAAGGGGGATTTTAAAAACCTCTTCCCGTGATATAACGTGTCCTCTGAAGTCGATTCTGATGTTTTTAGCACTCTATCTATTAGTGCTTTAGAAATATTTAAAAAACTTCTAAAATAAAATTTTGGAAAATTTTGAGTTAGGGGGGAAGGGGGATTTTAAAAACCTCTTCCCGTCATATAACGTGTCCTCTGAAGTCGATTCTGAAATTTGTAGCGCTCTATCTATTAGTGCTTCAGAAATATTTAAAAAAGCTTCTAAAGTAAAATTTAGGAAATTTTTGAGTTTGGGGGGAAGGGGGATTTTAAAAACCTCTTCCCGTGATATAACGTGTCCTCTGAAGTCAATTCTGATCTTTTTAGCACTCTATCTATTAGTGCTTTAGAAATATTTAAAAAGCTTCTAAAGTAGAATTTCGGAAAATTTTGAGTTTGGGGGGAAGGAGGATTTCAAAAACATCTTCCCATAACATAATTTGTCCTCTGAAGTCGATTCTGATAGTTGTAGCGCTCTATCTATTAGTGCTTTAGAAATATTTAAAAAGCTTCTAAAGTAGAATTTTGGAAAATTTTGAGTTTAGGGGGAAGGGGGATTTTAAAAACCTCTTCCCGTGATATAACGTGTCCTCTGAAGTCGATTCTGATGTTTTTAGCACTCTATCTATTAGTGCTTTAGAAATATTTAAAAAGCTTCTAAAATAAAATTTTGGAAAATTTTGAGTTAGGGGGGAAGGGGGATTTTAAAAACCTCTTCCCGTGATATAACGTGTCCTCTGAAGTCGATTCTGATGTTTTTAGCGCTCTATCTATTAGTGCTTTAGAAATATTTAAAAAGCTTCTAAAGCAGAATTTTGGAAAATTTTGAGTTTGGGGGGAAGGGGGATTTTAAAAACCTCTTCCCGTGATATAACGTGTCCTCTGAAGTCGATTCTGATGTTTTTAGCACTCTATCTATTAGTGCTTTAGAAATATTTAAAAAGCTTCTAAATAAAATTTTGGAAAATTTTGAGTTAGGGGGGGAAGGGGGATTTTAAAAACCTCTTCCCGTGATATAACGTGTCCTCTGAAGTCGATTCTGATGTTTTTAGCACTCTATCTATTAGTGCTTTAGAAATATTTAAAAAGCTTCTGAAGTAGAATTTTGGAAAATTTTGAGTTCGGGGGGAAGGGGGATTTTAAAAACCTCTTCCCGTGATATAACGTGTCCTCTGAAGTCGATTCTGATTTTTTAGCACTCTATCTATTAGTGCTTTAGAAATATTTAAAAAGCTTCTAAAGTAGAATATTGGAAAATTTTGAGTTTGGGGGGGAGGAGGATTTTAAGAACCTCTTCCCGTGATATTACGTGTCCTCTGAAGTCAATTCTGATCTTTTTAGCACTCTATCTATTAGTGCTTTAGAAATATTTAAAAAGCTTCTAAAGTAGAATTTCGGAAAATTTTGAATTTGGGGGGAAGGAGGATTTCAAAAGCATCTTCCCATAACATAATATGTCCTCTGAAGTCGATTCTGATAGTTGTAGCGCTCTATCTATTAGTGCTTTAGAAATATTTAAAAAGCTTCTAAAGTAGAATTTTGGAAAATTTTGAGTTTGGGGGGAAGGGGGATTTTAAAAACCTCTTCCCGTGATATAACGTGTCCTCTGAAGTCGATTCTGATGTTTTTAGCACTCTATCTATTAGTGCTTTAGAAATATTTAAAAAGCTTCTAAAATAAAATTTTGGAAAATTTTGAGTTAGGGGGGAAGGGGGATTTTAAAAAAAACCTCTTCCCGTGATATAACGTGTCCTCTGAAGTCGATTCTGAAATTTGTAGCGCTCTATCTATTAGTGCTTTAGAAATATTTAAAAAAGCTTCTAAAGTAAAATTTTGGAAATTTTTGAGTTTGGGGGGAAGGGGGATTTTAAAAACCTCTTCCCGTGATATAACGTATCCTCTAAAGTCGATTCTAATGTTTTTAGCACTCTATGTCTTAGAGCTTTAGAAATATTTGAAAAGCTCCTAAAGTAGAATTTTAGAAAATTTTGAGTTTGGGGGAAGGGGGATTTCAAAAACATCTTCCCATGACATAAATTGTCCTCTAAAGTCGATTCTGATATTTGTAGCGCTCTATCTATTAGTGCTTTTGAAATATTTAAAAAGCTTCTGAAGTAGAATTTTGGAAAATTTTGAGTTCGGGGGGAAGGGGGATTTTAAAACCTCTTCCCGTGATATAACGTGTCCTCTGAAGTCGATTCTGATGTTTTTAGCACTCTATCTATTAGTGCTTTAGAAATATTTAAAAAGCTTCTAAAGTAGAATATTGGAAAATTTTGAGTTTGGGGGGAAGGAGGTTTTAAAAAACCTCTTCCCGTGATATAACGTATCCTCTGAAGTCGATTCTGATGTTTTTAGCACTATCTATTAGTGCTTTAGAAATATTTAAAAAGCTTCTAAAATAAAATTTTGGAAAATTTTGAGTTAGGGGGGAAGGGGGATTTTAAAAACCTCTTCCCGTGATATAACGTGTCCTCTGAAGTCGATTCTGAAATTTGTAGCGCTCTATCTATTAGTGCTTTAGAAATATTTAAAAAAGCTTCTAAAGTAAAATTTTGGAAATTTTTGAGTTTGGGGGGGAAGGGGGATTTTAAAAACCTCTTCCCGTGATATAACGTGTCTTCTAAAGTCGATTCTAATTTTTTTTAGCACTCTATGTTTTAGCGCTTTAGAAATATTTGAAAAGCTCCTAAAGTAGAATTTTAGAAAATTTTGAGTTTGGGGGATTTCAAAAAACATCTTCCCCATAACATAATTTATCCTCTAAAGTCCGAGTATGATATTTGTAGCGCTCTATCTGTTAGTGCTTCAGAAATATTTAAAAAGCTTCTAAAGAAGAACTTTGGAAAATTTTGAGTTTGGGGGGAAGCGGGTTTTAAAAAACCTCTTCCCTTGATATAACGTGTCCTCTGAAGTCGATTCTGAAATTTGTAGCGCTCTAATCTATTAGTGCTTTAGAAATATTTAAAAAGCTTCTAAAGTAAAATTTTGGAAATTTTTTGAGTTTTGGCGGGAAGGGGGATTTTAAAATCCTCTTCCCGTGATATAACGTGTCCTCTAATGTTGATTCTAATGTTTTTAGCACTCTATCTATAAGTGCTTTAGAAATATTTAAAAAGCTTCTAAAGTAAAACTTTGGAAAATTTTGAGTTTGGGGGAAGGGGGATTTCAAAAACATCTTCCCATGACACAAATTGTCTTCTAAAGTCGATTCTGATGTCTGGAGCGTTCTATGTCTTAGCGCTTTAGAAATATTTAAAAAAGCATCTGAAGTAGAATTTTGGAAAATTTTTGAGTTTGGGGGGAAGGGGGATTTCAAAAACATCTTCCCATGACATGAGTTGCCCTCTAAAGTTGATTCTGATGTTTGTAGCGTTCTATGTCTTAGCGCTTTAGAAATATTTAAAAAAGCTTCTGAAGTAGAATTTTGGAAAATTTTGAGTTTGGGGGGAAGGGGGATATCAAAAACATCTTCCCATGACATAAATTGTCTTCTAAAGTTGATTCTGATGTTTGTAACGCTCTATGTCTTAGCGCTTTAGAAATATTTAAACAATTTTCTAAAGTAACACTTTTGGAAAATTTTGAGTTTGGGGGGAAGGGGGATTTCAAAAAGATCTTCCCATGACATAAATTGTCCTCTAAAGTCGATTCTGATGTTTGTAGCGCTCTATGTCTTAGCGCTTTACAAATATTTAAAAAGCTTCTAAAGTAGAATTTCGGAAAATTTTTGAGTTTGGGGGGAAGGAGGATTTCAAAACATCTTCCCATAACATAATTTGTCCTCTGAAGTCGATTCTCATAGTTGTAGCGCTCAATCTATTAGTGCTTTAGAAATATTTAAAATGCTTCTGAAGTAGAATTTTGGACAATTTTGAGTTTGGGGGGAAGGGAGATTTTAAAAACCTCTTCCCGTGATATAACGTGTCCTCTGAAGTCGATTCTGATGTTTTTTTTTAGCACTCTATCTATTAGTGCTTTAGAAATATTTAAAAAGCTTCTAAAGTAGAATTTTGGAAAATTTTGAGTTTGGGGGGAAGGGGGTTTTTAAAACCTCTTCCCGTGATATAACGTGTCCTCTGAAGTCGATTCTGATGTTTTTAGCACTATCTATTAGTGCTTTAGAAATATTTAAAAAGCTTCGAAAGTAGAATTTTGGAAAATTTTGAGTTTGGGGGGAAGGGGGATTTCAAAAACATCTTCCCATGACACAAATTGTCCTCTAAAGTCGATTCTGCTGTTTTGTAGCGTTCTATGTCTTAGCGCTTTAGAAATATTTAAAAAAGCTTCTGATTTAGAATTTTGGAAAATTTTGAGTTTGGGGGGAAGGGGGATTCCAAAAACATCTTCCCGTAACATAATTTGTCCTGTGAAGTCGATTCTGGTGTTTTTAGCACTCTATCTATTAGTGCTTTAGAAATATTTAAAAAGCTTTTAAAATAAAATTTTGGAAAAAATTTTGAGTTAGGGGGGAAGGGGGATTTTAAAAACCCTCTTCCCGTGATATAACTTGTCCTCTGAAGTCGATTCTGAAACTTGTAGCGCTCTATCTATTAGTGCTTTAGAAATATTTAAAAAAGCTTCTAAAGTAAAATTTTGGAAATTTTTGAGTTTGGGGGGAAGGGGGATTATAAAAACCTCTTCCCGTGATATAGCGTGTCCTCTGAAGTCGATTCTGATGTTTTTAGCACTCTATATATTAATGCTTTAGAAATATTTAAAAAGCCTCTAAAGTAGAATTTTGGAAAATTTTGAGTTTGGGGGAAGAAGGGATTCCAAAAACATCTTCCCGTAACATAATTTGTCCTCTGAAGTCGATTCTGATATTTGTAGTGCTCTATCTATTAGTGCTTTAGAAATATTTAAAAAGCTTCTAAAGTAGAATTTGGGATATTATTGAGTTACAACTAAAGTGAATATACCACTCGATGCCCTTTTTTATGCTCTTTATGAATAAACTTTTGGCTATCTTGAAAAGTATTTGACCTAGGTGAATGGGTAAATATTTACCAAATCATATTATTGAGTTACGACTAAAGTGAATATACCACTCGATGCCCTTTTTTATGCTCTTTATGAATAAACTTTTGGCTATCTTGAAAAGTATTTGACCTAGGTGAATGGGTAAATATTTACCAAATCATATTATTGAGTTACGACTAAAGTGAATATACCACTTGATACCTTATTTTATGCTCTTTACGAATATAATAATCATTTTTGTCGGAAATGAATTTTAACCCCCACCCCTATATATACCAATTCGGGGTATATATTTGCACATTAGGGGGGTGGAGGTAATTTTATTTCTGATGTAAATGAGAGGTAAGTTTAAACTTTCCGCCATTACTGTCAACGGTACTATCAACTGTCAACGCCATTACTGTCAAGTCACTCATTACTGTCAACGGTATGAAAACTAATATTCATCCATCAGATAAGTCGAGCTTAATCATACCTACGCTATTTTACCACTAGTATCACTTCTTTGCTCGAGAACGAAAGATCCCTCCCCCTGCGTCATAATTATGCAACGTTGTTTAATCGTTTCTTTGGCCATTCATAAATCTAACTTACAAGCTTTATAACACGTGGTAAACTACTCTTTTTTTTGGCAGGTGTCCCTTTTGTTATGCTTTTAAGTACATTGTTGGGTGCACTAATGCGTCAAGACACGTGTTTCTGATAGTAAACTCCCTAAAGGCTTAGTACCTGGCTAAACAAAGGGATTATACGCTATCTTTCGAGGTGTGCAAGATATTGTGGCTCTAATTCCGTCGTCTGTGGCATTAGCCCTGACCGTCTTTATACATCCTGTCTCTGGCATAACCTACATAAAATCATAGCATGAAGACTTAGCTATGGAAAACTTGCCCCTAAGAACCCCGTACCTGGAAAACTATTCCCCAGGAATATCTTGCCGCTGGAAATTTAGCCCTTTGAAAACTTGCCTCGGAAAAACTTTGTCCCTGGAAAACTGAACCCCAAGGAAGGCTTAATTCAGGAAAACTGATCCTTCAAAATCTAGCTCTTCAGATTTTCAAAAAATCGCACCGAGAAACTTCCCAAAAATAGTAGCCATACTTAACCAGGGGCGTAATTTGCTTTGGGGCAGGGGGGCAACTGCTCCTCCCAGACCTCAGTTTCACCCCCCCCCCCAGCTGAAATTTAGTTTCTTCCAAAATCTTGTCAAAACTAAGATAAACCTACATAATTCAAGTATCAACAGAAAAAGATTAGTCTTTTTTAGTACATATTTACCTTTATAGTACTAAATAGTACCTTTATGGTACTAAATGGCTTTTTTTTTAGTTTTTACTGTCATTTTCACATGATTATGGAAAACTGGTCCCAACTTTACCCCCCCCCCCCGAATTTTGACGAAATTACGCCACTGTACTGAACTTACTCTAAAAAGAAATTTGAACGTTAAAAACTTACCCGCAAAAATTGCCCAGCAAAGCTTGCCTCCAAAAAACTGCTGAAACATGAAAAAAAACAGTTTTCAAATGAAAGAGTGCAACACTCCATCAAAACCAGCATTAAAATAAGAAAGGAAAGCTTGAATTAGTAAAATCTTGTTTACAACTGTGTAATATGTTCTAAAGATACTTTTGAAACTCAAGTTACGAAGAGGTTTCAGAATTTGTAAAGCCACCGTGTGGAAACAATGCGCTTATTTACGAGGGCTACGTTTATCTGAAGCATAAGATTTGGCCTGAAGGAAGAACATCTTGGCTTGCAGCAATGTCAGAACTGCAAGGTCATCCTAAGATTTTGCGTATATACCCTTTTGATAACCTGGTTGCACATAGTATCTTTTGATTTAGTTTAACATCTTACTCAGAATTCCTTGAAGTTTCACCTTAACATCCTTAGGGGGCATCTAAAGGGGTAAGTGGGGGGGGGGGTTGCCGCCCTCTGATCACTTTCAAGCATCCCCCTGAAAATGTCTTGAGAATTTCAGCTTAATAATGTAAGCCGTCACTGAGATTTTGCTGGTACGCCCTTTTGACAATCAGTGTGCAAATAGTGTGTTTCGATTTTGTTCAATATCCCTCACTGAATTCCCATAAATACTACACAATTTTGTGTTTTGACTTTACACATGGTGTGTTTTGTTTTTGCTCAATATCCCTCCGCCAGAAATTCCTGACAGTAATCGCAAGTAAATTTAGTCATGAGTAGTCGCAGTTGTAGCAGTAGTGGCCCTGAAAGTTTCGAGTTAATGCCATTACTCGTTCCTAAGATATTGCAAATACACCTTTTTGATAACTTAGATGCACATAGTCTTTTGATTTAGTTCATCACGCCCCATAATTTACCTCAATCAAAATTCACACAGGATCAAATATTCTCCCCTTTTTATAATTGTAAGATCTTTTGACCGTTCGGAAAAAATGGCTTTCGAAATATCAATCCATGTTAAGGGGGCATCTTAAAGAGCAAGTGGGGGGTGGGGGAAGGTGGCTGCGTTTACGGATGGAAGATGGCAGATTGCCAAAGATTGTATTTTCTTGCGATCCATGTGGGGCCAAACAAAAAGCCGGTCGTCCCCGAATGGGCGGGAAAATTTCATAACCAAGGGCAATGGACGGGGGGGGGGGGGCAAAGAGTAAAGCTTTGAAGAGACCGGGATATAGGAGGAGCGTGCGCAGTTGTGTTGGCCCCAGGGCGCTTGGTGCTCAAGTGAGTTATTAGTAGTAGAAGTAGCAGCAATATTTCAAAATATCTAAAACGGTGTTTTCTCGGTGGGATAGAAGGATATGCGGAGCGCCCTTGTCATTTCAAACCGTTTCCCACCCATCTGAATTTTTTCCCACAAAAACTAAACCTGAAAAGGTCAACGAGGCGAAATTCTACGCGATAAAACTTCAGAGGGAAAAATCGAACGAGAAAGTGATGACTGAAAGAAGCAGAACTCAATCCACATACAAGTTTAACCTGGAAAAAACCGACCACTCTGCGCGAGAAAAACCACCGCACAACAAACAAAGCTAATACCCAATTCAGAACTCAATATCTTAAAAGAAACAAAATACATAGCCTCACATTTGATTCTGTCCACTTTGAAGTCATACTGACTAGCAGAAGGACACAGGGAAATTACCTCCTTCCATAAGATTGGTCTGAGGACCCCTGGAGAATCTGAAAAATTTTTGAGATTTTGACCAGGTCTTTCAGAATAATCCTCTTAGGATCTGGTCAGTCTGGATTGGAAACTCAAACCCCGGACACCTTTTCCGCGGTCTGAATATATTAAGAGTATATTATTGAGCCCAAATTTTCGAATTTTCATGGGGATCACTCAGCCAATTTTAGAAGGATCCCTGCATAGTCCGTGTCCGTGTACAAGTATGATTTAAAATTAGCTAGATTCAAATGCTGAGTTGCACATTTATTTCGAGACTGCAACATTAGTTTCATGAGCACATAATCTCATTTTTCTACAAGGAGTGAAGTGAGGAGTCACTCAGCTGTATGATATATATGGCAACGCTGTTTAATTCAATCCTCCAGACATTGACTAGAGGCACCGAAGAGTTTTTGGTAGCATCACATGAGTTTAAATATGACAATGCTATATAAATTTTTATCAAATATCTTCGCTTTAAAATTTTCGGTAATGAGATAAAATAATTGATCATCCCCCACATAGAATGGTTATATGTCATCTCCCATTGACATATATATTTAATATTCTTAAACAGAGTGAAGTTCTATTAAGGAGTCCCTTAAGCAAAGACGTATCCAGGATTTTTGTTCGGAGGGGGATACAATAAAAAGGTTTAAAAAACGCATAAAAAAATTTTTTATATACATTTTTGCTACGTTTTTACCAGTCGGACAAAAATTTCAGGGGAGGGGGGGGGGATCAAATTACCCAGCCTCTTGATGGATATGGCTTTGCCATTAACATGATCCACACAATTTAAAGTTGAACTCATAAAATGCCAAGGACATCAACATGAAAACCTTTTTTGCCTCTTAGACCCCTTTTAGGTCTATTCATACCTGAAAACGACGATTTTTCTTTTGATTATTTTAAAACTATGAAATTTTTAGGGCAGGCAATGCCACACTTTCATCAGTATTGCCACGATATACTGTGAAAATGAATAAGTAAGATTAATAACTTAAATTTGGCAAAACTTTTTGTCCGTTAAGATTCAAACATTAACAATGTGTTAGTCCCAAATACAACTATACTTTCAAAGAAAAGCTACTTCTTCCTCAGGTGTGTTTGGTGACCTATGTTTTAAGCTTATTTGTTTTGATGATTTTCCTTTTTTTAATTTCGCACCCACAACTACCAAAAACTGCATATGGAGGTCATTTTTCTTTAAAACTGAATTCACGATTGTTGCTATTTTTAAAGATGTATATATTTGACTAAGTTTCCACTAAAACAATTCAAACAATTAGATTTCATCTTCACTGTCCTTGGTACTTTGAGGTTGGGTCGAGGTACATGTATGATTGGGAAAGTTTCCATTTAATCAGTTAAAATAATCAGATTTCCTTTTCATTGTCCTTGGTGCTTTGAGGTTGGATTGAGGTACATGTATGGGTGGGTAAGTTTCCCTTAATCAATTTAAACAATTAAATTTCCTTTCCACTGTCCTTGGTACTTTGAGGTTGGGTCGAGGTACATGTATGATTGGGCAAGTTTCCACTTAATCAGTTAAAATAATCAGATTTCCTTTTCATTGTCCTTGGAGCTTTGAGGTTGGGTTGAGGTACATATAGGGTTGGGTAAGTTTCCTTTTAATCAATTCAAACAATCAGATTTGATTTTCAGCGTCCTTGGCGTTTTAAGGAATCGAACTAGCTGAAAGAGGAACACACATAGACACGTTATGATAGTAAGCTAAATTTTATTGCATAAAATAGAAAGTATTTACCTATAATGAGAAAATAGTATAGCCTAGACATAGTTGAGTATTACCAAAAACTAAGATGAATATCAAATAAAAGTGTTATCTTCACCTTTTCGAGGGAACTGCGGATTAGATTTGCTTTGTAGAAGATCTCGAATTAGAGCCGCCTTTTCCTTTTGAAGTATCGTGATTAACTCACTCTTTCTGCTCACTTCCTAAAAAATATCTTCATCATGAAAAAAAAACATTGTTTTATCCGTAGGTAATTGATATAGATGATTAGTTCTGGCCCGTAGACAGCAGCAATAGAAAAGTGGTGCCCCAAAAGATGGGTGTAAATGACCCATGCGCAGAGCCATTCCTGGGTTTGGTGGTGCCCGGGGAAAAATAATTATAGAACCCCCTCCCGACTCAAATATAAGCAAAAAAAAAAGCCGAATCAAAGGTAAAATTTTTATCAAAGCGGGCAACCCCCCACGAAGGTGCCGGGGGCAGCTGCACCGGTCATCCCCCCCCCCCTTTGAACGGTCCTGCCCATGTGCCCAAAAATCGGCACGTGATTTGTGGGTTCGTTCCCTTGTTAATCAGTTGCAAGATAAAAGAACGGAATTAGTTTTAAAAAACTGAATTATTGGAACTTCACGGAAGGTGGGTAATCAGTGAAGCTTTTAGTAGATTGGGATGAAAGGACGGCCGCATGGCTGTGTTACCCTCACGTGACTTGGTGCTGCAACAAAGCGCAAGTAGAAGTAGTATTGCGACTATTCTTAAGCAGCAAATAATACTATTAAATTCTTTTCTGAGTTAGACTAATACCTTTACCCATATTTATTTACCAATAATATTCATCCATCTAAAAATAGTATATACACGCAGTATAAGAATCAAGAGTTTAAATTTTGAAGTCATCAGAGGAGATCTTGGAATAGTAATCTTCAATCCTGCTGCTAAAATGGTTCATCATCTCAATCCCATCGAATTCTCATTTAAAAATTTTGTTTATTTCATCCATATCATAAATACATTAGTGCACTTATTTAACAGAAAGAATTGACTCCCCGACTTATCCGTTTGGCCAGCCTAGGATCCGAATTAGTATTTTAAGGTGGCAAAAAACACTAAGATGTGGCACGATCTCTTTTGTTACTTAAAAAGGACATTTTAATGCAAATATTCATTTTAGCGTGACAAAAAATAAGCCACTAGGTTGTGGCGCTATCTCTTTCGTTGCTTAAGAAGGACATTTTAATACAAATATCCGTTTTAGCATGGCAAAAAAACAGTAGGTTGTGGCGCTATCTCTTTTGTTGCTTAAGAAGGACATTTTAATACAAATATCCATTTTAGCGTGGCAAAAAAAAAAGAACACCAGATTGTGGCACTAACTCATTTGTTGCTTAAAAAGGACATTTTAATACAATTATCCGTTTTAGCATGAAAAAAAAAAAACAACAACAGTAGGCTGTGGCGCTATCTCTTTTGTTGCTTAAGAAGGACATTTTAATACAAATATCCGTTTTAGCATGGCAAAAACAAAACAGTAGGTTGTGGCGCTATTTCTTTCGTTGCTTAAGAAGGACATTTTAATACAAATATCCGTTTTAGCATGGCAAAAAAAAACAAAACAGTAGGTTGTGGCGCTATCTCTTTCGTTGCTTAAGAAGGACATTTTAATACAAATATCCATTTTAGCGTGGCAAAAAAAAAAAACAACAAAAAAAACAGTAGGTTTTGGAGCTATCTCATTTGTTGCTTAAAAAGGACATTTTAATACAAATATCCGTTCAAAAGAGCCTTCTTCTAATTTTCTACGACTAATCCATCTCGACCTGAATAACCCTAGTGAAGAAAACAAAATAAACATACATCTATGACTATTCTTATCAAAAAATACGAAATTTTTTATTCTCGCAGACAGAGGTTTGAAACTTCTCTATATAGGAATCTATGAAATTTTCGCATTGACGGTGTAATTTTCATTAAGATCAACTCTAGTTTTACGAATGTTTACCCCCTTTACTAAATATAAACACATTTTCTTGTTCTACTAGCGTCCGCTGCTACTCACTTCCGATACTTATAAGCTTCTGATAAAATAAACTTGGTAAATTTCCAGTATTAGCATTTCAAAGCGACATCATTTAAATTTGACCAATAAACCTTCAAAAAAGCAGTGAATTTTTATACTTCTTAAAAACGGTTAAACTGTTAATTTCTTAAATTTGGATTTATTTGACAGACTACTTGTTTAATTTTTATTTATTTTTTTTTTTTCCATTTTGTAATTATTTTTATTTTTTTATATCTTTTAATTAATTTTATTTTATCTTTTTTTTTTCATTTTTTAAATTCTTTATTTGTTTTTTTTTACTTTCATTTTATTTTCTTTAAGGGCTCTCACATTTATTCTTCAGAAAATCTATCCTTTTGTTCCCGGTATTTTACTGCTGAGCTACAAACACATATTCCACAAAGTAGGCTGCAAGCTGGCACATCTTTTTCACAAGGGCATATACTTACAGCAGATTTTTTGCTAGTTCCACTTGCGGGCAGTAAAGAGGGGAGGGGGAGGGACTTACTGGTGTCAGCCAATCAGCATCTGCTTTTTTCAGCTGATTAATACTGTTATTTTTCAATGATCATTCCTAACAAGGACATGAGCCCTCCTCTAGGAACAAAACTAATAATGCTTTTTTTTTCTTTCCTTTGGTATTAATTTTTCTTCTGTTTTTCTTTATTTTCATTTACCATTTTTTTTCTCTGTTTTTTTCTTGGCCAGTAGTTCTAGATAACTTTCCATATACTTTCTGTCAATTCATCATGGGGTTTGACAAGCTTAGCTTTCAATAGCCAGTTTTCCTAACAGGATTTCGCACTTTTTGCCAAAATTATAGACTTTCCTGGGTCTCCAATGCTACATGTTATTTAAGGATTGTTTCCACTGCAAGGCGTTTAAAGGTCACCTTAAACACCTATTAAAAACTCCACATAGAAGGAAATGAAGAAAGAAAAAGAATATGTAATTGTGTAAAAAGAACGTTTTTATCGGTTCTGTTTCAGTTGGTTTTACAGGTCCAAACCTACTCATCTTGAATAAAACAAAATTTAGTCGCAATGGAGAAAATCAAACACTAATAAATAGCGCTCGGATCCATAAAAGACTGAAAGCAACAACTAAACGTGGATGCAGTGGCTATGATTGGTGGAAATTGACGGGATGTGTCTTAAGGACCAAAACTGTCCTAGATATGCTTCTTAAGCTCTTCTATACTGAACTCCTAGATGAAACAGTACGACCATGTAACAATGGCGTAATTTCGTCAAAATCCTGGAGGGAGGGGGGAGGTAAAGTTGGAGCCATTTTCCAAAATCAAGTAAAAATAACATTGAAAACGGAAAAAAGAGCCATATAGCACAATAAAGGCAAAGATATACTAAAGAAAAACTGACCTGTTTCTCTGGATGCTTGAATTATGCAAGCTTATCTTAGTTTTGACAAGATTTATGAAGAAACTAAATTTCAGCTGAGGGGGGGGGGGGGGCAGTGCCCCCCTGACACATAGCAAATTACGCCCCTGCTATCTAAGATCTAGATCATCCACTAGATCTTATTAGTTTTTACTTTTACGGGCCTTGTTAAGTTTACTTATGTGTTCCTTTATTATTCTATACGATAAATACATATCACACTCAGAAAAACGCCACCAGTTTATCTTAGCTGGAACCTAGTAAAGAAAGAACCCCAGGGAATCAGGCTAATTGAAACAAGTGTTTGTACAACCTTCTTCCTTGTCTTGGCAGTAGCGAAATTTTGACTTTCATTGGATCAAAGGTTAAACTATTTAACTTTTTCGTCAGTGTTGCGACGATGAACAGTATAAAAATACGCAAAAATGAATCGGTTAAGATTGGCAATGCTTTTCTTTCGTAAAAATTGAAACATTAAGAATATTTAATTTCCAAAGACAATTACACGCTAAAAAGAAAGTAGTGCGATCTTGAGCTGCTAAGTGTTAAACGTTTCTAGCGAATTTAACGTAGCTTACCTGTGTTAGCTGATGATTTTGATCTTTGAGTCTTTCGACAACTCTGGACACCTCTGACGAATCCCTTGGAGGAGGAGGAGCTGAGGATCTTACAGCCAAGTTAAAATGAGACGGAAACTGGTGGTCACGGATCATATTTAGCTGACGAGTGACATCTTCAATCCGGCTTATTTTAAAGTCTAGTCGCTCCCTCTGGGCTTCAGATAGGGGCTCCTGAAATGAAAAAAGTAACATTTTAGTTTAATTCTTTTTCTCTTCTTCTTTCATAAAACAGAAAACAAGTCGTCACTCAAAGTTAAACGAGATTTCTAATTCTAATTTGATGCATTTGCAGAGGCGTGTTTACTCTATAGTAAGTAGTAGCAAACAGCCATGATTGGGATAAAATATTATTCGATATATGTAGCCATGATTTTAAGTAATGTTTACGAGATAAAAACTACAGTTTTGAGCAAAAAAAAAAAAAAAAAAAAAAAAAAAAAAAAAAAAAAAAAAAAAAAAAAAAAAAAAAAAAAATCGATTGACAATGATTCGGTACCTGTGGTCCAAGCCAAATTATCTAATTTGGCGCTAATAAAGGCCTTACGGAATAAGCATTACGGATGAGCAAATGACCATCAGGTCATTTTGCTCGTTGACATGATTTCGCGCAAATTTTTTATTCATTCATTATTTTTTAACCTTTAACCCTTAGTTTACCACATGCTGTGATTTACGAAAAAGCGTAATTTGAAATAAACACTTATTTTGCGAAAAAAACGCGCGTAAATCCTTCAAAATCGCAATCGTGATGCGGAAAAACCAAAACTACTCTTACTTTACCTTATAGAAGGTTGGTTTCAATCCATTTGCAGCTGCAAAACCTCTACTATTGCTATGCAGAAAGAAAATAATGGTATTTACAGATATTTAAGAAATTCACGAAATTCCAAATTAGCTACTCACATTTTCCCGCACAAGCACTGATAAAAATCTTCGGCTAAATCGCTGCAGTTTTTTCCCCAAAACGCAGTATGTGGCAACTAAGAATAAGCAATCACAAAAATGACACCAATACCGTCATTTCTTAAGACACTTATACAACAAAAAACAGGAATGAAATATGTTTTTCATATAAAAACTAAAACTAAGAGTATCCTAAGATCCAAATAAGGTACTAGAAAATGGTCATTTCACTCAGCATACTTCGTTTAAAGGTCAGACATAAAGCTCCGAAGGGCAAGCCTTTTTTAAAATCTAAAACAGCTGTTGAACTACTACAGCTAAACCTCAAGGTTTTGAATTTTGAAATAGAGTTAGTCTTTTTTAAATACAAAACAGCTGTTGAATTACTACAGACAAACGCTAGGTTTAAAATGTTTAGATCTAGTTTTTTTTTTTATTTAAAGCAGCTGTTGAATTAATATAGCTAAACCTCGATGTTTTGAATTTTTAAATAGACTTAGTCTCTTTTAAATATAAAACAGCTGTTGAATTACTACAGCCGAACGAGGTCTTAAATTTTTACGTATAGTTTTTTTTTAATTTAAAATAGCTGTTGAATTAATACAGCCAAACCTCTATAATTTGAATTTTTAAATAAAGTTAGTCTTTTTTAAACAACACAAAACAGCTGTTGAATTACTACAGCAAAACTCGAGGTTTAAATTTTTAGGCACAGTTATTTTTTTTTAATTTAAAACAGCTGTTGAATTAATACAGCCAAACTTCAAGGCTTTAAATTTTTAGATATATTTTTTTAATCCAAAACAGCTGTTAAATTACTACAGCCAAACTTGGCTGTAGGTTTTAAGGAGAAGTAACGGAGAAGGATCCATGCTCCAAATGCCCAAAAATTCTGAGTAAAATCATAGTTTTAAGATTTCAAAAGTAAACTCTTTTTTTTTAGCACGCTTTTAAAATACAGCTTCATCTACCAGAAAAATATTCAGACTCTATGATGTGATTGTGTCAGATTCTATTGCTTTGTGGTACTATGCAAAACTTTGCATTTTACGAACCTGTAACAGCAGTTGCCTACTGCTAAGTTAAATCAAGCAAAAAATATTATTATTAAGACAAATACACAATATTAGTAGGCAATATATGGAAACTAATTAGTGTTAATACAAGCTTTCAAACCAATTTCTTGTCGTTTCAATTTTCCACTTCTATAATACAAGTGTAAGGTTAAAAGCAAGGAAAAACACATTAAACTAATTTACTTTGGCTTTTTTATCGACAAACGAAACTATGGTTTGGCGGCCATTATATTTCCATTAGTGTATTTTATTCTAATATAACTATTTCTATTCCCATGGAGTATACCTCGCGTAAATGCAGTATACTAATATACCCCAAGTATAAAAATGAAAGTATAAACTCATGAAACTTATGAAAATTCCTGAATCATCCAATTTTCTATTTTATTAACACACTCACGATAATCTAATATGACTCTTTCTTCCCTTATAGATTGTTAAAAAACTATTTTTACAACGTGTGTAGTGTAAATCCATTCAGCTGAAACGAACGGGAGTCATGAAATGTTTTTCGGAGGGGGGGGGGAATGGTATCAAGCACAAAAAAGGTGAATTTTCAGCATCAAAGCTTCAGATTATCCCCTCCTCCCAAAGGCTTTCTGGCGAAAAGACATAAGCAATCTTGGGGACCTCCCTTTCGGCGTACAGGTAGTACGTTGCAGCAAATATTAAAGAACCATCCCCTTCTTGAAGGTGAGTAAAAGGTACTTACAACAACCTGAGACTGTCCAAGACTTCGGATTTGATCTTGGAGCTCCATCAACTGTCTTTGAAAGTGTAACCTTGCTTTCTCAACAGCTTCTAGACCAAGCTTAACAGCTTGTCTTTCCTTCTCGATCAATTCGATACGACGCAGCTGAAAGACACGTAAAACTTAAAAAACAAAACCTCAAATGAGGTTAGATAAAAAAAATCCAAGAGAGCTTAGATTAGCCAAATCCTCCAACTTAAAACGAAAAAAAACGATGAGCCAAAATTTCGATAAAAACACCGTCCTTATTGTCTAATAAGGTCATTATCAAAAGTCTAAGGAAGGAAATCCTTTGTGGCATTTTTGTCGGGCACAAGCTCTCTGTGGTAATAAAAAACATATCTTTTTTTCAACTCGAAAACAAATCTCAATTAAAAAAAAAAACCATCTTCTAATCATAGGTCTAAAAGGATTGTTCCTCTAAACCCATGCATGACATCCGGACTTCTCAAAACCTGGAGAAGGAAGAATAATCTCTGGAGAGCTTATAAATGCGCTACACTTTCAGCAGGTGCTATTCGTCTTTGTCAATTCAAGATCTACCGGAACATATATAATTCCTTGTGTAGGAAAGCCAAATCTCTGTATCTAAATAATTTTGCTGCTTGTGGCAATGATATTCGTAAAACTTGGAAGGTAATAAATTCTGTACTTAAACCCGGTTCTCAATCTAGCTCTTTACCTATGAGTCTGGTCATTGGTGATGGAGCTGTGGAGGGTGAGCTTAATGTCCAAGAGGCATTCACTTCATTCTTCGCTAATATTGGTAAGAATATTACTTCTACAGTTACTTTGTCTCGGCCTAAGCCGGACTTTATATCTTACCTCGGGCCATCTTGTGTTAAGTCTATGTTTCTAGAGCCAGTAACAGTAAGTGAAATTACTAAAATTGTTAATGGCTTAAAAAACCCGTCTTCATCTGGGCCAGATTCTATCCCTACTAAGGTAGTTAAATATATTCTTCCTTCAATAGTATTGCCTCTAACAAAACTTGTTAATCTTTTATTTGAATGTGGTGTTTTTCCGGAGGCTCTCAAGCGTGCTCGGATTATTGTTTTGTATAAGGGTGGACCAAGAAATGATCCGGCAAATTATCGACCAATTTCTATTTTATCAATATTTAGTAAAATATTTGAAAAGGCTATGCTTTCTCGTCTCCTTACTTTCTTAAAATCTAGAAATTTTCTTCATGATTTTCAATTTGGTTTCCGAATGAAGCACTCCACTGAACATGCCTGTATGACCCTTTTGAATTTTATTCATTCTGCGTTAGATTCGGGATTGATTCCGGCTGCTGTATTCCTGGATATTCGTAAGGCTTTCGATTCCTTAACCCATGAAATTCTTCTATCAAAGATGCCTCATTTTGGCATAACGGGAAGTGTTTTTTTTTGGTTCCAGTCTTATTTGAAGGATAGGTTAATTTCTGTTGATCCACTTTTCCGGTCACCCTCGTTAGTGAATTTTGGTGTCCCCCAGGGATCAGTTTTAGGGCCTGTGCTATTTTTGATTTATGTATATGATCTTTATTATGTTGTAAAAAAACAGAAACTTATTAATTGCTGTAGACTTTGTCATCCTAAGCCTTCCCTTGCCCATAGTGGCAACTATAGTTCGGCTTCTTCTGATGTCCTTGTTTGTTTTGCTGATGACAGCACACTTGGCACTTTGGAAAACTGTGAATCCGAGCTTCGACTGAATTTGGAAAATTTGTTTGAGAGGGTGATTTTAGTGCGTGATGCTAATTATCTTACTCTAAATTTTTCTATGTCCAGTTTTTTTTTATTTTTTCGCGTGTTTCTCAGGTTTATCCCCAGTTATCAGAAATTCATCAGCCAAATGGAATAATTCATAGATCTAAAGACCGATATGTTCGTTTTTTTTGGGCATTCTTGTTGATGAAAACCTATCTTTCAAACTCACATTGATTTTATTAAAATGAAGATATGCAGGAGTCTCGGTATTTTAAGGAAACAGACATACTTTTCCTGGATCAATTTTGAAATCCTTTTTCACTGCTTGAGCCAATCTTACGTTTCTTACTGTCCAATTGTGTGGATGTCAAACTTTTCCTTCACTGTTAAAAGCACTTTCTAAGGTTTACAATAAAGCTAGAAACCTCATTCAGGAAACTAATCGTTCATTAGTTATAGCATTACTTGATCTTGAGTTACTATACATTCTTTCATGAGCATGTTTTATTTTGCTCAGCTTCATGGTGACCTCCCCAGGCCCCTAAGTGTTCCGCTATCTTTTACCTCTGATCAAAATAATTATAATCTTCGTAATATGACAAATCATGTTCAAGTTCCATTTACTCTTTGCATAAGGTCAGATCTTAATCCTATAATGGCGTGTCATATTGTTTTGGAATAAGTTGCCTGAATCAATTCAATTTCAATTTATAACTGGGATTTATTTTACAATATACATAAAAAACAAACAAACAAAATACCCCCAGAAGCAAGCTTGTGCGGGGGTAATCCCTTCTAGACGCATAAAAAATCATAATAACAAAATAAGATCCAAAATAATAACTCTTTTCAATTAATATGAATACAAATACAAGTTCTGCCCTCCAACTCAAAAACTAGTACTAACATACTATACGGAGCCACTCGACAATAATCACGTACCCCCCCCCCCCCTTCTTAGCCAATTCATTAAAAATAATAAATTACTAAACAATACGATCTCAATAAACTACGGAACAGCAGCAGGTCATCCACACATTTAAGTTCCACTGGTAAACTATTCCAAGCACTCGGACCGGCATGACGGATAGAAAAAAATGATCTTGTCGCTTGCGGAATCGGTCTTCGAAATTCATCCAAATTTCTAGTTCCATACTCATGAACATCACCCCCACTCACAAACAATCCCTTAAAACAAACAGGAACACTACCATAAAGATGGTGCCACTCATTCGGTTTGTTTAAAAAAATTGTTAAAAATTCTTTGGCTTCGTAGAAGTTATTTTTATTTATGTTTTTATTCATTTTTTTTTTTATTATTTTTTTTGAGTCTATTTAATCTAATTAATTAATTTATTTTATTTATTCTATTTTTTCTATAGTTTTCATTTTATCTTTAGTATGTGAGTAAGTGATCATTTTAAATTTTCTTTTGTTTTTCATCCCTGAGTAAGCAATTCCTATTTCTTCCCCCTTTGTACAGGCCAATGAGGCTTTGGGGGGATAATAACATGTAATATTGTATGTGTATCTAATGAAGAATAAAACTTATCTTACCTTATCCTATTGTCTAATAATAATTCCACGGTCATTATCGAAAGTTATTTTTTCTCTCAAAGATTTGTTTTCTCTACCTTCTCCACAGACAAGTGATGCTTTTCAGGTGGGGTAATAAAATGCATTTTATGTCAATTAACAAATTAAAGAAATGAACATAAAAAATGGTACTATATAAGACAGTGGAAAAAATAAAAAAAATTCAATTTTTTAATAACAAGATAGATCCAAATATTTTAAATTCACATCCGGAAGCTTTTGTCAACGAAAAAATAATGTATACAGAAAAAATAAACAAAATTAAACATGGCATTTAAATAAAACGAAAAAAAAATTACACATGTTTTTTCTTATATTTTAATTTGTAAATGGAAAAGCAGTGTGGTCTAATAAATTACTTATGTTAATTGTGGGTTTTATTAAATAAATTCTTTCTTATTAAATAAACCGTTTTGGTTCTTTTCGCTATTTTTTAAATGGGAGGGAAGGGTCGTCTAATGTTATGTTATGCAACTTATGCAATGTAATGTTATGTAGATGTTATGTTATGCAGCTGTGCGATTTTCCACTATGTTGTAGAATGTAAAGAATATGAAAATGGAGAATAGAAATGATTAATTTGAGTGAAAAGGAAGATTTAGGACAGTTTTCAGTGGGATTCAGTGGTGGTTCTAGGCCTGGGCAGAAGGAGGGGGGTGGGCAGCTGCAACCCAGTTTCCTGACATCTGACATAAATTCCTTTCATTTTTAATTTTTACACTGCTTTGGTAAACCTTGCCCCCCCCCCCGACTATGAGGCATAAACCCACTACTAGTAGGATAACCATATGAATTTTGATTGATGATGATTTTTGAAGTGTAGGAAAATAGACCTGTTTATTAAGTTTGTATGTGAAAGTGGTAGAGAAAAAGATGTTATTTGATGTTGATAGTATGATTAAAGTTGTATTGTTGATGTTTTAAAAATGAATGATTTTGTATATGGTGTATGTTTGAAAGATTATGTAATGTAATTATGTAATTATGGAAATTATGTAATTATGAAACACTTACATGAATTATGTAAGTAATGCGTGATTAATATGCACATGGTTGATAAAAAAAAAAAAAAAAAAAAAAAAAAAAAAATCAAAGGAAGGCAGTTTGTTCTTTTATAGATTGAACCTGAGAAGGAAGATACTTGCCTTATTGAAAATAGTTGCAATTGATGGCGACGTACTGAGAAGGAAGGTAACTCGCCGTACTGAAAGCAGTCTCAACTGAAATTACCATCATGATCAGATCAGACGAGCAATTGGGGTCAGAAACAATGGCTATTATGTCAATGAGTATAACTGAAATAAGTGTCTACTTTCAAGGGATATGTCACTCGTAATTATACCATTTGATTGTTAAAACAGGGCTTTTAAAAGTATAGCGAATGTCAACATGCCATAAATAAGCGATACCGTTGGATAATTTGCATCAAGGGAGTTAGGGATCTAGGTCGTTGGGAACATACTGGCTTTATTTAGTTTTAATTATATATATATATATTTTATTTATAACCCACATACAGCAATAGTATAAAGACGGAGTAATAATAAGATAAAAAAAGGAGGAAAAATACCTAACCAACAAAAAATCAGTGAGGACAAAGGTGAGGAGATAAACACGCATAAGCTATACCCCTGTCATTCCTATTCCATATCTCTAGCTTTGAAATTATACTAGAAATGTCTAAATTACTCATACGAAACTGGTTTTTGTCTAGGGTAGAAAATAAAGAATGTTTTACCCTGAGTCTATTTAAATTAAAAATCTTACAAGTAGGGAAAAGATATGAATCATAAAGGACAGAATGGTCGTCACAGAAGGTGGAATAAAGATAGGCTTTTTCGAACAAAAGTCTTTTTTTATATCTCTCTCCATCAAGACGAGCTCGACTCTTATTGGCTCTTTTAAGAGAGAGAGAGGAGTGATGTCGTTAAGATCTGAAATATAAAGAACAGATTGGTTACAGAATATGGACCAAAGCTTGGCCAAATCCCGTCTATTGTATTTCATCGGTTTGCAATAATATAGCCAATATGGCTATATTAATTGGCTATATATAATTGGATAATAGCCAATCTGGACTTAGTATGTAAAAAACTATTCAATTTATGATCGAATTACTTTAATAAAAAAAAAGAAACAACATTTTTATATGCATATATGCTGAATTTATGTAGAGAAAAAAGTTTATAGTATAGATATATAGTATAGTATAGATATGAAGTATATAGTATATAGTAATATAGTTTAGTATAGTATAGAGTAATAAAGACATAAGGCATTAAAGCTTGTTTAAATCATCTGTTGAGTTAAAAAGTTCAAGCTTAAAAAAAATAATAATAATAATTCTCCAAGCGCGCTGCCTTAGATCATCTCAAAAAGCCCTGACATCTAAAATGAAGGCATAGCGGTTATTCAAGGTTAGGAGCACGAGGTAACAGTAAGAGTAGGCTAGAAGATTTTGAGTTCTGTTGCAAATACCATCTATTCACCTGCACCGTCTGTTCAATCTCCATCATCTGTTCAACGCAAAATTTATTTGTAAATAAAATAAAACAAAATTGTTATATGATTCAATTTACTTTAGATCCATTAATTAAATTAAAACCAATTAATCCTAAACACGTCACGAGTTTAATCCTCCCTATGCATAGGTTAAAGTTCCTTGTTAACATTGCAATCACTGAAAGATGAAAACCTTGTATTATATTAATTTGCACTTGTGAGCACGGTAGAAATTTGAGCATAGCGTAATCTCAGAAAAGGAGTAGCTTGAACTTTTTAAGGAAATACTACAGCGCCGCCTATTTTATGCCTGAACCTAAAACAATAAGTCTCAGAAGAAAATGAAAACAAATACCAATGCTTAAATCAGATATCGAAAATTAAAACACATTATATATATATATATATATATATATATATATATATATATATAGATATATATATATATATATATATATATATATATATATATATATATATATATATATATCACTCTCTGATTTTGGGCACCAACCAATAATGAAAGAGAAAAACATCTCATTTTATTGTGAATACATAAACGTCATCTATTAAAAAAAAGCTCAGTTTTCAATAGACCATCATTATTTTTTCTATAGCACTGTTCCCATTAGGCAATTTACAGACGAAACTCTACCCAAATCAGCCAATAGAAAAAAACTAATGTTCTTATGCCGCGTCGAAAAAAAAACAGTTTTCTGTATCTTCATTGGATGAGCAGTTTTCTCTTATGTCTTTTTCCGCCCTGATCTTGAATATATTCTTTCAGTTTGGTACTCCGTTATCTCCCGGGGAAGAATCAGAGAATATTGAATCAATTCAAAAAAAGCTCTGCAAGTAATTTTCAAAGAAGATTCCATACTCCCTTCTTCCAAACAAAGCTTGTTGACAACGCTTGAGTACAGGAGAGTTACATTGTGCCTCCATTTTTCAGAAAATGCAATAACAAAACCTTGCATTGAAAACATTTTTCCTAAAAGACACTCCCCACCCAGATTCCGCCCAGCTTGGGTTGTTGCTGATCCTGCATTCACTGCTTTACCTCCAGCTATTAAAAAACTTCTGTACCCTACATTACTGTAAAAATTAATTGTCACCAACATTGCCCCGCTACATTAGGGACGAAAAATGTCCCCTACATTGCCTGTTTTCTTTTTTCTTTATGTTTTTAATAACCCGTTTAAATTTAAAATCTATGTTTTTTAAATATATTTTAATTAGTTTTACGTGTTATTCAATCTTTTTACAAATTTATTTGATATTTTTTTTTACTCCAAACTTCGAAATCAGGGCTTGTGAAAAAAATATTTTGGAAAAAAACATCTTATCTTATGCCTGTAGAACACCAAAATAAAGCAGTTTCTGCCAGTAATCACAGTACATTTAATATGTCAGTACTTGCTCTTGAAACTGGAATGAAGATAGACACAGGAGAGTCAAGTTAATTATTCACTGGCATCAGTGTCTTACGAATACTTATTCACGCATTTAAGACAGTATAGGAGCCCGGACCACCTACTGAAAAACTGCAGTGCTCCAGAGATAAAACCCAATAGCAGCCGTCTACAAGCTGCTGGAAGCATTTCAGGGTCTAGGTATCCCACCAGCAGCACTACCCCTCATGCACCTAGAGTTGGAACAGCAAACCCAGAGGGAGGTTTGCTTGGTTCTTTTTGAGTTTCTATGATCTTGCAGACTGCTAGGAATATTTTTGGCCGCTATCATTGCTTGGACCTCGTTGAAACCATCATTGTAGCTACCCCTGCCAGCATCAAATGGATGTGGAAAAAACGAATAGGCCAAAATAGGCTATTACCCAAAGGCCTCTATTTTAAAAGAAGAGGAAGAAGAAGAGCCGACAGGCCCAGTAGGCCAGTATAAACTACATCCCAATGGCACCAAGCCTGAAGGGCCTAGTTATTTTTTTTTCTTTTACATTACACAATATTTGTTTCCAAGAAATGATAAAAAAAATTTTTATTGTTTTTTAACGAATAATTCTCTTATCTTGAAATTGATGCCCTTCATATTTAAATGATATATGTTCTGTCTAAGTGGCCCAACAATGTTTGGTAAGGTCTTGGTAGGGTCTTAAGGTCTCCCTAGATGTTAAGGTAAGGTCTCCTTAGACGTTAGTCTTACGGATTGGTAAGAAACTGAATGTTTCCAGCAGACACTATTAAGCCTTTATTGCGGATTCATTGCAAAAGTTGATTCTAAATTTATCTCACATTAACTGGATGAACACATTCAATAAAAACGCAATCGTCTCTTTAGGTATAGTCATAAGATTTTCAGAGGAGTCGGACAGAAAAAATATAAAGTTTCAGACTATACGTCTAGACTTGCCTAGCTCACTACATATTTTTTTCCAAAATTGTACAGGTGTTGCAGACAAATCTTAGGGAATGGTCATATATCACAAGTAAATATGCCATTAACTAAAATTAGTGCAAGTTTACAGTTTAAATAATTTAGGCTAAGTTACCCAGTACTCAGCCAGCTAATCTACTGTTTAACAGCTAAATCCTTGTAAAATTTCTATAATACTACTATCTAGAAAGTGGATTGTTTCACCATTGAATATGTCAAAATCTTCTTAACAAGAACGTGATTAACTGGAATATTTTAAATATGTACAACACTCAAAATTTCAACTATAATGCTTGACAAGAGTGGAGCCTAATCTTGGCCACACATTTAAAGCTTGAATCTAATCTCAGAATACATTGTCTAATCTTTAACACAGGATCTCAAAGCTATAATAACATATTCTAATCACAGACACAGACTACCTTGGGTAGATTTCATCTAAGAAACAAATTGTGAAACAGATTAATTTTACTCAAATAGGCTAGGGTGTAGAGGAAACTTTTGTCTAAATTCAAATGTTTGAAAAAACAGATGTTTTCCAAGATTGTAGTCAGTCAATCCCAGCTATTCTATTCCTAACTGTCAGATAAATCATAACAATCTAACCCTATACAAATAAGGTCCAAGATTAGGAGCCAGATGTGTATGTATAGGAAAGATACTTTTTAATCAGAATACCTGGCCAAGATTAGAGACTGGCCGAGAGTACTGGGGGTCTTACCCTAATATTTTATGCTCTTGGCAGTTACGCTAAATTACAGACCCCCCCCCCCCTTGCCCCAAAATAGAAATAACTTACCAAAGCACTGTCAAACACCATTTTGTAAAGTATGCCTTCTCGAATCTCGTCTTTTCATTGTAGACTTTTTAGGGGCTTCTGTAGCTGCAACATTTCTTACTTGCCATTGATATAAGGCCATACGTAAATGGTTTCGATCTACAGTGCCTGAATTATGAGGACGGTTTATGACTTCACTCTGGGTTCTTTCAAAGCCAGGTAAACTAGAATGGCTCGACCTTAAAAAATGTAACAAAAGATTAGAGACGTGTTCTAGAAGATCATTATCTAAATCCTAACATTAGCCCCTAAAAATAACAAATTTGTCCATTTGTATGTCCTCATTTTTACACCCTCCCCGCCCAATTCGGGGACGACATGCTTTTCGTTTGACCCTAGATGGTTGGTTGAACAAAAGATCTTTAGAATTCTGCCATCATTCATCCACGGAACGTGTCCTAGCCATCGCAGCATTTCTCTCATTATAGCCCTAGAAAGCGGGATAGAGCCACATTCTTCTTACAGCTTAAAGTAGACTACTATTGCAGTCCCTCCGATATTCATCATAATAAGAGCATGGTCAAAATTATTACCATTGGTAATAAATGATTAATATAACAAACAATTAATGTAATTGGTTTCTGTAAAGAGCGTCATTATTGATAATCACCGCACTAAAATTTGGATTGTCAGTTAAAGCGCAAATATGCATAATTAAAATTTACAATCCAGCATTCAACAGACCAATACCCAATAAAAATAATATTTGGGCAAAATTTGAAAATTGAAAATTGTTTCCTTGATGACCATCTTTAAAATGCCTACAAATTACTTGTTTTTGGCAAGCTATTGGTAAAATGGTCTCTCTGTCTGCAAAATCAGCAGGGACTAAGACTATATTAATGGGATATGTAAAATCAAAACAGGATATATCCTAGAATGAGGGGACAAAAACCAGTTCTGATATTCTTTTGGGTTGCTTAATACGGCCCTTGCCGCATTTTCCTTATTTTCTTATATTTTGTTTTTCAAGGTCTAGGTGGGGAGAGGGACAATTTTTTCAATGAGAATACCAAAAAAAGGGTATTTTTGGAATCTAGAGGGGGCGGAGGGGGGTAAAGGTAGTTGTTAATTATACAGAACATACCCAAGAAGTGAAGTTAGGTTAATCATAATGAAATGTACCAAAATAGGATTGTGTATAACAAGGAAGCTGCTGACAAACTCCAAGGACAATGACAATGCTATAGTTGCAAATCTTCTAGTAATGACCAATTTAAAGTAACTCCTCCACCAAAAGCACAAAATACAAGAGGGACTCCGAGAGAAGAATCCACCAATAGCCCAGGACCCTCGGTAAGCCAGCCTAAGAAGCCCAAAGAGATTCCTTTGAGCACTAGTTTTCCAGATAGCAACACAGAATGCAGCTACTGTCACGAAGATGTCGACATTGCCACCTCTTTCCTCTGCTTTTTCTGCAACGAGTGGGAGCATGCCTCTTGCCGAGGTATAAATGCCGATCTCGTGCTGGTAATGAAGAGAAAAGACAACGAGTGTCTCCTGTTTAAATACGAATGCCTCTCCTACTCCAAGCGAAAAGTTGCACTTCTACAGCTTCAAGTGCAACAGCTAATAGAAGCTCAACCTCCTAGACCTCATGCTGCAACACCTTCAAATGATAGTGAAATAACCTCACCTCACGACATCCAGCCGACTATAAATGCAATTATTCAGGCAGAAGCAGAAAAGGAACTAAGGGAACAAAAAAAAGATGAATTTTGTAGTCATGGGACTAACTGAATCTACAGCTGTCAATGACACTACACAGGTTGTCAAATTGACTCAAGAAAACGAGCTTGGGGCAAATATCACTGAGGGGAGATACTAGAAACTGCCCGGATTGGAAGACCCAAAGAAACTGGTAGTCTACGTACTTTGTTAGTTAAGCTAAAAAAAAAAAATCATAACAGCTTGAGATGAAAAGACATACAATCCTGAGGACAGCTCCAAATCTAAGAAAATCATCAAAAGAAGAAAATCGTATCAAAGTATATATAAACCAGATCTCACGCCCATGCAGAGACAAATGCTCGCCGTGAAGAGACAACAGAAGAGGAATGCCCGCACCCAATGCGATCGTCAAATGGAGATGCAGAGCCATTGGAGGCGAGGTAAAGACTCCAACGAAGAGCAACGGCAAATATGAAGTAGAATAACCAAAGCCAAACAAATGCCACCATCCTCCAAAACTAACAAAAAAGCTACTAAAGTAAAAACACTAAAGATGATATATTTAAATGCTGATTCATTACCAAACAAATTATCAGAATTAAAGTAGAAATTGCAGCAAAGAACACAGACATAGTAGCAGTGGTCGAAGCTAAGCCTAAACACTGTTGATATTTCCCCACTTTATCAGAGTTGGCCATCAACGGCTACAAAAGCCACACCTTGAACATAGATCAAGAAGAAGGTAGGGGAATTAATTGTTGTGTCTTAGACAAGTTATCGGTTCAGAAAGAATCATCAACAATAAATGGACAAGAAATTATTTGGCTTCAGATATCAAACACGAACCAAGAAACTCTAAATTTGGCTGTAGTATACAGAAGTCCAAATAGCACAGCCATGAGTGACCAAGTACTCTTTAAAGATATTCACGCTACATCTCAAAGATTAAGAGAACCAACTCTCATCCTTGGAGATTTCAATTACCCTAACATAGATTGGGACCTTCCACACCTCCGAGAGCATAGCGGGTCACCCTCACAGAGGGAATTTTTGAAGGTAGTGAACGATAATTACCTAGAACAGCTTATTAAAAAAACCAACAAGAATCCGAGGAAGCAACAAGCCAACACTGCTGGACCTAGTCCTATGCAGCAATACGGAACTAATAAAAGAACTTACTATAGGTCCTCCCGTTGAGAAATCAGACCACGCTACAATTTACTTAGAGGCGATTATAAGTTGTGAAACTATGAGAAAAAAAGAGAGGTGGATGTATTCAAGGGTGATTACAATACCATACGGACGGAGCTAGAAGTTTTTGACTGGACTGAAATACTAAAAAACACAGATCTAGTAGATGGCATGAACAGAAAGTTTGCATCCGTAATCATAGACCTCACAAAGAAGTATGTACCAATAGTCAAAATACTTAAACGACCGCCTCTAAAATAAGAGATCCTTGACCTTTAAAAACCAAGCGACAAGCCTGGAAGACGCTCAAGCAGACCGACACCGAAAGTAATCGTAGAAACTATCGCAAAATCGCCAACAAATTGAGGAAAGCCACTAGACAAAAAGCAATTGAAAAGGAGAGGAAAGTAGTTGAAAACTCAAAGATCAACCCAAGACATTTTGGAACTTCGTGAATTCAAAAAGAAAAGAACAGCCGGTTTTTCCCGATCTAGAAATTCAGCAACAAATTTAACAATCAGTGAACCAATAGCTAAAGCCAACCAACTAAATCAGCAGTTTTCCAGAGCTTTAGACAAAGGTTTGGCTTTTCCACAACAGATAGCGACAAAGATTAAAGTCAAAAGGAATTGCAGCCACTAGTCACAGAAAAATTTGATGAAATAGAAATGACAATACAAATGGTCTATAAAAAACTAAAAAATCTAAACCCTTACAAATCATAAGGTCCAGATGGCCTACATCCCAGAGTACTCAAAGAGCTGGCACAGGAAATTGCAGTGCCATTGCACTACATTTTTGTTAAGTCGCTACAAACAGGAACCTGCCTGATAGATGGAAACAAGCAACGGTGATACCACTCTTCAAAAAAAGGAAGCAAATCAGATCCACGTAACTATAGACCTATCAGTTTAACCGGTATTACATGCAAAATACTAGAATCTTTACTCCACGATGGTATATTACAGAAGCCTCATTTCACCCGCACAGTTTGGGTTTCAGAGGCAACGCTATAGCGTTGCCTATAGTAAAGGCCATACGGCTCCAATGTTTTATTATTTATTATTTTTTCTTTCCCAGAGGCACTTCATATGGAAGGGGTCGTCGTAGAAACTTCAAAGGGGGCTCATTTGATCGGAAGTCGAGAGTTCTAGTGCCATTTTTAAGGGTCAAAAGTGATTGGAAGGCAACTAACACCCCTTCCACGCCCACCAGTCCCCAAACACATCCAATCAAAATGTTGAGATAGCCATTTGTTCAGCATAGTTGATTTCCAGATAGAAATTATGCTTTTGAGGAGGACACTCCCCCACAGTCCTCAGGGCAGGGGTTGTAAGTTATGCCCTGGGGGCATATAAGGTTTTTATAGAAAGCTTTGTCGTAGAAACTTCAAAAAGGACCCATTCAATTGGAAATTCAAGGGGCTAGTGCCCTTTTTAATAGTCGAAAGTGATTGAAGGGAAACTAACCACCCTCTTATGCCCACCTTTTCCCCAAACACATCCAATCAAAATTTTGAGACAGCCATTTTGTTCAACATAGTTGACAATTCAGGAAATTAGGTCTTTGAGGATAACAACCCCCCTCCCCACAGCCCTCAGGGCAAGGTTTGTAAGTTATGCCCTGGGGGCATGTAAGCCCCCTAAACCCTTTTTTCCCAAATGCATCCAATAAATGTTTTTAAGATAGCTATTTTGTTAAAAATAGTTCAAAGATCACATAACAAAAATTCCGGTGTCGACACAACCCCCCGGGGGCTGAGGGCAGGCGTTGTAAGTTATGCCCTGGGGGCATATATATGGGTCTTATGGAAGGGATGCTTGTATTAACTTCAAAGAGGGCTCATTTGATTGGAAATTCAAAGTTCTAGTTCACTTTTTAAGAGTCAAAAGAGATTGGAGGGCATCTAGCCCCCCCTCTCCACGCCCTTTTTTCCTCAAATCCATCTGATAAGAACTTTGAGATCAAACCCAATCAAAGGAGCCCTCTCTGATAAGAACTTTGAGATCAAATCCAATCAAAGGAGCCCTCTCTGAAGCTTATACCAGCATCCCTTTCATAAGAACTATATATGCCCGAGGGCATAACTTACAACGCCTGCCCCTTGGCCCTGGGGGGTTGTGACGACACCTGAGTTTTTGTTATATGACTTTTGAGCAATTTTTAGCTTAATGGCTATCTCAAAAATTTTATTGGATTCATATGGGGAAAAAGGGTCTAGAAGGGGGGGGGGGGGTAGTTGCCCTCCAATCTCTTTTGAATCTAAAAAAACAATAACTAGAACTTTCTATTTCCCGTCAAATGAGCCCTGAAGTTTTACGAGCATCCCTTCAATAAGAACCATATATTCCCCCAGGGCATAAATTACAACACCTGCCCTTGGGCCCTGGGGGGCTGTTTCGACCCCGGAGTTTTCGTTATATGGTCTTTGAACTATTAAAAAAAAAAGGGCTATTTCAAAGTTCTTATTGGATGGGTTTGAGGAAAAAGGGCGTGGAGGCGGGGGGGGGGGGCGCTAGGTGCCCTCCAATCTCTTTTGACTCTTAAAAAGCGAACTAGAACTTTCAATTTCCAATCACATGAGCCCTCTTTGAAGTTAATACGAGCATTTAGTATTTAATGGTATACGAGTGTATTGATGCAATTTTCATTTAATGCCAAGTAGTTCGATTTTTATAATAGTTATATTAATAAGTGTCTTGTTTTATGATTGCACCGTAGATTTGTAGGCATTGTTTCGTGCTTCTTGTATATTTTTTTTGGGCCCCAAGCCCTCGGTTTACTGCCGATTTTTTTTTAAAGAATAATAAGAAATAATAAACGAGCCCTTCTTTACTTTAACAAACAACCACACCAAAGACTAACTCCACCACCTAACTGCATGAAATGAATTTTAATGGCCATAACTATTAACTTTTGGCAATGTTTGCCACTGGTGTCATTCTTTATCTTACTTTATATAGGTTTAATTTGGTAAACACCCATAACTCAAAGCAATTCATAAATCTAGAAAGTATTGCATAATTTTAATACCAGAAACACCTATATGACTCTAGAGCACTTTACAACCATAGTCAGTTGGTTTCCAATGATCAGAGGAAGTAAACACTTTAATATTTTTATTTTTATCCCTGTTGATACATCAGTATATCATACAGTGTCAAGAGACTGTATTCAGTCAATAGCTTTCATTAAGAGGTGGGAACTGTAACAGAGTTTGGAAAGTGTACTCTGTTTTGTCCCACAGCTCAAGGACCAAATTGAGACTTTTCATGACTTTTTTTTTTGGGGAGGGGAGGGGACTAAGTCTTGTGTTGAGGGACTATACACTATGTTTTTTCTCTTGTTTGCTATCACCCAACAGGCTCTTGGCCATGGCTGTGGAGTCAAAACTATGGTTAACTTTGCTGAATGGAATTGGAGTCGGTAAATTGAAAACGTCTGGAGTCAGATTTAGAGTGGGAGTTGGTTATAACTCATAAAATCTAGGTAAATGAAGCTGTAAAACAGGGCTTTGGGGTCGGAGTCGAGGAGTTCTAGTAAATTTTGCTGAATGGAGTCGGAATTGGAGCCGGTATATTGAAAATGCCTGGAGTCGGAGTCGGCTATGACTTATAAACCGACTCCACAGCCCTGCTCTTGGCTAGTAGCCTGTTGTGCAATTTATGATAAAACACCAATATATATTAAATATCTAAACTAATACACTGTTATTAAAAAACGAAATAATAAAGCAGTATATTAAAAACTATAATACCTTGGAGGCTTGGGAGGTCCTTCAGTTGCATTATAGTCTCCAGAAATCTGAGTATTTATATCAGAATGTATTGGATGAATGTCTGGTAATGGTACTGACATTGCCCTCTGATGAGAAATGACTGGATGGACAGTAGCCATGTTCGGAACCACTTTACTGGCTTCTTTCATTAAATCAGGAGCAGAAACTGGACGCGGGACACGAGAAGTAGCTCTTTGACGAAGTAACCATATCTTAAGACCAGCACAAAATCTTTCAAATGATAGAAGACCACTGGGGGGTGTCACTTTTTTTAGACTCTCAATAACACTAGATGGCATTCCTGTAGTTTCTTCTTTCCAAAGTTTTTCAACATCTGAAATTTAATTTTAATTGAGCATCTTTTTATAATTACATTTTTTTAACTAATAATTTTATGATCTACCTATTAGGATTTCAACAAAAATAAACGGAAGCTACTTTACAACCATTTTAACACCCCAGGGTATTTTGTTAGATAGTGCCCCAATACAGATGATTAGAAAAAACACTAAACAACAGCTTGGGCTACAGCCTATAATCATAAAAAAAATTGATGAATTTGCAAAAATACACAGAAAATTAAATGGACAGTTAGTAGAAATGACCATTGATTCATGAAGCAATCAAGCTTATATACAAACTGACCTCATTGATAGAACAGAGACTAACCATATTGACAATTGGCAGATACAACAGTATGTTGTAATGGATACAAACACCCTTGTCTGTCAGCTTGGATAAGCACTGAAATTGCACAGAAAAATGGTACAGTCAGAAGAAGAACATTAAAAGCAGGCCTACTGCCCGCTTTGCACTATACATTCTTGTAGAGGCAGGTTTTGGAAACACTGAGAGTCTTTTATCCCTACAGTCGACCTCTATAGCAGTAGGGGAGGGATTGGCTTTCCATAGGAGAGTGGGGGGACACGATTTTTTGCTTTACCCTTCAGAAAATATCAAACTTCAAACCTTGTATCCCAAAGATGAGGGGCCAATTGATAGGCACTCAGTGTGGCAGACAACGTTGAAAAAATATTTAGAATGCATGCTATTCCTCAAAAAGTTCAATATGAAAAACCCAATGAGGGAATTCAGTTCCCATTCAGTGATGAGTCATTTATTTCTTTGGCAAAAGTAAAAAAATCTAAAAGAGAGAAAAAGGGTGCAAAAAGGAGATAGAATTTAAAAATTTTGTCTGAGATAGCAGACACTAGAGTCCAATTCACATTTCAAGAAGATTGCTTTATTTTAGTGAAAAAAAAACAGAGAAAAGTAAAAGAGAAAAATCAGAGATAAAATATGAAAATTAAGTCTACAATGGCAGACAGTAATATTTCAGGCAAATTGTGTTTGTTAGCTCTAAACTGCAGGAGAAGAAAATAGCTTAAGGGGGAAGAGGTGGTCTCCATCCTCTTGGCAGGAAGCGGAGATGAATAGGAGGTAAAATTAGAAGGACTACAACAGGTTTTAGAAAAGTTGGGTTACCATGAAGATGTGGTTGCATTGGGAGAGCCTGAAAGGAGTTTGAGGTCTATCCTATCAACTTTCAGAGGCTGACCCCTGTTTAGGGGGGAGGAGAAGTTTCTGTTGGGAGGTCAGAAATGATACCCTTCCACTAAAAGCTGATGGTGGCCTAACATGGCCAGTTAAGATCCCCTTACTAAGGCATAGCCTTCAAACTATGGTGCCTGGAAAATACTCTTTTCAATTACCAGTTAGAGACTATTCCCCCAAAACCGATTCCCGTGGCCCTATAATCAATTTTCACCTTCAATTCGGTATCAACACTTGTTCCTCATTCAACTGTCCCATGGGGTGGGACCCAGGACAACTTACTTTGCATTCCCTCAGATTTATACCATAATCGTTACTGTAAACCTTTGCATCTTAAGCCAAGAGTAATTTGGGACTATGTCATGGTCAAGCTTTGTTTTAATTCAGATACGGATATCTTTTCAACATAGGAGGGTAAGAGACTAGTTGAGCCAATCCCTCATGATGCCTAGTATCATCCCATGTGTCAGAGCTCCATTTTTTTGCTTCTCTTAAATTTGAGAGGGCAAAAAATATTCTTATTTAATTGTGCTACAAGGCCCTGATAAGTGATTACCCAGAACCTATGATGTTTTTGTTCCTTTATGATTTTTTTCCATTTTGCTGGCTGATAGTTGGGTGATTAGTTTTTGTTGTGATTATTTTTGAGGGGTTTCAGACTCTTTTTAAAAATTCCTTCAATTTTATTGTCAAAATTACATTTTACTATTAACTCTAAGCAAAATAATAACTACCATTCTTGAATCAACTGCAAATTGCAATTTTTCCTTACTAGACAATTCATTTTTGAAAACATGCTTTTAAATGTTTGGTTTTTGGTTACTATGCACTGCTTTATCTTCTAGGGCCATTGAGGGGGCAAAATGGAATTTCCCCCACAAATAATCATTACCCTACAAAATAGTATAAGAAGAGACATCACTGATGTAATTAATTTAATATTAGCTAAATTATGTTGAAAATTCCTAATTTACCCATTTTCTAGGTTTATAATGAGAGAAAGGTTGAGACAGCTAGGTCAGCTTGGAACAATGAGCAATGAACAAAAGAAGAGATGACATATTGCCAAGGATTATCCTTTTTAAGCCATCTGTCTAGGGTAAAAGGCACTGATGATTTGACAGTAAAAAAAAAAAAAACACTTTTTCTACTCTGGAATGCTTAATTTAAAGACTTTTGGTTTGAAAAGGGTTTCAATATGCAAGAAAAGCATCTAGGAATTTAACTGTTTGATTAGAAGTTTGAAGTTTCATCAGAAAAGGGTACAAAACGCCAAGTTTCTGAAATTGGAGCATTTTCACCTTCCAATTTGACAGAACAAAAAAAATTACCTGTTTTTGACATAAGTCAGAACCCAATTTGACACGCATGGAAATACTTGGGGAATGCTTGTGGACGGATCCTGATGCGTTCAACATGTTTATTCTTTATATTTATTTCTTTCCTTCTCTACAACTTTCTTTAATGTACAAATATATAAAACACTATTCAGATAGTGGAACCAAAAAACTAATTAAAATTCTGATGTATAGGGACAAAATTAGATAATCATATGGAGAATAATTGTGCAAAATAGGTCATATGACTCTTTTCTTTTTTCCACAGTGTTGCATATATGCCACAAGAATAGCATTCACTATCTGGAATGGCCCACTTCCTCTCAGCTTTAACAGTCCACATTTCTTTGTTGTTCACAGTGAAAATGTTGTCAGCATTTGGCCATTTCAAATAGTAATCAATACTAGATATAAGAATGGTCCTAACAAGGTTCCTTGAGGAATTTCATGCTATAATTAGGGAGGGTTTCAGAGAGAATAGTTTTGTACTTTACAACTTGAGATTTATTTGAAAGAAAACATACACAATTTATTAAGAGAGGGTCTACTTCAAAGTTATTCAGTGATAAATAAATTAGGGTTGTGTGATCAACCAAGTCCAATGCTTAAAAATATGAAACATAGTATGAGGTCAAGTGGCTGTTCCTTGGATGGATGAAAAAATCTAGCATCTAGCATCAAATCAATAAAACTACGATTCAGAAAAGAAAACCTTTTTTAATGTTTTTTTCATGTGAAATATTATTAAAAATGATAATCATCAAAATCTCTAATTGTAGAGAAAGTATCCGTAAATTTGACAACTATGTTTTTGTCAGAGGACCCTTTAATTTTGACCCCAATTGTATATCTGTTTTACATGTTCAGTGAATTTTTTGACAGTCACCTATATTTCAACAGGGCCTGTAGCTGTCTATCAAAAATTTCAACAAGGTTACTATAAGATATTCTCAAAAGAAATGAATCTCAGGATAGATGCCAATATCCACATTTGAATTTGGCTGAAGGAACATTTTTAGTCGGCCCGGAATTCCACTACATCAGACAAGAATTTTTGACTCTTGGAAAAGGGTTTTGTCAATATAATATTTGCTGCCATCTTAATTTCATCTTATCAAGAAAAAGCCAATGTGGCTACAAATTGGAGAAGATCAGATGTATTTTGATTATTGGTGCTGATCCCAGCTTTTTTTTTGCTAAGAAAGATCCAAGTAATGACAGTTTGAACCTTACATAGCTAAAAAATTGTTGGGAGCTCATTTGTTGTCAAAAACAGGAAACTAATTGAATTTGAATATTCTTTTCTTATTTGGGCGTATTAGATATAGTGTCCACGTTTTGCACTGTCAAAAATAATAATGGCGTCAAGAGATGGCGTTCCAAGTAACAACTAACCAGAGTTAGCCTATTTTGATGGAAAATGTTGACAGTGGTTCAAAAATTGCAATGTCAAATCATCAATGCCTCTATGTTAATAGGGTAAAACACCCTACCTTAGTACCCCAGGTACTGTAAGTAAAGTAAGTACCCAAAGGGGATAGGAAGAGGTTGTAAGAAAAAAATTAAAGGAAATTGATAGATATTGGGAGGGGGTAAAGAGGGAAGCTTTGAATACATTGAGATGGAAAAGAATGCACAGCTGTGTTGGCCTTGAGCAGAATCGTGCTGTAGTGAGTTGTTCATAGTAGCAGTTGCATATATAATTTGAGCCATATCCCATGTTTACACATTAAGGGGGGGGGGGGAGAGGGAGAGGTGGTGGGTAAAGTTTAATGGTCTCCATTTGCAAATGATAAAGGTGAATATTTTCAGTGCTTTAATAAGCTTTGCTATATTTTATAGTGTTTACTCCAGAAGAGCAGGAATGATAAATAGATGAGCTACCCTTGCTTTGATGTCTGATTTCTTTGTTACTGTTGCTGTAGCCTAGGCCTATAGAATAAGACTCCTAATGATTGGCCAGTGCCTAATCTGAGCTGTATCTCTGATTAGAATGAAGTATGTCCTTTACCTGGCAGCTGAGACTTTAATCTTGACCACTACTAATTTTCAGAATTATCAATCTTGGCCAATAGTCTACAAATCTTGGCCACAACATTGATAATTAAACATGAGACATTACCTTAACAGACAGCAACTATGGAAGTTATCCTATAGTTTTGTTATTTAGAAAAAAAAAACCTTTCAGAATTTGAAATAAACAAGGTCCATTGTTATGTTAGATTTAATCAATCAACTGTAGACAATCAAGGCAAGTGTCCTGAAAATCAGATCATTGACCCCTCTTCTTTCTGGGCTGGGTTGACAATAGATCCAAATCTTAAATTTCTTCTTTTCTCATGATAAGTTCATACACTTCTCCTTGGGAGAATTCAATTTTTACTGAACGAGATAATGCCTTACTACATAGTTTCTATTGTTGTAAAAATTATGTTACTATTATAGTAAACTGCCTTGTTGTAAACACTGCTTATTAATATTCAAAATGTGGATGAATATGGAAAGATGTAAATCAGCTATTAGCTAATAATGTGAGGTAATCATGGTAGGGTTTATCCAATTCAATATAGTCAGCGTATTTTGACCTACTACATATGATGTTGTAGATTTAGATCTATTAATAGTTTTTTCAGTATTTTACAATTCAATAGTATGTGCTCAGGGGTTTCTTCTGTGTTTTTACAGTACCTGCAAAACGGGCTACTGGCAACTTCTCCATTTGGCTGCTTCATTTTGTATGAAGGAGAGTGGTGGTTGAAGTTAGCTGTATTTGAACACAGGCAGTGAAACCAGACTGATGGCATACTGGTTGGAAAGGGGGATAAATTTGGTGGCTTTAATTCAAGTAATGTTTTTCGTCATAATCTAGTCGTATCCCTTATAGTTAGAGATTTCACTGGTTCCATTTGGCTTTTTGCTTCTTGCTTTGCTATCTTGTCTACTTTTTCATTTCCTTCTTACCTAGATGACTAGGTATATATTGAAATTTAGTAACATAGCCTAATCTTCCAAGGTTGCTTAGGTTTTCTTTGGTTTGATGTAGGCCTATGCCCAGTGTTTAAAAAATAGTGTTTAATAGGATATTGAGAGCAGATTTAGAGTCAGAGAATATTACTATATGTTAATTGCTCTGTTTCAGTTTAATTAGGGTCTCTAAGCCCAAATTGATTGCAACTACTTCAGCTGTTAGTGTGCTGGTCCTGCCTTGTGTTTTTTCATAATGCATAGGCTGAGCTCTTTTAAAAAGCATCCACTTCCACATCCCTCTTCACTCAGAGATCCATCAACATATAGCTGAGCATATCCATATATTCCTTTATTAAGAGCTGTTTGAAATAATGGATTGCAGTTTGGGATTCAATTTGTTCCTATTTTGGGGAGAGGAATTCTAGTTTAACCCTGGGATGATTGATCTCCAATTAAATTCAAACTCAACTCCTCCAGACTGCTCATGCCGGGTGGGCTTACAATAAAATTAACCAGCAAAATATTATTTTTAAAAGATTTAATCTGTTGGAATAACATAACTACAAGTGTAACTTGACCCCACAAAACCCCTGGAGAAAGGTATTTAAATTATGCCATTTGTCCATTGTTTATATAAAGTATTTGCTATTGAGAAAGATGTATGAATTTTTCCTATGGGGGGGGGGGGGGTTGGGTATTAGGCCTATTTGAATATCATATTAAAAAAACAAGTTTTTTCAATCGAAAGTAAGAAGCAACATTAAAATTTTAAACAACCTGAAATTACTATGTATACAATAGGGGTTGCTCCAAACCTCCTCAATACCTTGCTCTTTACACAAAAGTTGATAGTTTGTTACCAAACATGAAACTCCTTTCTACATCACACATGTCTTTATGAAATAAAAGTTGGCCAGTAAATTATTATTACCTTAAATTGCATTGTCCAGGAAAATAAGGAAAAAATCTTGTAGTCACTATTTAGTGATGATGGGGAGCTATTAACTCAATTGCATACCACTCTGTCTTCCATGGTTTAATGGAGTAACTCTTCTCAACAGTGATCTTAAAGGTGTCAACAATTACAGCATTATCCAGAAGATTGTTCCAATGGGTAATCACTCTATTTGAGAAGTAGTGGTTATGGACTCTGGTATCTGCCCTCTTCCAGGACAACTTCTTACTATGCCCCCTTGTCCTAGAGAATTCATCAAACTGAAATGGATCCTGACATGACGAGTCAGCATTCAAAAGCTTATAATTAATTATGACATCCCTTCTTCAAGGCCTGTACAAAAGTATTGGGAGCTTTAGCTTATATAATTGAGATCGATAATCAAGATTCTTGCATCCATCAACAGCTTTTGTTGGCTGTTTTTGGACACATTCTATTTTTTGCTGATTGCTATTGTTCAGGGGTGTTGCTGCACACATCCCAAATTCTAGCAATGATTGCACAAAACCCTTGTACAGATTGGTCATAACTTTGGATGATCTTCTGCATACAATATGCTTGATTAAGCTTAGGGTCTTGGATGCTTTGGCAACAGCTATTTGTGCATGTTTGTTAAATTTTAGTTCCTCATCAACAGCAATTCCCAAATCTCTCCCCTGTGCCAAAGAGGCAATCAATTATCCTAAACCATCTGCTGAAGACATTCAAGGAACCATCTGCTCATATGGTGCTGCCACCTTTTCTCCTAAAGCACATTGACTTGCACTTCTGAACATTAAATTTAAGTTTCTACTCATCAGCCCATAGTGAACTTACATTCAGGTCATCTTGCATGGAGGCTCTTGCAACTGATGATTCTGCAGAACCAATAAGCTTTGAATCTGCCAGAGATTGTTTTCTATTGTTTTACATATGGTATTTATTATTGGGAAATATGCATGAATTGTTTGCACAGGGAGATGGTGAATTTTTCTCCAGAAGTTATTTGTTAAATACTGAGCAGTTCATATTATTGACCAATAAATAAGATGAGCCTGCCATTAGATGCCATTTTTTAGGCTCTTTCTGAATATAATGATTGCTTTTCTTGTAAATTCAGTTTAAGGCCTTTATTGGAAACTTGAAAATGATTATTTCTTTCTATTAATTAAAAAAAACTTCCCAAAAAATAAGTTTTCCAAAGAAAATTAAAGGCCATTTTAAACTTAAGCCCAGCAGATACAAATACCTTTTAAAATTCAAACTCAAAATGGCCAGAAATTACTATTAAAGAATAAATGAAACCCAAAACAAACAGAAATTAAATGAACAGTCACAGCAAAAACATACAACAAGTAATAATATAAATGAATAAATGGATCTGAAAGCAAGTAATGCTTAGATTGAATATGAAAATCAAGTTTAAAACAAAATGAAATTAAACAAACAATCAATGCAAACAAACACAATAGATATTAATATAAATTAATAAATAAATCTTAGAACGAGTGAAACTTAAATTGAATATGCAAATCAATTTTGAAAGAAACAAAAATCCCTACAAACAAGAGTTTGGGTATGACCTCCTTCTCTCATTGTAAAAGTCTAAAACCTACTGTGTCATTGGTGCTTTGCTGAAAACCAATTTATGACAAATATTTTCTTTTGTACTTAATATTGAAAATAAACATTAAAATTATAGTAACATTTTGAACTGATGAGCTTTCAGCAATTGATAACATTATACATCAAATATTCAGTTTAATTTATTAACTCTTGTGTTTGGATACTGCCTCCTTTCCTAACTGTAAATAAAAACCAAAAGCCTACTGCATCACTGGCACTTAACTGAAAACGAATTATATTAAAAATATTTTCTTTTCCAGTTCTTACAGCATTGAAAATAAAAATACAATTACAGTGAAATGAATTCTTGAACTGATGGATCTTTCAACAATTAATATCATTATACATCAAATATTCTATTTGATGTTGTTTATACTTTCCAAGACTGTTAAAGATGCATATAGTTTTCAGTAAAGCACCAATGATGCAGTAGGTTTTAGACTTTTACAGTGAGAGAAGGAGATCATACCCAAACTCTTGTTTGTAGTGATTTTGTTTGTTTCCAGCTTGATTTGCATATTCAATTTAAGTTTTCACTCGTCTTAAAATTTATTTATTAATTTACATTAATATCTATTGCATGTTTGTTTGCATTAATTGTTTATTTAATTTCTGTTTGATTTAAGTTTCATTTATACTTCAAAAGGAAATATTTTTTTTTTCATTCTAAACTTGACTTTCATATTCAATCCAATCATTACTTGCTTTAAGATCTATTTATTCATTTATATTATATCTTGTTGTATGTGTCTGCTATAATTGTTTATTTAATTTCTGTTTGTTTTGGGTTTCATTTATTCTTTAATAGTAATTTCTGGTTGTTTTGAGTTTGAATTTTAAAAGGTATTTGTATCTGTTGAGCTTAAGTTTAAAATGGCCTTTACAAGCATCCCTTTCATACAATCCATATATGCCCCAGGGCATAACTTACAATGCCTGCCCCAGGCCCTGGGGGGGGGGGTAGTGATGACACCTGAGTTTTTGTTATCTGACTTTTGAGCAATTTTTAAATTAATGGCTATCTCAAAATTTTTATTGGATGCATTTGGGGAAAAAGGAGTGTGGGGGGTGGGGGTGGGCTAGTTGCCCCAATCTCTTTTTACTCTAAAAAACTGAACAAGAACTTTCAATTTCCAATCAAATGAGCCATCTCTGAAGTTTTTACAAGCATGCCTTCAATAAGAACCATATATTCCCCAGGGCGTAACTTACAACACCTGCCCCCAGGCCCTGGGGGGTTGTGTTGACCCCTGGAGTTTTTTTAATATGATCTTTAAACTATTTAAAAAAAGCTATCTCAAAGTCCTTATTGGATGGGTTTGAGGAAAAAAGGGAATGGAGGGGGGGGGGGGCTAGGTGCCCTCCAATCCCTTTTGACTCTTAAAACTGAACTAGAACTTTCAATTTCCAATTAAATGAGCCCTCTTTGAAGTTAATATGAGCATCCCTTCCATAAGACCCATATATGCCCCAGGGCACAACTTACAATGCCTGCCCTGGGCCCTGGGGGTTGTGTTGGCACCAGAATTTTTGTCATATGATCTTTGAACATTTTTATTGGATACATTAGGAAAAAAGAGGTTTGGGGGGGGGGGGGGGAGCTGGCTACCCTCCAATATCTTTTGATGCTTAAAAAGTGAACTAGAACTTTCAATTTCCATTCAAATGAGCCCTCTCTGAATTTATATGAGTATTCCTTCCATAAGAACCATATATGCCCCCAGGTATATAACTCACCTTGCCCCTGAAGACTGTGGGGGGAGTGTCCTGCTCAAACATATAATTTCCAGAACTTTCAACTACATTAAACAAAAATGGCTATATCAAAAGTTTGATTGGATGTGTTTGGGGAAATGGTGGGCATGGAAGGGGTGTCAGTTGCCTTAGAACCACTTTAAACTACTAACAACAAACTAGTCATTTAAAACTTCCAATCTAATGAGCCCTTTCTGAAGTTTCTACAACAATGCTGTCTATACAAAACCTTATATGCCCCCAGGGCATAACTTACAACCCTTGCTCTGAGGGCTGTGTGGGGGGGGGGTTGTCATCCTCAAAGACCTAATTTCAAGAACTTAAAACTACATTGAATATAATGGCTATATCAAAATTTTGATTGGATGTGTTTGAGAAAAGTTGGGTGTGAGAGGGGGGTTAGTTGCCCTCCAATTCTTTTGACTATTAAAAAGGGCACTAGCTCTTTGAATTTTCAATCAAATGAGCCTTTTTTGAAGTTTCTACCCCAACACCTTCTATAAAAATCTTATATGCCCCCAGGGCATAACTTACAACCCTTGCCCTGAAGACTGTGGGGGAGTGTCCTCCTCAAAAACCTAATTTCTATCTGGAAATCAACTATGCTGAACAAAATGGCTATCTCAAAATTTTGATTGGATGTGTTTCAGGAAATGGTGGACATGAAAGGGGTGTTAGTTGCCTTCCAATCCCTTTTGACTATTAAAAAGGGCACAAGCCACTCCAATTTCCAATTGAATGAGCCCTTTTTGAAGTTTCTACAACAACTTCTTCAATACAAAGTGCTCTGCCCCAAAGGAAAAAAAAATAATAAATAATACATTGTGCCAACATTTTTCTTATATGGCCTGGGCATAACTTAAAACCCTTGCCCTGAGGGTTGTGGGGGAGTGTCCTCAAAGACATATTTTCTATCTGGAAATCAACTATGCTGAACAAAATGGCTATCTCAAAATTTTGATTGGATGTGTTTGGGTGAATGATGGGCATGGGGGGGGGAGGGGGGGTTAGTTGCCATCCAATCACTTTTGACCCTTAAAAAGGGCACTAGAACTCTCAATTTTCATTTGAATGAGTCCCCCTTTGAAGTTGCTATGAAACCCTTTCCATATGAAGTGCCTCTGGGAAAAAAATAATAATAATAATAAAAACATTGGAGCTGTATGGCCTTTACTATAGGCAATGCTCTAGTGTTGCCTCTGAATGTTTTTTTTTTGTATAAAAAGGGTTAAAACATTGGTTTCAAACTAAATATTTCATTGTAAATTCATTTTGTTAAAGTTATATAATCCACAAGCATTGATTTGTCACAATTCAGTTGGATAAAAAAAAATTCAAAACAACTTCTCCATTTTGCCATCCACCATGTTTCTTCAGTCAGCTTTGATATTTTTTTAACATTAGGTGAAAAAGCAGTTTTTAAGTAGCCTAAGAGATTAAGAAGAAAACATGAAGGAACTGTTTTGAATTTTTTTTTATTCAACTTCATCCTGACAAATTAATTTTTGTGAATTATACAACTTGGTATAAATGTGCAGTTGGTCCCCTATATAACAAAACATGCTAAGAAAACAATTCTTACTTCATAACATGCAGAATAAACCTAATTAACAGATTTTACAGAGGGAGAACCTTTATCTTCACTTCTTCCCTTGTTTTTCTAAGAAATACATGAATTCCTTAGAACCAATATATTAACAGAGTATATACCCCCATCCCCTTAATGTGAAAATATACACCAGAACTGTATCCTGAATATAAATATTACCTTCATTTGAATCAGAAATGAACCTTACCCCCACCCCTAAATATATCCAAATCAGGGTATATATTTGCACATCACAGGGATGGGCCACAAAGTTCATTTGTGATGCAAATGAAGGTTATATTTAGATTTAGAAACACTGGAAAAAAACAAGGAAAGAAGTGAAGATATAGGTTCTTCCCCTGCAAAACATGCTAACTAGGATTACTCTGGATATTATGACCCACAATTTTTACAAAATGGATTTATAATCAAATAGTAAGTTTGAAACAAATTATTTTCAAGGGTCCTAAAAGGGCTTAAAATTGAATTTGCAAAATTCATTTCCAACAAAAATGATTATATATTTGTAATCAGCATAAAAGGCATCAAATGGTATATTCACTTTAGTTGTTAGGCTACTCAATAATATGATTTTGGTAAAATTTTATCACCTAGGCCTATTTGTTTGTCAACTATATGAACTTCTTAATATTTACTGGTTAGGCCTATTTTCCAGTGGGAGAATTTTCTTTATCAAGATGGAAGTTTTGGGGAGGGTTGGTAACTTGAACTTGGCAAGCAAAATATTAATGTTTAATCTGTTGGAATAGGCTAATAGCCTAGGATTACTCCAAGTGTAGGCTACTCTTGACCTAAAAAATACAATATAGAATATAGCCTACAGGAGGTTTACAGAATATGTAATTTAGGCTATAGTCTACAGGAATTTTACAGAACTTGTAATTTTAAATTTTATTTTCAGCAAGATGATCATTAGGCTACCCACTTAAATTATTTGAAAAATCTAGCTGTCACCAACAAAATATGAGAAGAAGCCTACTTTGCTGTAAAGATGCTTGAATGAATGAATTTTATGAACATTTTAATTAGACTTGGGTAGCCTAATAAATAGGCCTATCAAACAAAACTATCTTTCTAGCATTTACCTTCAAAAGCTACAGATCCTACATGCTTATCATCAAGAAGCTCAAACAGAGTCTTAATAGAAGATATGAATTTGGTAGGCAATCCTTCTAAAGCAGCTGACTTTTCAACCATCTTCTTGTTGATTATTTACTTGTCAACCATTTTGCAAACCCATGTTTTTATAGTTTGACTTTTGCTCACAAAAACAAATGTAAATTCCTTAAAACATTTTCAAACAAAGGAAATTTAAAAAAGCCAAAATTTATTCTGAAATACTGGGATTCAACTATGATGCTGATAATAGTTCTAGAAACTATTTTGAATTAGAGACAATTATATTTTTTTCTTTCAAATAAAAATTGAAAGGTACGCCCTTCAGTTATTTTAGAAATTATTAAAGATTTGAATTTTCGGCACGTGCTATTATTTCTGATAAAAAGATGGCACATCCAAATAGCTCAAAACCAGTTCCTAAGGATGCACTGGTCATTTCATCAATGATTAAAGAACTAGGCGTGCAAGAATATGATCCTCGTGTAGTCAACCAGCTCCTGGATTTTGTTTACAGTAAGCTCTGTGCAGGGCAATGCTAGCCTATCCAATAAAGAGGCTAGGCTAGGATCTTAGTTCTTGAATCATCTTCAATTCTAATGCTTAAAGTAATTGGATACATTTTGTTAACCGTAAAATCTAGATGAGGCTTGTTAAATGCTTGTAAAATTTTGTTAAATTTTTCACAGTTCATATTATTGACTTACAAATAAAGTAAACATAGGCCTAGCCTACCACTTGATGCCTTTTTTATGCTCTTTCCAAATATAGGCTAATAATCATTTTGGTAAAATTCTACTTTATTTACTTTTGGCTATCTTGGAAAGGGGTTAGGTTAGGAAAATGAAACTTTCAGGGATGGATCTAGGCTACGTGCTAAGGTATGTTCTGGGAAGGTACTTTGAAGTACCTACCTCCACTCCTCCCCTCTATATAATGGTAAATTACTGCACATTACTAGTTGTTTTAGCTTACATTTCATCCTATATTACTATCATAATTATAAATCACTGCTTACCTTACACAACTTCAGCTTTTGACCTTGTTCATTAAAATATACTCCAAAATCCTATTTTCATTTAACAGTCATTGCTTTAACTTATTTACTATCTAGCTGACATTGCTTACGGAACCCATTTGTGATGTCACAACTTTGCTTATCATAACCCCTTAACTGTAGCATGTAGGTGCCATGGGGTAGAAAACAACTCTGTGTTGATGAGCCATATAAACTTTATTAATTAGGGAAAGGATTTGACAAGAGATAGACCAGTAAAAAAAATCCAAGTTGTTTTTAGAGGACAAATTATGTTATGAGAAGATGTTTTTATTTTTTTATAGGTCCATGCACTGATGAAGCTTTTTAAGTATTTCTGAAGCACTAATTGATAGAGTGCTACACACATCAGAATTGACTTTAGAAGACAAGTTATGTCATGGGAAGATGTTTATGAAATCCCCCCTCCCCAAAACTCAAAAATTTCTAAAATTCTACTTAAGAAGCTTTTTAAATATTTCTAAAGCATTTATAGATAGAGCACTACAAATATCAGAATCAACTTCAGAGGCCAAATTATGTTATGGGAAGATGTTTTTGAAATCTCCCCTCCCCCCAAACTCAAAATTTTACTTTAGAAGCTTTTTTAAATATTTCTAAAGTGCTAAGATATAGAGTGCTACAAACATCCAAATCTACTTTAGAGGACAATTTATGTTATGGGAAGATGTTTTTGAAATCCCCCTTTGCCCCAAACTCAAAATTTTCCAAAATTCTACTTTAGAGGCTTTTTTATATATTTCTAAAGCACTAAGACATAGAGTGCTAAAAACATCAGAATCAATTTAGAGGCCAAATTAATTCTATAATAATTCCCCCTTCCCCCAAACTCAAAATTTTTTGAAATCCCCCTTTGCCCCAAACTCAAAATTTTCCAAAATTCTACTTTAGAAGTTTTTTTTAAATATTTCTAAAGCACTAAGACATAGAGCACTAAAAACATCAGAATTGCCTTTAGAGGACAAGTTATGTCATGGGAAGATGTTTTTGAAATCCCCCTTCCCCCCAAACTCAAAATTTTCTAAAATCCTACTCTAGAAGCTTTTTAAATATTTCCAAAGCACTAATAGATAACCGCTAAAAACATCAGAATCAACTTTAGAGGCCAAATTAATTCTACAATAATTCCCCTTCCCCCCAAACTCAAAATTTTTTTGAAATCCCCCCCTTCACCCCAAACTCAAAATTTCCCAAAATTCTACTTTAGAAGCTTTTTTAAATATTTCTAAAGCGCTAAGACATAGAGTGCTACTAACATCAAAATTGACTTTAGAGTACAAGTTCTGTCATGGGAAGATGTTTTTGAAATCCCCTTTCCCCCCAAACTCAAAATTTTCTTAAATTCTACTCCAGAAGCTTTTTAAATATTTCCAAAGCACTAATAGATAGTGCGCTAAAAACATCAGAATCAACTTTAGAGGCCAAATTAATTCTACAATAATTCCCCCTTCCTCCCAAAATTAATTTTTTTTTAAATCCCCCTTTGCCCCAAACTCAAAATTTTCCAAAATTCTACTTCAAAAGCTTTTTTAAATATTTCTAAAGTGCTAAGACGTAGAGTGCTACAAACATCAGAATTGAGGACAATTTATGTCATAGGAAGATGTTTTAAAATCCCCATTTGCCCCAAACTCAAAATTATAAAAAATTCTACTATAGAAGCTTTTTTTAAATATTCCTAAAGTGCTAAGACATAGAGCACTACAATCATCAGAATCAACTTTAGAGGACAATTTATGTCATGGGAATATGTTTTTGAAATCCCCCTTTGCCCCAAACTAAAAATTTTCCAAAATTCTGCTTTAGAGGCTATTTTAAATATTTCTAAAGCGCTATGACATAGAGCACTACAAACATCAGAATCGACTGTCATGGGAAGATGTTTTTGAAATCCCCCTTCCCCCCAAACTCAAAATTTTCTAAAATTCTACTCTAGAAGCTTTTTAAATATTTCCAAAGCACTAATAGATAGCGCGCTAAAAACATCAGAATTGACTTTAGAGGCCAAATTAATTCTACAATAATTCCCCCTTCCCCCCAAACTCAAATTTTTTTTTAAATCCCCCTTCACCCCAAACTCAAAATTTTCCAAAATTCTACTTTAGAAGCATTTTTAAATATTTCTAAAGTGCTAAGACATAGAGCACTACAAACATCAAAATCGACTTTAGAGGACAAGTTATATCATGGGAAAATGTTTTTTGAAATCCCCCTTCCCCCAAAGTAAAAATTTTCTAAAATTCTACTCTAGAAGCTTTTGAAGTATTTCCAAAGCACTAATAGATAGCACACTAAAAACATCAGAATCGACTTTAGAGGCCAAATTAATTCTACAATAATTCCCCCTTCCCCTTGAACTCAAATTTTTTTGAAATCCCCCTTCATTTAAAGTCGATTTTGATGTTCGTAGCATTCTATGTCTTAGCACTTTAGAAATATTTAAAAAAGCTTCTAAAGTAGAATTTGGAAAATTTTGAGTTTAGGGCAAAGGGGGATTTAAAAAAATTTGAGTTTGAGGGGAAGGGGGAATTATTGTAGAATTAATTTTGCCTCTAAAGTTGATTCTGATGTTTTTAGCGCGTGCTATCTATTAGTGCTTTGGAAATATTAAGAAGTTTCTAGAGTAGAATTTTAGAAAATTTTGAGTTTGGGGGGAAGGGGGGATTTCAAAAACATCTTCCCATGACATTACTTGTACTCTAAAGTTGATTTTGATGTTTGTAGCACTCTATGTCTTAGCACTTTAGAAATATTTAAAAAAGCTTCTAAAGTAGAATTTTGGGAAATTTTGAGTTTGGGGTGAAGGGGGAATTATTGTAGAATTAATTTGGCCTCTAAAGTTGATTCTGATGTTTTTAGCTTGTTATCTAGTGCTTTGGAAATATTTAAAAGGCTTCTATAGTAGAATTTTAGAAAATTTAGAGTTTAGGGGGAAGGGGGATTTTAAAAACATCTTCCCATGATGTAACTTGTCCTCTAAAGGCAATTCTGTTGTTTGTAGTGCTCTATGTCTTAGCGCTTTAGAAATATTAAAAAAAAAAAAAAAACTTCTAAAGTAGAATTTGGGAAAATTTTGAGTTTTGGGCAAAGGGGGATTTAAAAAAAAATTGAGTTTGGGGGAAGGGAGAATTATTGTAGAATTCATTTGGCCTCTAAAGTTGATTCTGATGTTTTTTGCGCTCTATGTCTTAGTGCTTTAGAAATATTTAAAAAGCCTCTAAAGTAGAATTTTGGAAAATTTTGAGTTCGGGGCAAAGGGGGATTTCAAAAACATCTTCCCATAACATAAATTTTCCTCTAAAATAGATTCTGATGTCTGTAGCACTCTGTGTCTTAGTGCTTTAGACATATTTAAAAAAGCTTCTAAAGTAAAATTTTGAGTTTGGGGGGAGGGGGGATTTCAAAAACATCTTCCCATAACATAATTTGGCCTCTGAAGTGGCCTCTATCTATTAGTGCTTTAGAAATATTTAAAAAGCTTCTTAAGTAGAATTTTAGAAATTTTTGAGTTTTGGGTAGGGGGGATTTCATAAACATCTTCCCATGACAATAACTTGTCTTCTAAAGTCAATTCTGATGTTTGTAGCACTCTATCAATTAGTGCTTCAGAAATGCTTAAAAAGCTTCATGAGAATAAAGTACTCTTTATTCATGAGAATTGTAGCACTCTTCATGAGAATGCTACAAACATCAGAATCCACTTTATAGGACAATTTATGTCATGGGAAGATGTTTTTAAAATCCCCATTTGCCCCAAACTCAAATTTTTAAAAATTCTACTTTAGAAGCTTTTTTAAATATTTCTAAAGTGCTAAGACATAGAGCGCTACAAACATCAGAATCAACTTTAGAGGACAATTTATGTCATTGGAATATGTTTTTGAAATCTCCCTTTGCCCCAAACTCAAAATTTTCCAAAGTTCTACTTTAGAGGCTTTTTTAAATACTTCTAAAGTGCTAAGACATAGAGTGCTACAAACATCAGAATCGACTTTAGAGGAAAATTTATGTCATGGGGAGATGTTTTTGAAATCCCCCTTCCCCCAAACTAAAAATTTTCTAAAATTCTACTCTAGAAGCTTTTTAAATATTTCCAAAGCACTAATAGATAGCGCACTACAAACATCAGAATTGACTTTAGAGGCCAAATTAATTCTACAATAAGTCCCCCTTCCCCCAAACTCAAAATTTTTTTGAAATCCCCCTTTGCCCCAAACTCAATTTTTTTTTAAAATCCCCCTTTGCCTGAAACTCAACATTTTCCAAAATTCTACTTTAGAAGCTTTTTTAAATATTTCTAAAGCGCTAAGACATAGAGCAGTACAAACATCAGAATCGAGTTGAGAGGACAATTTATGTCATGGGAAGATGTTTTTTGAAATACCCATTACCCATTGAAATTTTGACAAAACATTTTACCTTCATTTTCTGTTATCAGTTTTTTTTTTCTCTGGCTTTAGTCTGAAAACGTAATTTCAGTTATTTGAGCAGAATTTTAAGCCATATCAATGTTACAAGTTATGTCATGGGAAGATGTTTTTGAAATACCATTACCCATTGAAATTTTGACAAAACAACATTTTACCTTAATTTTCAGTTATCAGTTTCTTTTTCTCTGGCTTTAATTCTGAAAGTCATTTGAGCAGAATTTTAATCCAAAATTTAGGAAATGTATTTGCATATATTTAAAACCTTATAAGTTGGATTGAGCAAAGTTTTGAAGCTGAAATAATTTTGTTGTACTTCATTTAAACAGAAGATCTATTTTGCACGGTTCCATTGCTATAATTCACAGATTTTTAAAGGTCATTCAAAGTTTTTGAAATCCTCCTTACCATTCATCCCATTCCCCCTTCATACTCTAAAATCTGGTTGATAATTTGGAATTTGAAAAGCCTTATTTTCCACAGGGGTATTTTTTTTGGGGGGGGGGATTTTCGTGGGGAGGTATTTTCTGGTGGGTATTTGCCAAGAACCACAAATTTGATGGTATGAGTTTTATTAAAATCTTTGACTTTTAGGGGTTGTTTCCCCCTTTTACGAAACTCAGACAAATTTTTTAGATAGGCAAATTATCAACCAGATTTTAGAGTATGATTCCAGTGCAGCACGTTGCAGCAAAATGGTCAGCTTAGATTAGCATAAGCAGGGGCACCATGAGCAGGTTGCTGACCACTGCCTCCGCCCTCCCCCTCCCCCTGCTATCAAATCCCCTTGCAGCTAACCTTTCCACCCTCGAAAGAAAATTTTTATACAAGTTCCTTCATTTTTAACATATTTTAAATTGCAGATGTAAAAAAGAAAAGCAAAAATTTTCAACATCATAGGATTAAGCTATTTGAATATGTTTTATGTCTTTATCTAACAATATTGTCTTGTTTATTTGTCTAACAAATACCCGTTTGTCTGGTTTCCTTGTACAGTCTATAGTGGTGGGTTATTTATAATGCACAAGTACCCAAATAATCTATATTTGTTTTGATTATTTTTTTTGGAAACCCCTTAACATTTTGAGTTGGGTAACCACATAAAACATATTCAAATAGCTTAATCCTATAATGTTGAAAAATTTTGCTTTTCTTTTTTACATCTGCGATTTTAAAATATGTAAAAAATGCTGGAACTTATATAAAAATTTTCTTTCGAGGGTGGAAAGGTTAGCTGCAAAGGATTTAATAGCAGGGGGAGGGCGGGGGCAGTAGTCAGCAACCTGCTTGCAGTGCCCCTGCATATACTAATCTAAGCTGACCATTTTGTTGCAACATGTTGCACTGGAATCATACTCTAAAATCTGGTTGATAATTTGCCTGTCTAAAAAATTTGTCTGAGTTTTGTAAAATGGGGAAACAACCCCTAAAAGTCAAAGATTTTAATAAAACTCATGCCATCAAATTTGTGGTTCTTGGCAAACACCCGCCAGAAAATCCCCCCGGAAATTTCAATGGGTAATGGTATTTCAAAAACATCTTCCCATGACATAACTTGTAACATTGATATGGCTTAAAATTCTGCTCAAATAACTGAAATTGCGTTTTCAGACTAAAGCCAGAAAAAAAAACTAATAACTGAAAATTAAGGTAAAATGTGTTTTGTCAAAAATTTCAATGGGTAATGGGTATTTCAATCCCCTGGAAAATAAGGCTTTTCAAATTTCAAATTATCAGCCAGATTTTAGAGTATGAAGGGGGAATGGGATGAATGGTAAGGGGGATTTCAAAAATTTTGAATGACCTTTTAAAATCTGTGAGTTATAGCAATGGAACCTTGCAAAATAGATCTTCTGTTTAAATGAAGTACAACAAAATTGTTTTCAGCTTCAAAAACTTTGCTCAATCCCAACTTATAAGGTTTTAAATATATGAAAATACATTTTTCTAAATTTTGGAAATAAAATATTGATATGACTTAAAATTCTGCTCAAATAACCGAAATTGCATTTTCAGAACTAAAGCCAGAGAAAAAGAAACTGATAACTGAAAATTAAGGTAAAATGTTGTTTTGTCAAAATTTCAATGGGTAATGGCTATTTCAAAACATCTTCCCATGACATAACTTGTAACATTGACATGGCTTAAAATTCTGCTCAAATAACTGAAATTGTGTTTTCAGAACTAAAGCCAGAGAAAAAGAAACTGATAACTGAAAATTAAAGTAAAATGTTTTTTGTCAAAATTTCAATGGGTAATGGGTATTTCAAAAACATCTTCTCTTGACATACTTGTCCTCTAAAGTTGATTCTGATGTTTGTAGTGCTCTATGTCTTAGCACTTTAGAAAAGCTTCTAAAGAGGAATTTTGGAAAATTTTGAGTTTGTGGCGAAGGGGGATTTAAAAAAAATCGAGTTTGGGGGAAGGGTGAATTATTGTAGAATTAATTTGGCCTCTAAAGTCGCTATCTGATGTTTGTAGCGCCTTAGAAATATTTAAAAAGCATCTAGAGTAGAATTTTGAAAATTTTGAGTTTGGGGTAAAGGGGGATTTCAAAAACATCTTCCCAGGACATAACTTGTCCTCTAAAGTCGATTCTGATGTTTGTAGCGCTCTATGTCTTAGCGCTTTTGAAATATTTAAAAAAGCTTCTAAATAAGAATTTTGGAAAATTTTGAGTTTGGGGTAAAGGGGGATTTCAAAAACATCTTCCCATGACATAAATGTCCTCTAAAGTCGATTCTGATGTTTGTAGCGCTCTATATCTTAGCACTTTACAAATATTTAAAAAAGCTTCTAAAGTAGAGTTTGGAAAATTTGAGTTTGGGGCATAGGTAGATTTCAAAAAACATCTTCTCATGACATAAATTGTCCTCTAAAGTCGATTCTGATGTTTGTAGCGCTCTATGTCTTGGTGCTTTAGAAATATTTAAAGAAGCTTCTAAAGCAGAATTTTGAAAATTTTTTAGTTTGGGGTGAAGGGGGATTTAAAAAAAAATTGAGTTTGGGGGGGGGAGAAGGGGAATTATTGTAGAATTAATTTGGCCTCTAAAGTCGATTCTGATGTTTTTAGCGCGCTATCTGTTAGTGCTTTGGAAATATTTAAAAAGCTTCTAGAGTAGAATTTTAGAAAATTTTGAGTTTGGGGGGAAGGGGGATTTCAAAAAACATCTCCCCATGACATAACTTGTCCTCTAAAGTCGATTCTGATGTTTGTAGCACTCTATGTCTTAGCGCTTTAGAAATATTTAAAAAAGCCTCTAAAGTAGAATTTTGGAAAATTTTGAATTTGGGCAAAGGGGGATTTCAAAAACATCTTTCCATGACATAACTTGTCCTCTAAAGTCGATTCTGATGTTTGTAGCGCCCTATGTCTTAGCGCATTAGAAATATTTATAAAAGCTTCTAAAGTAGAATTTTCGAAAATTTTGAGTTTGGGGGAAAGGGGGATTTCAAAAAAAAAATTGAGTCTGGGGGGGGGGAGGAATTATTGCAGAATTAATTTGGCCTCTAAAGTCGATTCTGATGTTTTTCGCGCGCTATCTATTAGCGCTTTGGAAATATTTAAAAAGCTTCTAGAGTAGAATTTTAGAAAACATTGAGTTTTGGGGGAAGGGGGATTTCAAAAACATCTTCCCATGACATAACTTGTCCTCTAAAGTCGATTCTGATGTTTGTAGCGCTCTATGTCTTAGCGCTTTAGAAATATTTAAAAAAGCTTCTAAAGTAGAATTTTGAAAAATTTTGAGGTTGGGGCAAAGGGGGATTTAAAAAAAATGTTGAGTTTGGGGGGAAGGGGGAATTATTGTAGAATTAATTTGGCCTCTAAAGTCAATTCTGATGTTTTAAGCGCGCTATCTGTTAGTGCTTTGGAAATATTTAAAAAGCTTCTAGAGTAGAATTTAAAAAAAAAATTGAGTTTGGGGGGAAGGGGGATTTCAAAAACATCTCCCCATGACATGCATATTGAGTTTTTTCCATTACTTAGCTAGAAAAAAAGTGAGCACATCTGTCAATGTATCTTTTTTTATTTTTGTTCCACATAATTTAATTGCTTCAATCACAATCTTGATTTTGACCCTTTAAAGTGGCCCTGAAAGATTACTTTGGTTATTTCTGTTTAAGGACCCCAACTAATTACCCAACTATAATAGTGGTTTATAATAATCACCCAGGAATAGGCAACCAAATCAAGAGCTGAAGGAAAGGCTCTCTGGCAAATCTGGCAATTCTATCCCAGTTACAGATTTCACTCAACTGGGCAAACCAGATGCTAATGGCCAAAGGTCAAGCAATTCATTTCTATTCACACTTAAAGGAAAATCAACATTTCAGGTCAAATATTCCTTTTTGAACAAATGAAACCACACAAAGCCTACAAGCCAAAACCAATACAGTACCAAAAATGTCTAAAACTTGGACACTCAATAAAGACATGTAATGTAAGCTTACAAACATGCAGTAAATGTAAGAATACCCATCCTAAAGAAATACTAAACTCCAAAAATAATCAGCCAACATGCATAAACTCCAAAGGCCCCCATGATTCCTCCAATAAAACAAGATACCCTGCACTAAGTCCCCAGGATATACTATCCTGAGAAAGGTTACGTTATCTGAGAGAAAATGTGGCGGTGTGGTTATTTTAATAAGTAATAACATCAAATTTTGTGGAATTGATTTTCTAGTGTTTCTTAATGATACAGATACAATTGATATCACGGTTTGGCTGAATAATATCAATACTTAGGCTACATAATAAGCTATTATAACCCCAATGGCCAAACTGCAGATGCTTCAGACTTCTTCAGTTATTTAATTAATTTTAATATGCTTAAAAATATAATAATATGTGGAAATTTCTTTGCCCATAGCCTTTTGTGGGGGGTTAAGTGTGCAAATAAAGCAGGCAAGTTCATAGAAATGTTAATATCAGATAATATGGAATTATTAAGTGCTGCTCCCCCAAATCTAAATACTTCCTTTGATCCCAAAAGTGGAAAGTTTTCCACAATTGACCTACAAATTGTGTCAGCAATTATATTGAATAAAATTTATATTAAAATTTATTTCCTTTGCACTGACCATTTTGCAATTATTTCCTCAATAAATGAACCTGTTATAATTCAGCCACACACTACTGCATAAACTCTAAAGCAAATTGGACTGTGTTCAAGAATAAGCTTAATGTTGAAACTCTAACTCATATGCAGGGGTCATATGATTCAACTACAAGACCTGACACACACACTGAAGTTTTAACACAGAACAGTTTGTATAAAACTAATGCTAAATAGCAAAGTCATGCCTGAAGATAACCATATAAATTACTTTAATTTTCATAAGAAAATTTAAATATATTTTCTTGTGAATTATTATCGCTTCTAATCAGCAGTTGTACCAAACCAATCCTGCTCAACTCATCCTCAGGGCTATACTGTGGTGTTTCTCCTCCCCATAGTATAGTGCAGACGGTATGATATCATTCTATTTTCCCTTCTTGTTTTAGTTTTTTTTTTTTTAAAGCTTTTTCCAATAGGCAATGTTAAGAAGTCCTCCAAAAAAAAAGTCCCACCAGATCCCAAATCAAATTCTAGTGAAAGTGCCATAGTGAAAGATACCCATCTTGGCTGGTCAAGCACACTATCTCAAAGTTCAAATGATAGCTCCAATTCGGAGAATAGGACAATGATAAGTGTAGGGGCCAATGTAACCATAAATGATGATAATGGGGTTTCAAGAGGCCTTCTCTAGAAGCTCTAAAAAAGGAAAAAATTTTCCCCAATCAAAAGCATTTCCCCTCTCCCTGCCCAAGATCCTCCCTCCAAAAACTTAGGAATTTACCTTAAAATTACTCCTACTACCCCCTTTGAAATAAAAATGATCACTGCAATAAGAGTTGCAATTTTTAAATTACTAAAATCAATGTTCTCTCTTAAAATTAACCGTGATGGATCTCTGCTAATAGCTGTAGAAGATCAGAAATCAGCAGGTACAATAATTAACCTAAAATCCCTTATGAATACCCCAATTATTGCATCTAATTGGAACCCAAAACAATCACCAACAAAAATAGTAGTTTATAATGTTCCCCCAGAGATATCCACTCAGGAGTTAAAAGAAGGCCTCTCAGATAGGGCTGGAAACACAATATCAGTTGAGGATGTTACCCAACTTGGCAAACCTAACTCTAATGGCCTAAAACTAGTAGATCCTTCTTATTCACACTGAAGGAAAAAATTAATATCCCAGAAAAATTATTCCTATTTGGGCAAATCAAACCACACAAGGAATACAAACCTAAGCCTATCCAGTGTCAGAAGTGTCACAAACTGGGACACACAACAAACAAATGCAATGAAATTCTCAGAGAGTGTAGTAATTGTAAAGCTTTCCATCCTAAAGAGCTGACAACTTGCAACAACACTCAGCCTACATGCATCAATTGCAAAGGCCCACATGAATCTACAAATAAATCATAATGCCCTGCATACAAGAAAAGAGCTCTAAGGCTCCAAATATCAACAGAGAAGGCCATCCCATACCCCTTTGCAGCAATGGAAGCAAATGCTGCCCAACAATACCAAATAAAGCCTGTAATGAAACCAACCAAAACCCCCAAGTCAAACACCCCCAATGCATCAAGCACCCCATATAAAACACTATCTTCTAAGCCCCCTAGCTCAAATCCCTATCAGAAGGAATCACCAAGCCAACAAGCCTCGTTTTCCGGTGAGATGAGGCCAGCCTGGCCCTCCCTCCCAAGAAGAAACAAACCAGAAACACTACCAGGAATCAATCCCCTAACCGACAAACAGGATGCACAACCAAAAATGCAATCCCCAAATATATGCTTATTCATTCTAAACTGTAATGCAGTTCAGGCCATGAACATACATCAACTACAGAAAACAAAACTCATTGCAGAATTGGCAAAAATCTACATCCCAGATGATATGCTCATTCAAGCAAAAAAAGATCTTGCTTTACTTTTAACAAAGCTGAACATTGATACACAGTCATATGAAGAATAAATCAACAACACAACATATATCAATACGCCAATGGAATGTAAGATCACTCACAGAAAATAAGCTGAATGAACTAATATATTTTATGAATAATAATTCCATTAATATTGCTTGCCTCCAGGAAACTCATTTAATCCAAAATCAACAAATTAAGTCTCTGGGATATACTATCCTCAGAAAGGATAGATCTTCAGAGAGAAAAGGAGGTGGGGTAGCTTTATTAGTTAAAAATAATATAAAATTTTGTGGCATCAATTTTCCAGATTTTGCAAATGATGTTGATGTAATTGGTATCAGTGTTTTCTAGATTCTAGATACCTGCTGAAAATCCGTCGGTGAAAGGTTTTGCTGTAGAAATTGTCGAGTTTTTGAAAAGTTCTCGAGTTTCAGTCTTTGGTTCACATTTTAAAAGACCAAAAAAAACGACGTTTTTTTTTCTAAGTAATACAATTTCAAAAACTCGACAATTTCTACAGCAAAACCTTTCACCGACGGATTTTCAGCAGATATCTAGAATAGCTCAGAATACTTTCCGCCACGACTTCTGTATGGCTAAGGCTCGTTTATCAGAAAAGTTTGAAAAATTAGAGTACAAAAAATTTCAGAATTCCAGATGTTTTCTTCCGAGATTTTGTCCTGGTCCAGCCATTGAGAACCTATCTTCTAAAGTTCTTACTCCGGAAGAAACCCATGTTTTGTCCAAGGGACCTAAATTTTGCCTACCTCAAACACAAGTGAATTTCGCAGAGATAGTCTTTAATGTGGAGGCGGGTATATTTGGTTCACGTGGTGCTGTGGAAAATCCAGATTTACTTCGAGGAGAGGTGGTTAAGAATATTCTTGATTTCATTCCATATTCCCCAAGGTTAAAAAATCAGGAAACACAAACTCTCAAAAAATTAAAAAAAGACCCACACATCATTATCACCAGGGCTGATAAAGGAAATAAAATTATTATCCTTGATAAAACTTCATATAATACAAAAGTTACAGATATTTTATCCGACACCCATACTTACAAGCCCATAGATTCAGACCCCACCGATAAGTTCACACATTTAGTACGAAAGGAGCTAGGAATTTTGCAAACTGAAAGACTTATTACTCCACAAATGTATAAATTATTTTACCCTAAAGGTTGTTCAGCTCCTAAATTTTACGGGCTCCCAAAAATCCACAAAGATGGAGTCCCTCTACGCCCAATTGTGGCTTCTTATAGCTCTCCGACTGCCAGATTGGGGAAATGGTTGTCAACCCTTTTTCGCCCCCTTATGCAAACACAAACTTCATACATAAGAAACTCAGTTCACCTTGTTGAAAAATTAAAAGACATTGAAATAAAAAAAGATACAATTTTGGCCAGTTTCGATGCCATTTCTATGTATACGTCTTGCGACATTAAAAAATGTGAACTAGCTCTTCAAAGGAAATTAGAAGATAATATTGATCAAATAGACTACAAAACACTGGATATAGAAACTATTATGCGTCTCGTCCGTCTTTGCAATAGTTCCTCCTCATATTTCCGATATAATAATCAATTTTTCACCCAAATTAGGGGTTTACCCATGGGTACAAGTCTTTCACCATTTTTGGCAACTTTTTATATGGAATTCATAGAAATCTCTGCTCTGGAAAATTTTCCGATGAAACACCGTTTCTGGGGTAGGTTTGTCGATGATGTTATTTCTCTGTGGGAGCATGGAGGAGAGTCACTTAACTCCTTTTTAACTCATCTAAACTCTTTGGACTCTAACCTTCAGTTCACTTTAGAACTAGAACATAACCACAAACTTCCTTTCCTAGATGTTTAATTTTCAATAAGTCTCCTGGCCTTGAATTTTCTATTTATAGAAAGCCTACGCATAACGATAGGTATTTGCGTTTTTCCTCCAACCACTCTCCCTGCATAAAAAGAGGAGTTGTTATTTCTTTGGTTGACTGAGTAATAAGAATATGCTCAGAGCCTCACATAGACTCAGAATTGAACTATATTAAGGACATTTTATTTTGCAATGGTTACCCTATAAAATTACTTGAGACCATTATAGACAGAAGACGAAAAAAGGCAGAGGGGAGTGCATCAGGTCCACAAGCCCCAACAGATACCGTCCCATTGGTGGATGATAAGAAACTTTTCACTGTTCTCTACCCTACATTCCAAAATTGAGTGACAAATTGAAAAGAATCCTTAAAAAACATAAACTTAGCATCGCCTTTAAAAATTCAAATATTACACAGAACTTTTTTACAACGGCAAAGATAAAACCAGCCCCATTCTGGGTAGTGGTGTTTATAGAATTCCTTGTTCTTGTGGCTGTTTTTATGTTGGTAGAACCGAACAGCAATTGGGGGAGAGGTTATCTGAGCACAAGTCCTCAATCGACAAGGCAATGAGGTTACGCCAAAGGCCTGAGGTTTTTGATTCCGCCTTGGCGCAACATGTGTACGAGAATCCACACCATTTCATTTTGTTTGACGAGGCCTCTATCGTTGCCTCCGTTAAAGGTCTCACGCAAGTTTTTTCAGGGAGGCAGTTGAAATAAAAAAGCACATTCACCAAAGTAGCTCTCAATAGAGACACTGGAGAAATTTTTATAAGTCCCATTTATGACAAAATTATTAATTCTGATCGTTTTTACATACATCCACAAAGTTATATTGTGCAATCGAATAGAGTCTCTGATAACAATCAAACTGGAAAGCGATCAGCCTTTAAAAGTTCTTTACGCAAAATGAAATTCTGAAATGCCATTTAGACTTGTGTTTTTTATTCAGTTACCCTTTCACCCTTACTAGGAAAGGGTCGTCCAATTTTAGTTTGGTGTTTTTATTTTAAGGTTTGGTTTTTATATTTTTATCAGTTTTTATTCTGCACTGAGGACGGTCAAGCGGAGGTCTTGACCGAAATATTTGCATAATTTTTCAATTTTTTCACTGGCTGTTAATTGTCCTCGTTTCCTTTCTTCGCGATTTTTTTGTTTATTATAACCCTAATGGCCAAACTGCAGATGCCAAGGATTTATTTAATTATATAAATAATTCTAATATGTTAAAAAATATCATTATTTGTGGAGATTTCAATGCCCACAGCCTTTTGTGGGGGAATAAACCAGCAAATAAAGCTGGTAAATTCATTGAGCATATGACTTCAAATAATAATGAATTAGCTGTTGCTACCCTCCAAACCTGAATACATATTTCAACCCCAAAAGTGGCAGATTCTCCACAATTGACCTACAAATTGTGTCATTAAATTTTTTGAACAAAATTTACATAAATAAAATTGATAGTCTATGTACTGACCACTTTGCTATAGTTTGCTCCCTAAATAAACCGGCTGAAACTTTATCGCATACCTCCAAATATATCAACACTAAAGTAAATGGGTCTATGTTCCAAAATAAGCTAAATGATGAAATTACAAGTTTCACCTAAAGTTCATGCATTTCTAACACAATAGTTGACACACATGCTGAAGCCTTGACATCTTTACTAATAAATACAGCTAATCATGCTATCTCCAGGACAACACCTAAGAAAACATTCCCTAAACAAATTCCTAAAGCATGGTGGACAAATGAGTGCCTAAATAAATGGAGGATAAAAAAGGCAGCTAGGACAGAATTCATAAAAAAACCATCACCTACTACATATTTAAAAAAATTACAAGCAGAATCTAATCTAAAAAAGACTATAATAGATGCTAAATATAAATACTGGAATAATTTTGCAAATAATCTCTCCAGAGAAACACATGAGCCAATTATACATAAAGTCATAAGCCACATCTGTGGGAAAAAGACTTCCCCCAACCCACTCCTGTATGAGCTTATACATAATAATACCCATTATGACAATGATAATGAAAAAGCTAACCTATTTGCAAACTTTTTGTTAATAAGCTAATATCAAATAATCAAAGCAAACTGTCCACAATTCCTATGAACCCAAGTTACCAACCACGCCCAGGATCCGAGTACATAACTAATCCATTTTCAATCCAGGAATTGAATAATGCAATACATCATATTAGGACCAAAACTAGCGGCAGCTATGACAATATACACCCTACATGGATAAAGAATCTCACACCTTCATACAAACAAGAACTGCTAAATTGTTATAATCACGCTTGGGCATCTTCTAGGTTCCCTAATATATGGAAATGTTCGTCCCTCCTACCAATCCTAAAGAAAAATAAACCAAAAGATAACCCTGAGTCTTATAGGCCCATAATGATTACTCCTGTGATGGGGAAAATAATGGAGAAAATGATCTATCACAGACTCCTCTGGTTTGTTGAAAAAAATAATATGATCCCTCACACTCAAACTGGATTCAGGAAACACCACTCCTCAACAGATGCTTTCATTTTGCTAACAAATGCAATAAATGAATCTTTTCTCAAAAAATAATGTCCTAGATGCAGCTTTCCTAGATTTTGAAGGGGCATATGACAATGTGAACCACCAAATCCTTTTAAACAAACTTGCAAACCTTGGAGTACCCCCTAAGCTAGTATCTCTTATTAAATCCTTCATAGAAGTGCGAAGTTTCGTCGTTTGTGTTGGTTCAGCCTCTTCACTCCAAAAGACAATAACCAAAGGCCTACCTCAGGGAGCAGTCCTCAGTTGCCTCTTATTTGCCCTATATCTCTGGGACATGAACCTACCCCACACGAATCTACAATATGCTGATGATCTGGCGCTATGGTCATCTGGCAACACCTTTCAGATAGCACAGTCAAATCTGCAAAAGTCACTTTTCCAGTTTGAAAAATTCTCTCAACATTCAGATTTACCCATTGCACCCACCAAGTCAAAAATAATCCAATTTCACCGGAAGCGAAACCATGTTAATGCAAAACTAACTCTAAATAAAACAACTTAACAGAAGATAATCATATTAATTACCTAGGTCTCATGCTTGACCAAAAACTTAATTTCCACCTCCACATTTCAAACACAATAAAAAAATGCTATAGAAAAACAAATATACTAAAAAGACTTTCTTTCCACACCCTGGGGAATAAGGAGAAAACCTTACTCCAGTTTTATAAATCACATATAAGACCCCATATTGACTATGGGCTCATTGTCTATGGTGCATGTGCAAAGACCCAGATGCAAAAAAAATTGAAACAACACAAAATGATATAATACGTCTCATATTTGGTCTTAGGAAACCCACAAGCACCAAGTTTCTGCTTATGGAGAGTGGATTAACAACAATAAGGGAGAGACGTAGGTTTCTCTTGACAAAACATCATATATATATATATATATATATATATATATATATATATATATATATATATATATATATATATATATATATATATATATATACATATATATATATGTATATATATATACATATATATATATATATATATATATATATATATATATATATATATATATATATATATATATATATATATATATATATATATATATATATATATATATATATATATATATATATATATATATCAAAAATTGAATCAAATAGCTCACACACATTACATAATTCGTTAAGAAATCCAGCCATGTATAGAGGCATTGCAGATGAGTATGCCAATATTCAGAAGAAGTTCCCCATACCAGCAAAGTCTATTGCACCCACTTTCCCCCGATCCCCCCATGGAATTGGTCAAGTCCCATAATAAATAATGAATTCTCAAAGTGGAATAAAGATTTAACCCCCATTGCTTTTGTCCAGAAAAAATTTGCAGAACTTAATACAATTACCTATAAAAATCACTTCCAAATATTTGTTGATGGGCCAAAAATGAATGAGAAGGTTGCAAGTGGTGTTTTCCTTCCTCACCTGAAAATTGTAATGGGCGAGAGATTATATAATAATTTATCTATAATGTCTGCTGAGTTAAATGCCATAATCATGGCATTAGAACACCTTAAGGAAAACCAACCTTTGATTGCAAATTCAAATAATATTATCATATATTCCGACTCTCTATCAAGCCTTGAGTTGCTGGCCTCAGCTCATCAATATAAGTTGGACATTGACACTTATCATTGTCTCAGTATTATTGATAATCTTGCTTCAAGTGGCATAAAAACTTATTTTCAGTACATTCCTAGCCACTCTGGCATAAGTGGTAATCATCAGGTTGATGAAATAGCAAAAAATGCTATAAATATTGACCAGCCAAGTGGGAGACCAATCCCAATTAGAGATATTTACCAATGGAGGCTATCAGATATTAATTTTAATAAGATTAATCCTATCCTTTCCCCCTTTCTCAATAAGTATCTTTCTAAAATTTATCATAGAATTCGTTCTGGAACAAATGGACTAAATTTCCTTGCATTCTCATATAAGTTTTCTAATTCAAGTGGTTCAATTCCTGTCCCCTCTTTGCAGGCATTGTAATATGAATAATGAAACAATTGACCATTGCCTATTTGAATGTAATATGCTGACGTCTGCACAACATACCTTGCTTTGTAAACTGTTAAAATGCTTCAAACACCACAACTTCTCACTATCAGCCAAGAGCCTAGCCAACTATACCTGCACACAGAGCACAGAAATCGATATCTATCATTATATTTGAACTCCTTGAGTCAAAAGATCTACTGAAAGATATCTGAGAATATCTACTAAATAAGAGACAACCAAGACAGTAGCTCTGTAGCCCACAGAGTGAAGCAAAAAGAAGAGGGCTAAATAGTACCAACTGAATAGCCCGCCTGCTGTGAATTAGAAGAAGAAGACTTGGGTTTTATGCTTGACCACAAACTCAATTTCCACCTTCCCATCACAACTACCATAAAAAATGCTATATGAAAATCAGAATAATAAAGAGACTAATATCCGAACCCTTGGGCTGTAATGAGAAAACTCTACTCCATTTTTATAAATTGCATATAAGACCCAAATTGATTATGGGCTCATTGTTTATTGTGCTTGTGCAAAGGCCTCAGTGACAAAAAATCAATAGGCCTACAATGCAAAATGGTATGATATATCTCATATTTGGTTTTAGAAAAACAGCAATTACTAAGTTTCTGCTTAGTGAGAGCAGCCTATCAACAAAAATGAACGACAAAGGTTTGTTCTTTAAATTTACTTGTCAAAAATTGAATCTAACAGTTCACACATCCTGCATAACTGGTTAGGAAATTTATCCATGTATAGAGACATTGCAAACTTGTTTGCAATTACCCAGAAGAAATTTCCAGTTCCAGCAAGGTCTATTGCCATACCCCTCAATGAACTTGGTTGCTCCCCATAATAAATACTAATTTCTCAAAGTGGGCAAAAGAACTTATCCCCATAGTATTTATTCACAAAAAAATTTGCTGAACTTAATAAAATCATAGACAGAGCAACTAAATAAAGAGTTTTTTGTTTATCAGGGCACGTTGTATTGAAGGAGTTGCTGTAGAAACTTCAAAAAGGGCTCATTCAATTGGAAATGTTGAAAGTGATTGAAGGGTAACTAAACCCCCCTCCCATGCCCACTGTTTCCCCAAACACATTCAATCAAAATTTTGAGATAGCCATTTTGTTCAGTGTAGTTGAAATATCAGGAAACTATGTCTTTGAGGATGACACCCCCCCCCCCCACAGCCCCCAGGGCAAGAGTTGTAAGCTATGCCCTGGATGCATTTAAGGTTTACATAGAAAGGGTGATTGTATAAACTTTGAAGGGGCTCATTGGATGGCTAATCAGAAGTCTAAGTGCTTTTTTTAGATTTAGAGTGTTTGAGAGGGTGGATACCCTCCTCCCCCCTCCCACACACACATACCTTGTATTTTCTCAAAATCATCTAATAGAAATTTTGGGATGGCCATTTGTTGTCATAAAAACTTCAAAAATGGCTTATTGATTGAAAATTGAAAGGGATAGTGCCCTTTTTAATAGTCAAAGTGATTGGAGTACAACAAACAAACTCCCCTCCCATGCCCACTATTTCCCCAAACACATCCCATCAGAACTTTGTGATAGCCATTTTTTTATCTTAATTGAAAGGTCCGGAAATTATGTCTTTAAGGATGACAACCCTCCTCCCAGCCCTCAGGATAAGTGTTATAAGTTATGCCCTGGGGGCATATAAGGTATATATAGAAAGGGTGATTGTAAAAAACTCCAGAATGGGCTCATTTGATTGGAAATCATATGTTTTAGTGACCTTTTTAACATTCAGAGTTATTGGAGGGTTAGTCAACCCAGCTCTAAATGGGTACCTGGAGAAATCTGGGGAAGGTAAACAGGAAGGGTTTGCGAAAGCATAGGTTGGCTGGCCCCCAGCCCCCCATTGCACTTTCTGGCTGAAGGGCCACGAAACGGAGATCAGCACCGCCGGTTTGGACCTTAAGGGTCTAGTGCCGCATCCTTTACCTCTTTTTTTTACCCCCCCCCCCCCCACACACACACACCTCATATTTTCCTAAAATGCATCTAATAGAAGTTATGAGATGACTTTTATTGTTGTAGAAACTTCAAAAAGAGCTCATTCAATTGGAAATTGAAAGGGCTAGTGCTCTTTTTAATAGTCAAAAGTGATTTGAGGGCAACTAACCCCCTTCCCATGACCACCATTTCCCCAAGTACATCCAATCAAAATTTTGAGATAGCCATTTTTTTCAACATAATTGAAAGGACTGGAAATTATGTCTTTGATCATGAAAGCTTTAAAATGTTTTTGCTAGATATATGAAGAGGGAAGTCCTCATCCTTATGCTCCAATTACAGCACAAGTGTCTGGTACCCTTTTTAAGAGTAACAATAGATTTTCCAAACGCATCTAGTCAAAATTTTGAGACAGCCATTTTTTCAGCATAGTAGAAAGGTCCAGCACCCCCACAATTATGCATTGGCCGATTATGCTTTAAAACTAAATGTTGCTTCAAAATAAATCAAAAGGCATTGTTTTTATGGTTGCCAATATGACACCTCAGCAATATATTGAAAACAACTGGGGGTATTATGTTGAAACTTTTGTAGATATTACTATTACTACTTCTGCTCTTACAATTTAAATAAATAAAAAAGTGTAAGTGTATCCAGGTTGTCAAACAGCATAGATAGAATCTTTTCGGAATGATATTAAGTTTTATTTTTTAGGTCATTTTTCAGAAGCTACAAAATTAAATTAAAAAATACTGTTTGTGTCAGGATTAAAAATTGTTGAAAAGTTTCTCCAACATACAAATAGCAACCCATACTATGGATTCTTATTGAAAAAAAAATCTGAAAACATGTACAATATTATTTTTTCTTTGGAAAAGACCATGTCAATAAAAACGAACAGAAATTAATTTAAAAAACTTTTCACAAGACAAGTTTTTCAAAGAAAAGTATAGAGCTCCATTAAGCCAAGAATGAGCAAAAATAAAGTCAAATAATCTTCCAAGCGTAGAACTATTACAAATCACTATCAATAAAAAAATGAAACTCGAAACAAACAGAAATTAAAATAAATAGCCAAGTCAAACTCAAAACAAGCAAAATTTAACATGAGTAGGGCTGATAACCCCTATGCCTTCTCAAGACCAGTACACAATTTGTGCTTTACTGAAAACAAAATATGTTTGAAATGTTTTCACCTTTCTTAATTTCATAAATGAAAAAACTATAAAAACCTTAAGGAAGAAATGTCAGTATATGTCAATTAAACTGACAATCCATGGTCATTTGTGTGTTTGTTTGTTTTTTCTTTTGAAACAGTTGTTTAAATTAATTACATATAAAGACGACTTCCCAATTTTTCTTGACCGGTCTGAAATGAATGAGAAGGTTGCATTTGGAACTTACCTCCCATCCCTCAATATTCAATGGGTGAGAGACTGTTTGATAATGTATCTAATGTCTGCAGAATTAAATGCCATAATCATGGCATTGGAGTACTTTATGAATTATCAACCAATGATTCCTAATATACAAAATATTATAAAATATACTGACTATGTCTAGCTTGGAGCTGCTGTCCACAGCATCCCAATATAAGATGGATATTGATACACTATGTTGTCTCAGTCTTACTGATATGACTTCTTCAAGAGGCATAAAAACATATTTCCAATATGTTCCAAGCCACTCAGGAATCATAGGTAACCATCAGGCTGATGAACTTGCAAAACAGTCCCTAGATATTCACCATCCAAGTGGGAGACCAATCCTCCTTTGAGACATATACTGCTGGAGATTATCAGAGGTTCAGTCAAGTAAAAATAAACCAACTTTATCTCCCTTCCCCAACAAGCACCATTCTATAATATATCACAGAATTTGTTCAGGTTCAAATGGGCTAAATTTTCAGGCGTTCTCATGCCAGTTTTTGGACTCATCCAGATTAATTCCATCTTCCCTCCTTTGCAGACATTGCAAAACAAGAAATGAAACAATTGACCATTGCCCATTTGAAGATAATAAGATGATACCTGCACAGCTTGATCTGCATTGTAAACTGTTAAAGTGCTTCAAACACCACAAAATTTCACCATCAGCTAAGAGTTTAGCTGACCATACCTTCACATAGAGTACTGAGCTCAAAATATGTCTCCTGATATTTCAGATCCTAGACTCCAAAGAGCTTCTGCAAGACATCTGATCAGAACTGATCCAATGTGTTGTAAATAAACAGAATCCACATGCAGTAATCCAATCATTTCACATAGTGAGCCAAAAGGAAAGGGCTGAATAGTCTCAACTGAAAAGCGAACTATTATCATAACAAAAGAAAAGAGATTTACAAAGTGTTAAGTTTAATGAATTGAATTGTTATAGATCAATGCCTTTGGAAATTTTTATTTTAAAATAATGAATTTATAGTTAAGTTGCATATTGTTAGCTAATTTTCAACCCACTTCTAGTGACAAAAATTTTGGACAAGGTGTCAAGGTGTCCTATTTAAGGGCTCGAAACAGAATTTGCAATAGGAGCGACTAGTGTATTTGATAGAACATGAAAAAAACCACTTTGTCCCTTTGTATGTCTTTGAACAACTTATTAAAAATCAAACTGTAAATTTTGTTATACTATTCAATCAAAAATAGCAGAGATACACAACTTGAGGCCAGGATGACCTTACCTTTTTTGTTTCAGAAGCGATATAGAAGTCCTTGAAAAAAAAAAAAATTTTAGGGAAACCAATATAGTCAGTGATCTGCAACAAATCTCTTATGAAGAACATCTGGGTGATCTCAGACTCATTAGATTCACCTACTAAAGGAAATGAGGAGATTCGATTTTAAACTATGGAATTACATTGAAACCTCTCTGCTTCCTTCCAGCTTCCCCATAGTATTTGCCAGTTGACCTGAGGACATTCTAAGAAAGTTATGAAGCAACATTGCACCATCCAAGTTTCTAGAGCAATTTCTTCAGCCCTAACCAGTGTATAGAAACAGGTCTCAGGGGATACAGTATCCACTGAGTCAATCAATCTGCTCAAGCATAATGTTGAAAAAGAGTGGCTATACCAGGAGCTCATGTAGAAAAAAAAGCTGAGTCTTCAGCTATGATATAACATGCAACGTGACAAAAAATTGAAAAGAAAATGACTGAAAAAAACTAAAATATTTACCGCACTAATTTGCTCGTTCTCTGCTGAGCTGAACATCTGCTTTTGTCACCAGGGTTAGAACATCTGGGTTTGTCAAAAGGTATTAGTTGTATGACAATCAGATACTTTGATCTATAATTTTGCTCTAGGTCAGTTTTTAATCCTGTCCAGACTCTTAACATATGTGTTTTTACCTACCCCTGTCCCTGTTTTGCTATTCGTACCACTGTTGTATGTACATGTGCTAGCTTCACTCTAAATTAGGGAATAATATATATTATTTTTTTTTTACCATTTTCTTACAGAATATGTGACATCAATGCTTGATGATTCAAAAATTTATTCAAACCATGCCAAGAAGAAGAATATAGACATTGAAGATGTTAGGCTTGCTGTTGCACTTCATGTAGAGAAAAATTTTACAACTCCTCCACCCAGAGAGGTATATCTTTCTTTTTTTAACTTTTTTTATCTATTGTATTGTTAGTTGTCAATTTTAAACTTGGTTTTTCTTATAATTAAAACTAATGAGTAAAACTTCATATTAACTTCAACATATTTTATTAATTAACAAATTTTAAATTAAATGCTAATTGATTAAATTTAAATTTAACTTAGTGAATTATAAATTAGTTTTCAACTTGAAAAAATCTCATTCAGTAGTACAAACAATACAGGTTCTTAGAGGAGGGGTCTCTAATCCACAAAGAAAAAATGTTTTTTTTTTTTTTTGGCCCATGTGTAAGGATTTCAACCTATCTTTTCTTAATGTTCTTTTGGAAAAAATCCTTGGAATTTTTTTGTGGGGGAATGAGCGGATTTGATTGCATTTTTTCATATTTTTTTTAATAAATATCTATAGCCTATAAAGCAAACACTACCCCCCCTTCCCCTTCCCAAAGAAAAAACTCACCTTTGACCCCAGGAACTAAGCCTGTTTGCATACTCATCTTTGCATTAGAAACTGTCCTCTTTTAACTTGTAAATAAATTGCTACTAACACTAATACACACCAATAAGCATAGCATAATTTTTACAATAAAATAATAGAAAAAAAAAAAAAACAAAACAGAAGGTATAGTCAGCGCTGGAATTGACTTTGTATTAATTAACTTTTTTGCATGGTGACCAATGGTCTGGATAGCACATTTGCTGTCTTTGGCTGAGAGTGTAATGCATTTTTGTGGGCAAATCATTCAACACTTCCTTTGTTTTTCCCCAGGTTTCTCCGGGTACCCATTTAGAGCTGAGTTGACTCTGGTGGAGATTACAGAGTCACACCATTGACCCCCATTCCAAACCAAATAACCAGCAACACCTGGAATCAAACCCCTGGACACGCAGTATTTTAAGTCTCGGCTAGCTATCCACTCAGCTAGCCACTCAACCACTCGGCTAGCTCACTAGACTTGTTAGTTTTGTTAATTTTTTTTGTTCAGTTGATAGTTAATTAAACCATCATTGACATTAAACTGATATTTTCAATACTCAAATATTTTCACACATATAATTGTCGAAATTTTTGCTAAAGGAATTTTTTGAATTATTTTGACATATAGTATGGTGTATGCATTTTAAGTTTTCCTTTAAAAAAAGTTTTTTTTCGTATGGATGAATAAACACCAAAGGCATCTAGGCTTCTAAGTAGGCACAAAACTGGACTTTTAATTAGTCGGTTGCAGATTAGTTTGTTGTCAATTTTATTTGCAGATTGTATTGTTATTTTTGACTTCGTTTGCATTAAAATATTGTTGAGTATATAAATTATTATTGGATTTTAAGAAATTATCGTAGTTTATATTGGTAAGCCTTTCAGTTTTCATGTCATTAAGGTCTTTGATTTATTTTAAATCTTCATTTGGATTAAATTTTTTTACATTTTTTATTCAATTTGTTGGGGCATTATTAACTTATTGCTCCTGAGCAAATATTAATTGCCCTAATCTATCTTTTTCAAATACTTGAATAGATGCCAAAATTGCTCAAAAGTGAAAAAATTCTGCATCATTCTGAATATCAATGATCAACTTTTGAAAAAATTTTAACAGCAAAAAAAAAAAAAAAAAAAAAAAAAAAAAAAAAAAAAAAAAAAAAAAAAAAAAAAAAAAATGCGTGGTACCCTGAGGCATTAGTCTAGATTCGCCTGATTATAAATACAGTCCTGGTTATAGTACACACGAAAATGACTAGGGTTGGAAAAAGAAACAACTTAAAACAATAAATTACTGACATGTGAAAAGTGACAACATTAAGGGCATGTAGAGCATACATAAAACTAGTATTCAAGTGGCAATATCCCCTTAAGTGGTCTCGCAACTCTGATGCTTCTGTCACTGTAAATCAGCATAACTCACAGCGTCTATTGGATTCACTGTAGATAAATTTAAACAGTAGAATCATTCCCTATCTCAACCATAGACAAAGCCAGACCGAGATGCAAGCTCTCCGGAGAACATATAAACAAAGTATATAAACATAAGCGACATTAGATTTTTTCACGGGTAGGCACGCGTTGTAGCAGAGGAAAATAATTGGTATGGCTATAATAATGCAAAAGGTAAAGATAAATAGCAGAAAACTATTAATTTTTAGCATGACATATCTGACAGGAGAGAAGGTTCTTACGTCAACTGTTCTTACTATTAATTTCCTTAAAACTCTCCTTCTTTCTCCTGTCAAATCCCCCCTGAAATGTCCGTTACCACTATGAAATTACTGGGCGTTACCATCTCTAGCGACTTAAAATGGGATTGTCATATTAATGACGTCTTAAACGTGCAAATGCCGCATTTTCCCTCCTTAAACTCCTTAAAAAATTTAAATGCCTTAAATCGCACTGTTTAAGGATTTTCCTGTCATTTGTACGCCCAACCCTTGAGTACGCCTGTCCTGTTTGGCATCCTGGCATTTCCATTGAATTGTCGGACAGAATAGAAGCAGTACAAAAAAGGTGCCTAAGAATTATCTTCAATGAGGGTAAAGTACCTTATATTTCCCTTCTTAGGAGAGCTAACCTTGTCACCCTTAAGGAAAGGAGAGCAAAAATTACCTTGCGTTTTGCTAACAATGCCCTTCATAACCCTCGAACAACTCCCCTTTTCCCCGGTCAATATTCATCCCTTCGACCCCGCCTCCCGCGTTCTGTGTCAACAAAAATCCCCCTTCTCGCCCCAATAAGAGTTTGCACTGAAAGATATAGAAGAACTTTTATCCCTTACATAGTTGACATTTTCAACCACTGAATCTCCGCTGCCTCCCCCCCCCTCACTCACTCTTTACCTCATAGTTATTAATTTTAATGCCCATTTTGCAAATTTGGAGGTTTTATATTTATGTTTGTTAGTCACCAACTAACTTATGTTTTTGTTTTAATTCCACTTTATCCCTTGTTAATTTTACGAGTTTTTTTTTGTTTTTTTTTTTGGGCATTTTTGCTGACTTGACATTGGCCTTCTAATTTTATGAGTTTACTTTGTACTTTGTTTTTGTTTTTAACGTTTTTACGTATTTGACATTGACCCTTTTATAATTTTCTGTTGTTGTTTGATTTGTTTGTTTTTGTTGTTCTTTTTTCACTGTATTTGACGCTAAAGTGCGATTTTCGGCCCTTTTGGGCTTGTGATAGCCATTTTTCAGCAATAAATCTTATCTTATCTAAGGTGGGTTTAAAGACAAAAATAACATGGAGATGATAATTTTTCGCAAATTTCTTTCTAGTTTGAAAAAATAATCTTGTCGCACGAAATCCTACTTTTGGACAGATCGAAAACCCTACTCTTAGAAAAAATAGAAGGGGCAACCCTATATTTATCAATAACTAAGAAAAAATTTACGCCAATAGCCCAACTTTCTCCGGAGGTCATGAGGATCTTCCATAGCGTTATGAACAAAACTTTATTCTTTTTTTGCACCTTATGAGAAACAAACAGGATTCCAATCCTTAAAACTGAGTATTGTTGAAAGTCCTCGAAATGCCAAAGAACGGTGCTAGCTCTAAAGGCGAATAAGACAAAGATATTCAAAAGCAGAAAGAGGCATTATAAAATTCTGTTAGCTACCGCTCAAATCCTAATCGAGGACAATTTTCTTAGAAAGTGAAGCTAATTATGCCAAGATAGCTAAAACGAGAACTGAATGTAAAGAATCAAAGAAAAAAAAAAAACTCAACCCCTCCCTTTTTCAAAAAAGAAAATCCTAGAAATGCACATGATAATTAAGCTACAGCATATTATGCAAGTAAGGCCATTGATGGATCTAGTGAGGGGCCATACCCCTCCATATGCTCCATACAGGCCGTTGACAAAAAAAAGTTTGATTAGCAACTGACAATAAACTTGGTAACTAGAGCGATTCAATAATTTTAATTACTGTTTTCTGAAACAAGTTTTATGCCAAACTTGTACGTAACCCGAACTGGAAAGATAATGAAAAGAATCGTGAGGGTTAACTAAATGAGTCATAAAAAAGTGCTTTTAGAAGAGAAGTTTTACGTAATTTGCAAGCAGAATATTTACAATAATAACAACAAGCATTACTTTATATTCTTCTTATAATATAAATATAATTCTTTTGATGTCCTTCAATTATCTGAAAACTCTAAGAATTTCACGAAAAACACTTCTTAACAGACTTTGGTATTCTATTGTATATGGGCTATTCCACCAGTTATTAGAAGAAAAACGAAGGTCCTACATCAAGTTTCGAAGGACATTTTATGGTCCAAAAAAAAAGAGTATGAAAGAGGAAAAAATCAAGGGAATATTTTTCCTTACCAAAAAGAAGAAGTTTAGACGCTCCTTGGCGTAACATTACTATGTAAAAGCTAAAACCACAGATTATTGTGAAACCTAATAGATAATCTGTGCCAAAACTATTGTGGGAATTTTTTTGTGGCAAATTTCAAATAGTCCCGCAACTTCGTGGATCCCTCTCCCTGTATTTATGAAGTTCCGGCTATTTCTTTGTTGTAGTATTGATTAGAAGTTAGCACTAGAAATTTCTGTATTTGCTAATAATTTAATACAAACCCCCCTTTTAGAAATCCTGGAAAGGTCACTCAGTTAAGTCATACCTCTGAGATCGGACAGTAGCGAACCACTTGCTGGCTCACCCCTTTTTTTCATTCACTCTCTGTATATCATTTTTTTCTCCCTATCTTCCCCTTTTTCTCCTCTCTGTAACTCTCTCTCTCTCTCTCTCTCTCTCTCTCTCTCTCTCTCTCTCTCTCTCTCTCTCTCTCTCTCTCTCTCTCTCTCTCTTTGCTTAAGATTGCTGCTCTTCATATGTTCATCTATTTTATTTTCAGGTTCTTATGGATATTGCAAGGACAAAAAATGCACTTCCATTACCGCCTGTTAAAGCTCACTGTGGTTTAAGACTTCCAGCTGACAGATACTGTTTAACGGCTTGCAATTACAAATTGAAGCCTATAAAAAAGGTAATGATTTCTATGTTATACTGAGATACATTTATGATATAATCGCTATAAGCTATTTTACTTGATACATTGTTTAATGGTAAGACAAGGGTTTATCACAGTAACAATTTAATCAAGACAATAAAACAGCCAGAGACAAAACAAAGGGGGAAAAGTAAAAATCAATCAATATGTATATCACTGGTACTTCATGATATAGAGCATTTAAGAAGGAAGGTCTTAATGTGGATTATTGAAGGAAGGTTTGAAGGAAGGAAGGAAGGTGAAGGATGGTTTCAAGTCAGTCTCTAAAAGGAGGGAATGTTTATCCAATGTTAGGTTCTGTCCCTAGGAGATCTTGAGAATCACTAAGCTCTTGCAGTCTATGGGTCATTTGTTCAATCTTTTATGTAGTTGGGTATTATGATGCTTTCTGATCTTTTGCTTGTATGTGGAAAACAGGACGTAATGGATGCTTTGAGGTAATTGCCGCTAGTGAAAAGGTTTATAGACCTGCTGTTCTATCTGTCCAGTCTATGACTTTGTGAAGCGAATAGTGATTTCCACAATGAGGAGGAATTGTAGCGTTATATGATTTTACTCATCCATCTGAATGAGAGTAGATAGACGTAGCGAGTTATCTGCGGAGTGTCTGTATACTCTATGGCTTTAAAGATATTGAAGCGGTTGCTAACGCTTCTGAGTCTGTATACCCAAACAGCCTCACAAAGTTCTTTGTCTTTTGAAGTTATGTTGTCCACTATGTAAGCAAATCATCACTACTTGTTCCCCCTTCTAGACTTTGTCTGCTACAGAGGACATGGACTCCAGTTTTTTCCTATACCTTTCTAGCATCTGGGAGCAGAAAGTTGAAGTTTCACTTTAGTTGTATGTCTTGTCTAAGCTGGCTGTCCTATTCTTCTTCTGAGGATGCTGCATTTAGCAGAATGTTTATTCTATTTTCGCTTGAAACATCTGATAAAGGTAGCTACCAGGGCTTAGACAGTCTTGCCAGCAAAGCCTTTAGAAACTCGAAAGCCGGAATGGAATTTTACATATTGTAACCTGAAACACATTTTCACAAAGGCTAACGTGCAGCCTTAGATACCTTCATTTCTGTTTTAGAGAAAAGAAAGAATAATATCATTAATCAGTTAGACATTGTAAGCAAAGTGGGAGCTCATGAAAATCGCCAGAAAACTGAGGTTAACTGTTGAAACTGTCATATGTTACAGGAGGCAATAGTTTGCCCCTTGAGGTAAAAAAAATTCAGCCCCATTTGATACACGGGTACTGAACCCTCTAAAAGTAATAGCAACTTGTGGACTCTTCTGCGACTAGGGACCAGATACGGGGACGAAAGTAAGGTGAAATATCTTCTTTCTGGCAACAAATTTATCAAGGTGATTTGCAGTGAATTTATTTATTTATTTGAAACACCATTTACAATAACATAAAACAGACAACAATAAATGAAAAAAGACATTAACAAAAAACGAACATTTACAGTTACAAAGCAATGGAAACAATATGTAAATATTGTGTAATACAAGAGACAGAGAGAAAAATCGGCAGTCAATTTTAATTCAAACAAAATCAAATAAACCCTCGGTTTAGTCGATTTTTCTTTTTGTGCTTTTTGCGATTTTTTAGCAGCGCAGTTTCTGGTTTTGTAGTACTGTATTTAGGGCTGTTCCCCATTACTGAACAGCTATCTATTTACGTCTGTTGCACCACCACGGGAATCTTCAGGAGGTTTTACTTGATTATGTCTAAATTGCAAGTTCAACTGACCAGTGCCTCGTTGATGCTGTAGTGTCTGAAAAGCCTTTGTTTTATCTGAACAAGAAGGTTGGCCAGGGGTATGGCGGAGGCGCAGCAATAAACAATCATCTTGGGGTATTCAGGCTGTTATACGTTATAACATATAACGCTGTTATACGTTAACAGTTTTCGAAGGCTGCCTACGCCTATTGCTGTGTGCACAGTCTCAATCCTGTCACTTTTTACTTCTATTCAATCCTTGCTTATAATAGGGCCGTTCTTTTACTCATCTATGTGCTAAGATCTTACGAACGCTTAAAAGTGAAATCTTAGCACAAAGATCTTACATCTTATAGCGTTCTTTTGCAAACGTCTTTCATCATTCTGCTCTGATCAGTGGTCTAAGAACAATGATGAGTTTATCATCAAAGTTCTCTCATCATTGTTCTAAATGGTAGAAAGATGGCGTCTTTCACACTTTTTGCTAACATCAGTGAGCTGTAAGATCTCAGAACAAAGAGAAGTTAAAAGAACGGAAATCTTTGCAGAAAGATGTGAGATCTTAGTGCAAAAGAACGGGCCTAATCACTTTTGGGAATGGGAGCCTTATCGCAAATCTGCAGCTAATATAGTATTTTTACAAATAAAACTTTACAAATAAAATGCTTTATTGACCTGTCGAAAGCATTTGATACAGTAAACCATAATATTTTAGTTAGAAAGGTAAAGAATTATAAATTTCCACCGTGCGTTAGTTGGATTGAGTCATATCTATCAGATAGGTCACAGGTCGTTATAGTTGGACCAAAAAGATCACGAGAGCACCTAATAACTTGCGGAATTCCACAGGGGTCGATTTTAGGGCCACTCCTTTACGTCATTTATACCGCGGATATAGGAAATTTTATGAAAGATTGTTTGACAATATCATTCGCAGATGATACAGTTTTATTATTCCGAGCTTTAAGTGTTGAAACCCTTTTTAAGACCATGGAGAGCGCGTTGAATGATCTAATAAAATATACAAGGAATAACCGTTTATTGATTAATATTAAAAAAACAAATTACATGATTTTTTCTACTATTAAAAAGGTAAACACTGAACTATCTTTAACAGCTGATGGACATTTAATGTATAGGGTTTCAAAATTTAAATATTTAGGTGGAATCATTGATGAATTATTGTCATGGAAAGAACATGTAAATTGAAATTGCAAATTGCAAGAGGGAATTGCAAATTGCAATTGCAAATTTCTTGCAAAATGAGGATAACCTGAATTTGCAAATTGCAAATTTCTATAAAAATTGCAAGAGGAGCTGGGATCTTGTATAGACTTCAAAATTTCCTTCCGCAAAAAAGTTTTGCGAACCCTTTATTTATTTATTTATTGAAATACCCGTCAATAAACACAACAAGACGGAGCACTTAAAAGAAAAAAAAAAGACACAAACTATAACAAACTGAACAACAAAGAAAACGAATCACTGATTCACTGAATGAGCAGATGGGACCATTCGTATAGATGTCGCCGTATTTTTCTATTATGCTTTGCTATTCGTCTAGCGATGGCGACGTCAGGGTCTGCGACTTTAAAATTTTCAATCACATGCGAATTCCTATACCACGGAGGTAGACGAAGCAAATACTTCGCAAAAACGAAAAAATACATCGCTCTGATATTTTACTCTTGTTTATCCTTATATGCATTATAGTTGTTTGGGCTAATTCTTTTCGTTATAATTTAAAGAGAATTCAAGTCTTACAAAATAGAGCTGTAAAGTCGATTTATTTTAATAGACTTAATGCTAAGGAAGTTTTTCTTAAACCCTAGTTGCTAACAGTGAGACAAATTTGTCAGTTCCAAACTGCTGTTTTCATGTATAAATACTTGAATAATCTAGCACCCCCAGGACTAACACAACTTGTCCTTTTTCATTTATCGTCATATTATCATGCTTATCCAAGCTTATCCAACGTCGTCATCTACACATTTTTCTCTTATCTCGGATATTTGTCACACGTAAAGAGTAGCTTTTTTCTATCAAATACGTTGGAGTGAAATTATGGAACAGTATTCCGCTGGAAATAAAAGATTCTGTTTCAGTTCCGTCATTTAAATATAATTATAAGAAACATATTTTTAGGAGGATTCTCTCTTTTTTATGTAGTGTACAGTGCTTTTTTTTTCAAAGTTTGTTTGTTTGTCAATTTGTTGTTTTTCAATAATTAGTGATAGTATTTGTATGAATATTCGAGTTCTCCAGGGATTACATTTAGGCCCTAGAGATCATTGATCAGTCTTTTTTTTTCAAAGATTGTTTGTTTGTCAATTTGTTGTTTTTCAATAATTAGTGATAGTATTTGTATGAATATTCGAGTTCTCCGGGGACTACATTTAGGCCCTAGGGATCATTGATCAATCCCTGGAGTTGTGTTTTATTTGTGTGTTTATATTGAATAAAGTCAAAGCTCAAAGTTCAAGTAGTTTAGCCCTGTTTAGTGAAAATACCAATATTTGCGCCAAAAATGTTATCTGCATTGTTTTGCAGGAAGAAGCTTTGGAATTAGATTTGTTTAGAGTTAAGGTTTACGTTCCCCGTGTAAATTTTTTGGTATTTGTTTTCAACAATCCCGTAGTTTTAATTTCTAATTTAAAATGCAATCATTCGATAGCGAAGACTCAGTTTTATCCACCCACCGATTCAAATTCTTAAAATTTGCTTTACATTTTTTTTTAATTGAAAAGTACATACACTAAGTAATATCATAATTCTGATTTGATGAATGGACAGATCTAAAATTAATGATTCTAATGATATAAGTATTTTGTCCTTTTAATAAAGTTACAGGTGTTGGATTGTTGCACTAAACCTTATTACACTTACCGTACTGAACATGAAAAAAACCTCTCAGCTGGTTTTGTGAACATATCTTGTAAGTAATTTCTTGCTTTGATTGTTTGTTGCTGTACTTAAAATGAGTTTTTCATTCGGAAAGATACAAAAGTTCGTCTAGTGAATGCATCCTCGTTCGCAAGGAATGAAGTATGGACCCATGTGCTGTTCGTGATGGTATTATGGAATTTAATAATACTTACGTAAATAATAGTACAAATTATTTGTTATCTACATAGAGTGGGTCTGATTTTGTCTGTTTCCGGGACGTAGCTTGGTTGCCACATGACTGCTGCCATAGTGGTTCTGGAGATAGATGTAGATACGACTACTTGCCACAGAGACAGCGTAATCTGTGGTTAAATGCCCTAACAGGGATTGAAATTCTGCAAACAGGAATCAGAGGACTTGGCAAAATTCTGCTGTTAGTGAAAGATCCAACAAATAACAGAGGTTGCTCTTTTAAGCCTTGTTTTGGCGTCAAATCAGGTACTATGACCTGAATTTTAAAATATTTGTTTTAAAGCCTAGTCCAGATATTTTTACTGTCTATGTTAGTGACCTTGTCTCCCAAGCTCTGAATTGCTAAGTGGAACCGAAGCTGCTCCAGGCTAAACTGGAATCTTACCCTTTCTTTTAGATAGAATTGCCTAGCCTGTAGTTGAAAGAAGTTCTGAACCCGAAGCTCTTGTCTGTAGCTGTAATGTCTGAGAAAATCAATGAGAAGCCAACTAGTATCTCTATGACGATTAAAATTGCTAGCTGTAACTTCTGCTCCGCACATCTTCTTAGCAGCAAGTTCCCTCGATCTGTGATACTCATAGGTTTGTTTTGCTTCAAGAAAATATGATGCTCGAGCAGAATTTTGGCGTTTGGAAAAAATATGCATGGGTTTTTAGTTTTGTTAAATTGTTAGAGAGGTGCAGTTCGTGTATTTTATGAAGCCAAGCATCTGGTGGTGTGTGTTTAATATGGCAGAGGTCTATAATTGTTTTCAGTATTTAGAGATTGATCATAATCAGCCATGTGCTGCGCTTCTTTGGTATGATACAGAGAATGTGCTTCCATTTAACATTTTTGTGCCAGTTTGCAATGTGAATAATTTGTCCAATAGAAGTTCCGATCTACGATTGGAAAATATTTGGCTTAAGCAATACTCACACGGATGTTTGTGTATTGCTTGCTGGTGGTTTGAATTCAAGTCTTCTCAGATATGCTGGCTTTAGTGATAAAATAATTAAAATTTAAAGGTCCTCCTGAGCCATTGCTGTCACATAGGGTGTAGAATCAACGTTTCAGTTGCTGGCATTAGTGATGCTTTTTACTTTCTGTTCTGATGGTAATTTTCAGTTGCTGATAGCTTGTTTTTTTTTTGTTTTTTTTCTATCGAAAGCTTTAAGTCATTCATCCGCTACTAGCTCTTAGCAAAACCTCTACATTGATTTTGAACCCCCGGCCAGAAATTCCTTCAGTAGGGATGTTGGTGCATTTTTCTCAGATATTTCTTGCTCAACTAGTAATTCTAGATTCTCCTCGATGATTTTGCAATTCTGGTATGATCATTTTAAGCATTTTGGTATATTTAATTCAGTTGAAAATTCAGTTTGTTTAACTTTTGGTCTTGGACATAGGCGACCTGATCGTATTAAGTTTTCCACTTAGGATGTTCTACTACCGGTTCGTCAATTAAAGCTAGATTTTGCTAGAGATTCTGACAGTTTATCTTCGAGTCACTTACGAAATTCTACTGGGGGTGTTTCTTCATGTTTCACAGTTGTTTTTTTTTTTTTCATATGTGTTAATCACGGTTCGTTTTTTAATTCTTTAGTGGCGTTTACTGTGGTTCCAATTCAAGAAAACCACATGTGTGATTGTAGTAACGCTAGTAATTTTCGTCCAATAACTTTCGTTTCGATATGTCAAAACTTCTTAAACATATGTTGCTATTTCATATAGAATCTTTTCTACATACTAACAGTAATCAGTTTGCCTTACAGCAGAGTTTGCAATTTTCGTTCTGCATACTACTACTAAGTATTACTGGCCATTCTCGATTCATGTATGTGCTTGATGTATATTGAGGATTTGACCTTGGAAATCATTTAAAGCTGCTTGGTATTCTGAAGAATCGTGGTGTACCCTCCCCTTTACCTAATTTTTGATCTACTGGACCGTTTTTCGCGATTCTTTGGGCTTCTGAAATGAATCCACATTTCTTCAGCAAATGGGGTGGTCAGGGTGGCGTATCAACTCTTCTTTTCTTGATTTATTTGGATGATCTTAATTAGTTCCTCAGTAGTAATTGATTTTGTTTCCATATTGCATCAGTATGCACATTACATAAGTAGCTAGTACTACTATCAGTAGCTAGTACCTAGTAGCATTGGTAGCTAGTACCTAGTAGCATCAGTAGCTAGTACTACTATCAGTAGCTAGTACCTAGTAGCATCATTAGCTAGTACTACTATCAGTAGCTAGTACCTAGTAGTATCAGTAGCTAGTACTACTATCAGTAGCTAGTACCTAGTAGCATCAGTAGCTGGTACTACTATCAGTAGCTAGTACCTAGTAGCATCAGTAGCTAGTTCTACGATCAGTAGCTAGTACTTAGTAGCATCAGTAGCTAGTACTACTGTCAGTAGCTGGTACCTAGTAGCATCAGTAGCTAGTACTACTATCAGTAGCTAGTACCTAGTAGCATCAGTAGCTAGTACCTAGTAGCATAGTACTACTATCAGTAGCTAGTACCTAGTAGCATCAGTAGCTTGTTCTACTATCAGTAGCTAGTACCTAGTAGCATCAGTAGCTAGTACTCCTATCAGTAGCTAGTACTACTATCAGTAGCTAGTACCTAGTAGCATCAGTAGCTAATGCCTAGTAGCATAGTACTACTATCAGTAGCTAGTACCTAGTAGCATCAGTAGCTTGTTCTACTATCAGTAGCTAGTACCTACTAGCATCAGTAGCTAGTACCTAGTAGCATAAGTAGCTAGTACTACTGTCAGTAGCTAGTACCTAGTAGCATCAGTAGCTAGTACTACTATCAGTAGCTAGCACCTAGTAGCATCAGTAGCTAGTACTATGGGTGCAAATTTCAACGTTTCGTCAGATTTTTGTGGCCTCCCATGTCTCCCTGTGTGAAAAAGTAACTCCATTTGATAACAAGTTGCCTGCTGTTTCATATCTTACGATTTCAAGTGTTTCGCTTCGAATTGGGTCGAACCTTTTCAAAAAAAAATTTAAAAGTAGTTTAACCTTTTAAAAATTAAAAAAAATATATAAACCTTTTAAAAAATAGTTAAATTCCTTCCTTTTTTCCGTTTCTTTTTATTGTAGCAATATTTTTTGGGCGGGAATAAAGTTTGGATTTGATCTTATTCATACATAATAATAGTTGCGGACTTGTCTGGTTCTTAGGGAGAATCAGAAAAATTTTAGGAGAGGGGGAGAATCAGATGACTAAAAAAATTGGTCTGAAATCCTAGAGATATCTGAGGGGACTCCTTTATCCTGGGTATGGCTAGGGCGAGGAGTGGTTTATCTGTATTTACCCTCTCCCCCCGACCCCAAAAAATAATAAGGAACTTAAAAATATCCATTCGCTGGTTATTTAATCGCTAAAGAAGACACCTTTTGTAGTCAAACCACCTTCCAAAAATAACTTGACTTACGCATATAAGATTGTTTGTATTTTTTTTTTCGAAGTATTATCCTAGATCAATACAGGAGTTCCTCGAAAAGATCTTGGGAGCCTTCCTGTGAGAATGGATTGTGATAATTCGAGTTTGTGGAACGATGTAGATTAAACCACGAGGTCAACTTAAACTCCTCAAAAATGCTCTTGTTCAACTTGATTTTTTATTCAAATGTATATTGTAAGTCTCAGTATTTGAACTTTGGAAAGCGTAGGTATGTTGTCCTGAGTTCAAATTGATCAAGTTTTGATCGATTTCGTCAGGACGGATAATTTTCTGGTTTCCTTTTCGAGGTTTTTACTTTTTGAGGGTTTAACGCCATTCGACACCTTACTAATCATTTTCCGAGCCTCAACGTCGACTGACCGTTTCAAAGACAAAGGGACCATTACCGAATTCTTCCAGCACCACTGAGAACTCCCAAAGCTGCCAAATTGCTCAACTGGTATTTCCTTAAAATTTTAGTAAAAATTGATTGGAAATCTAATATATCAACAGTTCAAAAAGCTAAAGAGAGGCTAGTTTAAAATAAAGGAAAATTTAATCTTTTGCAAATCGTTAAGCAAATCACTGTCTATTTAATGTATCTACATCATAAATAATACATCCATTTTTTTGGCAAGGTTTTCGATCCAAGCGGTTAGCACCACGGAGAACTCCCAAAATTGTCAAATTGCTCCAATGATATTTCCTTTGAATATATTCTTAGTGTTTTCCTAGCAGGTATGCTCGAACATTTTTAGGGACTGCCTGTTTCTAAACTTTAAAAAGAAATTTATTCTCCATTTAACCTGAAAAACAAAATTCGTACTTATGTAAGTTTCATTAAATCAGAATAATCATTATTTCTAGTACAAAACGGGTAAAGTTAAATAGAAGTTGAAAATTGTGCAGGAAAGTGGGTGTCGGCTATTAGTTTTCTGTCGTTTATCTAAGCTCTACAGGAAAGTGGGTGTCGTTTATCTGTCGTTTATCTAAGTTTTCTGTCGTTTATCTCTTATCTAAGCTCTACAAGCTATGGAAAAACCGTTCAATCGATTCTAGATAGTTTGGCCAAACAAAATAAAAAAAATTATAATGGATGAGATAGTGCGATTCTTTGAGGTACCACATTGCTTTAAACAATCGCAAAAATACATGAAAACTACACCGTCAATCTCTACAGAGCCATTTCATTTTGGGTTATACATAACAATTAAAATTAAGTTTAGCAATCTTTGAGTAAGAGGCACAGAAACGTTTTAAATCAAAATCCTTTAGACTCTGAACGGAGGTTTAGGGTCTGTAGAAGTCATTGGAACACGATAACTCACTTTTAGAAAAAGTATGATAGTGAAAGCCCTTACGTACTGATTGCTGTAATTGCTCAAACCTTTCTTTTGCATAAAGTTTATTTTGATTTTGGAGAAGTAATATGCAGTGGTTTCTGGATAACAAATAAGACCTATGTCTGACCAGTCGCAATTGAAGTTTCAAGATTCTTCTGAATTTTTCCAAAATATGTTGCAATTCCCATATAATTCGTCTATCTAATTGAATTGCTTAAATTATACCATTCCTAGAAAAAATACCCCTCCCCACCTACAAAAAAAACCCTGCGTATGTCTTTCTATGTCTTATATATTCTTATACCGATAATATCTTTTACCTTTTTTCTAGCCTGTAATTGCTCCTAGTTTGGGACAACCTGTTGCTATAAAATCCTCACCTTTGACGCGAACTCCACTGCAATCACGTCCAATTGTTGGCACTACCCTTCGAACGCCCTCTGGTGTAGTTATCAAACCTCCAGGGCCTTCAAAAATGACAACACAAACTATGGGTTTCTCTGGGCGACCCCAAAATATTCCCAGAGCAGTAGTTAAGCTGGGTAGCTCAACAGGTCAACCACAGATGATGAACTTGGCTGAACTATCTGTTGCGAATGAAGAGTATGTAACTGATGCACGGGGAATCAAGCGAGAAAGAGAAGATATGGATTATGATATTTGATTTTTTTTTTCTTTATTTCTTTTTTATGGTTTTCATAATATTAAGTTATTTTATCAATATGTTATTCCCATTTGTGGCTTATATAGCTGATATTAATTGAGCTGCTCACTTCCTAAATCGGTCTATCAGAGTTAATGCAAGAGTGTTGACAAAGTAAATAGCTATCTGTCTCCCATACATTATTTTTTTCTATGACGACACCTTCTAAAATAGATATTTGTAGAAATTTGGAAGGAGGCTCATTGGATGATAAATAAAAATTCCAGTGGTCTTTTTAAGAGCCAAAAATAATAGTGCCGTGTCGTGCCGTTTTGCCCAGTCGTCACGTAACCCTAATGTTATTGGATTAAAGTTTTGAGACAGATGCCCGTTAAATGTGCCTCCAGTGGGGTAATCCCAAGTAGTGCACTAGGCCAATTCTTGACAGATACATTTTAGTAGAGAACATGGGAATTTTGTACCGTTGTAAAACCGTAATCATGCAAAGACGGAAAATTTCTATTTTTGGAAGTACAGGTTCGTCCCTGACTTCTTTCCCCCTGCCACCTAGTTTTAGTTGAAACGCAGATGTGTTGCGCCTTGTTTAAACTAGGATTATGCAAGGATTCTCAAGCTCAGACCTCTGTTTCAGATTCGGTGCAAAAACGAGGCAGGTCCTGATTCATTGCAAAATGAGCTTGGTCATACCTCAGTGTAAAACGAGCCAAACCACTTCTCACTACAAACAAGAGCTAAATCTAAGCTATTTACTAATTCAGTTTTAAAAAAATTGCCAAGCCCTGGATTAGTGGAAGAAAGCACTACGTCCAAGCTACAGAGTGACTCGGTGCAAAAAAACAAGCTAAATTCTGACTTGGTGCAATAACCTTAGTCAGAATAAGTCTTCAACAAAATAGTCTTGGCTCGTTGAAAAAATGAATTAAGTCCTTGCTGTGTTTAAAAACGGTGCTAAAACGTAACAAGTTCTGACTCGCCCCGAGCCACGAACTGACTCAGTTGAAAAACGAGCCAATGCCCAGCTTGGTGGAAAACCAAGCCTAGTCCAAAATGCAGAATTTTGGCGATGAACTGCAGAAACCAGCTAAGTGACTAAATCCAAAAGCAAGCTAATTTATTACCCATATTTATGACAGGCAAGCTAATTCAAATGAGCTAAATTCCGACTCGGTGCAAAAAAGATCCAAATCTTGATCCGATACAAAAACTTACAAATTTCTGATTCGGCACAGAAAGACGTTAATTTGAAACGTGGTGCAAGAACGTACTAAGTCCTGACTCGGTGTAAAACAATCTAATTCCAACTAGTGGAATTCCAGTGACGCGATAAAAAAACGATAAAAGTCCTAACTTAGTGCAAAAAAGAGTTAGCTCCAAACTGGGAACTGACTCGATGGTCGTTAAAAGAAGGGCACGATGCACCGTGCTTTAACTAGAATCACGCACGGACTTGGGGGTTTGACCCCCAAGTGTATTAAAATACATTGAAACAACATCAAAACTGCAGAGAATTGAATTCCCTTCCAATGTAAAAATTTTTAATTTACTAGTGAGATCAGTGGAATTTTTCAAATATGATTTTTGTGTTCCTAAACGAGGGCGAAGTGCCAAACTTTTTTTTCCCAATTGGCTCGAAATATTTATCCCAAGTACTTCGGCTAAGGGGATCCCGTCAGAAGGAAAAATTTGAAAACAAAATATTGAATTTGGAGAAACAAAACACCTTGTTGAAAACAAAATTTGAAGTGAAGTGCCAGATTCGTGGTGGCAACAAGGCTGAACTTCCAGATGTCTTAATCAGCATAACCCCAGCTGCTGAGTCTAACGTTCCAAATGTTACAGTGAAACTGATAGACGGAGCTACTCTGGTGCAAATTTGAACCCAGGGAATTCGAAGGCCTTCGGAGAGTGTACAGAAAACATAATTTTTCCCATGATAGAGTATCAACTCACATACGTCGAGGGACTTAACCTCGTATTCGATGTTAACAGATTAGATAGTCTGGAGTTGTCTGTCAGAAAGTCAGCGAGGCAAGGGGTTTCCCCCCCTCCCCCCGAAATATTTGTCTGACTCGTAAAAAACGTTACAAAATTGCATAAAAACACTTTTCATGCGTTTTTGAAGTTTTTTGTGCTCTCCTTCCCACCAAACAAACATCTTGGATGCGGCCTTCAGGCACGTACTATTTACAGCACAGATGTTTGAAGTTTCTTTCTTTCTAATATTTTTCTATGGGAAATAAACACTAATGCTGGCAATGTTGAACAAAGTGAGACCGTGGCCCTTCAGCACTGCTCCTCGTCACCAACATTTCAACAAAAAAGGTAGACAGGCTGTATACTTCCATCTGCTTGAAACTTAGTTCTCTGTTCTGTCATTAGGACACGAGAATGATGATTTACAGAGATGTTTGCCCCTTCTCTGATGTTACAGACACTCTGATTCTCTTGAAACTTATGAGGAAATGGAAAAGAGAACACGGATTTCAGAGACATGGCCACTTCCTAATTTGACTAATTCCAAATAAGTAGTTTTAGTTAGTTCATTTTTTTTTATCTTTGTTTCTGCTGCACTGAAGACGCATCGTTTTTGACCAGGCGAAATTTCTGCGCCCTTTTATCTTTTCTCTCAACTGGCCATAGTCTCGTTTGTTTTTTTCTTCATTGAGTTTTTCTCTCTTTGTTGTTCTTCGTCAAGGTGTAAATTAAAGTGAATTCTCAACTTTAGAGGAAATAGGTATCAACGCAGATATCTTGCCTGTATAAAACAAAGCGTCTTCAAAGGTAAGGACAAAGATAAAATTTAAAATAATTTATAAAACCTAAAGTTAAATAAACTCAAAATTAAGAAATAAAAACAAACCAAATAAAAACGAACAATGTCTCTGAAATCCACCGAGCCCACCTAATTTCCGTGTGATAATGCTGGGATCTGCTTTTAATTTAATAGGCACCTAGTTACAATCTGCTGAAGGTCTGTTTGGGTGGGTTCTAGGCGTTTTTACCCCCCCCCCCCCCCCCCTCCTGGAAAAGTCTGTTTGAGTGGTTGTACTTGTCTACCGAGCGAATATCGGCACTTTCAGCTTTTAGGTCATGTCCTCAGCCGGCTCCAATCTTTGCCTACCTAGTTCACAGCCTATTAATATAAGATACTGCCTATTGGTAATAAAATATTTATAATAATATTAATAATAATATATCGCCTATTGAACTATCATAGGCTATTGGCTATCACAGCCTATTGGCTCTGTGGTAAGGCCTTCTAATTAAGTCAATTTGGAATTTAGTAAAAATATATTAAGACGCAAATACAAAGTTTCGAAATGCCACTTTTTATTAAGATAAAGTTACACATCCTGGAATGTGTAAGCTTGGAGAGAACTTGCTCAATAACCAATTTCCTGGCTAAGTGTGTCAATGAACCGGATGGACGTGGTTGGTTTTTCATATATATACTCAGATTTTTGAGAATGAGGGCGGACTCTTTGACTTGCAGGGCGAACCTCTGTCCGTTTATTATCTTATTATATATTATTATAGCTTTATGAGACTTGTGGTCTACTTGGGACAACCAGTCCCAGTAGAATATTTATGTATTATCAAACCTTGTATCAGTATATGTTAACTGAATAAAGTATTGCGTTATAGCCAACCTCTCTTCAATCTACATTTAGTCCCTCGAAAATACCCAGCTGGTACGCCTCATTAGTCCGGTCATAGCCTAAGACACGCTACCAAAGTTTAAATACCTTACGGCCAGAGTTTATCTCCCCTATAAAGGGAGAATAAAGGCATCTACCACTACACCACTTAAATACCATAAAAATCACGTACCACAACTGGTGGCTGTTGGAAAAACTGGGTCGAGAGGGTTGGATAAAAATAGTAGATTGAAAAAAATGGCTTTACCAGAGGAAAAAATGACTTCCCTATCAACGGTACTTGAGATTGCAAAAATTATTCCCGAATACGCGGGAATTTCAGATGTAGATGAGTTTATCGAAAAATTGAAGATTTTTGACGAACTAACTGAATCGTTTGAGGATAAGGTCAAAGAGCAATGCGTTGCAGCCAGATTAAAAGGAAGCGCCCTTAAACATTTTGAGGCAATTAAGGAAAAAGAGCCCAAGGACATCAGTACTCTAATTGAATCTTTTAAAACAAGGTTCATAGAGACAAGTATCTCCGAGAGGCTAAGAACAGAGGTAGTGACATTCAATACCTCAACTAGTATCAGGGAATATGCAGACAAAATTTGTTGATCTGTATGCTTACATTTAGAGAAAGGCGGAAATGACGAGACAGTACAGAAATTACAATTACACACTTTTACGCAAGGGTTACCAAAAAAGCTATTAAGACTAATATTATCACGGAAACCTGAAAATTTAGAACAGGCTATAATCCTAGTAGAAACAGGGGTAAAAATTGACGAGGCTATGAAAAAGTTTGATCAGATGTCAATAAATAACACAGGAGCCCAAGAAAGTATAAAATATGAAAGGGGACAGAAGCGGGTGAACTTGAGGAGCCAAATTATGAACCAAAAAGGCGCGACGGAGGCCGAGGGTCGCCGTCTAGGGAAATAGCTGACAGATTCCACGACCTTGAGAGATTAGCAGCTAATAACTATAGAAAATATGGGCACCCTCCCCCACCAAAGACAGATAGTTGGGGAACCAACAATGACAGATCAAAAATATTTAGAAATAATCATGAAACCAACAAACAATTTAAGAGAAAACTTAATTGCTATTATTGGGAGCAAACCAAACCACTATGCAGCAGATTGCTGGCATAGAATACGCAAAGAAGGTCAGACGTACAAGACAAGACACCAGTTCAGAACTCAGGGGGGCAGAAATTTAGGAAGGCAGGGAACAAATAATACTTGGCAAACACCTAATAATATTCCTGAATTTAGGCCCAGGAGGCAAACGGTAACAATACCCAGGGTCAAAGTAGCAACGCTGAAGAAAATTGGGATAACCCCAGAAACGTTTGGTCAAACAGTGGCATTTAAACGGAGAAAACCAGCCTGTAACGGTCGACTGAGTTGTTTCCTTACAAAGACCCCTATATAGTTTAGAATGTTGTGATACAAATGCAAATAATAATAGTCTACCAATTTTGCGTTGTTTTAAAATTGAGTGTTTTCAAAATTTACCTTGTTTACTAGATACGGGTGCATCTAAATCATTAATTCGAGAGGAAGTTTTTAAGAGGTTTCCTCCTAGTGTCAAAAATCGCGTAAGCAGATGCCAGAATACCCTGACATCAGTAACAGGGCACAGCTGACAATTTTGGGGGAATGTCCATTAAAATGTAGCACAGGGGATAAAGAAATAACAGTAACGGTGATAATATGCAAGAAGCTACCATTTCCTTGTATTCTAGGAGTAGATGTAATTTCCTTGTATTCTATCAGGAAATATGGGATCGTATTGGAACCCATATCTGATACAATAACCATAAACCAGGCAAATGAAACTAATAGGCAAATTTGCGTAAAAACAGATAAGGAGAGTGACAATTCGAATTATAACCTAAAAATAAGCGGAAAAATCACAATACAAGGGAGAACAACAGCTCAAATTCTAGCGACATTAAATACAAAAGAAGGAAAGGTTAAGACAATGGATGACATGATAGGAGGATACACCCTAAAAGAATACCCCACGATTTTCGTGGAAAATCAAGTTTTTAAAATTGAAAATGGTATCACATACTTAAAACAATCAAATCTAAGTAATAATAAAGTAAAAACTGAACCAAATAGAACTTGGGTCAGTGGAAAAGACTTCAAATTCAGAAATAAAATCTCTAAACAGTCCAGAATTAAGCGTAAATTTTACTACCAACGAAAAAATATCCTCGTTAAAACCGCAACCACTAGAAAAGTATGGAATGTCGAAAAACTGATTTTTTGCAACAATTTGATTTAAAACATTTACCGGAAAACGTAAAAACCCAGGTGGAAAATATTCTTTGGGATTTTAGGTGGACTTTTGCAAGACACAAAGCGGATTACGGATTAACTCACTTAATCACGCACAAAATATCAACAGAGGGCCCTCCAATTAAAAAGTCACCGTATAAAAACACCTTATCATTTAAAACCATGGCCGGACGACCAAATAAAGGAAATGGAACAACAGGGTATAATTAAAGAAAGTGTTAGCGATCGGTGTTTTCCACTAGTAATAGTCAGAAAAAAAAGATAACATCTGGAAGTTATGTATAGATTTTAGAGCGCTAAGTGCCGTCACGGTAAAAGACGTGATAAAGTTACCAAGAATTGATACGATTTTAGATTCGCTAGGAGGTACAAAATACTACACTAGTTTTGACTTAATAGCAGGATATTGGCAAATAGCTTTAGATCATGAAACAAAGCATGAAGCAACCGTAATCTTAGACGATGGAAGAACGTTCACATTTGAACGTATGCCTTTTGGATTATCATTTAGTCTAAATTGTTTTAGTCGACTAATGAATTTGGTGCTAAAAGATAACGACCAGGAAGAAAAAAAAAGATACCTTGGCTTATTTAGATGATGTAATTTTGTTTAATGAAAATCTGGAAGACCACTTGGTCGGATTTAAAAAAATACTGGAAAAAATTCGAAAAGCAGGCTTAAAATTAAAACCAGAAAAGTTAAAAATAGTAGTGCCAAAACTAGTCTTTCTTGGACATCTGATAAACCAAGGTACTATTTCACCAAATCCAGAAAAAATACAGTCATAGAAAATTTACAGCCTCCTAAAGATAAAAAAAGCTGCAAATCAGTTTGTGGTTTGTTAAGCTATTTCAGACGATGTATTAAAAATTGTGCAACACTAGCACAACCTTTGACAAATCTTTTGAAAAAAATCAGGTAAATTCGAATGTCCAGCGGACGCAAAACAAGCTCTGGATGAAATAAAAAGGCAATTATTACACGCACCAATATTTAAACTACCAGATTTGTCACAAGACTTCTGTTTACAAACAGATGCGTCGGGGTACGGTATTGGAACCATATTTTAATCATAAATTCGGAAGGAGTAGAATCAATAGTCCAATACACCAGCAGATCACTGACGGAGGCAGAAAGAAAATATTCGACGGTTGAAAGTGAATGCCTAGCAGTTGTAGTTTTTACAAAATATTTTCGACAATTTTTACTTGGAAAGAAATTTATTTTACGCGTAGACCAAGAATCCCTAATTTGGCTACATACGATGCAAAATACTTCAGCACGGCTGACACGGTGGATACTACGTCTGCAAGCATAGGCATATACCCCAATATATATAAAGGCCGTACAAACATTTTACCAGACTATTTGTCACGAAATCCGGATACGGAAGGAAATTTGATAACAACCATCCAGAACGAACTGGAAGGGCTAGAAATACTATCTAATGAAAATATTTCGAATCATCAGGATAAAGGTGATTTTTTGTTAAGCGATGAAATCCTTTTTTTCAAAAGGAACGGAACTGCCAGAGCACTTTAAACATTTTTTGATGGACTTAGATAATCTTGATCTTGATGAAAGTAAAAGTCTTTTGGTAAGATATTTCTGACCATCGCAAGAATATAGAAAAAATGACTTAAAAATTATTCCAGTAATTCCAAAATCGCTGGAAGGAGAAATTTTACAGATGGCACACGCAACTTTTGGCTGTCACATGGGAGAAGCGAAAACTATTGGGAGGCTAAAAGGAAATTTTTATTTTACAAAAATGTACTCAAAAGTAAAAGCTTTCATACAATGCTGCCAAGAGTGTGCCAAACAAAAGTTGCCACCAAAGACCCCTAGGGCCGAATTAGGTCTCTACCCCACCCCTTCAGGGGGGGAGAATTAATGTCAATAGACATTTGGGAAACAGGAGGAATTTTACCAGTTTCCAGGAAAGGAAAACAGGTGTGTACTATCCGTAGTTGACCATTTTAACTCATACTTATACGCTTTTCCAATTAAAGACGAAAAGACAAAAACCATTGCGAAAGTTTTAGTCAACCGCCTCTTTTTGTAACACGGAATGTTTCCTAGAATTTTACTTAGTGACAACGGGCCATGTTTTAGAGCCAAGTTATTAGACGAAATTACGGAATATCTGGGGGTAAAACGATGGTTTACCTCGTCTTATATGGCATCCGCCAGTGGAAAGGTTGAACGCAAACATAGGGAATTAGCTTACATGCTGGGGATACATGCAAGAGAGGAAAATGAAAATTGAGATAAACATTTACCATTCGTAGTCTTTGCAGTAAATACGGATGTTTCACGTTCTTTAAAAGAAATGCCATTTTTTTACAACATCTAAGAGATCCCAGAATTTGTTTAGATGAAATACAAAATGATAGAATATATTACAACCTAGACCAATATAAGCAAGAAATGATGATGCGAATGAAAAAAGCTATGGAACAAGTTAAAGACAATTTGAAAGATGCGAAAACAGAACAAAAAGAAAAATAGGACAGAACCAGCAAAAATAAGACAAATTATTGTTTAGGAGATTTGGTTTATGTATACAAAACCAACCTGGAAGGGACAAAAAAGTTAAAACCGAAATGTGACTGGCCCTACAGGATTATAAAAATTCTACCAAATAACTTAACTTATGTTCTAAAACATCAGTATAATGAAAAGGAAGAAGTAGTACACCATAATAGAATGAAAAAAGGATTTTTTTTTCTAAACCTTGGAAATCATAGCCTATTCCTTCAGACGAAGAAATAGAGCAAACAATTTCACCAGTATACATCAGAAGACCATATGAATTTTATGACCTTTTTAACGACCGCAACGGTTGGGAGGAGTGGAAGGAGTATTTAAGCCAGTCTTGGCTACAAACTCCACAACAAAAAAGAGAAAAGGGGAAATATTCGATGCTCATCGGATACTAGCGGTGAAAGCGATAGAGATGAGCCTCAAGCACAACCTAATGGTTTAAAACGTGATAAACCAAAGGTGAAATCCAAAGAGGAAGAAAAATTGGAAGGAACCAATGAATTATCTGATTTTCATACATTAGACTCACCTACAGTCTTAACACAAAAGTGGCTTTTGGAACAAACGCTATCTATCAGACGCGAGCTAACAGAATGTGACACTGATAATTCTTCTACAGAAACAGATATAACTAAACCTGGGCCATCGTTAAGAAAACCCTCCTTAAGAGAGAAATTATGGAGAAAAATAAAGAAACCAGAAGGACAGCAACAAGTTCCTTCTTCAGCAGCACAAGTAGCTAAATCACTTATGAAAAAGGCCAAACGTCATGAGAAACAAAGATTAAAGATATTTGACGAGGCAACAAAACCGCACTCGAATTAGAACCTTGTGAACCACACTATAGAGACCACGGAAAAACTTGGAAACATAATAAAGAAGAGAAAAAAAATTTGGAGTCCTTAATTCGGACCAGGAAACGGAGAAAGGCAGAACAAGCGTAGCATCCAGCCGATTAATATTTGAATAAAATAAGGATAACGGAAAAAATAAAACAAGTGAAGAGCCTCTAAAGAAATATCTATATTTTAATAATGTCAAAATTTCCTTCATAATATATCAAAGAAATACGGTCTGATAGTAGAAAGCAAATAGAGTGAAGCAAATAGTCCCTTATATCCCAATTAGTCGACAAATAGATTGTGATAGGAAGCCAACAGAAACCTTAACACGGAAACAATTACACAGGGCATTAATAGGTGACTCGTAACTTTTAATGGATGTAATGAAACTAGTTGAATTATACATATTTAGAATCAGCATTAAAAGGCGATTCTTTTGACGTGTATATTGAAAAAAAAATATTTGGGGGATAATTGAAAAAAACGAAGGAGGGTAGTCTACTGAAATAGGGTCATTGGAAGCTAGCAAATTTGGAGTTGAGCTCAATCACTGCTGGTCTCTCTTTGTTAAGTAAATGCGAAGCATCTACTTACCTTTGACTCACTGAGGTGATACTTCCAGTCGAATTTGAAAAAAAATTGTTTTTGAAGAATTTTAAAATAATTTTAATAGGAAAAACAGCGAGAGTTTACATTAAGTGCACGCTACATGTATAAGCTAGCTGTAATCTTATTATAAATAATAGAAGATAACAAATGAATACTTACACAATAAGGACAGTATATATAAACAAGAAGCCGTAGATAAAATGTGTCACAATTTAAAAATATAGCACAGTATAAAACAAAGTTTTCACGGGTATAAATAATATCACATATTAAATAAATTCACGACAGATCATTAACAGTAATCAGGGCAATGAAATTGCAGGTGAAAGACACCAAATGACAGGACCATTGGCATTAAAAAAAACTGCTAAACGTCTTGTCATTGGGGGGGGATCCACCAAGCTAACCAAATTTATATTAGAAATATAGGTCAAACTGGAGAGGTTTTTGCTGAATATTCGGGTAGAGTTCCACATGCTAGGAAAAAAATAAATACCATGTGGGTAATTTTACCCGGGTACTAAACCCATAAGCCTTTAGAACAGGGAAATAGTCAAAAATATCACGATAGAGACAAATTACACTTAATGACTATATAAAACTAAGGCAAAAATTAAACTGAGGATCAATACCATAAGCGAATAAAGTAAGAGATTATAGGGAAACCGCAATGGGCACTGCTAACCCCTATCTCTAAACAGAATTTGGCATGAACTAGGCACTATTTGGTGAAATACCATAGACAATGTGTTTGCGATGAAAACCACACAATTTTGCGGAATCAGGATATCGTAAAAATTACATTTCTATGAAGAAATGAGAATTAGGAAATGCGGGGAAAAACTTAATTAAAAGTGTCCTAAAAATCTGCTGAAAAATACAGTACTTTTCTAAGACAAACACTTTCGGACGGAGAAATTGAAATAATTTCAAAAACAATACAGGTTGCGTTAATAGACACCCCCCCCAGCTCTTAAAAAAATAAGGAGATAATGAATTTGACCATAGAAAGGCAATCAGCATAAAAACTTGTAAAAGTTATTGAATAAAACATGAAACATATAAATATAGGCTTAGAAGAGACCTTTAATACTGAAAAAGCTGAAAAAGACTTGAAGAAAAAACCTTAGGCTTCATTGAAGTGAATAATCAAAAAGAAGAATACAAAGGGTTCAAGTTGAAAATATAGCCAGACAAAATTGAAGGAAAAAGAAATTGAATGGAGTCAGTTAAACTATGTCATACACGCATATTGAACTGACCGAACGAGATTAGTACGAAAATTGTACTAAATAAGTACAAAATAAGTAGCATTAATACTACTAAGCCACCGTTACAGTGGTTAACTGGGGCCGAGATTAATAGAAATATTGGAGTTATGCTCCAAGTAGACAGGAAAAAAAATTATGCTTTCTTATGTGGGAGTCGTTTTCAGAAAAATGACTAGCATGACATAAGCAATTTAAAAAAAAGAGGCGCATTAATAGCCTAAAGGACCTAAGGTGAAATTGAAACTTAAGACAAGACCACTAAAAGTTGGGAAGTTAAAGTGAAAATAGTCATTGTCACTTGTATGTCTAAAAATAAATTACTGTGTGCAATGAAGCAAGGTATATTTTCTACAGAAGGGCCACTTTGTTTGATAACAGAATAGCCCAAGAGAAAACTGTGGCCACAAATAAAAAAAAGTGTGGCAATACTATAAATAATTAATTATTGTGTGTGCAGGTTCATAATAGTCCGTTTAGCTGTAGCCGATGACAGAGAACCTAGAAACGCTGTAATGAGCCACCAGAAGGCAGCCCTGGTAAGCAAACCTTCAGGGTGCATGCACGAGTCAATTGATAGTGTCATAACAGGTAAAAAGACGAATAGCTAAATTTTTAGCGTATCAGATCTAAGCTGTAAATGGAGCATTGTCCCAAAAGGACATTAAAGCTGAAAAAAAGAGATTACAGACAAATACATTTTTTGTAACTGTCTCAATCACTTGAAAATTCAAAAAAAATTAAAAAGCTCAAAAGTTTGAATAAACAAACAGGCATAAAGTAAGCTAATGACAGTTAATGACACAAGTTGGTTCGAAGTAGAACCAAAGTTGTAAAACAAAGATAAGAAAATGGATATAGTCGTATATGGAAAAGTTATATAGTGGTAACAAATGTTGTTGAGCAAATATATACAGTTATAAAGATATTTTGAAAACCCTTTATAAATATGGAATTGTTATCATACAAAAAAATTGTAAATATGTAATTTTAATAGTAAAATCATGTCATATGAACTATTGCCAAGCCCTTATATAGAGGTTAATCACAGTTCTCAATTATAGAGTATAAATCTATTAGTTAGGGTTGATTTTTTTTTATATATTTCAAATTGCAGTTAAGACTTATCAGATAAAAGTTTTGACGGACTTATTTAAAAGTTGTACAAAGAACAAATATTGCAGTGATTAAATAAATTGTTAGAGTACATAATTATTATTTGTTTTTAACAATTGAGTTATGTGTCAACATAGCTTCTGTTAATATATATATATATATATATATATAACCTAAACTATCCATGTAAATATAGTGAATTAGCATGTTGAGTATTATTGTTTTTGTTTTGCTTTTTATATCATTCAAGAAGTATTCTACATTAATACCTTATAAGCAACTAACAAAACACTAATAGGAATTAATTCCAATGCTAGTCTAGACCGTGTTTTATTTTTTTAAATGCTTTAAGTTTTAACCAGTAGTTAAATATCCTATCTAGTTTTACGACTTAAAAAAATACTTGCTTGTGTAAGTTATTACACAATGCTTGTATATATATATATATATATATATATATATATATATATATATATATATATATATATATATATATATATATATATATATATATATATATATATATATATATATATATATATATATATATATATATATATATATATATATATATATATATATATATATATATATATATATATATATATATATATATATATATATATATGTATATATATCATATATATATATATATATATATATATATATATATATATATATATATATATATATATATATATATATATATATATATATATATATATATATATATATATATATATATATATATATATATATATATATATATATATATATATATATATATATATATTATTTATATATATATATATAGATATATATATATATATATATATATATTTATTCATTTATATCATTACTTGTTGTATGTTTTTCGCTATGATTGTTTATTTAATTTCTGTTTGTTTTGGGTTTCATTTATTCTTTAATAGTAATTTCTGGCCGGTTTGAGTTTGAATTTTAACGGGTATTGTATCTGCTGAGCTTAAGTTTAAAATGGCCCTTTACTTTTCTTTGAAAAACTTATTTCTCGGAAAGTTTGTTTTAATTAATATTTGTTCGTTTTTGATTGCAAAAAGTTGTAAGTTTTTAAAAGTTCCTTATTTCAAAATCAAACTTTAAAAAAAAAAAATCAAATGTTCATCAAAGTATCAAAACTGGTATCAAAGTAACAATATCAAAGTGAAAAAAATGGGTTTGTGTCACCCTCGGAGTTTCTATTATCTGATGTTTGAACTATTTTTAACAGAAATGGCTATCTCAAAATTTTTATTGGATGGGTCTGGGGAGCAGGGGCTTGGGGAGGGGGGGGGCTAATTGCCCTTCAGTCTCTTTTGACTCTTTAAAAGTGAACTAGAACTTTCTATTTTAAATCAAATGATCCCTCTCTGAAGTAAATATGAGCATCCCTTCTAGAAGAACCATGTAAACCCCCAGAGTATAACTTACAACGCCTGTCCCTGGGGGGTTATATCGACCCTGGAGTTTTAATATCCGATGTTTAAACTATTTTTAATAAAATGGTCACCTCAAATTTTTATCGGATGGGTTTATCCATCCGATAAACCCAAAGGTTTGGAGGGTGGGAAGGGCTAATTGCCCTCCGATCTTTTTTTTTATCTGAGAACATGGACTAGAACTCTTAATTTCCATTCAAATGAGACCTCTCTGAAGTTTATACGAGCATTCATTTCATAAGAACCATACAAGACCCCAGGACATAGCTTACAATGCCTGCCCCCAGGCCCAGGGGGGTTGTGTTGACACCGGAGTTTTTGTTATCTGACCTTTGAACTATTTAAAAACAATGGCTAACTCAAAATTTGTATCGGATGGGTGTGGGGAAGGGGGCTAGGGGCCCTCCGATCTCTTTTGACTCTAAAAATTGAACTAGAACTTTCAATTTCAATTCAAATCAGCTCTCTCTGAAGTTTATATGAGATGCCCCTCAGGGTTAAAAATTGAAACTAGAACTTTCAATTTCAATTCAATGGTTTTGATCTTGGTTTCTCCAAAAAAAGGCTCTGGGTATTAAAATGAAACTTTCAAAGAATGTTGAGGGTAATGTTTATCTTTTTAGCTCTCTAAGTTGAAGTTTTATCTTCCATGGAGAACCATATGCCCCCAGGGTATAACTTGCAACGCCTGCGCCCGGGCCCTATGTTGTTGTGTCGACACCGGAGTTTTTTTCTGATCTGACTTTTCAGCTATTTTGAACAAAGAAGCTATTTTAGTATTTTTATCGGATGCATTCGGGGAAAAAGAAGTGTTGGGTGGATAGTTTCCTTCTGATGTCTTTTGACTCTTAGAAACTGAACTACAACTTTAAAATTTCAATCAAGTGAGCCCTATCTGAAGTTTATACGAGTATCCCTTCCACAACAGCTGTATATGCCCCCAGGCATAACTTACAACGCCTGCCACGGGCCCTGAAGGATTGTGTTGACCCCGGAATTTTCGTTATATGATCTTTGAACCATTTTGAAAAAAAATGGCTCTCTTAAAGTTCTTATCGGATGGATTTGAGAAAATAGGGCGTGGAGAGGGGTGGGAGGGGTGGGGAATGTTTGATCCTTGGTCTCCAAAAAGGCTCTGGGTATTAAAATGAAACTTTCAAAGAATGTTGAGGGTAATGTTGAGCTAAATCAAAACACACTGTTTGCTAGTAAGTTGTCAAAAAAAGTGTATCAGAAATGCTCAGGATTTGCTTCAGTATTATGTTGAAACTTGCAGGGTATGATTTGGTGAGGAGGAATGTCCAACTGACAAAAGTTAATGTGTGGCACTACTTCTGCTACTACCACTACTGTGGTAGTGGTACCACTACTACAACTGCGATTACTTATACTACTAAGGCTAAGGGTATAGTGAGGTAAAAATTTAAGAGAAAACTGAGAATAAAGATGAAATAAATCGAACACACTGTTTTTATGAAGGTTCTTAAAAGAGCATATCTGAAATATCTCAGGAACGGCTTAGAATATTAAGTTGAAACTTTTAGGATATGTTAGGGGGGGGGGGGGGTATTAAATTAACCAAAAGGCACTTCTTGCTTACTACTACTAGTACGTCTAATGATATTTTTTGTTGCTACTATTATGATGCTTCTACTAGTACTAAGGCTATTAATAAATAAGAGCTAAGTCTGCTAGTGCTAACGTATTAAAATGAAAATTGCAGAAAATATTGAGAGAGAAATTAAATTGAATCGGAACTATGTTTATGCAGGCTATCCAGGTTATACTGCTTAAGTTTGAGACTTTCAGGACACGACTGGAGGAGGGGGAGGGGTGTTTAACTGGCAAGCAGACAATATGTGCATACTGCTGCTACTACTATTGCAGCAATTACCACTGCTACTTAGTCTAAGGTATTAAGGTGAAAACTTCAGGGAATGTTGAGGGTGAAGTTGAACTAAATTGAAAAACATTGTGTGCATAGAGGTTTTCAAAAGGCCTTATTAGCAATATCGAAGGAAAAAACAGCTTAGAATATTAAGTTGAAACTTACAGGGTATTTGAGCGGGTACTACCACTACAATTATTGCTACCACTACTACTAATATTACTACTACAGCTAAGACTATTAAGATAAAAGTTTTCAGGGAATGTCGAGGGAAAAGCTGAACTAAATTAAAACCACCCTATGTTTATGCAGGTTATCAAAAGGGTGTATTAGCAATATCCCAGGAACAGAGTGTTAAGCTGAAACTTTCAGGGCATGTTGAGAGTGATGTTGAACCAGCCAAATTTCACTGTGTGCGTGCTACTACTTCTTCTAATGCTTTTGCTGCTTCTGCTACTAATACTACTATTACTATGGCTAAGGTTATTAAGATGAAACTTCGAAATAGTGTTGAGGGGATTGTTAAACTGAATAAAAAGACTATATTTGCAAACTACTGCTACTACTACTGCTGTTAGTAGCACAGAATTAAAAATCAAGTATTTGCAGTAGGCATCAAGACATGGCCAATTGTAGAAAAAAAACAAAACAGATAGCCCGAGTAATTGAGAGGCGAATCTGGGAAAAGACCTTTTTAGGATTGAATATAAAAATGATGCCATTTCATTTGTTGAAATAAACAACTACTACTAGTCTTATTATTACTAACTACTAGGGATCAGGGTATTAAGGAGAAAATTCCGGAAAGTATAGAAGGGAAAGTTGAACTAAATTAAAGCACACTATACATATGCGGGTTGTCAAGAGAGCGTATCAGCAATATCTTAGTAACGGCTTTGAGTAGTAATCTGAAATTGACAGGGCATGCTGAGTGGAATGCTAAACAAACCAAATGGCACTATATGCATGCTATTTCTTCTGATGTTACACTATTTAGTATTACAATTTCAAGGCTAAAGGTTTTAAGGTTACTCCAAGGAACGGTTGAGAGTGTTAAGTTGACACTTTTTGGGCAAGTTGAGGGGGATGTTGACGAAAAAAGCATTGTTAAGGCTAGGTGTCTGTTAATATTACAAAAGGGTTGGCTATTGATATCCTTTTCTAAGATATTGAGCCTAAGAGCCGCTCATGTTTGGTTTGGATATTCTCTGTTGGTTCTTTTGGAATCTTTTGGTCCTATATGTTTTTAGGCTAAATTTTTTTGCCTTTAATAAACATAAAACTTTAATTTTTAGAGAAGTAAACATTAGTTGGTTAATTTTTATTGTTGTTTTTTAAATAGTTGATTTTAGTTAGACGGTTTTCCAATATTTGCTGAACGGCCAAGTCACCGTTCTTTCTCCTTTTTTGTAATTTATAATAAAAGGTATTCCAGTGTATGCCATCCTTTCAGGGAATAAGCCGACACTTCAGGGATTTCAGTAACGGGATCACTCAAATGAGACATCATATACTAGGAAAGCTACTTTTCAGTTCAAAAGGTCGTATGCTTTGTCATATTGTATATGAAGATAAAGCTTTTTGTCTTAGCTGCATTAAGTTTTAATATCATTTTTTTTACTTACAGAAGGCACTAGATATGACCATTTCCTTTCAAATGAGCCCTATGTACTTGTATGATATGCGCCCTACCTAATTTTCTTCTAATATGTTTTTCTGACGCTCAGTCCCAATGAAATATACCAAAGTAATATAAAAATATAATACTTAAGAAACAATTTGGGCTATATGTTCGCACATTAGGGGGAGGGGGTAAAGTATAGAGGGTCTGCATGCCTAATGTGTTAGGTACAATCATTCTGCATATTATATAGCAAGAGTTGTTTTCTAACTTCACACTATCCAAATACTTTACCCCCTCTCCCCTTATGTCCAAGTATATTGCCCAAATTATATATTTTCCATCTATTCTGCCACTTCTCTTAGTCTTGTCTCACGCTAACCTGAAAGAAACTATAAAAAGAAGGATTCTATAATGCGTCAATGAATGAACAACATTAGGTAGGGCGTGGCGTTTATCATACAACTTAAATTGAAAAAAAATTGTCGTAATGCTTTGTTTCTAAGTCACGTTTGAGCTTTAAGTATTAAATAGTATTAAGTATTAAGATTTAAGTTTATTAAGATTTATTAAGCATAACTATTAAGATTTAGCACTAAGAATAGTATTGCATAAACCATACTGTGGGCTCTCTCGGACTCTGTTAGCAACACTAGACAGTCTAATTTTTAATCACTTTCTGAATATTTTCTTTTTTCTTCTTGACGTTAATATCTAAAAAAATAGAATGTTTCAAATATAATACAATGCTTAAAAGTATTCGGTTAGCATTATTTAGAATTCTTTGTTTACCAAAGCCGTAATTAATTGGCGAATATATGTTTTGAAGTAAACCTGTCAAAGACGAATGGTGACAGGTTATTAATAATATTACAACGGTTTTTGTATCAAGCAAGACACTAATTAGTGACAAACCCAACAGACGATTCACACACAAATGACGAAAGGGGTTTTCCTGTAAGGGGTATTTGTTTGAACGGTAGAAACAGAACTGTTAGCTAACAGAATCAAATTCCCCAAAAAATTTTTCAAAAGTATTCGATTTGTTAAAGATCTATGACAATGTTAGCTAACAGTTTTTAGTTCGACAGCGGAAACATTATTGTTGGAAAAATTGTTAGCTAACAGTTTTTTGTTTGGACGGCGGAAAAAACCCCTAAAAGGAACACCGCGATGACTTAACTGTCAGAGCATTCTTCTTTCTTTAGAAGCTGTGACAAAAAATCAATTTTACCGACTGGGGGCCGTTTTGTTTTGGGGTCAGGCTCTGAAGTTAAATATTAATGTAGTGAAACATAACTTTTCTAGACTAATCCTTCTCGATGAGTTCCAATTCACTGGTAACCCCCCAAACAGCCTAAACGACAACCTTGGTGGCTTTTTTTATTCGTTTTTTTTTTTTCCCTGGCTGAAAATTCCCCTTGTTTTCTTGGTTATTTTTTAATTAGGCTGTATATTTATTTTTTACATTTTCTTGTTTTTTTTTTTTTTTCAAACGTCAGAAGTGAGTTTGGCAGTTTTTAGAAGTCACTTTTAGAGTAAAACTCACGATTGTAGCGTCCAAGAAGTTTTTCTTCTTTTTCTACTTTTCACTCTTGAAATGCGTTTGCGATTTATAGACAACAGGTTAAAGTTATTCTGCAGAATTCAAAACTTAAATATTATACCCAATAGTTTGAAGATAATATGAGAAAAGCGTAATACGGCAGATGAACTGTCATAAAACATGGGCCTTGCAGTGAAACAACTTTTCTAGACTAACCCTTCTCGATGAGGTCCAATTCACTGCTACCCCCCCCCCCCCCCCCCAAAAAAAAGGGCTAGACGACTCCCTTGGTAGATGTGACCCATCGATCGGAAACTACTGCTCTAAGTCCTGTCATCGATTTTTTTCGGTAGTTGGGTTGCAATCCTTTTCCAGATTTCTTTTTTGCATATTACCTACTTTGCCATTGGACACTGCTAAAAAATAATAGCATAAAATAAACGTTGACTGACTTCAGCTTAAATATTAGACAGAAGAATTGAAACAGTCTTCTTCCGACACATATTCAAGGATGCAAGTGAAAATTTAGTTGAGCAGTCGCATAGATTATTGCTGAAAAGTAATGTCTAAATATAAATAAGATGTTTTAAATCAGAAAATTTATTCTTTGAGCGTAACATGTTGCTCCAAGTATGACAGTATTAACAACAGACACAAAAAATTAACATAACATACTGAAGGAAATATAATCGACCTTACAAGATAGATTTCTGCTATACCGTTTTTTTTCTTTTTTAACATGTTTGTAAGCTTTAAAAATTTTTCTCGCATCAACAAATAAATTACATCGAACCCAAGAATGTTGCATGTACTTTTAAGACAGGATCAGAAATGTGTCAATCTAAATGAGCAAGAGTTTCAGACTGAATCTGTCAGGAATTGTTCACATTGCTCAACTGTTGTCACGCACAAACCAGAGTCTCCTGAGTTTGCTGCACGAACTGCGCGGTTATCTGGTAATCCAGCCTGCGTGTTGGCAGAAATACCTGTCAGAATACTTCAGCAGTTGTAATTGATCGTGAAATTATTATCATCGAGCTGTTGTTTGATGCTGGGATAAGCGTAGGAAATACCCCTTTGATGCTACATTCTGAATTAGCTGCTTCCTTTAGGAGTTTCCATAACAAAATGTGCATCGCCAGCCAGCTGTAATTTGATGCTATTTTTCCGAGAGATTTAACGACTTCAAAGGGCACAGCGCAAAGCGCAAAGACTTACGAACCTTTTTCGCTTTCAGCTTATTATATTTTCTCTTGCGCAGTGGCACAAGAGCACAACTATTATCCATAGGGTTGTCAGTTTCCTGAAATCCAGTCTGATTAACGTCTGCAAGCATATGATGCGGCCAACTCAATTGCGATGATGGCTCTGCAAGTTTTGAAGCTTCAAATAGATTTTCATAGCATATAGAATTCTGTAAAGGTTCCGCTATTTTCTTGTGTGGTAGCACAAGAGCAGAACTTTCACTCACAAACGCATCTTGTACGGCAGTCTTATCCACGTCTTCATTAATTATTTTATAGGCGTCTTGAGGCCCATGAGTGAATCTTTCTTCCGAACTATCGTGTATCCCAAGACGTGAGCGGAGCTCTTTCTTTATTTTCTTCATTAGTGTTTCAAAACAAAGTTGAACCCCGTCACCAGTTTTAGCAGAAGTTTCAATAAATAACATAGAGTGGTATTGAGCAAACTTTGCACCTTCTTCTGTGGTAACTTGACGACCTTCCTTATCAATTTTAGTGCCGACTAATATTTTTACAAGATGATCATGCGAGAAACGATGATCTAATTCAAACAGCAAGTCTCTGAGGTTCTCAAATGTGCTCCTCTCAGTGACGTCATAGACAGCTATTGCCCCAAGCGCTCCATAGAAACACTGATAGCAAGTATGCAGGTTACTTACTTTATTATCTTTGTCCCATATACACAGGCGATAAGAATTGTTATCTATCTTCATCAGCGCATATACACAAGCATAGATGTTTGTATGTTTGTATTCCTCTTTGAATTTGTCATTTTTAAATCTTTCGATCAAACTTGACTTCCCTGCACCAACATCGCCTATTACTGCTATTTTATAGGTTGGAATAAATTCTTCCTTCATTTTATTTTGAGTCACTAATACTTCATTAGAAGCGTTCTTGTTGCGTCCAGTAGTAATTTTTTCGTAAATTATTTCAATTATTGCTTCATTTTGAAGATGATCTGAAGAAGATCTTGCGTCACTAAGATTTTGCTCCTTAAAAGTTTCTTCTGTACTAGCCATTTTATGCATAAACGATATTTTTAAACTAATTGGCGTTGCCTGTGAAATCACGTTTATATACTGACAATGACGTCATAACTGATTCGGCGCTATGATGTTACTATAAAACTGATCTCATACAAGCAGTATTATGATGTTTAGATAATTTAAAATGACGTCATAACTGAAAAAGATATGCTAACGGCACTAGTATTATTTCTGCAAAAACTAAAAACTAAATTCGTGTCACCATAGTACACCTGAGAATACTGCCATCAGTTCTATAATGGTTCTTTCTCAACGAAACTGTTACGAAAAAAATAAATGTATGCATATGAATGTCTGCTCGAATAAAATATAGTAAAGCAATACAAAATATAAAGTAAAACTTACGATAAAAATGAAAAAAAGGAGCGCATAAAGTCTTCAGTGAAAAGGCTATAGACTTACCAGTATCCGTTTTGCGTAAACAAATAATCAACAAAAGGAGAACATGTATGGTGTGCATTCTTTTGGTAAGCAAATTCGTGACTGTTAAGGAATGATGAATAAGGTCAAAGGCCTTTCAATGGTAATATTAACAAAAATTATTGTTATTAGCGTATAGGGTTATACTATATCTTTTATCATGACCTCACTCTGGCGCGCACCGTATATGCTAACACTATTGCCTTTCGCAATAATCCTTAGAAAACAGCTATTTAAAGCATTTAACTCTCAATTTTTCGTAAAAAAAAATCGTTCATGAAGTGCAGTATTTGAAAAATTTTCAAGTGGCTGATCCCTTCTCTGTTGTGTTACATGTTCGATAAGCTGCACTTCCCCAATCCCTACTTTTAATCAGAAAGGTAGGCAGATAGCAGTCCATTTAAATGAAAAATGTACAATCAGAGCCGTTCCTAGGGCTGATGGTACTCGCGGAAAATTAATTACAGCGCCTCCCTCTCGGCTCAATATATATATATATATATATATATATATATATATATATATATATATATATATATATATATATATATATATATATATATATATACAAAACAGATCAAAGTGGGTAATCCCCCAGTGGTAGCGCCCGGGGTAGAAGACCTAGTTCCCCCCCCCCCTCTCTCCTAGGAATGGTTCTGGGTTTAATGATTTTCAATTGGCTTCATAGGAAGCGAAAAAATGGTTTAGTTATGGAGCAGTTTTGCCTTCCTAAAATTGTTTCATTTATCAGTCTTACGGTCATGGGCACCCATATGGGGGGGGGGACTCCATCCCCCCCATGGCTGAATGATGCTGCCTTATATTTTTGTTTTGAGATTTTATTATACAGCACTGGAAGTGCCGACTAGACCAGCTAAGCCCCCTCCCTAAAATTCAGCTTATGGGCGCCAATGTTACCGATTACCTTAAGTCACGCCATTCAGTCAACACAGTGAAGAATATGAGATATCCTTCTGTTACAGAAATAAGATTTCACTTGGTTTCATCATCTGTTACGCTTATAAATAACGATGAAGATCACACTGCCTTTCCAATAATACAAATAACCAAAGGGTAAGACAACGAAAATTATTTTAAGACAATGAATATTTTTTTCTAAATGAATATCTAGACTCTATATCAAAGAGCCGTCATCAGCTATATATATATAAATATATATATACATATATATATATATATATATATATATATATATATATATATATATATATATATATATATATATATATATATATATATATATATATATATACAATAATATATAAATATATTAAAATAAAGCAAAGAAATTAAACTTAAGTTAAGTTATAATACCTCTTTAAGTGGAGATTTGGTAGAATATTCACTCAACGTAAAATACACAAATTTAATTCAAATGATTTAACATAGTACATAGTAAAAATCGCGTTGAAAACATGCTCCCTATTTGTTTTGATCTGAAAGAAATACCTTGTTTCGTGTTTGCTTTTCAGTCTAAGTTGAACTTCCTTGAAGTGATGATGCTAGGACTGTTTTTTTAACTGTCTTAAAACAATTCCTTGTTGTTTATCTTTTATTTGTTTAGTGGAAAAGAAGTGGGGTCTTCATCGTTATATATATATATATATATATATATATATATATATATATATATATAATATATATATATAATATATATATATATATATATATATATATATATATATATATATATATATATATATATATATATATATATATATATATACATATATAATATATATATATATATATATATATATAATATATATACATATATATATATATATATATATATATATATATATATATATATATATATATATATATATATATATATATATATATATATATATATATATATATATATACATATATATTATGCATGCCATATATCATTCATATAATTATACATAAAATATAAATATTATAGAGATGATAAATTTTTTATTAATGAATTATTAATAATATACAAATTCTAATTATTATTATACAAATTCTAAAAAAAAGTATAAAATTATTTGTGTAAAATTTCTCGTTGCTTTAGCTTTTACTATTTGTGTTACACCTATCTTCTTGACGTTTAGCTACCAAAAAACAAGGCACAAGAGATTCTTAGGCTTGTATTTACCAAACTCACAAAAGAAGAAAAATAAAGAAAAAATGTAGACAAAAGACTAGGGAAAATAAAACATCAACCATTGCATAATCAAGCAAAACAAACATAATCCACAAGAGATTCAAAGCGATAAACTACAACTATTTAAGGCACTCCTTTTCACCAATACTTGTCTGACTTCTTTTTAAGTAGATGTGGCAGATTGGACTCGGTCGTCAACAACTTGGAAAACAAATCAAAGATAAAATTGCAGCATTATACTAGAAACAAATAATGAACTACTGGACAGAGGCGTAACTAAGTGGCGAGAGGAGCTGTAACCCTGACCTACTGATTACGTGAGTATGTTACACTAATCATTTCTTCCACTTTTGCATTTTTTTAAGGGGGGGCGGGGGGTTACAGTAACGAATTTTTTAGGGAGGGGGAAGCAAAATATACTTTTTTGTATGTTGTAATTTTTAAGGAAAAAAATCCAACTCTGAAGCATATCTGGCGAACATTTCATTCCTTGTAGGTCTAATGCCAACAAAACACTAAATATAAATAAAGCCTGGCAAATTTACTTAGAAATTACGTAATTCAATATTTAAAGTATTTGCTTTCTTTTATTATTTTTTTTTAGCTTATTTAATGCTCACTTGAATAGGAAAAGGGAGAACCCGAGGATGCAATTGCTCCAATGAAGTTTCAAGTCTACAAAATAATTACCAAATAGGAAATCAACCTTATGAAAAGGAGGTAAAACATACCCGCCCTCATAAAACAAAACAAAAAACACTCGAAGTCCAAACTTATATCACATTCCTATTAGCATAAGTACCAACTTGGTCTTCCAACTAAATCAGTTCAGTTGGTTGTATTGAGAAAGCTGAGTGGATGATTTTTTTTCGGCGATACTTTGAATTACAGATTAAACCTGTCAAATGTTCTAAGGCAGTCACGAGCCATGAGTAGTTTCTAGGATCGGCAAGAATATAGATGGTAATAGGCTATGCTACAGGGAAATAAAAAGATACAGAAACTCAAGCGAATGGACATATATACCTTTACACAAATTCTTGATTTGGCTGTCGTTTTAGTAAAGAACCATATATGGTTGTGAAATCAAGCTTGAAAAAAATCCAACTACTATTAGAATATAATTAACTTAATGTTAGGGAAAGGAACTTAGGCGTATTCTGAAGAGTAGCAGTCACATTATAGAGTAACAGATACACTGTTTTCAAATTTTTAACCAGAACGAATCATTGATTCTCTTAAAGACTACCCTAAATTTCAAAGGTGTTCAATAATTTATAGAAAGGTCAAGTGGTAAGACAAGAAGGAATAGAAGGCCTTTTCTTTTTACAGAATACGCTTTTTTACTTTTCACTTTTAAAAGACATGTCCAATTTATAGGCGACATGTTTAGGTCATTGTGCAAAAAAAGGAATCCATTTTATTATTAAAAAAAAAAAAACAATGAATCACGGTAGATTAAGTGAAGAAGCAAGAAAATTAGATTTTCAAATAGTTTTAGAAGAATTTACAGAACCAATACTTAGAAATTTGTAAATTCATGTAATATTCGGTGAAGTAAATTTTAAGTCATTTTTAGTAGTTTCATAATATTTGAAGGACAATAACGTAAAATAGCGTAAGCTCAAAATGAGAACAAAAAAGGACAAAAGAGGAAAAAACGTAAGCTCAAAATTAAAATTATGGACTAAAAAAAAAAAAAAAAAATCTATGCTATCTGGCATTTCTTTGCATATTTTTTTCCAATTTAATAATAAGAGTAATTAATTTAATTGGTGTAGCTGGTAAAATCAATGTAGCAACAAGTGTTTTATCTCAGTTCCTGACATAAAAATAATTCCAAAGCATGAAAAAATGCCAAGAGATGCCAAACGCTAGGTAGCGTTAGTGTTTTTTTTACTGACACTAGTGCCAGTTTCCACTCTTATAAGCTACCCATACTCCTTGGCCTAGCCTAAATTTCAAAGGCATTTGATAATCTAATAGAAAGTTCTACTGGGCAAGTGGTAAGAGCTTGCCGCCTTCACACGCGTTTAAATCACTAAACGTTTTCAAATTTTATTTCGTTTCCAAACTTCGTTTTATATTGTTCATACTGTTTCATAAATGTTCATTGTGTTTTCAAATTCAAAGCACAACAGCTTTTGATTCTTCTTCAAGATTAAAGTAATCATGGTAAAGCTTACTACATTTTGGAATAAATAAATAAATGGAGATTAAAGTAAACTTTAAAGGCATTCAAGAATTAATGGAAAGCTCTATTCAATCTCGAAAAGCTCCCAGAGCTGTCTAGCATATCACGGGAAAACAAGATGATAATAAAAACGCCATAGTATCACCATGACGTTGGTATAACGACGCTTATATTGTTAAAGTGGTGCATCAGAACAAGTATTTTCAGCACGTAATAATTTACAGAATACACCAGGCAATTTTTTTCTTTTTTTTTATTAATTCAAATAGCTAAAATAGGCACTGCAGCCAGCAATGTTTTATTTTTATAGTATGATATATAAAGTTTCCTAAGATCTCTTCATCCCTTTCAAAACACCTAAGTGCTGGTAAATATTCAGGCAGTCACAGATGGCAGCAACGCGTTCTACAATACTGATATATTCTTAACAATCAATATTCTTCCAACCTTAGAAACTTCTCACGGCACATCCGCGGTTGTATTTTTAAATAGAGGGAGAGAGCTAGAAACGCAAACAAAAACAACAGTAATATAATACCTAATTGTGTTGTTAGACTTAAAATTTTCATACAAGATTGTTTTAGGTGAAACAGCATATTGTTTTAGGTAAAACAGGAAAAGGTTGAGAAATGAAAAAAAGCAAAATTAATAGTATCTAGGATCTTTATGCAAAGTAATTAACGGTTTTCCGTTAAATAACCGTTAAAAATATTGAACGGTTATCATTTAGTGTGTCAGTTACAAACATGGCAAAAAAACACAACACAAGATTGTCGACACAACAACTTCGTAAACATAACTTCATTACAGCTGAGTTGCCAGACCTTAATTTCCGGCGTACATTTCTCTTTTTTTCCGTCAAATGATTCTTGTCTTCTTAATAACAATGCATTATTTTTGTTTGTAAGAGATAACTCCTATGTTTCATAAATTTTAATTTCTTTGATTATCATTATATTAAAATAACAAACTTATATTTTAGTAGTTCACACGTAATTGATCCAATCAATCGACATTTTATTGATTTACCACCCTTGAGAGTATTCCTAAAACTGAATATCACAAAACATTTTCCTCTGTTCTGGAAGAAAAACATGTACCTTCCTCTTCTTCTCAGAATAAAACCTGGCAATTCAAAAATTAAAGCATCAATGAAGCAAAAACCGAAGTCAGTAAGCAGCAATACAATACAATAAAAGGTACGTTCACAACTGGCAAGAATCTATCCGTACTTCGCACACGTTTTTCAAAAATGGAGATTAGGAAAAATGGTACTTATGCCGTCACTATTGTAAAACAGAAGCTAAATGTTTAATGCTGATTAATATCAATAATTACAAGAATTCGACAAAAATCCTAGTTCTTTGACTAAAATCACAACGAACAAAACAACCAGAAACTAGGAATTCTTAAGGGGAAATGACCTCTAAGGACCTCCACCAAGCTGTCCTCAGTGTTCAAAACAAAAACAGACAAAAACTAAGCTTTTGAAGTGAATATTGACAAAGCAGAATACACACTGAAACAAACAACAAAAAACCAAGCCGGAATAATCGGAAGACTATTCAAAAATTAGATTATTTAAATTTTTTTTGGCATTTTTTTTTTTGTCAGATTCTTCTGCTTTATTTATGTTCAACTCAAAAGTTTTTTTTGCACTGGAAACGGCTTGGCGGAGGTCCTTGCCGAAATATCTGCTTATTTTTGCTTCGTTTTTTTTTTCACTGGCTGAAAATCCCTCTTGTTTTCTTGGTTATTTTTTAATTATATATATATTTTTTTTTATATATTTTCTCGTTTTGTCAAACGTCAAAAATGAGCTTGGCAGTATTTGGAAGTCACTTTCAGAGTAAAACTCACAATTGTAGCGCCCAAAGATTTTTCTTCTTTTTTTACTTTCCACTTTTGAAATACGTGTGCGATTTATAGACAACAGATTAAAGCTATTCTGCAGAATCCAAAGGGGCTTCAACTTCAGGAGTTTCTGGGGTCACTTCTTTCTCACCTAACTGAGACAACGTTTTGTTGATTTTTGCCAAAATACGCTCAAAATTAAACTCGTTGGTTTCATATGAAGGGACAGCTTCTGGTTGCTCCTCGGCCACTGTGGGCGGAGATTCAAGCTCGGTAGGTATAGGGAGCTGCGAAAGACAGCCAGCTAATCCTTTCTGCAAAATAGACCGAATATGTTAGCGCACAGAAATTTAGTTTTTCTTTTGAATAAAGATCATAGAATATCAGATACTACATCAACTAACCCTTTCAGCAATACAGACTAAATATAGTAGAGTAAATAAATTTAATTGTTCTGTAAAATATGATCAGTGGACGATTCATGTCCGATTTTGTTATGCTAATTACAATTATGTTCTCAATATATTTCTACCCTTCTTATATCTTTTTTTAAAAACGAATTTTGTGTACTTTACTATTTTATACTGGGACTTTTGACTTATACAATACTTTTATACTATAAGTCATACTATTTACTATGAATATTATGCATTTTATACTATTTTAGATCATTTCTAAAGAAGAACTAAAAAAAATATAAAGTGAAGGAAATTCAAAATTTGACACGGCTGACAATTATGATTTGGTCGGTCCTAAGCAGAAAGGGTTTAAAGCATAACCATTATTTCTAAAACTTAATATTCAGGGTCTCATAATTAATTCCAGTTAATTCTTATAATTTTATATCCAGCACTTAAGAATTTTATTAAAAAAAAAGTTTCTTATTGACGAGGCCCCTTAGATATTACTTAAGGAGATAAAATCTAAGAATAAAATTTAAGACAAAACTTAAGGAGAAAGAAACCTTTGTTTTATTTTAAGAAATTTCCCTCAAAAGTTTCTTATTGAGGAGGCCCCTTGGATATTACCTAAGGAGAAAGAAACTTCAGTTTTATCTTAAGAAATTTACCGCAAAAGTGTCTAATTGAGGAGGCCCCTTAGATATTACTTAAGGAGCTAAAAGTTTCTCCCATCACCTTAACTTCAAATGGGGTTGTGAGAGTATATCCTTTCAGAATCGAAACAATATCATTGTTTTATTAAGGTTTAAAGCAAAATAACTCCCCGCCATTCCTTCCTTAAGGCCATAAACAGAACAGTATTCATATATTGATATTACAAGATCGTTATCTTCCTATTTCTGTCGGACTAGCAAACAACTCTAGCTCCTGAACTATTGTTGAAAAAATTTTAATAGAAGAACTATATACAAATTTAAATAACAATAATCTTGTCATTTAAATAGAAAATATATTTTTCATATCAAATAGAGCAAAACTTCTCATGAGAGCGGAAAATCGGTTTATTCTTATACATATACTTTTTTAGTGGTTTTTGTTCCGAATGATAACATAGCCCAAGTACTTCCTCATCAATAAAAATTAGTTTAAAATAAATTTTCTCCCTTTCAGAATGTTTCTTGTTGGATTCAAATAAACTTAAAACTTCAATTGAAATCCAAATTTTGACGAATTAAAATTATATTCTTCAGAATTTGTCTCAATCTAGTGGGTTATTACTGTCTAGCGAGTAGTATTTTTGATTCCAAATAATTTATGTCTTTAGCGCCAAAGTTTCTTCTCTTGCTACCCTTGCTCTTTTCTATAAATCAGTGGCATCAACTAGAGGGCGGGGCATCCCCCCATTAGATCTTGAAAATCCTTTTTTGGTATGTTCATTGGAAATGCATTTTTTGGTATTTTCCGAAACACATCATAAATTGAAAAAACCCTATATATGAACCATACCCCCCCCCGAAGTTTCGTGAACCGAAACCTACATAATATGTTTTGATTTTGGATGGTAAATCTAAGCGCTAAAATAAGTCGATTTAACCTTCATTATCAGTTACATCATTATCGCTTCTGCTAATTGAAAAAAAAACTGATTTTATGGCTCAATTTTGTACATCTTAAACCCAGAAGACTTTTATAATACAAATATTTTTTTTTTTATAAATCTATAAATTAAGTCAATATCAATTCCTAAAATGTGCTGGTGTCAGAAAAAATAAACTCTAATTTAATTACTTAAACTACAAATTGCTATCGTGCGACCAAATAAATAAAACTTAAAACAGATGAAATTTTTTTATTTGTGCGCTGTGGGATAGGGAAATCTGAACAGAACATAAAAATACTTCTTCTACAAATGTACACGGCGATGCTTATAATTTCGCACATAAACATTGGTATATTTAGCACTAAATGTATATTTTTACATTTAGTGCTAAAACTACAAATTGCGATTTTTTCTTCATTCTTCTAATTGCGACTACAAAATGGAATTTTGTCAGCCATCTATATGCATATTTATATGTTTTAATAATACTGCACTAAAACAAACAAAATGAGTAGATTTTTAGCTGTTTCCAACATTTTAAGATGAACTTAGATTTTTAGCTGCTCAATGATACATGCATTTATTTTCAGTTCGTATTTGGCAACAAGATGTTACGGTTAGGTTTTACTGTGTTTGTATCATTTGAAGCCGTATTTGCTCTTTATGCTTTTTATAAATTTTTGTGTGTGCTATGCCCCACAGGCTTTTGCAATAAAATCGTATCTTCTCTATTCTTATATAATTTTAACCATTCAAATATTGTGATCACAAATTTAGATCACAGGATCACAAATTTAAAAACTTAAACTACAAATTGCTATCGTGCGACCAAATAAATAAAACTTAAAACGGATGAAATTTTAATTTGTGCGCTGTGGGATAGGGAAATCTGAACAGAACATAAAAATACTTCTTCTACAAATGTACACGGCGATGCTTATAATTTGGCACACAAATATTGGTATATTTGGCACTAAATGTATATTTATAATCGCAAGTCTAAAGCTTAGTACCACGGAAGGTGAAAGGCAACAAGATGTAATGGTGAAGTCAAAATGATTTTAAATATGTGTCAATTCTAATTATTATTTCCATGTTATCTTTTATTATCCTTCGATAAGCTGTATGTAGAGTGGGTAATATTGTGAGCATACGATGGGTCAGGACTGATAACTGTGTTGGGAAGTGATCTTTTTTTTGCAACAGCTAAAATCGACTATTGTATAAATGCTGCATTTGTGCTACATTGGTGTCTTGGTAAATATTTACCATATTGAGTTACAAATAAGTGAATATACCGCTCGATGCCTTTTTTATGCTCTTTACAAATATAATAATGTTTTATTTATGATGTAAATGAGAGGTAAGTTTAAAACTTTTCCCCCACCCTTCTAATGTGGAAATATATACCCTAAATTGGTATATATAGGGGTGGGGGCTAAAATTCCTTTCCGACAAAAATGATTATTATATTCGTAAAGAGCATAAAAAAAGGCATCGAGTGGTGTATTCACTTTATTCACTAACTCAATAATATGATTTGGTAAATATTCACCGGTGTCTTTGCCCAATTTTTTTTTCTACGTGCCGGGTTTTACACTACGTGCGGCACTTACACTGATCACTATTGTTGAACAGAAAGTTGTCGGTAATTTAATTTACTTTTTTTTTGTTCTTTTCTCATTCTATTTTTATTTTGACAATGGTTGATATGAGCGAGGATAGGCTGAGGGAACTTGAGAGACTGATTAGTGATTTTTCTTTAGTTTCGGGGGGAAATTCTTAATTAACGTGATTGGGTGCAAATGCAATAGACAATGTGAATTCAGAGTACTTTCACTATGTGAAAGGAGTTGCATGACTGAAAGTGTAAGAAAGAATTGAAAATATTTAGAACGAGTTTTCTAGCATTAAATAGCAGGTTTCAGTTTTGAACCTGAGCCCTATTTTAGTTGAATGATTGTTCAGCACTTTGAAATATTTCTGGTTAACGGTTACATATGTCATGCAGTGGCAACGTGGTGAATTGACAGTATATTTTTAAATATGTTATGGCATGAAAATCCGCCCGATATTGCACTATACCAAAAAATCACTTTCGAATCTAAGGTGTTGGAAATGCTTGGCCCTTCTTTCAAAATTTTGGTACTGGTTATACATATGCCAGGAAATGTTGATGTTTTTATTACTTTGATAGATGATTTACTTGAGATATTTCGAAATCACGTGAGATGTTTTATTAGTGAGGATTCTAACAATGATTTATAAAAAAATGGATGATATTGGATCCTAGAGCTAAGATTTTTTTTCAATATTATGGCGAGTAATGGTTTTTTTCCTTCTTCTATTATAAGTAAGAGAGTTATCTAATCTTAAGCACCCTTACTGACGATGTTTTTTTTGAAACGGCGATATTTTTGCATATTATGGCGAGCCCTGGTTTTTCCTCCCACTATTATAAGTACGAGAGTTATCTAATCCTAAGCGCCCCTTACTGACAACTAAAGCACCCCTTACTGACAAATTTTTTAAAAACGGCGAATATTTTTGCATATTATGGTGAGCACTGTTTTCTTCCTCTCACTATTATAAGTACGAGAGTTATCTAATCCTAAGCACCCCTTACTGACAACTAAAGCACCCCTTACTGACAAAGCTTTTAAAAACGGCGAATATTTTTGCATATTATGGTGAGCACTGTTTTCTTCCTCTCACTATTATAAGTACGAGAGTTATCTAATCCTAAGCACCCCTTACTGACAACTAAAGCACCCCTTACTGACAAATTTTTTTAAAAACGGCGAATATTTTTGCATATTATGGTGAGCACTGTTTTCTTCCTCTCACTATTATAAGTACGAGAGTTATCTAATCCTAAGCACCCCTTACTGACAACTAAAGCACCCCTTACTGACAAAGCTTTTAAAAAACGGCGAATATTTTTGCATATTATGGTGAGCACTGTTTTCTTCCTTCCACTATTATAAGTACGAAAGTTATCTAATCCTAAGCACCCCTTACTGACAACTAAAGCACCCCTTACTGACAAAGCTTTTAAAAACGGCGAATATTTTTGCATATTATGGTGAGCACTGTTTTCTTCCTCTCACTATTATAAGTACGAGAGTTATCTAATCCTAAGCACCCCTTACTGACAACTAAAGCACCCCTTACTGACAAAGCTTTTAAAAACGGCGAATATTTTTGCATATTATGGTGAGCACTGTTTTCTTCCTCTCACTATTATAAGTACGAGAGTTATCTAATCCTAAGCACCCCTTACTGACAACTAAAGCACCCCTTACTGACAAAGCTTTTAAAAACGGCGAATATTTTTGCATATTATGGTGAGCACTGTTTTCTTCCTTCCACTATTATAAGTACGAAAGTTATCTAATCCTAAGCACCCCTTACTGACAACTAAAGCACCCCTTACTGACAAAGCTTTTAAAAACGGCGAATATTTTTGCATATTATGGTGAGCACTGTTTTCTTCCTCTCACTATTATAAGTACGAGAGTTATCTAATCCTAAGCACCCCTTACTGACAACTAAAGCACCCCTTACTGACAAAGCTTTTAAAAACGGCGAATATTTTTGCATATTATGGTGAGCACTGTTTTCTTCCTCTCACTATTATAAGTACGAGAGTTATCTAATCCTAAGCACCCCTTACTGACAACTAAAGCACCCCTTACTGACAAAGCTTTTAAAAACGGCGAATATTTTTGCATATTATGGTGAGCACTGTTTTTCTTCCTTCCACTATTATAAGTACGAAAAGTTATCTAATCCTAAGCACCCCTTACTGACAACTAAAGCACCCCTTACTGACAAAGCTTTTAAAAACGGCGAATATTTTTGCATATTATGGTGAGCACTGTTTTCTTCCTCTCACTATTATAAGTACGAGAGTTATCTAATCCTAAGCACCCCTTACTGACAACTAAAGCACCCCTTACTGACAAAGCTTTTAAAAACGGCGAATATTTTTGCATATTATGGTGAGCACTGTTTTCTTCCTCTCACTATTATAAGTACGAGAGTTATCTAATCCTAAGCACCACTTACTGACAACTAAAGCACCCCTTACTGACAAAGTTTTTAAAAACGGCGAATATTTTTGCATATTATGGTGAGCACTGTTTTCTTCCTTCCACTATTATAAGTACGAAAGTTATCTAATCCTAAGCACCCCTTACTGACAACTAAAGCACCCCTTACTGACAAAGCTTTTAAAAACGGCGAATATTTTTGCATATTATGGTGAGCACTGTTTTCTTCCTCTCACTATTATAAGTACGAGAGTTATCTAATCCTAAGCACCCTTACTGACAACTAAGCACCCCTTACTGACAAAGCTTTTAAAAACGGCGAATATTTTTGCATATTATGGTGAGCACTGTTTTCTTCCTTCCACTATTATAAGTACGAAAGTTATCTAATCCTAAGCACCCCTTACTGAGAAAGTTTTTAAAAAACTGCGAATATTTTTACATATTATGGCGAGCAATGGTTTTTTCTTTCACATATTATAAGTACGAGAGCTATTTAATCTTAAGCACCCCTTACTGACAACGTGTATACAAACGTCAAAATATCACTCTCCTAAAGTTAATATAAATAATGTGTTTGACAAGTTTGGGATGATGTTTACAGCAGATGATCTGGCAGCAGATTTGACCACAAAGTGACCAAAGAATCCGAAAGGTACATGTAAATGCAGATTGCTCAAGTTTGATTTAGAAGAAAGCTTTCTGGGTAACAATTCAATGTCCTGGAGAATGAGCATATAAATAACACATTTTCAATAGATTAAGTGTCTATTAATAATAAGGAATCAGGGATGAGTTAGATTAAGCCAAATAACCCATGGATTTCAGATCTTTTTTTAAGATCCATGGAAAGACGTCAGGTATTTTTTACAGATCCTCCATGGACAAAGAGCGTCATGAAGACTATAACCGGACATTGAATTCACTTCTTGGCAAAAAGACGAAGTAGAATTTCAAGCAGAAATTTAAAGAAGCGCAAGGAGGTCCTGCAAAACATGGAAAATCATAGAGTCTTTGACTAATCCTGGTACATGAATAATGATTCCCGATATTGAACCATCTCATTCACCTAGTGCTAAGGAAATATGTTTGTATTTGGCGGGAGGGGAGTGGAAGGGTTCTGCCATGTACTGACGAGTTGTCAAGTAATGGTACCTTGGAGGATTTCTTCGGATGATTCTTTGTTGTTATTTTCGGTGATCTTGTTATTTTCTTGTTAGTTTCCGGTGATGTTTTCTTGTTATTGCGCCTTGTATTGAATTATCAAAACCTGTGAACCGAAGAACAATACTACAGCAGAGTCAGATTTTTCGGCTCATATCATGTATCATATCTAGTAAATTCTCGTGTTGGATTAACTTGTGCCTGAAAAAAATATTATATATTCTGAATGTTTGAAATTGGATTTAGTTGTTCCTCATTTTAAAACAGTTGACAAGAATGATTTGACGGGTTACCATTTGTCGCTATTACTCATAAATGACTTTTAACCATTATGTTCCTTCATCGAAGCTTCGCCTTGTAATTTGATCTTTTCTTGGGAATAAATCGCAGTGCGGTAATACGGGGAAAGTTAAAATCTGAATTTGAACGTAAAGCGTGGAGTTCCACAAGGATCAGTTCTCTAGGAATACAGTTATCTCTCTTCTCTCTCTCTGTATATATATGGCTTGAATAGCTCGTGAGTAAAACATTCTGGGAGCTAAAACATTATGCTGAACGATCTAAGATGGTTCTCCATAGTTTTTCAGATGAAACACGATTACTCCTGCCACAGCATCGCAAAAAAAAATCCTAAGTTTATTCTCACAGTGGGAATACAGTACATTGAACGATGGATGCATGTAAATAGACTGGCACTTAATCGTGGTAACAGGAAGTTTGTTTTGAATAGAATAATGGTCAACTGCTCCCCACGGACAAGGATAATTCAGCTTGAAAGTGGCAACTTCATAGAACTCACTGTGTGAAGCACCTCAGTGTTTTAGTTGTCAAGTTTCCGAGACCAGACCTTCTTTTTCTTAAAAGCATTAAGAATGCTTTATTTTTCGCTGGTTCATTTATATTTGCTGCTGGTTTGTTCACAGAGCTAATTTTAATAAATCTTTGGTTCTTCTTAAGGTTCTCCAGAGCAAAGCAACAAGACTGTTAAAGCACGGTCTCCACCCCGAGTGATTTATCACTATTTTCTTGTGATTTTATATTGCTTTAAAAAAAAAACACTATATCAACCAAAGAATCACTAAAATCCATCCTAATTATAACACAGATAGTGCTACTCTTACGAGGATATCAACCCCAGTAACCACAAGGTCTTTGCATTGTTCAAAATACAGGACAACAAGTTTAGAATAAACCGTCGCCTGATTTGAAAGAAAACAAAGGAGATAAATGATGTTTGTCGAAAGTTAAGAACGTATTGCATTAATTAATAAAGGTCACGGAATAGAATAGGTCACAGAATGTGAACGAATGAAAATCGGGTCAGGTGGCTCTCCGTAGTTTCCGGTTGATTTGGATTTTTTTTTTAGCGTATTTAGTTTTTATAGCGTAACAGGAAAATATACATGTGTGAACTAGCATAATGATTATTGTCTGAACAAAGACCAAGATTGAAAGCTTGTATGAAAGTAGTAAAGTTTCCAGGTTTTATAGTTGATGCCTTTTCTTCTTGTTCCCTCTTCTCTTACTTTAGGGCTTGGATCGGGTAACGGAAGACAATGGAGAGCAATTTGTAACGTCTTGAGGAGTTGTTGTTTGTGAAAGTGCAATAAACACAAAATATTAGTATGTTTGTTCTGTCTTTTTTTGGGTATCCAGCATGCAATTATGCACAGGATATTGCTTTGTATTCACATATAATGTCAATTTTATAACAAAATTTGATAAAATCAACAATTAAATTCAATAGCTTTATGTTCGCGACAAATGGCTTTGCATCCTTATACTACATTCAGGGCGTTTTTTTTTTTTTCAATATAAAGGATTTTCTAAAATTGGATGTTCTAAAAAAGGATGTTCTAAAATTTTGCTATTAATTTATGTATGCTGTCATATTCATTGTTTCTAAAACTGATCAAAAGAGAAGTTTCCCAAACAGCGTTTTTTTTTTTATATAACTGTAAGTGATGATGTTGATGAAAAAAACAACCAAGATATATCATAGGAACTATTGCACTATAAGTCCAAACTTACAAAGCAAAAGAAAAATAAGTTAAATTGTTAGTACGTTTTTTCCGAAATGTAGTTATTTTTAGTATTTATTAATCTTTTAGCTTTTGAAACACATTCAATGCCAAAAGGGTGAATGCATAATTTATAAAAGATTTTCTTAAACGCTAATTCAGAAATTCTATAATTTTACTGAGGGATTTAGAACTTTGAGGCAGAAAAATGATAAAAAACAAGAAAAACAAAGATAAAAAAGATCGAAAAAACAAAACAAAACCAAGCGAAAATTAGTAAAAGACCGAAACATAGGCAAAAAACAAAATAAATACTAAATTGAGTTAATTTACGTTTTAGTAAAAACTTAAAGCAAATAAACTAAATGTTAGTTTTTGTTAACCATGCGAAGGGCCTATCTACCAAGACTGAACATTGTGTCAGCTGAACTGAAATAGATAGGAGTATAAAAAGATATAATACAAAGTATCCCTAAAAGGTACCCCCCCCCCCACTTTCCCTCATCTATCCAATTTTGACCACTCAGTAACTGACAATTTAAGCGGGAAAGGATAATATCATTTTCCCCCACTATTGAAAGAGCCTTGTGTGGGAAGTCCCCTATGGTTCACAATACTAGTAGCAAGAAGTAGCAAATTTATCCGTGAAATGAATTAAATGTTCTTAAAATCGGGACTCGCAAACAGTAATACTATATTTTGGAATAAAAAAATTACATGAATGTAGTGACTTGTATTAAATTATTACTAGCAAACAATATATTTAACTGACAAGTAACTGGTTAGAAGCATTTTTTATAAAAATTTAATACGATTAAGAGGAAATTAAAAAAAAAGACAGTTCAATTCTCATAAAAAGTAAAAGCTCGACAACAGCAATAATAACAACGTTGTAAGATTCAAATCAAATTTTACAAAAACAATATTGCCGACAACCACATCGGCAATTTTCTTCGTACAAGTTTTTTCTGTGACTCCCAGTTTTTAGGGAAATTAAAACCTGAGTCATAATAGCCTTTTCGCTAAAATCAAACAAATCATTCTCCTTAAAAAAAAAAATCCTACTATAGATCTTCCAGTAAATTAAAAGAATTGTCGTACCCGTGACTATTACGAGCCGTAAAGTTAAACTAATAAACAAAACTGTTGAAAGTCAAGTCATCTTAACATATCATCATAGACCATCTACAGAATGCCTGTTCAATGTTTAGGAGGTCAAGGGACGAATCCCATGGATGACAAAAAATTTTCAGACCCGATTTTATTATCGACTTTTACTTTTATGTTCATAAGAAAAGGCCAAAGTCCAAAGTCATGTTCAAAGTCCCTAGCATTAAAGATGAAAAAAAAAAATCAAATTAAATACTGATTATTGTTTCTTTTTTTAAGCCAATTCAACAGAAGTTCACAGTAAAATGTATCAAAGCGTACTCAAAAAGTTCTTGGGTTTTATAAATTAATCGGTCCAGCCAAACTGCTGATAACGTTAAATACTAATAATATAACGAAGACGTAAAAACATTATCAATTAGAAAATTAAAAAACAGTTGAGAAAACAAAGGAGCAAGGTTGGATATTTTTATTACAAAAATTAATTAAATATAATTAATTTATAGCAAACTGTGGAAATAAAATGATGCCTGCAAAATAAGACCATTCAAAAGTTGAATTTTAAAAGGACGGTAAAACTGGGACTACGAAAGAATTTATAGTTTTTCAGTAAAATCAAGATTTTCATGTAACATAATAAACCTAAAAAAAAAATATATTTTTTACTAAAAAAAAAGAGAGAAAGAAAAGAACACATGGCCTAAAATTGGTCATATTTTTATACATAATTAATTTAAATTTTATATATAATTAATTAGTATTTTGTAATTTATATTATACATATTAATTTATAATTACATTTTTACAATCATTATGATTATATATAACTACACAATTTTTAGGGTCATTACATTAAGAGCTTGTGCGCTTTAAGAATTTTCAACCTTGTGATTGAAAACATGCACTTCAACTTGACATCCAATTTTACTAGGCACTGCAAATAGCCCCTTTAAACCACACATCTAAAGCAGAACACTACAATTGTTGGCTAATTTCAAGTGAAATAGGACTAAACAAAATAAACAATTAGACAGCCAACAGATAAACACATCGAGTCGTTGGGTGTGGAAAAGAGAAAAATTTATCGAATCTTATATCCCATATTTGAACTCCATTTAGCTGTCTAAAATCATAAACTCACTATTTGATTTTTTTGAGTCGTTGGCTGTAGAAAAAAAAAAAAAAAAAAATTCGAATCTTATATCCCATACTCGAACTCCATTTAGCTTTCTAAAATCATAAACGCACTATGATCTTTTTTTTCAATATTTTGACTTGATAGACTATAAAATTGCTGACGGTTACATTGATTGATGACGACCAGTGAACCGGTCAATGTCCCTGTTCAATAAGAATGGATTACAAACTCAATGTCTGCCTCCATTTTCCGCATATTCTGGGAACTTCATACTATTATTGCTCAAAACCCTGTTTTTTTTGTATATAATGCTAATCGATTTGGATACATCAAATATAATATAACAATACCAACACGGGGAGCAAACAATCTAATTTAAAAATTAAAGCTTCATCTGGGTAAATTTAGCCTTGACCATATTTACCGAGAGATTTATTTTCGGACCAATCATTCTTTCCACCAAGAAAAACAACAACACTAAAACAATTCACACATTCGCCTATCTAAGATACCAGCAAAAGCATTATCTCACCAAAAGCCATAACCATAAACTCAAAGCCAAGGCAGAAAAAAAGAAGAGAAAAGAAATGCCTACATCCTCAAACTCGTCTCCTTCTTCATGAGCTTTCACCTCCTGGGCCTTAAAAATTACTTCGTGCATCTCAGGTACTGGATTTTCTACTTCGGTAAATGCACCGGGTAAAGTTTCAGGGATAACTTCGATTATATTTTCCTGAACTACTTCAGGTTGAGTATTATCAATTTGTAATACGAGAGTATTTTCTAGGGGTAATGTTACAGCCGGGGTATCTTGAGTCAACTCATGTAGTTTTTCAAACTGAGGCAGTGATTCAAGTGTGCGAGGTTGCTCCAAGACCACATAGTTTGTTATGTCAGTTATTGCGCTTGGTCGATCTAAGCTAGGATGATGGATATCAGGTAGAGGTCGTGGGGTTTGAGAAAGGGTATAAAGTGGCGTAAGACGAAGCCAATGGCGATTGCATATTACTTCTTCCTATAGTAAGCAAAGAGGAAAGTGATGGAAAAAAGAAGAGAAAAGTGCAAAGTCTTCAGTTTCTAGAGCACCTAGAGAACCTTGCCCACCAGCATAATTTAGCTAGGTGGTAGAATAATTTTAATTTTGGATATATTAGCTCGCCTGCAGTTATGTCTGCAATTTAAATATAACATTCTACAGAACAAATTAAATAATTGAATAAATAAAGTAAAAACTACATTAAATTGTCCATGGCTCAGCCTCACGTGATACACATTTCGCCATTTTAGGATTCACTATCTAAAACTAAGCAGCTGAAGGTTCGTTCGGGAACTTGTCACTATTTGAGGTTCTGTTAAGTTTCCCGCTGTTTTGCAGCAATAGTTTTATTTTGCATAAATATTCAGTTCCCAACCTTTTAGATGAAGTGAGTTGTGTGAGGTTTAATGCATTTAATAATCACGAGTGCTGCTTGGGTTAATTTTATATTTTGCATTTTTTCTATTGTTAAGAAGTTAATTTTTCTTTATGTTATTTTTTCATTTCCTTCTTTCCTTTTCCTTAATCCACTTTTTTTTATATGTTAGTAAACGGACGAGTGTTAGTAAACGGAAATTTTATTTTACTCACTTAAAATTTGTATTAATTTGATTGTTTTAACCTTTCTTCTATTTCGCTGAGGATAGCTGCAAGTCATATAGCCAAAATATTTTGCTTAAGTTTTATGTTAAGTATTTAATTATTTTATTCACTTAAAATTTTTTATTAATTTGATTGTTTTAACCTTTCTTCTATTTCGCTGAGGATAGCTGCAAGTCATATAGCCAAAAATATTTGCTTAAGTTTTATGTTAAGTATTTAATTTATTTTATTCACTTAAAATTTTTATTAATTTGATTGTTTTAACCTTTCTTCTATTTCGCTGAGGATAGCTGCAAGTCATATAGCCAAAATACTTGCTTAAGTTTTATGTTAAGTATTTAATTTATTTTATTCACTTAAAATTTGTATTAATTTGATTGTTTTAACCTTTCTTCTATTTCGCTGAGGATAGCTGCAAGTCATATAGCCAAAATATTTGCTTAAGTTTTATGTTAAGTATTTAATTTATTTTACTCACTTAAAATTTTTATTAATTTGATTGTTTTAAAACCTTTCTTCTATTTCGCTGAGGATAGCTGCAAGTCAAATAGCCAAAATACTTGCTTAAGTTTTATGTTAAGTATTTAATTTATTTTATTCACTTAAAATTTTTATTAATTTGATTGTTTTAACCTTTCTTCTATTTCGCTGAGGATAGCTGCAAGTCATATAGCCAAAATATTTGCTTAAGTTTTATGTTAAGTATTTAATTTATTTTACTCACTTAAATTTTTATTAATTTGATTGTTTTAACCTTTCTTCTATTTCGCTGAGGATAGCTGCAAGTCATATAGCCAAAATACTTGCTTAAGTTTTATGTTAAGTATTTAATTTATTTTACTCACTTAAATTTGTATTAATTTGATTGTTTTAACCTTTCTTCTATTTCGCTGAGGATAGCTGCAAGTCATATAGCCAAAATATTTGCTTAAGTTTTATGTTAAGTATTTCATTTATTTTACTCACTTAAAATTTTTTATTAATTTGATTGTTTTAACCTTTCTTCTATTTCGCTGAGGATAGCTGCAAGTCATATAGCCAAAATATTTGCTTAAGTTTTATGTTAAGTATTTAATTTATTTTACTCACTTAAAATTTTTATTAATTTGATTGTTTTAACCTTTCTTCTATTTCGCTGAGGATAGCTGCAAGTCATATAGCCAAAATACTTGCTTAAGTTTTATGTTAAGTATTTAATTTATTTTATTCACTTAAAATTTTTATTAATTTGATTGTGTTTTAACCTTTCTTCTATTTCGCTGAGGATAGCTGCAAGTCATATAGCCAAAATATTTGCTTAAGTTTTATGTTAAGTATTTAATTTATTTTACTCACTTAAAATTTTTATTAATTTGATTTTTTTAACCTTTGTTCTATTTCGCTGAGGATAGCTGCAAGTCATATAGCCAAAATACTTGCTTAAGTTTTATGTTAAGTATTTAATTTATTTTACTCACTTAAAATTTTTATTAATTTGATTGTTTTAACCTTTCTTCTATTTCGCTGAGGATAGCTGCAAGTTATATAGCCAAAATATTTGCTTAAGTTTTATGTTAAGTATTTAATTTATTTTACTCACTTAAAATTTTTATTAATTTGATTGTTTTAACCTTTTTTCTATTTCGCTGAGGATAGCTGCAAGTCATATAGCCAAAATATTTGCTTAAGTTTTATGTTAAGTATTTAATTTATTTTACTCACTTAAAATCTTTATTATTTGATTGTTTTAACCTTTCTTCTATTTCGCTGAGGATAGCTGCAAGTCATATAGCCAAAATACTTGCTTAAGTTTTATGTTAAGTATTTAATTTATTTTTACTCACTTAAATTTGTATTAATTTGATTGTTTTAACCTTTCTTCTATTTCGCTGAGGATAGCTGCAAGTCATATAGCCAAATATTTGCTTAAGTTTTATGTTAAGTATTTCATTTATTTTACTCACTTAAAATTTTTTATTAATTTGATTGTTTTAACCTTTCTTCTATTTCGCTGAGGATAGCTGCAAGTCATATAGCCAAAATATTTGCTTAAGTTTTATGTTAAGTATTTAATTTATTTACTCACTTAAAATTTTTATTAATTTGATTGTTTTAACCTTTCTTCTATTTCGCTGAGGATAGCTGCAAGTCATATAGCCAAAATATTTCCTTAAGTTTTATGTTAAGTATTTAATTATTTTACTCACTGAAAATTTTATTAATTTGATTGTTTTAACCTTTCTTCTATTTCGCTGAGGATACCTGCAAGTCATATAGCCAAAATATTTGCTTAAGTTTTATGTTAAGTATTTAATTTATTTTACTCACTTAAAATTTTTATTAATTTGATTGTTTTAACCTTTTTTCTATTTCGCTGAGGATAGCTGCAAGTCATATAGCCAAAATATTTGCTTAAGTTTTATGTTAAGTATTTAATTTATTTTACTCACTTAAAATTTTTATTAATTTGATTGTTTTAACCTTTCTTCTATTTCGCTGAGGATAGCTGCAAGTCATAGAGTCAAAATATTTGCTTAAGTTTTATGTTAAGTATTTAATTTATTTTACTCACTTAAAATCTTTATTAATTTGATTGTTTTTTAACCTTTCTTCTATTTCGCTGAGGATAGCTGCAAGTCATATAGCCAAAATATTTGCTTAAGTTTTATGTTAAGTATTTAATTTATTTTACTCACTTAAAATTTTTATTAATTTGATTGTTTTAACCTTTCTTCTATTTCGCTGAGGATAGCTGCAAGTCATATAGCCAAAATATTTGCTTAAGTTTTATGTTAAGTATCTAATTTATTTTACTCACTTAAAATTTTTATTAATTTGATTGTTTTAACCTTTCTTCTATTTCGCTGAGGATGGTTCCAAGTCATATACCCGAAATGTCCGCTTAACTTTGTTTAAGTCTTTAGTTTAAGTTTTATTCACTTAAGTTTTATTAGTTTGTTTTGTTTTTATTAGCCTTTCTCCTATTTTACTGAAAACTTCTATCAGTCATATAGCCAAAATATTCGCTCAAGATTGTTCAAATTTTTTAGTTTTAATTTATTCGCTTAAGTTTTATTAGTTTGTTTGTTTTAAACCTTTCTTCTATTTCGCTGAGGATAGCTGCAAGTCATATAGCCGAAATATTTGCCCAAGTGTTGCGTTAAGTATTTAGTTTATTTTATTAACTTAAGTTTCTATTAGTTTCTTTGTTTTAACCTTTCCTCTATTTCGCTGAGGATGGCTGCAAGGCAATATAGTCGAAATATTCGCTTATGTTTGTTCAAATTTTTAGTTTAAGTTTTATTCGCTTAAGTTTTTATTAATTTGTTTGTTTTAATCTTTCTTCTATTTCCCTGAGGAGAGTAATAATTCATATAGCCAAAATATTTGCCATAGTGTTTCATTAAGCATTTAGTTTATTTTATTAACTGATGTTTTAATTAGTTTCTTTGTTGTAACACCTCTATTTCGCTGAGGATGGTTGCAAGGCATATAGCCAAAATATTTGCTTAAGTTTTATGTTAAGTATCTAATTTATTTTACTCACTTAAAATCTTTATTAATTTGATTGTTTTAACCTTTCTTCTATTTCGCTGAGGATAGCTGCAAGTCATATAGCCAAAATATTTGCTTAAGTTTTATGTTAAGTATTTAATTTATTTTACTCACTTAAAATTTTTATTAATTTGATTGTTTTAACCTTTCTTCTATTTCGCTGAGGATAGCTGCAAGTCATATAGCCAAAATATTTGCTTAAGTTTTATGTTAAGTATCTAATTTATTTTACTCACTTAAATTTTTATTAATTTGATTGTTTTAACCTTTCTTCTATTTCGCTGAGGATGGTTCCAAGTCATATACCCGAAATGTCCGCTTAACTTTGTTTAAGTCTTTAGTTTAAGTTTTATTCACTTAAGTTTTATTAGTTTGTTTGTTTTATTAGCCTTTCTCCTATTTACTGAAAACTTCTATCAGTCATATAGCCAAAATATTCGCTCAAGATTGTTCAAATTTTTAGTTTTAATTTATTCGCTTAAGTTTTATTAGTTTGTTTGTTTTAACCTTTTCTTCTATTTCGCTGAGGATAGCTGCAAGTCATATAGCCGAAATATTTGCCCAAGTGTTGCGTTAAGTATTTAGTTTATTTTATTAACTTAAGTTTCTATTAGTTTCTTTGTTTTAACCTTTCCTCTATGTCGCTGAGGATGGCTGCAAGGCAATATAGTCGAAATATTCGCTTATGTTTGTTCAAATTTTTAGTTTAAGTTTTATTCGCTTAAGTTTTTATTAATTTGTTTGTTTTAATCTTTCTTCTATTTCCCTGAGGAGAGTAATAATTCATATAGCCGAAATATTTGCCATAGTGTTTCATTAAGCATTTAGTTTATTTTATTAACTGAAGTTTTAATTAGTTTCTTTGTTGTAACACCTCTATTTCGCTGAGGATGGTTGCAAGGCATATAGCCCGAAATATTCGCTTAAGTTTGTTGAAGTTTATCGTCAAGTTTTATTCGCATAAGTTTTTATTAGCTTGTTTGTTTTTCTCCTATTTCGCTGAGGGCGGCTATAAGTCATATACCAAAAAAATTGCTTAAGTTTTCCATTGAATATTTAATTTGTTTTATTCACTTAAATTTTTATTAGCTTGTTTGTTTCAACATTTCCTCTATTTCTCTGAGGACGGCTATAAAGACATATAGCCGAAACATTATTTTAAGTTTTTAGTTTAAGTTTTATTCGCTTAAGTTTTTGTCAATTTGTTTGCTTTAGCCGTTCTTTTCTATTTTTCTGAGGACGGCTATCAGTCATATAGTCGAAATATTCACTTAAGTTTATTTTGACTACTGTCTTTCTGTTTCTTATTTGAATAACTTTTTAGATAATAAATTCAATACAACTCAAGAAACTGAAGACAGAAAACATAAATTAAAGCAGTAAAACATAACAAAATAAAAATGAAGAAGCTGTTGATAACTATAAATAGAAGCTATAAATAACTCCTGAAAAGGGTGTACCAAAAATACCATAATCAAACCTGAGTCCTTATCAACAATATGCAATTTTTCCTGCATAGGTAAATTTACGGTAGGCTTGCAAGAAAAAGAATATTAAAAAAAACTCGTAGCTCATCAACTACAAGGATTTAGGGACAGTATTTAACAAACAAAATATAAGCTAAAGTTCAGAATGAGAAGAAAGTAAAACACGAAAATGAGAATTAAGTGAGAAGAAATATAAAATAGTTCTTCTTATCTAGGCGCAATTGTATCAAATTTAAGGACAAGCATGCAAAAAAGCCTTTCTGGTAATAAAATTAACATTATTAATTAGTAATATTTGATCAAACAGTAAAAACAATTAGTAATATTAATATTCTATTGTAGTAAAATAGAGAGTACTTTGGTAGCTGGATCCTGACAAGTAAACTTAAATCATTTGAAGGGCCCTCAAGCTTAATTCTTTTTTTTTGAAAAAAAAACTATTTAAAAAAAAAAAGGTCACAATAATTTTAATAGCACTTTTTATGTGTAGCGATGATTTTCACCTGTCTTTCGATTAAGTATTGACTTCATGATAAAAGTATTTCAGCCATCTAGTGGCCATTTTCGGCCTTTGTAGCCATCTAGTAGAAATTTTAACTGACCTAGAACCGTTAGAATACAACCTGGCCACGTCTTTCCTTATTTTCAGTCACTGTTCGACTCAATTGTATTATTAGCTGTTGATAATATTCAGCATAGGTGTTATACCAAATTGGATAGAATATAGAACAACTCATCATTCTCAGACTATCGAGTGAAAAGCATGCTCTAAAAACCATCTAGTACAGTTGTGGCCATTTTTTATTCATTGGCACAAAAAAAAACTGAGCCATTTTTAAACAGGATGGTAAGGTAAAGGATGCAACATTAGACTATAAAAGTCCAAACAGGCGGTGCAGATTATCGTTTCATAGCCCTTTAGCCAGGAACTGCAACGGGGGGCCAGCCATCCTGTGCTTAGACACACCCTTCTTGTTTACCTTCCCAGATTTCTCTAGGTTCCCATTTCGAGCTGGTCCGACTCTGGCTGAGCTTACAGAGTCACGCCACTGACCCCCGTTCCGAACCAAATAACTAATGAAACCAGGACTCGAATACTTGTCCTCGCACATAGGATTTTAAGTCTAGCGTGCTAACCACTCAGCAAGGACGTTTCACATGGCTTTCGGCTTTTAACAAGTTTATTACATTGTATCTATATTTCACCCCCTTCTGGCCCATCAAATACACGCAATAGCCTATGAGAGAAGAATACAGATTTTGATGGTTTTTTTTTTGCTCTAATAGTAATCACTTGAGAATTCCTATTGCCTTTAAATGTTCACAAAGATCCATATCGTAAATTTCTAATATTTCTGAAAATTTTTATAGCGTATAAATCTTCATTGATAAACGCTTCAAGCTTCTCAAATAGGCCTACTGCATAAATCCCTTTCTTCTCCATGATAATAGCCTGTCCCTTCTTTCTCTCTTTGCTCTTACATTAATTCATCTATTTTTTTTCTACTTTACTCCCTTTTGTTTTCTTATTAGAGAATTATCTTATTCTTTTTTTATCTTTTATTTTTATTTTACTCTTTACTTTTTTATTATTACGTTTTTTTGGACTCCCTAAACTAAAAGACAAGACTTTGTGAATGTTTGTACATAAACTTTAGTTAACATTCAAGGAAAAACGGGTTGTCCTGTCTGTCGAAACCACTGTAGATAGATATATAAGCCTACAGTAGAAACATTCCTTATCTCAACTAGACCCCGGCGCCGCGCCGGCGGATCGACCGAACGCCGCCGACGAGAGACCCGGTCGACCGCCACCGAAGTGTCACAACGCCACCAGCACGCCGCAGGCGCGCCACCACCGGTACAGGCGGCGGCGTTCGGTCGACTTTAAATTAATTTTGCGGCAATTCTTTATTGCGTCAACCGCAAAGTCAGAGCTTTTCCTTCTCGTGTGGTTTAGTATTTTGATTTTCCTGATTAGAAATCAAGCAGGGCTTGCACTATCCCCGAATTTTCGGGTATTTCCCGAAAATGTATGCGTCACCCCGAAAAAAAATTTGGTTCCCCGAATCCCCAAAAATCACGCAATCACGGTGCCACCCCTAGCGATTTATCACCAGTGACTTTACCTGCCAAATATTACCTTGCATATCATAATTCTTCACTACTCTCTTGTTCGTAATTTTCGTCTCTTTTGTTACTTTGCATAAAAACCAGACAGATGCAATATGCAATTGCAAATATTGCAATATATACAGTTCTTCATATGTTGACAAAAAAGTATCTTCTTTATGAAATGAGTTTAAATCATTTCGAATGCAGTTTCCCAATCGCTATTTCTTACATCATTCGTAGTCAGGAATTTTTTTTTTCAAGTTGAATAGAATTATAGAACGCATTCACTACTATACAGCTCCACCCTTCAGTTGGATTTTGAAACAGATACAGAAACAGATTGTTTCTACAGCTGAAGTGTAAGTTTACAGAATTTTTTCTTCTTTTGCTGTTTTTAGATAAGATGTTCTTAATGTTTAATACTCAATTGTTGAACACCTGATAGGAAATACAATCTTCTTTCTGAAACATTTTCACCCCCCCCCCCTCGAAAAAAAAAACCTTCTATTGAGACAAAATTTAGCTATAGACTAAGCTATATACAAGGTTGGGGAATTAAAGATTGAAACGGAAGTTACCCCAAAAATATAATTCATAAATAAATTGTAAATTATTACCTATAGGGGGGGAGGGGGGATAGGGGGCTATCATTTTCAAATGATAATACCTCATTTTTTTTTATTGAAAGCAGGGATGCCAAAAAGATAATTATTTTTTCATTTAAAGTGGAGACAGAAGAAAATGATATCAAATTCCCTGGGAAACCATTGAAATATTTTGATAGACCCAGGGCCCCCCATTGGGACTTGTTCATTGTCTTGGGTATTTTGCGATATCTCATAGAGGGCTACTGGCCTAATTTGGCTTTTGTGTGTGCTACCTTTTAATTAGATTCTTTGGATCTTATTGAATGCCACGGCGAATCTATGACTCAGTTTTCAAATAATTTGAGGTATATCTGAATAATTTCGAAATTTTTGTTGTTGTCTTTGTACCCCTTTACTCATACCCTCAATTTTTTTCAAGGAACGCTAAGCTGTTTGACGGTATTTTGCGTGTTTGTTTGAACCATATAGTGACCTAGTTAATTATTAAGTAAATTATTTTTCTAATGTAAAGCTGAAACGGTATCCTATCAAGGTGGTATCCAGAGGGGAGGGGGGTAGGGAGGTATTACATTTAAATGATAATATCTGGAATATTTTTATTTAAAGCAGTGATGCCAAAAAGTTATTTTTTTTAATTTAAAGCAGAGACGGCATCCTAGCATGGTGGTATCCAGAGGGGGGGGGGGGGGTAGTGAGTTATCATATTTAAATGATAATACCTCGATTTTTTTTTTTAAAGCAGGGGTGCCAATAAGCTAATTATTTTTTTTTTAAGCAGAGACAGTATCCTATCAAGATGGTATCCAGAGGGGGGAGGGGGGGGGCAAAGAAAGTTATTATATTTTAAGTGATAGTACCTTGATTTTTTTATTATTGAAAGCAGGGATGCCAAAAAGTTGAAAAGTTGACAAAAATTAACAAGATTTTCGTGTTATATTGGATACAGCACTTACATAGTTTTATCGTCCAAAGGGAAAGAGGCATATGCGTCCAACCCGTTTTTTTTTCTTATTGATGAAACGGGTTTACTTCGAAAACATTTATTCATAAGTACCAGACAGATTAACACTAAAACGAATTGGTTTGACGAAAGCGAAATCGAAATCCCCACCTAACGTTGCGCTCGAGTGACAATGGCGCCCTTGGTCCAGTGCCCAAGTTACACTAAAAGGCCAGGTCATAATAAAAGCTTTCAATTTGGAGGTTCAAGGAAGAGTTTTTGACAGTCTTATGACCTCAGGGTACAAGATGTTGCAACGTTCTTACGTATCTACAGTGGTTTAAAAAATTCGATCACCCCACAAATAATTACCAAAAATATGCACAAATATAACAAATGTAACATTTGGAATATTATAACACTTTTTTCAAAGCTTTGAAGAAAGCAAAAAGGCTAAATACCCCTAACTACGCTTGAAAGCTATTTTAAAAAGAAACTCTTTGGACATTTCCACGGATATGACCATAGCAGAAGCTTTGAGCATGGGTGGGGATCAAAAAGGAGTCTTTGAGTATTTTGATCACAGGTGACTTATTGTTGCGACTTTCTTAAATTTGGCAATTTTTGTGAGCATTTGGAAATCAAAGCTTAAACTCGATAACTGATACTAAGTGTCCTAAAATTTTGCTTGGATTAAAAGTGACGAACTAGGAAGAAAATCTCAATATCTTCCTGGAGCTACTTCAGTCTGCATATTATTTCATTTAATTACATTTAAAACGGATGAGCTTTTCATTTTTTACCTAAGAAAATAGCTGGCACTTCATTTTTTCTTCATACCGAATAAACCATTAAGTTTTTTTGTTTCATTGTAATTGAAGTGTTATCATGTGAAGTGTTCATCATGTATTTTTCAATTTGATAAATTTACTCCTTTTAGATATAGTTTATAATTTGACTATGACCTTTTAGATGTAGTTTATAATTTGACTATGATCAGATATTTATGAGTTTATAATTTGGAATGAATCCCCAAAAGAAAAAATGAATAATATCCAAAAGAGCAGCCAAAAGGAATAAAAAAGCAGCAGTTCAGCCTTAGCCTACATGACATATATTCTATAAATAAGCCAAAAAAAACCTTAAAATGTATTTTTTTTTATTACTACTACTAACAACTCACCGCAGCACCAAGCCACCTGAGGCTAACACAGCTACGCACACTCCTCCTCCATCCCAATCTATTTAAAGCCTCCCTTTTTACATCCGCCCACGAAGTTCCCATTTCCTTTAAATCTTTCTTTTATGACGTCCTCCCACCCCAGACAAGGACGACCTGCTTTCCGTTTAGCCCTAGACGGTTGGCCGAAAAGAACAATCTTTGGCAATCTGTCATCCTTCATCCGCACAACGTGCCCTAGCCACCTCAACCTTTCTTTCATTATAGCCCTAGAGAGCGGTATTGAACCACATTTTTTCGTATAGCCTATTATTTGAAATACGGTCAGTCAGCCGGGTACCCAGAACAATCCTTAAGCAATTTCTCTGGAAAACATCTTCCTATTCTTCCAAACTTTTTTTTTATCAGTGAGAAAACACCTTGAGCCTTGGCTATTCTACTTTTAACATCTTCACTGCTCCCACCATCTTTACTAATAATACTACCAAGGTAAGTGAAGCTGCCCACCTGATCAATCTTTTCATTATCCAACGTCACCTTTTCATCTTCACTTATTCCTCGCCTTAGCGACTTAGTCTTTTTAACATTAATTTTCAAACCTATTCTAGCACCCTGAACTCGCAAAACCTCTAAAACTTCATTCGTTTTTGCTCAACACTTTCATCTAGGATGCTTAAATCATCAGCATAATCTCAGTCCAGGAGACTTTTCCTCCCCATTTGATTCCGTGGTCTCCCATTGCCTTTCCTGTGCTCCTTAAGACAAAGTCCATCTAAATAAGGGGGATAGAACACAACCCTGCTTAACTCCTGATTTAATACAAAACCTGCTACTAACCTCATCTCCTACCTTAACCGCAGCGGTGTTATTCTCGTACATAGCACTAATCCCTTTAATGTATTTGTCTGGTATACCATACAAGGATAAAACCTTTACCAAGGCTTTTCTATCAACAGAATCGAACGCTTGCTCATAATCTATAAAACTGAGGACCAAAGGTGTTTGGAAACTCAGGCACTTCTCAATTATTAGCCTAAGAGCGAAAATTTGGTCGACACATCCTCTACCTTTTCTAAAACCGCACTGCTCTTCTCTTAAAACTTCTCTTAAAACTTTGTTTTATAAACAATCCATATAAACACGACCCAGCTTAACTCCTGATTTAACACAAATTGTTATTAAAGACCAGTTTTTAATACAAGAAGGCTTTTTAGGAATCCAAAAGCGCAAAAAACGATCAAAATCAAAGTCGCCCATTTCAACTGTTTTAAAGGTGACAAAACAGATATAGGCAAAGGGCATTAAGAAAAAATTAAGCTTCTAAGTTCAAAGTTATATTCAAAGTTTTTACCCAGATAACTGACGAATTTTGTGATACGGTATTTGAAGTTTTGTATGCAGTAATGCTCGATGAAAAAAAAACAACTAATTTTGATAATTATTTATGTTAAGAATATATAGCTAATAGATACTTCAACTACTCGTATTATGCAAGGGTTCTAAAATGCCACAGCCATTTCGTTTCTACTAGACTTCTACTTCTCTTGATGAATAACGAAGAAGACCAGTTTCCAGCCAGCGACTTGTGAATATTTGAACTCATGAATAGGCTCGAATCTGTTGTAAATTTAAGCTGTGATTTGAGAAAGACTGATGAAAACATTAATATTTGCGGTCAACAATGATCGCGCCGGCGGCGCGCCGCCGACATCTTACCGGAGGTGCGACGGCAGCGCGCTGTTTTGGCTCCGCCACCACCGGTCTTTCCTCATCGACGTGGCGCCAGGGTCTAATTTCAACCATTATACAAAGCCAGACCGAGATGCAAGTGCTCCGGAGAACGTAAAAACACAAGCGACATTAGATTTTTTCATGGGTAGACAAGTCAGATTTCTCTTGAACGAGAAACTTGGCATCACCTTTTTAACACTAAATTTTAAAGAATCTAATTTTAAATTAATTTATTCCAATACATATATAAAAATCAGTAATGAGTAGTGTAATGTTATTATTAATTTTTTTTTTAGAAATTACAAGTAGGTTGCAAAGTCTCTAGTTGGTTTCAAAGGCATTTTGAGAATGTTTCCGCTAAAATACGTGTTCCAGGGTAATATACACTGGGCCACTGATAGCAGATTAAATGAGAGAGCTGCTTGTACGTACGAGTATATAAGCAGAGCTTTTATACACACCAAAACTGTAGTAGCTAAATATTACTGAGTTGTGATTCTACTGTATATAATTTATATACAGTGGTCGAAACGCAGGAATTTTCACATTAATTGACAACTCAAACGCGACAAAATTAGACAACTAGGAAATATTAGACAAGTTAGACAGTACAGATGATCGGCGGTTTTTTCTTACCGTTATTAGTGATTCATTACTTAAGACTATAGCAAATTCCTTAAGCCTACTTTCGTACGTTTATTTGCGAATCTGTAGGCCACATTAGAATACTTGTCTGTAATTGTAATACATCAACAACACAGAAAAAGTCGTTACTTGTCAAAGAAACTCGATTGCATGTCACAAGAACGTGCCATCTTTTTTTAGAAACGTGCCAGTATGACCCGACAATAAAATAGTATATATAGTTTCTTCAGTAATTTGACACATGGAAAGAAATCACAAAGAACATACCATGTCTTCACTAAGCTGGGGCTGGACATAACGGAAAAACAGAGTCCACCAAAGCTGCAGGTGCTCAGACTGATGTTGACCTGCAATGCTATAATTTTGCTGCCATGGTTTTGGAGATCCAATAAAATGAACTATCTTCACATTACCGCCAAACCTGAAAAGTTTATTAAAAAAATAATCAAAGAACATGTTTGGATAACAAAAGAGATGGCACTACAGTCAGCCGCTAGGGTTTTCAACCACTTCCCTCGGGCAGTGCCCAGTCCTTCGGCCTTCACATGGCGCAATCGTGATGTTATTCTAAGTCAAATCTTTCTCCGTGATTGTTTCTTTATCTAGATTTATACGGTGTACAGGTTTTCCCATAGCCCAGTAGAACTGTCTGGACAAATTTACTCCGTAAAATTGTCGACAATTATCCAGCAGCAAAAATTCACGAAAATGCAGGCAGGGGGGGTTTTTTTCGGCTTTCTTCAATGAAGATGCCAAAAAACAGCACTGAACAAACATACCTAAAACAGGGGGGGGGATTTTTCGGCTTTCTTCAACGAAGATGCCAAAAAACAGCACTGAACAAACATACCTAAAACAGGGAGAGGGCACTTGCCCCCCCCCCCCCAATTGGCGCCACTGCAATTATCAACGGATTGTTCCCACTGTTTACTCCGTAAAAATTGTCGCGTTTCAAGGTTGACTAGTTAATTTTTCAGTACAAAACGAACGAACGAAAAGACCCCTTTTTTTATCTGTCCAAAAGAGGCGCCTTCACCTAAATATTCCACTTCACGGGCATTTTCCCTCTCCTTCCACTCGCCATCGTCAGCATCTCGCGCCATTTCTGACCTAGCATGGAGCAATCATGAACGTCATTCCAAGTCGAGTTTTCTTCCTTTTTTCAGTGATGTTTTGGGGACTACCATTAAATAACCTACAGCCATTTTCACGGCTCTGGTATTATTCTGCAAAATTTTCTCTTCTAACTTGATTACTATAGTTTTATTTGGTGCAAACAAATGAACAAACAGATAAACGGACGCCAGATTATACATATATATAACTAGCAACATATATATATATATATATATATATATATATATATATATATATATATATATATATATATATATATATATATATATATATATATATATATATATATATATATATATATATATATATATATATATATATATATATATATATATATATATATATATATATATATATAACCTCGTGCAGATACTTAAAGAAGATACGCCCTCCATCCCTCACACGTCCCTACCCTAAGAGATTCTTTGTCTTATTTTTTAAATGAGAACACTTTTTTTTCGACGTAACACCTTAATAGGGTATTCTTTTCTTCGACCACACTGCCATTCTGTGACGAGCAAATAAATTTTCAAATGGGATAAATTCATTTATTTGAACAGGTACAAAAGTCCAGATATTTCGATCTTTGTCAATGAACCACTCTCTCTGAAAATAATCCAGTGAATAACCAGGAGGTTCATTAGTTTGTGAATGACCCGAAAATTTTTTTATTTTCTTTGTATAAACAATGCTAGTTTCAATTATATTATTTTAGTAATACTACTGATGACGGTCGCTGTATGTGATCGAAATATCTGGACTTTAGTACCTGTTTTTTCACTGTCTAAATAAATGGATTTATCCTTATCTGAAAATGTATTTGTTTAGAACACTCTCTCGACCTTCTCAGTATGTCAAAATCCATTCTGGAATAAAGTCAATTAAGTCATATCAAATAAAACAATACATCAAATACCTCAACATAAAAATTATCAAAATAAAGTCAAAATCCAGATTGAACAAAGTAGGTTTAGGTTAGTTTGGGAAAATTTTGGCATGTAAAGTGGGCTAATTGACTTTAAGCTGCTAGACCTACTAGTGACATAATTCTGTTTTCTATACCCATCCCTACCTTTTACAATACCTGAATAGACAAGAATCACCGAGTCACAAGAATCACCGAGTATGAATGCCCACTGTGTGCTGGTGCTCCGAAAACATTGTTGGCACCACTCGAAAAGATCAAAATGATGGTAATAGGGGCAGGTTTAGTCGTCCCCACGACTCTCTCCAGTTTTTTAGTGAACGGTTTTGATGTAGCGTCGATGGCTGTTTCAAGTACTTAAATTTACCTCCTTCTCGAGAGCTTTCTCGTACTGTGCCACCAACTGTCCAACCGACATGACAGAGACAAAGCCACACAGTTTGGTCCAATCATCTTGAGGCTGGCAAGCCGAGAACACAGTTGTTGAAGAACAGCTTCATTCGACGTTGCACCTCGATCCGGAATGATCATCCTGGAGAAGGTACCCCCTAATAGTTCCCCTGCTGAATCTTTCAAAAGAAGGATTAACAGTAATCTAAAACCTAGATAAAAGACTAGCAGCAATCAGATATTTAATTATACCTGGCTCCGCGAAACCACCAGATTAGGGTATGTTAAAAAAAGAAACAAAAACTCGCCAAACGCGAGATGGCACCAGTGATTTTCTTTTCAACGATAGTACTAGTTTTTGTTCTTATAATTATTCCTATACTCTATGAATCCTTAAAAAAAAAAAAAAAAAAAAAAAAAAAAATCAAACAATAAATAGTCTAGAACACCCAGTATTTATCCATAAAGCACAGAGAACAGCTGCTTATTTTTCCAATAAATTTTGACTTATGGCCGTGTTTTTTGCAGTAAACAATCCAAATATGACTTCAAGAAAATTTCAGAGAAAAAAAATTGAAATAAGCGTTTTATTTTTACTATTTGTTTGTGTATCTATGTTTATTTTGTTTCGTGTTAATTGTATTTTTTATTTTGCGTTTATTTTGTGCACCTCTTCCTGTTTTTTACTTACTCTTTATAAGCAGGACGATAGAAATACGAAGCAGATGAAGCCATATTATAAATGAAAGACAAGTGTTTGCTTATATCACTATACTGCCAATTTGAGAAATAGGAATTCAATAGTCCTTGATCACCACCTGAAAAGGAATGAAAAGTGTAAATATAGGCTGGGTTACGGACGTACACAAGGGAAGGGCCTTCAGACACCCCCCACTGGAAAAAATTATATATTATTCCAAAATTCTGAGCACGTTTCTACTTACATTATCCCTAAAATGCGACGGCAGCTAACACCCCCTAAAAGGGGTGTTAGCTGCCATCCAATCACTTTCGATCATTAAAAAAAGGGCACTAGCCATTCCAATTTCCAATCGAATGAGCCCTTTTCGAAGTTTCTACGACAACTCCTTCGATCCAAAGTGCCCTGGTACGGAGAAAAAAAAAAATAATAGTAATAATACATAGTACCAACATCGATCTTTACTTAGGCACCGCGATTGCGCTGCCTATGAAAAAGGGCAATTTCAATTTCCAATCAAATGAGCCCTTTTAAAATTTCTATAACAACTTTCTATGTAAACCTTATATGCCCCCGGGGCATAACTTACAACCCTTGCATTGAGGGCTCTGAGGGGGGTTATCATCCTAAAAGACCTAATTTCCAGAACTTTCAACTACGTTGAACAAAATGGATATCTCAAAATTTTGATTGGATGTGTTCGGGAAAATGGTGGGCGTGAGAGAGGCGTTAGTCGCTATCCAACCACTTTCAACTATTAAAAAAGGCACTAGCCCTTTCAATTTCCAATTGAATGAGCCCTTTTGAAGTTTCTACGACAACGCTTTCAATAAAAACTTAAAATGCCCCCAGGGCATAACTTACAACCCTTGCCCTGAGGGCTGTGGGGGGAGGGGTTGTCATCCTTAAAGACATAATTTCCAAAAATTTCAACAACGTTGAATAAAATGGCTATCTAAAAATTTTGATTGGATGTGATTGGAGAAAAGGTGGGCGTGAGAGGGGGGTTAGTTGCCCTCAAATCACTTTCGACTATTAGAAAGGGCACTAGCCCTTTGAATTTCAAATCGAATGAGCCCTTTTTCAAGTTTCTACGACAAAGATTTCAATAAGAACCTTATGTGCCCCCAGGGCTTAACTTATAACCTTGCCCTGAGACTGTGGGGGGAGTGTCCTGCTCAAAGGTATAATTTCCAGAACTTTGAACTGCGTGGGACAAAATGGCTATCTCAAAATTTTTATTGGATGTGTTTGAGGAAATGGTGGGCGTGGAAGGGGTGTTAGTTGTCTTCCAATCACTTTCGACTATTAAAAAGGGCACTAGCCATTTCAATTTCCAATTGACTGAGCCCTTTTTGAAGTTTCTACGACAACACGCTCTATAAAAACCTCATATGCCCTCAGGGCATAACTTAAAACTCTTGCCCTGAGGGCTGTGGGGGGGGAGGTTGTCATCATTAAAGACCTAATTTCCAGAACTTAAAACTACGTTGAATAAAATGGCTATCTCAAAATTTTGATTGGATGTGTTGGGGGAAGCGGTGGGCGTGAGAGGGGGGTTAGTTGCCCTCCAATCACTTTCGACTATTAAAAAAGGCACTAGCCCTTTGAATTTCCAATCGAATGAGCCTCTTTTGAAGTTTCTACGACAACGCCTTCTATAAAAAACTTATATGCCCCCAGGGCATAACTTACAACACTTGCCCTGAGGGCTGTGGGGGAGTGCCCTCCTCAAAAACATTATTTCTATCTGGAAATCAACTACGCTGAACAAAATGGCTATCTCAAAATTTTGACTGGATGTGTTTCGGGAAATGGTGGGCGTGAAAGGGGTGTTAGTCGCCTTCCAATCACTTTTGACTATCAAAAAGGGCACAAGCCACTCCAATTTCCAATTGAATGAGCCCTTTTCGAAGTTTCTACGACAACTTCTTCGATACGAAGTGCCCTGCTCTAAAGGAAAAAAAAATTAGTAAATATACATTGTGCCAACAATGTTCTTATATGCCCCCAGGGCATAACTAAAACCCTTGCCCTGAGGGTTGTGTGGGGAATGTCCTCCTCATAAATATATTTTCTTTCTTGAAATCAACTACGGTGAACAAAATGGCTATCTCAAAATTTTGATTGGATGTGTTTGGGGAAATAATGGGTGTGGGAGGGGGGCTAGTTGCCCTCCAATCACTTTCGACTATTAAAAAGGGCACTAGCCACTTCAATTTCCAATCGAATGAGCCGGCTTTTCGAAGTTTTACGACAACTCCTTCGATACAAAGTGCCCTGGTATGAAAAAAAAAAAAAAAATACATTGTGCCAACATCGTTCATGATAGTATTGAACAGCAGTAGTACTACTAGCAACAGTAGTATTAACCTATTGCCTTTTGGTCAGTTTAACATCCATCTCATCAAGTCCTGGAAGTTTCAACTTTATATACTTAGCCATTGCTACGATATTGCTGATATGTCCTTTTGATAACCTGTAAGTTCATATACTTCTTGAAATTTTCATCTCAATGCTCTTAGCCCTACAAGTAGTTGCAATCAATAAAATATACTATGTGTAACAATGACGAATTGCCTAACTTACAGCCCTTGTCCTGAGGACTGTGGGGAGGTTGACATCCCCAATACTAGATTTTTTTTTAACAATGCTGAACAAAATAACTCTCTTAAAATTTCGATCGGATATGTTTTGGGGGATGATAGCCTTGGGGGGGGGGGGGGGGGGGGGGGGGGGGGGGAGGGGGGGGGGTTGACGTCCCTCAAATCACTTTTGACTCTTAAAAGGGCACTAAAACTTTCGACTTGCAATCAAATGAGCTCCATTCGATCCAAAATTTGGTGGCCGGTGTTTACCCCTCACCCCCGCAGAAAATAAACCCTCGCGGAAAATACCCCCCCCCCCCCAAAAAAAAAATACCCCCAGCGGAAAATAAGGCTTTCCAAATTTGAGAATTTTATTTGTTTTTCTTTTTTTAATTTCCGTAGGGGGATGGAATTTTGGTACTTGTGTATTATGCGCCACTCACTCAAGTTTACGTTATCTAAAATTCAAGAACAAAACTGTTTTTTGTTAGTTTCTTCGTTCCTTTAGAAATAAATTTGTGCTATAGATTTGCACATTAGAGGGGGGGGGGGGGGGGATAAGCATAACTGGTCTGCATGCAAAATTTGTTTGGTACAATTATTCTGCATATTAGATACATAGACAAATAAGTGTATTTTAAAAGCCAAATATACGGCCATGAACACAGTAAAATAACATAAATAAATATAGTGAATGGGGGGGGGTGTTTAACCCCCCGAAAAAATGCCCCCCCCCCCCCGTGGAAAAGAAGGCTTTCCAAATTTGAGAATTTTTATTTGAGTTTTATTTTTTTAATTTCTGTAGGGGGAAGGAGTTTTGTTACTTGTGTATTATGGGTTCAAATATTACGCTAAAGTTCAAATTTTCTTCGAATCACAAATCCCTGAATCACAAAGCCTGTTTAATTAGACTAGATAGCTCTTTTGAAAGTTCTAAAAAAATTAGCATAAAGAGCGAGGTATTGACCAGGGGACAAACCCCCTCATATACGTAATAATTTCTGTTCGTTTTAAATTTTAATGTTACTCCTTACTTTCAGTTGAAAAAACTTGTTTTTTTATTTAATTTTTGATCATTTTTTAAATAATACTGTGAAATCCGGCGCCCCCTTCATAGAAATGTCCCTTCCCCCAAGGAAAGATCCTCCCACGTAAAGTTTGTTCAAAGTAAAACACCAAAATTAAGATTAAGAAAATCAAACAAAAAAATTTAATTAATTCAATATTTTTAATTTAATTTTGAATGCAAAAAGCCAGTATATTTGACACTTTTAAACTTCATAACTGTAAAAAAATCAAATTTTTTTTCAAAGTGACAACTAAATAAATACCATCACTCCTGGAAAAAAATTGATAATAAAACACAAAAAACGTATCCGTTCAGGGAGAAAATACTGAAATATAGCATTCCGTTCAGGGGAAACATTTCTGATTATTGTGGCTTCATACATCAGCTCATGGGTACTCTTGCAATGCAATCAAAAGTTGACGGCATATTTTTTACCGAAATGGTCCCTTGTTAAGTTGTTTTCCTTGTGTTTTTTTATAATTATGCAAACTTTCTTGTGTTCTAATAACTACACTAATTACTAATAAGCAAATACATATTTAAGATCACCATAAAAAGCTGATTCTTTGACTGAATGATATCAATAGTTAGGCTCTTATACTTTCGTTACAAGGATCGTTATTTATTTACCATTCATTACTATGAAGAATTTGATTTTTTTTTTTTTTTTTTTTTTTGCTCCAACCTAATCATATAGAAAATTTTTTGTGGAAAACGTGTTAGGGGTAATTCAGTCACAAATTAGAACTTAAATTTTTCCTTATTATGGGTCAAAATCTATTGGCAGGCAGCAACAATGGGGCAACAAACATTTTTTCCATGGTTTTTTCCCTATTCTGCTTTTTTTCCTTTGGCTTCCTTATCATTACTATATAGTCCAAAATTTCCAGGTGGGGGCCATGACCCTCCTCCTGCCCCCCCTTGCCAATGCCCATGGCCTTGTTAAGCCGAAAATGAGTAGAAATAAATTTAAATAATTTTCCAAGCGTAAAACTACCACAAATCACCATAGATAAATGAAATGAACCCAAAACAAACAGAAATAACAATAAATAACCTATTAAAACTCAAAGTAGCAACAATTAGCATGAGTAGGGCTGACACCCCCACACCTCCTCAAGACCAGAAAGTAATTTGCACTTTACTGAAAACAAAATACATTTTAAAGTTTTCACTTTTTTTTACTACAACAAATAAAGAAGTATTAAGACTATAAGGAATAGATATCACAATATGTATATCAAACTGACAATACATGTTTTTTTTTTTTTTTTTTTTTTTTAAGTAAAGTGCAAATTATTTTCTGGTCTGAAGAAGACATGGATGTTTTCAGCCATACTCCTTTTACTTTTTGCTCGTTTTGAGTTTGACTAGGCTATCTAATATAATTTCTGTTAGTTTTGGGTTTCATTTATTTGTTAATGGTGATTTGTGGTAGTTTTACACTTGGAAGATAAGAAAAACAAAGTCGTAGAATTTGACAATGCTTTTGTCCGTAAAAACTTAAACAATTTAGAATGTGTTGGTTCCCAAAGCCAACTATTTTTTCAAAGGATAGCCAAACCTTCTTAAACTTTTTGGTGCCATATGTTTTAGCTTAATTTTTGATGATTGTTTGTCTAAATTGTTTTTCTTCTTCATTTTTTTTTTTAATTTGGCACCTGCTACTGCCAAAAATTGCAGAAAATCATATGGAAGCCTTTTCAACACAAATGGATTTGTGTTTTTTTTTTTTCTAAGTTTTTAAGACACTTCTGGTGTGTAAATTCCTTTTTTTTCCGTTCCTTAGCACTTTTCAACAAAACTAAAAAAAAAACACAAATAAAAGTTTCTAACTTAGGAACCTTACTTTTCACAGGGGGGGGGGGGAAGGGTATTTTCCAAGGAGGGGGTATTTTCCGCGGGGGTTACTTTCCGAACGAGGGGGTATTTTCGTGGGAGAGGGCATTTTCGGGGGGTTAAAACACCCCCCCCCCCATTCACTATATTCATTTATGTTATTTTACTCTGTTCATGGCCGTATATTTGGCTTTAAAATACTCTTATTTGTCTATCTATCTAATATGCAGAATAATTGTACCAAACACATTTTGCATGCAGACCCGTTATGCTTACCCCCCCCCCCCCCCTAATGTGCAAATCTATAGCGCAAATTTGTTTCTAAAGTAACGAAGAAACTAACAAAAAAGCCGATGTGTTCTCGAATTTTACACAGCGGTAAACTTGAGTGAGTGGCGCCTAATACAGAAGTACCAAAATTCCATCCCCCTACGGAAATTAAAAAAATCAAACTCAAATACAATTCTCAAATTTGTAAAGCCTTATTTTCCACGGGGGTGTTTGTTTTTTTTTTTTTTTGGGGGGGGGGGAGGGGGCATTTTCCGGGGGGGGGTATTCACGTAGAACCCCAAAATTTATACAACTACCCATTCCATAAAAACCTTATATGCCCTGGACATAACTTACAACCCTTGCCCATGGGCTCTGGGGATTTTGTCCGCCATAAATATATGGCGGATGATTTTTGTAATATGATTTTTGGACTATTGGTAACAAAATGCTTATCTCACAATTTCAATTGAATGTGTTTTGGGAAAAGAGGATGTCAGGGAGGGGGGCTAGTTGCTCTCCATCATGTTTGACCTTTAAAAGGGAACTAGAACTATACATTAAAAATAAAATGAGCCTCTTGTACTTCTTCGATACGATACCCTGGTCTAAAAAAAAAAAAAAAAAAAAAAAAAAAAAAAAAAAAAAAAAAAAAAAAAAAAAAAAAAAAAAAAAAAAAAAAACATACACACATTGTGTATTATTTACATAATGTAACAAAATGGGGCATTGGTAACACAATGGCTATCTCACAATTTCAATTGAATACGTTTCGAGAAAAGAGGAGTTCACGGAGGGGGGCTAGTTGCCCTCCATAATGTTTGACTCTTAAAAGTGAACTAGAACTATACATTTCAAATCAAATAAGCCTCTTCTAAAGTTCAAACGATCATCCCTTTCATAAAAACCTTATATGCCCTGGGGCATAACTTACAACCCTTACCCCAGACTCTGGGAATTCTTTCAACCTCAAAGGCCTTATCATATGATCTTTGGACTATTTTTGAACAAAAGGCTCTTTTTATTTTAAACTTTCTATCGGATGCATTTACGGAAAATATGACTTAGGGGGGGGGGGGGGGGATGTTCCTAGGCTCTGATCGCTTTGACTCATAAAAAGGGCAATAGAACATCTGATTACCAATCAAACGAGCCCATTCCGGAGTTTTTACGACCACCCTTTCCATAAAAACCTTACTTGCCCTCGGGGCATAACTTACAACCCTCGCGCTGATGGCTGTGGGGGGTTGTCATCCTCTAAGACATAATTTCCAGACCTTTCAACTACGCTGAACGAAATGGCTATCTCAAAATTTAATTAGATGTGTTTTGGGAATTGATGGGCATGAGAGGGGGGGGGGGGCTTGTTGCCCTCCAATCACTTTTGACCCCTTTCAATTCCAATCGAATGAGCCTTTTTCGAAGTTTCTAAGACAACAAATGACCATCTCAAAATTTCCATGAGATACGTTTCGGGAAAATACGAGGCGTGTGTGTGTGTGGGGGGGGGGTATCCACCCTCCAATCACTTTCAATCTTAAAAAGGTCACTAGAACTCCTAATTACCGATCTCCCTCTGAGCCCCCTCCAAAGTTTATACGATCAACCTTTCTATATAAACCTTACATGACCCAAGGGCATAACTTACAACCCTTGTCCTGAGTTCTGTGGGGGGGGGGGATGGTGTCATCCTCAAAGACATAATTTCCGGACCTTTCAATTACTTTGAACAAAATGGCTATCTCAAAATTTTGATTGGATGTGTTTGGGGAAATGGTGGGCGTGGGGAGGGGGGTTAGTTGCCCTCCAATCACATTCGGCAATCATAAAGGGCACTAGCCCTTTCAATTTCTGATCGAATGAGCTCTTTTCGAAGTTTCTACGACAACAAATCGCCATCTTAAAATTACTATCAGATGCATTTCGGGAAAATACGAGGTGGGGGGAGGGGGTATCCACCCTCCGATCACTCTGAATCTTAAAAAGTCACTAGAACTCATAATACCAATCCAATGAGCCTCCTCCGAGTTTATACGATCACCCTCTCTATATATACCTTATATGCCCCCAGGGCATAACTTACAACCCTTGCCCTGACGACTGTGGGGGGGGGGGAGTTGTCATCCTCAAAGACGTAATTTCCGGACCTTTCAACTACTTTTAACAAAATGGCTATCTCAAAATTTTCATTAGATGTGTCTGGGGAAATGATGGGCGTGGGTGGGGGGTTAGTTACCCTCCAATCACTTCTAACTATTAAAAAGGGCACTAGCCCTTTCAATTTTCAATTCGAAACACATTCATAAGTAACTGAATAATGGATGCTTCGTTAACGTATGCATATACGTATAAGCTTTTGTAGACAACTCTGTATATCCTACATATTGTATAAGGCAATCGCGTAAAAAAAAATCAAAAAAAAAAATCTAACATTAAATAGCGACGAAGACCACACTGCCTTTTCATCACAAACATCAAAAAACAAGAAGAACAATACGGAATTCTTTTCGTAGGACAGTGGAATAAATTTTTTGGAATGAATATTTCGGCCCTATGTCCAAGGAGCGTCCTCAGCGAAACATAATATATAAAAGAAGAAAGAATCACAACAACATACGACCAATAAAACTAAAATTTAAAACAGTCCCAGCATCCTTACTTCAGCGAAGTTCAGCAGGACTGATAAATAAAGTGAGATGAAGCAAGGTAATTCATTGAAACGAAAGAAGAATAATTTAAAAACACGTTTTTATTGATAATCTTGCCTTTTTGGCAGCTAACCTCAAAGGTCTATTTTTGACTGGTTCTGTGTTCTGTGGCTTTTTAAAATATTTTGTAAGATCGTTTTTAATTAGATTTGTGTATAGAGCATTTATTGAATATTCCCTCAAGTCCCTATTTAAGGAAACATTATTATTAGTCTTAAGTCTGATTTCAATTCCTTCTCGAACTACCTGCTTTATGCCTAGATCATAGCTAATAAGTACGGATTCTTCAAAAGTATTTTGTGGCTAAGATTTTCAAATAAATGGCTGCTTAAAGCAGAATCAAAAAAACATTAGCATTATTAGAATTTAGAGCTTTGGTGATATCATCATTATGCTCTTGTAGGCGTTTCTCCAAATTCTGGTGAGTTCTACCTACATAGTATTTGCAACAGTCGCATGATATTTGATAGACCCCTCTTTGGCGAGTAACTGGGGTCTTATCTTTACCAGAATTTAGGAAATTTATGATTTGAAATTATTGGTAAATACTACATACAGATTATTTTGTGTGCAGAATTTTTAAAAGATTAGTAGTGATTTTTGGGATGTATGGGAGGTAAATTATATTTGAGGGCTTACCGGGATTCTCACATGGTAAACTACCATTGATTTTACGGGAGTACCTTTTCAGTCTATGGTTTTTTGTATTATTAATAAATAAAATAGGATACCCATTTCAAAAAGAATGTCCTTGATAAAGTTTAGTTCTGCTGTAATGTAGGAATCAGAACAAATGTTTAGGGCACGATCGACGAGAGAGATTACGACAGCTCTTTAAACTTGTGGGGGGTTGTTTGATTTAAAATGTAAATATGCATTGTTTTGTGTTGGTTTTCTATAAATAGTAAAATTGAGTTTGTCTAAGCTACGAGTAATTAAAATATCTAGGAATGAGATTTTATTAGCAATTTCAATTTCTAAGGTAAACTGTAAATTTCTATCATATGTACTAAGGTGATCTAAAAACCACTAAGCTCATTTTCCCCATAATTCCAAAGTGAAATTACGGCATCCATGTAATGTCCCCAAAAGATGTGTTTCAAGAGATAGGAATTTAATGCCCAATTTTCAATATGGATTTAACGCCCATGTTTTATATAAATATTCGCCAGTAACCCGGAGAGGGGTGCGCCCATCAGTAAACCATTAATTCGCTGGTAAAAAGAGTTACAGAATTGGAAATGCATTGAATACTTGTTACAGAGTTTAACCAAGGTCATTAAGACCTCGCAATCTATTCCTGCTGCTGAAGCTTCTATCAAATGACACTTTTCGTTTGTTTTATTTTCTAATATAATTGCTCAGATACTGCTACATCAATATTTGTATACATAGAAACAATGTCAAATCTACTTATAACTGTATTCTCTGAGATACTTACGTTTTTGAGTTTTTCGACTAAATCTACCGAATTACATATGTATGATTTTGAGAATAAAGCAAAGGTTTGAAGGCTGTACATGACCATTTTCAATATTGGAGGCGGGGGCTTTCGTACAAGCTACGATGGGCCTTAAGGGAATGCCTTGCTTACATAATTTTGGTAGACCATAAAATTTTGGACAAAAGCTACCACAAGGGAAAAGTTTATTATATAATTGTGGGGTAATTTTACCATTTTGTTTTAGATTTATTAAATTCATTTATAATTTTGTTAGCAAACTGATCAGTATGATCTTGGGTTACAGTTGTATATATAGTTTTGTCATTTAGATGTAAATAAATTTCTGTGTCGTAATCTGTCGTATCAATGACAACCAAAGAATTGCTTTTATCTGCATTAGTTATAATAATGGACAGGCCTTTGCAGAGATTAGATAGAATTTTTAGGTCATACAAATTATCTAGTTTTATATTGGCGGGAGAATTAACCTTTTTTTTTGGTTGTTGTAAAGGGTATCAATAAGACTAGCCCTAACTCCGTCTGGGTTGGAAATAGATGTATAATATTTGTGCAAAGAAGACTCTAGAGAGGAAATTAAATCTGCCACAGGAACTTATTTTGGAAGAAAAGAGAATTATGAACCTTTTTCGAGAGTTTGAATTTCCAATGGTTCAAGCGTTCTAGAGGACAGATTAACAACAGCCAGTCCAGGAGTGAATCTTGGAGTGTAAGTAGGGCTATTCATCGGAGATTCATATCGTAGGTTTTCCAATTTTTTAATAATTCATTCCCTTGATAAGCGGAAATCATGACTAAACAAATTTCTTTCCAATCTAGCAGCCTGGCTAAAATCAACAAAGCACAGATTTTCAAAAAAGATTTTCTTTCAGAGGAACTAGTGTATCTTTTTTCTTTTTTGTCTATAATAATATGTATTAATATTTTTAATTATAATGTGTGAGCAAATTGCTCTTCTTTCCGGGTATTTGAGTGTAATCTGAATCTTAAAGACTTGGGAATAAGATTTTCAAATTTGCAAGATTGCAAGAATTTATGTTGGTTAATAATATTAGCGTGTTTTTTTGCCTAAGCCAATAAAATAAAAGATATCATTAGTCAACTGCTCCCCATAAGCGAGAAGAAAATATCAACGAAGACCACACTGCCTTTCCATCACAAACATCCAAAAACAAGAAGAACAATAAGGATTCTTTTCGTAAGACCGTGGAATAATTTTTTTTGAATGAACATGTCGGCCCTATCGCCAAGGGCCGTCCTCAGCAAACATATATGTGTATAAAAGGAGAAAGACTTACAACAACATACCACCAATAAAACTAAAGAATTTTAAAAACAGTCCCAGCATCCTTACTTCAGCGAAGTTCAACCAGGACTGATAAATAAAGTGAGATGAAACAAGGCAATTCATTGAAATGAAAGAAGTATAATTAAAAACACGTTTTTTATCGCTAATCTTCCATTTATGGCAGCTAACCTCAAAGGTATATTTGTGACCGGTTCTGTCTTAATGTCTATTGGTTTTAAAAATATTTTGTAAGATCGTTTTTAATTAGATTTGTGTGTAGAGCATTTATTGAATATTCCCTCAAGTCCCTATTTAAGGAAATATTATTATTAGTCTTAAGTCTGATTTCAATTCCTTCTCGAATTACCTGCTTTATGCCTAGGTCATTGCTGATAAGGGCGGATTGTTCAAAAAGCATTTTGTGGCTAGGATTTTCAAATACATAGCTGCTTCAAGCAGAATCAAAAGAAACATTAGCAATATTAGAATTTAGAGCTTTAGTGATATCATCTTTATGCTGTTGTAGACGTTTCTCTAAATTCTGGTGAGTTCTACCTACATAGTATTTGCCACAGTCGCATGATATTTGATAGACCCCTCTTTGGCGAGTAACTAGGATTTTATCTTTACCAGAATTTAGGAAATTTTTGAAATTATTGGTAAATACTACATACACATTATTTTATGTGCAGACTTTTTTAAGATTCGTAGTGATTTTTGGGATGTATGGGAGGTAAATTATACCTGAGGGCTTATCGGGATTCTCACATCGGGAGGGCTTATCTCAGATGTGAACTTCAAAATTATTTCCTTTAAACTTTTACTTTAAAATTGAATTTATTAACTTTAGACACTGCAGATATTCAGAGTACTAATATTTAAACTAATCCGTCGAGAAAACTTTTAGAAACTTTGGAAAGCCATTCATACCCTGGAACCCCCCCCCTCTTCACCAATGCAATATATATTATATTATTGTAGTATATGTTGCACCTTAAAGGTGGAAAACATACCATCAAAACTGCCCCTAGTTGTGGCAAACCTGATGAGATCATTGTAGGTATTCTCACGGGTTTGAAGACAAAGACGCCTGAATTGAAACAATCTGGCCATCCAGGATCCGATACTGCAGACAATTCGTCTTTGTCAAACAGCTCATCACAATTTTGTACAACCTACAACAAAATTGGATTATTAAAACCATTATTATCATTAAAATTAATTACTATTAAAATTAATTTCAATTTAGAATAAACTAATTAATATAAAATAATTAAAGATAATTTATTATGAATTCTTATTACTAAGATTATTACTAAAAAGGAAATCTGTTGCCCAGATAAGCATATATCACTTGCTTTTCTTGACATAGCAAAATTGCCATTTTCTGCAAAAGATACAGCCATTTTTGGGCAAAAATCGTGTGCATCGTGAAAATTAGCTACGTAAAAACTTTTTAGAGAAAAACTGATATTTCCAAAAACTCATTCTAATAGCATTTCCTCGAGGAAACTACAAAATTGCCAATTTTTGTCAATGGTAAAATTGCAATTTGTTTCAAAAGAACTGTCATTTTCTTGCAAAAAACAGGCAGTGCTAAAAAGCAGCTATGCGAAAAATTCTTAAAGGAAAACGGATGTCTCACAAAACTCAATTGAATGCCATTTTCTTTGAAATAATAAAAAAAAAATAAAGTGTACAAAGATAAAAAAGTTTTGGTCTGATGCATATTGAACAGTTTTATGGGTTTGTTATAGCACATGGCGTTCTAGATAAGAGAAAACAAGAGTCAAAATATCGGCAGACAGCTAGCTTTTTGTGAGCCTATTTGAATTGACCCATGTTAAATTACAGTAATTATAGTATTTTAGCAAATGAGATATATTATAGCAATTATTTCGAGGTTTCAAGGTTGTTCTAATCATCAGACTTTTCACGGTGGCTAACAGTAAATAAAGATAAATCGTCCTTGTTATGCATAACAAATTGATAAAATCCACTTTAAAAATTCTTTCCTTTAAACGTTTGCTTTAAAAGTTAAATTTATTGCAATTAGTGTTTAAAAATACAAACAAAAGGAATCTAACATCTTATACCATGAGCTTAGGCGATTTGCAACTACCCTGAAAATGAGGCTTGTCACACCCCTAACCCCTCTGTCGTAACCTCCATCTTTCGTAAAGTCATCTCATTATTTGTGCTTTACTAAAAACTTTCAACGACTTGAAAAACTCCCCATTGGTATTAAGAATTGTTTTATCGATTTAAAAAAAAAAAAAAAAATTACCAAGTTTTCACAAAAGAGCAAAAGTAAGGTTTTAAAGGGGGAATTTTTTCGAGAATCAATCATTTTTTTTTCGTTTATGAGAGCTAAATAGTTTCCGAAATAAATGTTACAGCCCATTTGTGCAACGCTATAATAATAATAATGATAATAAAATCGCCACTAACGAGGGATTCTTTCGAAACTATACAGGTAGTTTTATCATTTGGATTAAGGACTCAGAAGCTAAACGTTATTTTTTAAAACTAATGTTAAGGTATCACGGCCATCTTTTATTTTCAAAAAGGAAAAATAGATCAATCTCCTTGGGAAAATAAATTCTGTCATTTTTTTTTTTTTTTTTTTTTTTAATTCATTCATCTTTGAAGCACCTTGTTGTACCATCTCTCGTAACGTTCATCTTGTTGTTTTTACTTCTCTAAAGATTTACAAGATTATAACAATTGCCCAATTGGTGATAGCATTAGTTTCAGAAGAGCAAAATAAGGTTACAAAAGGAGCAGTTTTTTCAAGATTTTACAATTTTTCTTTTATAACAGCTGAGAGATTCCCAAAATGGTGTTTCATCCTATTTTACTGACACTATTAAAAACAAGAAAACCCTAATGAGTGAATCTGGTGAAACTATACAGGTGATTATATCATTTAGACTATAGGACTCTGAAGCTAAATGTTATTTTTTTAATAACATTAAGGTATCAAGCCCATGTTTGATTTTCAAAAAGAAAAATAGGTAAATTTTTCTTGGGGACTACCATTGCTTCTGCACATCAGATTAGGTGTAATAAAGTAGTTTTCAAGGTCATTTCAAGAGATGACAGATGTTTTAAATTCTAGTTAGAAAGGCTTCTAGGTTTTTGAAGCAGGAGTTAAAGAGGGAGGAAGCCAAGTTCAAGGAAGCAATCATTGTTGGCCCATTTATCAGCAAGTTTATGAAGTATGGGAAGTTTGAGAAAAGGAGTTTGGATTATGAAATTGCAAAAAAAAAAAAAGAAAAGAAAAACTATATACATTAAAGTTACTCCTGAAAGCTATATGTTATATTATCCCTTAGGTATCTATTATGAATTTTGACCTCGTTTTTGTATATTCATATTAATGTCTAAATGTTTTTATAATTTGAAACATGTTTACACAACACAAACACAGTATACACAACACTTTGTCATTAAGAGATGTTTTCAAAGATAAAACAAAAAATCCAATAAATTCAAAAACACACAGAATTTTGATCAAATATGTAGGCTATATGTTTTTATTCTTAAATATATTCCTTTCAATACATATCTCCTGTGAAAAAACACCTAGGAGTGAACAATACTTTTTGGCATGCAATGCAATCCTTTACAGGAACAACACTTCTTTTTTTGCTTCTTGACTGGTGCTGCTGTAACATAGAAAGCTAGTGGTGGTCACAAATTCGAATTGTACATTGAGCTCATATTATGCCATTATAGAACCCCCTATCTAATGTACCTATCCAATAACTAAATAAAATAAAAATACTGAAACTGGGTAGACCTTTAAACTACCTAAAATTATTAAAACATTAAATATGTATATAAATGAATAATTCTGGTAGCTTCGAAAAAAATTACAGCTAAAATCAGGATTTCATCCTGAATCCAAAAAACAAGATTTGTTTCTGTTGCAAATTCAATTTTAACCCAACCCATCCTTTCTAACCTTAGCCAAATATAAAGCCCAAATTATATATTGTAGCCAAATATAAAGCCCATATTATATATTCCCGTACATTTACTGATTCTCAATTTTGTCCACATCGATTCAATTTACAGGTAAACTGGTTTTAACATGATTGACACTATCACAGGCATATAAGCTTTATCTAAAATAAGAGAATAGGGTATCGTCTTTGAGGGTCCATAATGGGTTTAAAATTGAATTTGCAACAGAAACGAATGTCACATTTGGATTCAGGATGAAATTCTGACTCCAGAGGTTAGTTTGTTTCTTAGCTATCTGAATTTTTAATTTGTGTAGGTATTTACCACAAAATCTTTTATACAAATAGTAAGGGCCATCTCGTGTCTCTTTGGGGCTTTGACAGAGACACGAGGCCCCGGTTAGAATACTAAAATTAGGACACAATAAAAAAGCATGTTTAATCCATAAAAAAAAAATATATCACTCCTGTTAAACTAAAAAATTACTTTTTTTTATCATACAAGTAAAGAACCACACTCAAGGGCACAGCCAGGATTTTTGTTCAGGGGGGGGGGGGGTTAAACAAAAAAAATCCACTCCTTGCAATAGAGAATGTATCCACTAGGCGTAAATCAAAAGGTTTTCCTGTCTGAAGTATCTTTAAGGGGTGTTTTGTTTTTAAGCCAACTTTAATAATATGGAGTAAAACTTAAGTCAGAACCAAGAAAATATAAAATATACTAGAGTGAATATACCAAGAAAATATTATGGAAAATATACCAGAGTGTCAGCATCTAAGAACACAGCTGTCTTAAATTGTGTAAGCTTCCAAGCATGGATCTTTGTAAAGGTGATACCAAGTTCTGGTCTAGCAAGGAGGGCTAAGTGTGCAGAGTCTTGGGAGTCAAGGACATCAACAAGCTTCACTACATCAAATATCTCTTGCAACCTCCGTCTAAAATAGGAAAAAAAAATGTTAAGTTAAATAATAAACTAAGAAAAGAAAATTCAATAATATAAGAATATATTTGTACTGAGGTAAGAGAAATGGTTATTAAATAGACACAATGGGACAGGAAAAAAAGGAATCAGAATATTGGGAATTAATCTATTAAATAGTTGACTAGTCCAACTAAAAAAATTGGGAAAAAATGTCTAAAATAGGAAATAAAATGCTAAGTTAAATAATAAACTAAGGAAAGAAAATTCAATAATATTAAACTATTCTGATACTTGAGCAAGAGAAATGGTTATTAGATAGCATAATGGGACAGGAAAAAAGGAACCAGAACATTGGAAATTTATTTATATACATTTGACTAGCCCAACTAAAAAAATCATTTTAAAAGTCATACAGAGTAGAACATAAAAAACTTATATATCCAATGTGAAGGTTCAACAATTGTAAAAATGTTCCTAAATCAACTGCTCTCTATAAAGGGATTTTCAACCTCACACATCAACTTGTGTTTCCTTAATTGACAGGTTTGAATGATTCTATGAACATCAGTTCTAACTGAAAAAACAAACTGCTCAGGTATTGAAATGTTTCTTCTAACCCAAGTAAAAAAAAGAAAATCATAGATCACTTATTATCTATCAGGGCAAACTCAAGCAATGAAGAATGGTGAAAGAGTACTCCCATTGGCTAATTTTTTGAGTGGTGTATCCCAAGGAAGCAGCTTGGGCCTATTATTTTTTTTACTTCTTTTTATCAATGACTTACCCCCTTTTATCCAGTATTCCATTATTAAGATGTTTACAAATGGCATAAACTTACCAGAAAAACTGCACTTACCAGCAATAAGTATTGGTCATATACATCTTATACCAAATGATAATGATTCCCATGTTCACAGTGTGATTGGAACTCTTTATTTGTGAATTCATTCAAGTAAGTTTTTCTCCATTATGGTCAAATTTATGAGGCTGATTATTATTAATATATTTCCAATGCTGCACTTTCAGACTTATTCTGAGCACAGAAGCATCAATTTGCAAAAATATAGGGAGGGAATTATAAAGATAGCTACCATGAAAACTGCATTTGGCCAGATATAGCCCTAGGCTATAGCCTATACAAAACTTCACTGATTCTATTGGTTTGCGATTATTTACTTCCTTATTTTTCAGCAACAGCTGATTCATACTGTAAAATAATGCCAACTTGAAAAAAAAAAAACTTGAAAAATACAAAAAAATGATGCCAACTTGAAAAACCAAGGGCTGTATTTGGCCCTATTACAAGAGGGGGGAGAGAGAAAAACAATTGTCACAGTGGCGACCATTATATTTGGAAACAGGGCTGAAGAGGCAACTTAATGGCACTACTTTTATTATAGTGTTTAGATCAAAAGAGCACATGCACAAGAGACCTACTGTAGATGCTTCCAAACCTTTCTAGGGCATAATTTTGCCTCTGAAACTATTCCTTAAAATTTAATAGCCTGATAAAGCTACAATCTGTATTCTAAGATAGCAAACATCCCATACCCTGGAATTTTACTCATTTATTCATGCTTTGATAAGTTCCCATAGTAAGCCAGGAATCAGATACAAAAATTTGGAGAGAGCATTGGATTGCAAATCAAATGGTGAGTTTATTTTCTAGCTACTGAGTTAGTCAACTCTCCTAAAACTGACCAATTCCTGAGTTAAGGTTAATTTGAGGAGAGAAAACAGAAAGCAAAAATGAACAAGTCATCAGATTTTGTAATCAATTTTCATTCCAAATCTGATAATTGCTGCTGTTGAAAATTATCCCAGACTCCCCCAGATAAAGCTGAAATAGCCACCCCCCCCCCAAAACAGTTTACTGATTTTGTGGCTCTCCTTGTTCCTCATTACCAGTTGGTCCATAATGCTAAATAAAGCTAATTTAAAAAAAATAAATAGCTAACATTTAATACAGCATATGACAATCTTGACCCCCTTAGGTGGCTGGGATTTAATTGTAGCATTAAAAATTAATATATTTGGAAAGAACATTGAGTGGAAAATGTAATAGTAGCCTATATTTGTTTTTTTTTTTCTTATCTGATTTCTGCACTATAATAAACAGTAGAATTCTAGATGAGAGGCTTTTGACCTTTTGTAATCTTGCATGGGCACCCATAAGGGGGGGGCAGGAGGGGCACCCCCCTGGCTGAATGATGCTGCCTTATTTTTATATTTTTGTTCTGAGAATTCTATTATATAGCATTAAAAGTGCCAGTTAGACAAGATTTGACACCCCCCCCCCCCCCTGGAATTCAGCTTATGGGCACCCATGTAATCCTGTTAAGTAGTTGGGCCAGGGGAATAAAACTTCTAGGAATAAATTGTGCCTTGATGTTTTCAAGCCTCCATCTTTGCTGTTTCCTAAGTTCTCAGGCCTAGAGAACTGAAAAGAAAAACAGGTCTATAGCCTAAATGTCTTTTAGATAGGGGTAGCCAAGTTGATTCAATTTATAGATACAGGGTTGAAACAACTGAGATGCTTGAGAGATAGATAGGACATATATAATTTGGGTTGTACATTTGCTCATTGTATGGGGGGGTGTAAGTATAACAGGACTGTATGTAAAAAGTAACCAACCCAAAACACCAACTAAATAATTAATTTAAATATAGCTACAATGTAGTTTTCACTAGTAATTCTCTCCAAGATCAGACATCAACAAACCAGTTATTGCCTGATATTGCAAGCAAAGTTTGATAAATATTTACCAAATCATACTATTGAGTTATGACTAAAGTGAATATACCACTCAATGCCTTTTTTATGCTCTTTACAAATATAATAATCATTTTTGTCAGAAATGAATTTTAACCCCCACCCCTATATATACCAGTTCAGGGTATATATTTGCACATTAGGGGGGTGGGGTCGTAATTTTATTTCTGATGTAAATGAGAGGTAAGTTTAAAATTTCCCCCTACCCCCCTAATGTGCAAATAATGTGCACTATTAGTCAACTAGTTGGAAAATAAAAGTTTTGCTGGGGAGAAGTTATTAGTCAACTAGTTGGCAAATTTATGTTGTTTTTTTTTTCAAAACTTAGGAAATGTATTTACATATCTTTAAAACCTTTTAAATTAGGTTTGAGCATAGTGATGAATATGAAAAAATTTATATTGTACTTCATTTAAGCAGATGATCTATTTTGCAAGGTTTCACTTTTATAACACACAGATTTTTAAAGGTCATCAAAGGTCAGGACCTTCCAGAGGGAGAAAGAGTGGAGGTAGGTACTTCAAAATACCTTCCCAGGACATACTTTAGCCCATAGACCTATCCCTGAAAGTTTCATTTTCTTAACATAACCCCTTTCCAAGATAGTCAAAAGAAGCTAAAGTAGAACTTTACCAGAACATACACAATTTATGTCCATTAAATGCAAGATAGAAATGAACAAAACTTCATATATGCATCCGTTTTCTTTAACACACAGGAGGAATAACCCTCCAAGCTTTGAGAAATTCAATCTCACTTTTGGGACCAGGTATTATAAGACTAATTATCCTGGGAATTAATAAAAAAAATACCTGGCTTCAAAGCCCAATATATAACTCAAATTATATCTCCCATTAAGAGGGAGACAGGGAGAGAGACAGAAGTAGTAACACAATAGAAACAATAGTGATAATTAAATTTGAAAAAAAAAACTATATTAGTAACATATTTTATGCTATTCAGAATAAATTCTAAACTAATTTTTTTGAATAGTCAAAGAGTGGATATCCGACCTGTCAAGTATGCAAATTTCTAAAACTTAGAAATCAGAAGTTAAAATAATAGCTTGGCAATACCTTCCTAAATCATGTGGTCAATATTTATCAAATCATATTATTGAGTTTCAAATAAAGTGAATACACCATTTGATGCCTTTTTTTTATGCTGATTACAAATATAACAATCATTTCTATTGGAAATGAATTTTAGCCCCCCCCCCTATATATGCCAATTCAGGGTATATATTTCTACATTAGGGGGGGGGGGCAAATTTTATTTCTGATGTAAATGGGAGGTAAGTTTAAACTTTACCCCCCCCCCCCTTAATGTAGAAATGTATAAACCTGAATTGGCATATATAGGAGGGGGGGGGCTAAAATTCATTTCCGATAGAAATGATTGTTATATTTGTAATCATACCATTTGATGAAAGGCATCAAATGGTGTATTCACTTTATTCCTAACTCAATAATATGATTTGGTAAATATTGACCAATTATAATAATTTGCCTGGATTCATTAGGCTAGGCCTAGGCTACTGAAAGTTTCATTTTTCTGACCAAACTCCTTTTCAAGATAGGCTAGCCAACAGTTGGCTAGCTTGTCCAGAATCTTACCCTAAGTTTTGAATACATAGTTCTTATCAAGGTTATGTCCAGGGGGTAGGGGTGTTAGTAAATTTCTACCAAATCATATTATTGAGTGAGGAATAAAGTGAATACACTATTTGATGCCTTTTTTATGCTGATTACAAATATAATAATCATTTCTACTGGAAATGAATTTCAGCCCCCCCCCCCCCCTATATATGCCAATTCAGGGTATATAGCCTGTTTCTACATTAGGGGGGGGGGGGTAAAGTTTAAACTTACCTCCCATTTACAGCAGAAACAAAATTTGCCCCCCCCAGTGTAGAAATATATACCCTGAATTGGCATATATAGGCCCCACCCCCCCCCCACCCCCCCCCCCCCCCCACCCCCCCCCCCCCCCCCCCCACCCCCCCCCCCCCCCCCCAACCCCCCCGGGGGGCTGAAATTCATTTCTGATAGAAATGATTATTATATTTGTAATCAGCATAAAAAAAAGGCATCGAGTGGTATATTCACTTTATGAGTAAGTCAATAATATGATTTGGTAGAAACTTACCAGGGTGTTTGCAAGGTTTGAACCCCCCCCCCCCCCCCAAAAAAAAAAAAAAAATAAAAAAAAAATTGAAGTGACCCTAAGAGGATATCAACAGAAGGAAACATAGTTTTTTCTGACTATTTGTTAGTTTGTTGCATGCATCGTACTTCTGTTAACAGTACACACAAAATTGATGATCTGCCATTAGCCTACCTCATAAGTTGAGATACATCTGGAGTTATAAGAATAGCAAGTTGCCCTCGCGTGGCAACCCGTTTTAAAGAATTTGCTAGGACTAGAGCCCCAACACAGTATGTTTCATTTGTAGCTAAGGTTACCCATCCTTCAGCCATTCTAACTTTACAATTGAATTCAGTTAAATAGGCTAGGAATCTTTTGAACTTGTTCAATGGGCTTTATTTTCTAAAGTAAGCATTTAATGATGATGCGGACTAACATTAACAAGAAATAATAATTTCATTTTATAGGTTTTATCAAAGAAACTTAAAATAAAGTCAGATTTTAATATTTTAGTGTTATTGTCAGAACTAGTGTATATGATAATATTTATGTATTATAACGAAATGCTGACCTTGGGTCTTTTATTTGTTACACGGGCGATATTTTGACTGACCGATATTTTATGGTATCGGAATTTTACTTTCGATACGTCGATATTTTAGGTAAGGTTATGGCTCTGATACGCTTTTGGTTTTGCCAAAACTAAATAACGAAAATCGCAATTGAAAAGCATTTTGCATGTTTTTTTTTTTTAAATGTAAATAATATAAATGAGATAATGAGAAAAAAAACTAGCTCCAATCATACAAATGGACATCACAAAAACTCAAATTGAAACTACTTGGGCTCAGGACAAAGAAATTCAAAAATAGCCACATCGCTTGTCCCGATTACTTATTCTAGTGTTTCACGACACGTAAACGACGTCAAAAGTTAAAAGGATTATTACTTGAAACGGTTTGGATTATTTCTCAGAAGAGTTACATCCGCTAAATCCAGAAAAAGAAGGATAAGCGAAGGATAAATGACATCACAAGTAAACAAAAGTTTAATTCTTTGCAAAAGTAGAAAACAAATATTCGAAGTTATACGCAGGGAGCAAGGGGGGGGGGGGTAAATGTGAAATGTGGTCGGATAAGTCACACACTTGTTAACCCTGTAAAATGCAGGATCCTTGAGGATAGGTAACGTTATATAAAAAAAAAAAACAATCCTTATAAAAATAAAAAAAAACATGTGAAATCAGAGGCAATATTATAGCGTTGCCTATAGTAAAAGTCATACGGCTCCAATGTTTTACATTATTAATCAAAAAATCTTTTTCAACAAAATAATTTTTTTTTTTTAAAAGTAAAGAACTCCATTAAACCAAACTGAACAAAAATAGAATAAAATAATCTACCAAGAATACAAGTGCCACAAATCAGTATCAATAAATAAATAAAACCCGAAACAAACATAAATTAACATAAATAAGAGTCAAACTCAAAACGAGCAGAAATTAATATTCAATTCAATTCAATCATTTCTTACCCAAAACTACAAGAGAACAAGTATTACAAGTGGAGTATAAACATACGAAAAAAAAGAAAACAAAACAACTTCAACAAACACTAGCAATCAATTTCTACTAAGAAAAAACTATAAAAGACCATGGTCAGGGCCAATATTACAAAATGCATCTGCAGAAAGCTTTTTTGTGTAGGTCACCGAGCTTTTGAGTTACATCCGTAACATAGAAATTTTTAACTAAATACCGATTTCTAGTCCATGGCGACAGAGAAAGAAGAAATTTGCAAAATTTGAAATATGTAACTATAATCTTTTTCAAATCCTTTAGCTTAAGAATAGATTGAACACCCGCAAAAATAAAGTACAGAATGATCAGAAAAAGTCGAGAATAAACGCCCAAGAGCTCTTCTGTTATATAATCTACGGTTTACTATAATTGTTGAATAAATGAACTGAATTTTTCTTACTGCATCAGTAACAATCTGTTTACAGAAAAGAGCTAGATAATTAGAAACAGTAATACCAAGCCACCGGAAGGTGGCGAAAATTCATTACATTCCAGAGGAGTAGACGAAGACAGATTATAAGATAAGAGTTCATGCTTGTCAAAATTCAGGGATAGACCAATATTTAGAAAATGACTGAGAAACTAAAGAAACCATCACAGAAAGAGCAGATTTAGCACGACAAATCAACAGAATATCATCAGCATAGGCAATGTAAGAAATATCAGTAGAACCAGGAAAATAAGTGCCTGAGATCTTTTCCAGAATAGTAGAAATACAAATTTTGAAAAGGGTTGGTGATAAAACACCTCCCTCCCTTACGCTTCGAAGCACTTTAACAGTTGTTTCTGGAGAAGATTTCAGGCGAAGTTAAGAATTAGAGTACCAAAACCGTAGAAGGTAAATAACCAAAAAATTAACACCAGAAGAAGCCAAAGAAAAGAAAAGCTGGTTATCAACAACAGAATCAAGCTTTTGAAAGATCAAGTGTACAGAGATATACAATTTTACCCTTAGAAGAATTAGAAAGTAGAATAAAAGAAAGGACACGATGAGCATGTTGGCACCCTACACCAGATCTGAAAACAAGTGGATTTTCACCAAAGAAAGAAACATTTTGAGTTAGACTAGGTAAAAGAATATAATCGAATGCCTTGCTAATATTGAAAGAAACAGAAATTGGACGGTAAGAAGAGCAATCTGTTGGCGGTTTACCTCTTTTTAAAATTGAAGTCACGCTGCAACACAAAAATCTTTCCGGGATGACAGAAGACGCCAAGCATATTTGAAACAAAAGCGCAAGATGTGACACAAGAACAGGACATTCGGGAGTTAGATGCTTTTTAGAAATACCATCAGCATCAAAAGATTTCGACTTAAGATGATTCAAAGCATTCAAAACTTCACAATGCGATATAGGCAGAACAAAACGCTGACTTAGAAATCTATGGACAATTTCAACAAACGCTTCGCCAAACTTTCTATTAAAAGAATAATTCAAAACGGAGAATATCTTCAAAATATAATTTGTACTTTCAGAGACAACGCTGTAGCGTTGCCTATAGTAAAGGCCATACGGCTCCAATGATTTTTATTATTTATTTATTTGTTATTTTTCCCCCAGAGGTACATCATATGGAAGGGGTCGTCGTAAGAACTTCAAAGGGGGCTCATTCGATTGGAAATCGAAAGTTCTAGTGCGCTTTTTAATAGTCGAAAATGATTGGAGGGCAACTAGCCCCTCCCCGACACCATCCCGCACCCATCATTCCCCCAAACACATCCAATAAAAATTTTGAGATAGCCATTTTGTTCAGCGTAGTTGATTTCCAGACAGAAAATATATATTTTTGAGGAGGACACTCCCCCCACAACCCTCTGGGCAAGGGTTTTAAGTTATGCCCTGGGGGGCATATAAGGTTTTTTACAGAAGGCGTTGTCGTAGAAACTTCAAAACAAGCTCATTCGATTGGAAATTCAAAGGGCTAGTGCCCTTTTTAATAGTCGAAAGTGATTTGAGGGCAACTAACCCCCCTCTCACGCCCACCTTCTCCCCAAATCCAAACCAATCAAAAATTTTGAGACAGCCATTTAATTAAACGTAGTTTTAAGTTCTGGAAATTAGGTCTTTGAGGATGACAACTCCCCCACAGCCCTCAGGGCAAGGGTTGTAATTTAAGGATTCTCCGAATCCTTCATATTATTTCTTATGGAAGGGATGCTCGTATAAACTTTAGAGAGGGCTCATTTGATTGGAAATTGAAAGTTCTTGTTCACTTTTGTAGAGTCAAAAGAGATTGGAGGGAAACTAGCCCCCCCCCTCCTCCACACCCTATATACATCAGTTAAAAATTTTGAGATAGACATTTTGTTAAAATAGTTCAAAGTTCTGATAACAAAAAACTCCGGCGTCGACACAGCCCACCAGGGCCCGGGGGTAGGCGTTGTAAGTTATCCCTGGGGGCATATAAACAATCATACAATCATTATATAAAACAATCAATGCAAACAAACATACAATAGATATTAATGTAAATTAATAAATAAATTTAGTGCTGATATTAATGTAAATTAATAAATAAATTTCTGCTTGGTGGAATGTAACGCGGGGGAATTATCAGCGGGAAAAGAAAATGTTCTTTGAGGGGGGAGGAATTTCCCAGGGGTGGGTTTTCCAAATGTGAATTATTCAGGGAGGGGGCGACTAAACCCATTCGATAATATTTTAAATTTTACATCTGAAAAGTAACGGGAATAAATAATCAACGGAAATCTCAGAGATTGCACTTCAGGTTCCTTTAGACGATTTTGTTCGTGTATTTTGAAAAAAGACATTTTTAAAAGACAGATTATTTTCAGTTGTATTACTTTCTCTGTGGCTGCTCAATTATGTATGTGAGGGGGGAGACTTCCCCCCGTTACTGTCTACGCTAAGGTTTCAGTTTTTATCTCAAGGCTTATAAATGAACGCACTGCGATAAAAGTATAACTCAAAATAACATATGTAGAATAACATATGCACATGACACGGAACAATTAATAAAAATTGCGTATTATGAGTTGAGGCTCACCCAGATGATGGCCCAGGGGGCTCACCTCACCAGTCCACAGTCTATGAAATCAATTCTGCAATAACTGAAAATATAAAGTATTTTTGAGTATTTTTAACGTCTTCCACAACTCGAACGGTACAATATTCTACAGCCCAATGAGTCTGCCTAATCTCCTAAATTGGGAACGGAGGAGATAAGTGAAATTCCGCCCCGTATTAGATGAGTCTCCAAGCTCAGCCTCCCCCTCTCCTACTGTCTACGATAAAGTTTTCTTCTTTATGCCAAGTACGCAGCCCCCACCACAAAGACTTTAATAAGGTAAAGTTTTGTATGGGAAGAACACATAGTAAATCTATTATAATTATCCAATTATAAGGTTAAAATAATACTCTGTGATAGATGCAAAATTGCTTTGGCACACAAATCCTATTAAGGTCAATTCCAAACAGTCGTGATCCCTTTGTGTCAGCAAGTGAAATGGTCTAAACCCCTTTGTTGGAGCTATTTTTCAATCCATTCATTGTTGTCAATCGCTCTCCACAAGTTATGCAAGCTGTCTATTGTTGATATATAAGGTTTTTATCAAAGAAGTAATCGTGAAGACTCTGAAAAAAGCCTCGCTCGATTTAAATAGAAAGTTCTAGATCCGTTTTTTTAAAGTCAAGAATAATCGGAAAGTAGGCAACCCCCCCCCCCCCATGCTATAAAAACTTGAAAAATTTTGCAGTCAAAAACGAACAAAAATTAATTTAAAAAAACTTTCCCGAAAAATTAGTTTTTCAAAGAAAAGTAAAGGCCATTTTAAACTTAAGCTCAGGAGATACAAATACCTGTTAAAATTCAAACTCAAAACGACCAGAATTTACAATTAAAGAATAAATGAAACCAAAACGAACAGAATTAAATAAACAATCATAGCAAAAACATACAACAAGTAATAATATAAATGAATAAATGGATCTTAAAGCGAGTAATGCTTAGATTGAATATGAAAATCAAGCTTAAAACGAAAAAAAAATTTGCTATTAAAGTATAAATGAAACTTAAAACAGACAGAAGTTAAAATAAACAATCAATGCGAACAAACCTATAATATATATTAATGTAAATGAACAAATATATCTTAAAACGAGTGAAACTTAAATTGAATATGCAAATCAAGTTTGAATCGAATAAAAATAACTACAAACAAGAGTTTGGGTATCGCCTCACTGCAGAAGCCTAAAACCTACTGCGTCATTGGCGCTTTACTGAAAACGAATTATATTACAATTGTTTTCTTTTGTACTTAATATTGAAAATAAATATTAAAATTACAGTCAGCAATTAATATCATTATACATCAAATATTCAGTTTAATTTATTAGTTCTTTCCAAGAATGGTCAAAAAAGTTTCACTACAAACAAAATTTGGATACTGGCCCCTTCTTTAACTGTAAAAACCTAAAGCCTTCTGCATGATTGGCGCTTCACTGAAAACGAATTACTCGTATGTTACAAATTTATTCTTTCCCAGTTCTTACAGCATTAAAAATGAAAATAAAAATTACAGTGAAAAAAAAAATCTTGAACTGATGGATCTTTCAACAATTAATATCATTATATATCTAATATTCAATTTGATTTTGTTTATATTTTCCAAGACTATTCAAGACTCATATAGTTTTCAGTAAGCCGCCAATGACGCAGTAGGTTTTAGGCTTTTGCAGTGAGGCGATAACCAAACTCTTGTTTGTAGTTATTTTTATTCGGTTCAAACTTGATTGCATATTCAATTTAAGTTTCATTCGTTTTAAGATTTATTTATTCATTTACATTAATATATATTGTATGTTTGTTCGCATTCATTGTTTATTCAATTTCTGTTCGTTTTGAGTTTCATTCATACTTTAATAGCAAAATATTTTTTTTCGTTTTAAGCTTGATTTTCATATTCAATCTAAGCATTACTCGCTTTAAGACCTATTCATTCATTTATATTATTACTTGTTGTATGTTTTTTGCTATGATTGTTTATTTAATTTCAGTTCGTTTGGGGTTTCATTTATTCTTTAATAGTAATTTCTGGTCGTTTTAATTTTAACAGGTATTGGTATCTCCTGAGCTTAAGTTTAAAATGGCCTTTACTTTTCTTTTAAAAAACTTATTTTTCGGAAAGTTTTTTTTTAATTAATACTGAAAAACATTCAAATGAATTTACTGAAGAAAATATGCATTGTCAGTTAAATATACATATGCTGATATGTATTCCTTAAAATTTTAATTTTATTAAAATTTCAAAAATTTCTCAATCACACATAATTACACATTGATCATTCTCAATTCACAGATAAGAATTCACAGATTTCTTAAAGTTAGAAAAGTAAACACATCTAAAATATTTTTTTTTGAGTAAAGTACAAATTATATTCTGGCTTTTAGAAACCTTGGGGTTTAGAACCCTACTCATATTAATTTCTGCTCGTTTTAAATTTGACTCTTATTTATTTTAATTTCTCTTTGTTTTTGGTTTCATTTATTTATTGTTACTGATTTGTGGTAGGTAGGGAAAGGGGTAACAGCCGGAACGATCACATGTGCTGCCATCTATAATTGAGTCTAACGCCGACAGGTTATAATTTATTCAAGGATTATTGATCCAATAACGGGTCAATGACACCTTTTTCAAGGTCAATTATTTGTTGTTTCTAGGTGTAATGACTCCGGGGCTAAGTTTACACATGCGCACTGAATTCTAACGGGGCAATGTATTGATCCACTAGAGGGGAAGTAGATTTCTGAGAAATTGATTACATAATCTGACGGTGAATTATTGATTCTAACGGAAAAAAGTTCACGTGTCTCTTTCTAAGCCAATCAGGAAAGTTACATAAGGTTTCCCATTACATCACAATTCGCCCTTGAGATTTTGTATATATTGGACATGCGTGGTTGTTAAATTATCATAGTTTTAAGACACCATGGATAAAGCATTGAATATTATTGATAAGGAAACTTTATCTACAATGATTAATAATGTGAGTTCTGTTTAGTAAATTTTCTTAGTTTATTTCCAAATAAAATCATTTTACATAGTCCCCCTCCAGTAAATTCAAATTAAGGGTATAACCCCCCCCCCACAATACAAAATCCACTGTCTGATGTTTATAGTCAATAAAAAGCGTAAAATACACTCTTTTTTTACCATGTAACCCCCCCCCCCCCCCCTCCCGTTAACGATTTTAATTCTTTCATTGGAAATAATTCTGTTTTTGATAAATTTATTCTTTCTGTATCCTACCTAAAAGTGACAGCCAACTTTCTGTCAACCATTAGCTATTAATATACTGTTTCCATTTAAGCCGCTAACCTGACTTAAACATTTCCGCAAAGATTTAAAAGCTGATAATTATTGACAAGCGTCAAGTGTACATCCTGCTTGTTAATTCTCTTGAATTATGATAGAGGCTTAGCAAAGGTTTCGCTGAAAAAAAAAAACTTTTTCAGTCAAATTAAAATCAGTTTCGCGCAGAAAGAGATTGCTGTTAATTAAGCTTGTGAGTATTCAATGCTTTACGTATTTCACTGATGTCTGAAAGGGGGGAATGAATTGTCTGCAAAATTAAAAGAGATTATTTTAGGACATGGAAATTATTTAAAGGGCGGGGGGGGGGGTTGGTGCTAACACCCCTTTAGAGTGCATATTATTCCTTTTTTCTAGCTTTCTTTCGATAAAGTGTCTTTTATATTCTCAGGGGGGAGGGGGTGAAAACTATGGTTTTTAACTTTGATAGTATTAGGCTAGAAAGCAAAGTCTTCAGAAATTGCATGAAGACTATATTATGCGTAAATTAGCTAGCATTTTTAACCTATGATTGCAAATTTTAGGCCTATAAGCTGCTGGGTTAACGATCTTTTTTATCTTATTTAAAGCCTATATCTAAATACCCTCTGTTTCTTTAGCTTATAACATTTCGAAAGTTATTCTATGGGTTTTTGTTTTTTTTTTGCTGAAAGGGGGGGGGGAGGGGCTTCTTTGAGATAAATGCTTTCTAGACAAAATTATGCCTGACAATAACTTCTGGTTAGGAGCGGGGGGGTACTAATTTTTCTTCTGTAAAAAGGGGAATCGTTTTTCCACACTAAATTTTTTCTTCTTTTAAGGACAATTTTGAAGAATGCCATCCACCAAGCAAGAAGGCTAGGCTAAATGGAGTGATTCCTGTAGGAGTATCACGGCCTTCCGTCATAAGGTATGCTGGGTTGTTCAGGGTCGCACAGCACCAAGCCTCCACACCATCTATACAATCCGTAATAGCTGAACCATCCAGGGCCACGCTTTACCAGCCCCATGTGTCCTCCATGCAGGCAGCAATACAGTCTGGTCAAAAACCGAAAAGAGAATGAGCGGTTGCTCACAGGATGATGCCCCGCTGGCTCATCTGTGCAAGCCAGTGACATCACCGCCGCCACCACATCTATGCAAGCCACTGATACTGCTGCACCAATTACACAAGAGTGTGATGTCACCGCCCCCTCCATCCTCCAACACGTGCTACCAGGACCATCTGGCACACAAGTCCAGCCGAAATATGGAAATGTAAGCATTTTTACCTCTACTTTCTATCTGGCTATAGAAATATCTACCTATTTCTTCCAACTTTTTTAGGTCTTTCATTTCACAATTTTTCAACTCAGTAAAAGTGTGTCAGAGATATTAAAAGAAATTTTTCGCTATGTTTTCAACCTGATAAAATATAACGTTCTCCCTTTGAATTGTTTAATTATTGCATACAATCAGCCTGCTGAATTCTCTTAAAAAAGGTTAGCGAAGCCAAAAAAGGCAATATATTCGGGTCATAATTTCCCATAGTAAGTAGCAAAATCTTTGCGATATAAAATGCTTATTAACGAATGCTTAATCTTGCTTCTACAAATATCATAAAAACAGCTTTTTATCGGAATGAGTTGTGTATTATGAGAGGATATGGGCTGAAAGGGATAGGCTATCCATTTCTAATCAAGTAAAGACCCCTTTTTTCAAAGCAGATAGAGTATTAACATAAAATTTTTCGAGGGTTGTTTGAACAAAATTGAAACCTACTATTTCATCTTTTAGATTGTAAATATCTTATATTAAGTTGGAAATTGGAACTTTCAGAATATATAGAGTAGGGAACAGTGAATTAACTAAATGCTACTATGTGCATACTGCTACTACTACTACTATTCGCGTTTTAATAATATGTAAATAATAATCCAATTTTTAAAAATAGGGTGATTTAGACACTTTGAAAATAAGCTATTTTCTTTTATAGGTTGCATTGGTTCCATATTCGCCATCTCCCCCTGCTCGTCAGTTGGAGAAAAAGACGCGTCTGTGGAGTTCATTTGCAACAATTCACCATGGAATGGTATCGTTAACGAAATTTCAGATAATATTGACGATTTTTTTTAACTAATTATTTTAATGTAGATAGTAGCACAGTTGAGCAGGGGACTTACCTTTGCTAAGTTTCGAATACTTTGCAGCTTTTAGAGGATTTTGCCAATGAATTAACAGGGAACCCTCCCCCCTCAAATTACATGAACACACTTCAAACTAATGAAATGGCTTCGAACAACCTTATTGTTGAACAATGTGGGGGAGAGGGTGGTGATAATATACAAGAGGGGGAGGAGGAGTGTGACAATACCCAATTTATGACATTTCCCGAATTCCAGCTCTCAAATTCAATATTAAATACAATAGTTGTTTACAATGCGACTTTTGGGATCCTTTTAATTCGCTTATGGGGGGTGATTTTGTATTTAACCCTATAGAAATTGTCCATGAATATGTAGATAGAATTCGTGAACTGTTAGAAAACCAGATTCAGTTGTGAGGTGGTAGGGACGCTATTACCGTTTCAATTGTTTTAAGTTTTGTTTAAATGAAAGTAAAAGCGAGGTTTATGACCATTATGTACATACTGAGATGTTAGTGGTCTATCCGCATTTAGAAAATTATGAAACAGTTTTTATGGATTGAATAGACCACATTATTACGCATCTCGAAAATTATAGCGAAAATGGGAGTGGGTCTGTGGTTCTTTTTGTTGAAAATTTAATCGTTAATATTTGTAAATTTAAAAAAGATTTTATTTTAAGAGGGGGGAAGGTGGGGAAAGTTCTATAGTTTTAAAATATAATCCAGATTTAGAGGGGTTGTCAAGGCGTTCAGCGAATCTGTTTTGAAAAACAGGTCAAAAATATTTCATGTACACTTTTCTCATATCAATATTCGAGCCTCTAGCACGTGACACTTCAAAGACAAATTTAGAATACTGGGCTGTACATGGAAGGTGGGGTGCGATTTTCCCCCTGTAGATTTTTCTTGTTTAGAGGGAAAATACCCAGTAACGCTCAGGTCCATTGATATTTTTTGAAACGGCCAATGCCCATTTAAATATCAGCGTTACTGTGGTTCAATATGAAACTGAATTTGAGGATGGGGTTCGTTCTAATAAGAAAGGGGCGGTGTTCCCAGTAAGAGGTCCGTCAACTGAATTGGTGAAGCACTGGATATGGTTGTTGCACACACCACCTAGTGACCCCAATGCAATTGGCCATTTCAACCTAATTACAGACATCAGTAGAGTTCTGGGAGGGGGTAGGGATCTAGGGGTACGTTTCTACTGTCCGACATGCCTTTCACAATTTCGTAGTGATTTAAAACTACAAAATCATATACGGCATGGCTACCAGTCAGTGGAAACGGTTTCAGGTGATAGGGCCATTTTACGTTTTAAAAATTTTCAAAATACCCTCCTCCAAAGCAATAAAATCTCTTTGGATTGTGAAGCGAAGCTAGTGGAAGTGAACGATCCTAGATTTCCGAATCGAATCAAAGAACATCGAGCCAATGCAGTTTCCTACGCCCACGCACAAAGAGACAGTTCTAACACTATGCAGTTGTTAGAAATAGTCGAAACGTTGGATGAGGGTGAGTTCATGGTCAAGGCACTGACCAAATTATTTGGCACTGGAAATGATGTCATTTCTCGTTTAAGAAATACCCATTACCCAATGTTATGTCTACAGAGGATCGTCTTGCGATTAAAAATCAAAAAATATGCTGGGGGTTTGTAAGGGGGAGTTTGAAGAGGGGGCTAAGGGGAAAGGGACTAGGGGGGAAAAGAGGGGGGAAGGGGAAATTCAGATACCACAATCACTTTTGGCAGGAAATATCATCTGGGGGTAGTAATTTTAGAGGGGTAGCACATCAATCATGCAATGTGAATGTAAGCCAGCAGTTTTTTATACCAGTTTTCATTCATAATTCAAATTGTGATTTAAAATTTGTTTACCGGCTTTGGCACGTATGCACAGGGAGGGAGGGGGAGTAGATAGTCCATGGGTAAACAATACATTTACCTATAACATCATCCCCAAATCAGCAGAGAAGCTAGTGCTTCTCGAGTTGAAATGGCTGGTAGTGAATAACAGGCGTACGTGCCTGAATAAAATCAGGTTTTTAGATTATTTTAGTTTTTTCTCCAAGGCATTGAGTCAATTGATTAAAGTGCAGAAAAGCGACAATTTTCATAGTTTTCCATTGCTTAAACAGCACTTTCCAGACAGTGAAATGTATGACCTATTGACCTGTAAAGGTGTATAAGCATACGAGTACTACTGTTCTGGCGCTCGTTTAAGCGAGGAGAAACTACCTCCAATTGAAGCTTTCTATAATTCACTCACACACAGTGAATGCACTGCCGAGGAATATGAATTTGCCAAGAGGGTCTGGGCTAAGGGTAATTGTAAAAATGGGTGGGATTATTGTAGACTGTACTTGGCCAGTGAAGTTTTGACTCTGTTAGATATTGTCTGTAAAAACACAGATCAAATCTATTCAGAGTTTGGACTAGATAGAGGATATTATTTTTTCGACACCACATTTGGTGATGGACTTGATTTTAAAAATTAGTAGGGAAGAAACAGGGTTGATCACTGATGTAGATCAACACCTTTTTGTAGAAAGATCAATGAGGGGTGGGTATGTTTTTCATGGAGATCGCGTTTTGACGACAGATCCAAGCGGACAAGCCTTTGCTGATTCCCTTCCTGAAGCCCTTGCTGATTCCAGGTGGGAATCAAAGGTCAGGCTAAGCTTTTATACCTCCATGGCAGTGATAGTAGTTACAGGCAATGAGGCTCGATCTTCCGTCCCTTGGCAGCAGAGGAAATCCGTCAGCGCACCTCAAAGCGGTGGAAGGGTGTAAACACCACTGAGCTCCACGCCGAGCGATTTGGTGGCCAACGCGCTCCGGGCGACCCGCAAGACTGGGGACCTTGCGGTCAACTCTATTCCCAAGAAACATCGTTGGATTTGAGACCTAGAAGAAAAGTTGCAACGGCTACGGCGTCCCCGACAAGCGACGCGGCCCCTATATTGGCGCGGGTGTCGAGAAGTAAACAAGCCAACCATACTACGGCGTTCCCGGCAGGCGACGCGACTTCGAATATGGCGGCGAAGTCGAAAAAATCCTTTTCATGCCATAAATCTAGGAAAACCCACTACAGTCATTATATTGGCGCGGGTGTCGAGAAGTAAACAAGCCAACCATACTACGGCGTTCCCGGCAGGCGACGCGACTTCGAATATGGCGGCGAAGTCGAAAAATCCTTTTCATGCCATAAATCTAGGAAAACCCACTACATTCATTAAACAGGCAAAATCTAGAATAAGTGTGGGATGCTGGAATGTAAGATCCGTCAAACAAGAAGCCACGCAAGTTTTTTCTTGTCCATGAGATGGAGAAGTACAACATAGACATACTTTGCATATCCGAGACCAGAATTTCAAGTTCTGGCTCCATAGTTATTACAGCTCCTGAAACGCTACATCAATTCCATTTTTTCTACTCCGGAGTAGAGGATAATTCGGGACTCCACGGAGTTGGTTTCATCATGAACCAAAGAACCAGAAATGCTCTCCTAGAATGGGAACCAGTCTCCTGCAGACTTGCCAGAATCAGACTAAAAGGAAACCCCGCAAATGTGTCGATAATTTCTACCTATGCCCCCACCCACTGACGCTGCTGATACGACCAAGGATGGTTTCTACGGCGAGCTACAGCAGCTGTCTTCTTCTGTTGCCGCACGTGATTACTTGATTGTTGCTGGAGACTTCAACGCAAGAGTTGGTCCGTCTGACCAAACCACAAGACAAGTCCTGGGAAAATTTGGACAAGGTCACAGATGCGAGAATGGGCAAAGGTTGTTAAACTACGCCTTGATGAACCACCTTGTTGTCACCAATACCATATTTCAGCACAAACCTGAAGTTTGTTGAACTGATGAAGGCATACTATGACGCGTCAGTGAGCCGAGATCGAGTCTATGGTGAAGAAACTGAAGAATTCCTGGTTGAGTTCGGAGTAAAACAAGGGTATGTCCTCTCTCCGACTCTGTTCAATTATTGCGTCGATTGGGTGCTTGAAAATGCACTGTCGTCCTATCCAGGAGTTCAGATCGGACAGAATCTTTCACTGACTGACCTCGATTATGCGGATGATGTTGGCCTCCTGTCAGACCCCGTAGAAGCTCAAAACATGCTTGACAACGTGGTGGCCTGGGCAGACCTGATCGGCTTGAAAGTCAGCACAGAGAAAACGAAATTCATGGCTATTAACCACGACACAGGACCATTCACACTAACTGTAAATCAAGTTCAGCTGGAAAAAGTCAACTGTTTTACATACTTAGGCTCCCAAATATGTATTGAGGGATCTTCCGACGCTGATATCCAACAGAGAATACAGAAAGCGCAGACAGTCTTTGCCTCCCTTCAGAAACCCTTATGGAATCACCGCGAAGTCAGTGTCCGAACGAAAGTTCGAATCTACATGGCACCAGTCCGCACCGTTCTCCTTTATGGATGCGAAACATGGTTGGTAAAACTACAGCATGAGAATACAATGAAGATATTTGAGCATACCTGTCTGCGAAGAATTCTCAGAATACAGCTGCGTGACCGTATCTCCAGCGCGGATCTATGTCGAATGTGCAATATTCAGAGAGATGCTGCGCTCACTATTAAAGAACGCCGTTTGAAATGGTTGGGCCATGTATTACGGAAGCCGCCAGAATACTTGCCTCGCCAAATAGTTCTAGTCGAGCCTATTAGCTCCTGGAAGAGATGCCAAGGAGGACAGAGGAAGAACTTGTGGAACCTGGCCAAATCAGACTTGAACCTATCGGGGGTTTCAGAAAGTTCGGAAACTGATGGTCAACTCAGTGGCTCGCTTTTGCAGAGCAGCTGGCAGAAGATCGCTCAACATGGTCCAAGAAGGTCTCCAAGATCATCGATGCCGGGCGAGGTGGAAACGCCTGATTCCCGCCACAAGTACAAGTAAGTAAGTATCCAAGCGGACAAGACACTGGTGTAAAGTCAAATGCAGTTTTCCTTGACATGAACTCGTTATATCCCTCGGCAATGTCTCACTACTCTTTGCCATGTGGGAACTATAAATGGCTTGAGAATCCTTGTGAGTTCCTCGACATTAGCACCGTCGAGGAGAATGGGCCACAAGGATGGTTCTTTGAAACTGACGGACACATTCCATTGGCACTTCATGGTTCAGTCAGATATTTTGTTTTCCCCTGTATCAATCGACCAGTGACAAAGGACTCACTGAGTCCATACCATGGATCATTGGTTGAGGATATGGAGATGCACTGGACCCCCTCCAAGCAGAAACTGATTGCAGATCTGGACCCTAAAGAGAATATCGTTTTCACCATGTGCTTTTGCGCTGGATGGTGAACAATGGTTTCAAGATCACCAAAATACATAGGGTCCTGCAATTCAATCAAAAACCATATTTGAAAACGTTTATCGACACCTTTGTCGATAAACGCTCTCGGGCAAACAGTAAAGTAGAAAAGGAACTGTACAAGCTAATTCTAAATTCTGCGTTTGGCAAAATGTTTGAAAGCGTACGGAACAGATCTCGTTATGACGTCGTGACTGACCCTCAAGAATGTGCACGAATTATTGCAGACCCCAATTTTACATCGTTCACGAGTATAGAGGCAAGCATGGTTCTTCTACACAGGAAAAAGAGAAATGTGGTACTGAACAAGAATATAGCAGGAGGTAGTTCAGTACTTCAAATTTCCAAAAAGCTCATGTTGTCGTTTTTTTACAATGTGTACAAGGTACAATGGCCAAGGAGGGGGAGGTTCAAGTTTATTATGGGATACAGATTCTCTGCTGTTAAAAGTAAAAACCGGGGATTTATTGGGAGATTTAGAAAATGGGGAACACATCAGCTCGCGGATGGATTTCACTAACTGGAATCCATACCTCTACCCCAAGTTGGTGAAACGTCTGGCCCCCAATCAGCTACTCATGTTAAAATCAGAGACGGGGAGTGATTTGATATCCAATGGGATGTTCCCGGGTCCTAAAGTTTATTGCGTTGAAACTCATAATAAAGATGTAAAACAGGCGTGTAAAGGGGTGCCTACACATTTTGTAAAGAACAATTTCAACATGAGTGTCTACAGAAACTGTGTAGAGAGTAGCCTAGTACCGAGAGCACAAGTGCTTGCAATTCGCTCTCTACAGTATAAAAATTATACTGTTAGAGTTGAAAAGAATGCAATGTCATGTATATCCGACAAAGTCTTTGTGCTTGAGAATGGTGTAAATGTACTCCCCCACGGCCACTATCAAATTTCAGACCGGGTTGCATGTGTAGACTATCGCAATCAACTTGGTGTGGATAAATTAACCTAACTCACCTGATAAATTAACCTAACCTAACCTTTCATGAATTAACTTAAATGCTCAAACGTAACCTAACCTTTCATGAATTAACTTAAATGCTCAAACCTAACCTGCAACAGCGACGGCGACTATTGTATACTGTTTCGATCCACAATCCCCGGGGGGGGGGGGTCCCGCCCGCGGCCGGCCTTCGGCCCCGTGGCTTCCCGGAGGGTGGCGGGGTATCATTCCTAGTGTTCAACTGTGCTATTTTAAGTTGTTTCTATGTCAATATATTGTTGTACAAATAGTGCTATTGTACAAAAAAAAGTGTGTACAAATAGTGTTGGTGTTCTTGCTGAACAAAAAGTGTTTTTTATGACAATAAGTGTAGTTGTACATATAGTGTGTGTTCTTGCCGGACAAAAAGTGTTTTTTATGACAATAAATGTTATTGTACAAATAGTGTGTGTTGTTCTTGTTGAAAAAGTGTTTTTGATAATAAATATTGTTGTTAGTGTTAATAAATATTATTGTTGTTCATGTTAATAAATATTATTGTTGTTCATGTTGAACAAATAGAGTTTTTGTTCTTGTTGAACAGAAAAGTGTTTATGATAATAAATGAATGAAATATTGTTTTTGTTGTTCTTGTTAACGTACTAGATAGATCTATGGGAAAATTATTATTACTACTTATTCATTGGACAAGTATGGTTTACAGTTAGTTGAACTCTGACTGTTGTCAACAGCAGCAGCATGTATCAATTTAAAATACCATTCAGGTCGTTTCTGTGTGGTCCATCAATGTCTGGGAAAACGACACTTTTAGCTAAAATAATTCAAAATTGCAGTAAAATGTTTTTGGAAAAACCAAAGAAAATTTATTATTGCTATAGTATTTGGCAGGAGTCCTACGATCAAATAAAAGCTATTGCCAAAACCATACCAATACAATTCATACGGGGACTTGATGTTTTCAATAGTACTGAACCAAACTCGTGGCTGATTATTGATGATTTGGCTGAATCAATTGAACAGTTCTCACAGGAAATGCTACAGCTGTTTACCGTTCCCTCTCATCACACATTTTCATAACCCTAGTTCTACACAATCTGTTTCATCAGAGCAAATGTATGAGAACCCTTGCTTTGAATTGTACCATCTATATTATCTATCGAGTTGTTCGTGATTCTAGCTCGCTAATAACTCTCAATAAGCAAATATATCCAGGCGCCCCAAATTTCTGCTGTCAGCGTACACTCAGGCGACAAATAAGCCCTATGGGTACATTTTGCTAGATCTTAATCAGGGCACACCCGAGGATCTACGTGTAGTCACAGATATTTTCGACAAAGAAATTACTGTATATCTTCTGGTGAACAGTAGAAAAAGCTATTAGTAGCCATCATGACACTGAAGAAACTACAGGAACAACGGCATTTATTTTCCGTTTTAGGCACTTCAAAACCTCCATTCAGGAAGGCCATACTCAAGCATGGTGTTGACAATGATTTCTTTAATCTAATATCTGAACTTTGTTTTAACTGAGGGTAATGTACACTTGCCAGAAGGTGTTAGACAACAGACAAAGCAACATCGTTCCACTGTACATGCCTTGGCTTGCAAAAACAAGGGAAAATTTTTTAAAAGAAAACGTCTCCTTCAAGCAGGCGGTAGCTTTTTTACACTTTACTGTCAATAATTGCAGGACTTGTAAATAGTTTTTCTAGGGAATGGCTAAACCCTATAAATTGACACCATTTGAACTTGTCCTCTCGCCCGAGGCACATTTTGAAGACAATCTAAGCAAATTCATTAATGATGAGAATATTGCCGATGACAAAAAGCTAGTTTTACTTAAAGATGCATTGTGACGTGTGGATAAACATAGACCTTATTGTGAGAGACCCGCCGTCATCACAGATCCCCCTAAACAGGAAACATCTCAAAATTCTGCAGTGCAATCAAAGGAGAAGGAATTGAATTCCTTAGTGTCAACAATTGGAACCTATTGCCAGTGACCTATCGAGAACAGACTAAAAGAGTATTATCATATCTCTTGTTGGAAACTGGTGATCAAGTTCAAGTCGATAGCACAGGGAAACCAATTATAATTCATGGAAAAAGTTATAATCTAGTTGATTTAATTTGTGGTATGGTGACGAATCGTAAAGGACTTTTATCATTTGACAATAATCTATACACCTTTATAAATGCATCAAACTTCCCCAAAAGTCTTATTGGCAATAAGCAAATTCTAAAGAAACTAAGAGAATATAGTCCTCCAACAACACCAACACCACCATTTAAAAAAGAAGAAGATTCAATATTGGAAAATACTAGCAGCAGCAGCAGCAGCAGCAATGATTTTATAACACCTGTGAATACTAGTCAAAAGCGAAGACGGATTGATTCACCGCCCAGTGTGCAAAAGGGGAGTGGACATTACACTACGTGTTTGCGTTCAAAATGGTTGAAGTTCTGAAGCATGTCTATTTAAATATTGGTGAAGCGGGAAGTCTAAGTTCCCCCACAACGCTTTCTAAAGTTGCCTCTGACATAGATGGCAGCACATTAAAAAAGCAAAAGAGTATCTAGAAAATGAACCGAGTTACACACTGCACCGGAATCAAAGGCTTCGTGGCAAACAATATCGACAAACTAAAGCCTTTTTCCCTCTGCATACATTGCAAACTTATCTTTTAACTTTAGACACGATTCAACGGCGTCACAATGCACCCTACAAATATATTCTAGTGGTAATCAGTGTATTTAGTCGCTATGCCTATGCCATTCCATTGCAATCAAAGAGATGCAATCAAAGATGCTTTAGAAAGTATTCTTAAACAGGATTGCTATAGAAAAATTCAATCAGATCGCGGTAGCGAATTTGTTAATCCTCATGTGCAAAAGGTTCTATTGAAATATAATACAACACTCTATCATAGTCACAGCCCGATAAAGGCTGCATTGACTGAACGATTGATAAGAACGATTCGTCTATTAATTTCAAGATATTATACACTGAAAAATACTGCTGCTTTTATTCATGATTTAGATAAAATCATGCAAATATATAACCATCGACCACATCGATCCCTGTCCAACTCAAGCCCTCGAGACGTTCATTGCAGTGAAAATACATTTGATGCTTTTCTACAGCAATATTCCAATGGCAATGAGAAGAAAAAGAAGAAATTCAATGTTGGTGATACTGTTCGAATTAATAGAACCACAAACATTTTTGAAAAGGGGAATTATTCATGAAGCACTGAACTTTTTAAAGTGTCCAAAATCCTAGACACTACACCCACGACATATCGACTGCGAGACACCAAAGATGATGTGATTCTCGGTGGCTTTTATGAATATGAACTGCAAAAAGTTAGAAACACTAGTGAATTTTATCAAATTGAAAGATATTAAAGAGTCGTACTCGTAGGGGCAAGAGACAGTCGCTGGCTAGGATACAACTCTGATTTTGATTCTTGGGTCAGTGTTGAAGATATTGACAATTATTGACAATAATATAATACAACACTCTATCATAGTCACAGCCCGATAAGGCTGCATTGACTGAACGATTGATAAGAACGATTCGTCTATTAATTTCAAGATATTATACACTGAAAAATACTGCTGCTTTTATTTATGATTTAGATAAAATCATGCAAATATATAACCATCGACCACATCGATCCCTGTCCAACTCAAGCCCTCGAGACGTTCATTGCAGTAAAAATACATTTGATGCTTTTCTACAGCAATATTCCAATGGTAATGAGAAGAAAAAGAAGAATTCAATGTTGGTGATACTGTTCGAATTAATAGAACCACAAACATTTTTGAAAAGGGGAATTATTCATGAAGCACTGAACTTTTTAAAGTGTCCAAAATCCTAGACACTACACCCACGACATATCGACTGCGAGACACCAAAAATGATGTGATTCTCGGTGGCTTTTATGAATATGAACTGCAAAAAGTTAGAAAACACTAGTGAATTTTATCAAATTGAAAAGATAATAAAGAGTCGTACTCGTAGAGGCAAGAGACAGTTGCTTGTTCGCTGGCTAGGATACAACTCTGATTTTGATTCTTGGGTCAGTGTTGAAGATATTGACAATGCCCAATGATTTCTATGTGGCTTTCATGTCCAATGTTTCTAATCCTCTCTACAATGACTTGAAAAGAACAAGTGATTTTTGGACGAAACTCTACCCTACCATCAAATTCGACGATGGAAATTATGGAGTGGCTCTTGTTGACTGTATTCTCAAAAATACATATGACAAAAGATCGAGAAAAGATCGCAAATATGAAATAAAAAATAGACCCCATGATTGGCCGCCACCCTCATGTGATCAAGAACAAATTCAAAAGATCAACTGGATGAATTATCCATATATTGAATTACCCTATGAAGAACTCACCTGTATGAATGATTTATGTCGTTCTATTAATAAAAGAATTCCGCTCGTATAAAAGGAGCTTTTCATTTTCAACTATTCAAAGGAGGAGGGCAAGATCTACATTAGTTCACCTATTGCTGATGAAAAGGTTATTTTCAATGATAATCTAAAAGATGTTCTTGGCTTTAAGCTCAATATAATCAACGGTAAAAGTGCTGGAAACACTAATTTTATTTTTGCTAACTACCCGCCCGCCTTCTCCCCGGATACTTGTATATTTCTCTACGCTTCATTTGTGGAAACATCCCGGGTTGGCAATAGCAATGTTCCCCTCCCACGAGTTCTTGAACGAAAAACCAATCAAGAACATATTCACCATTACAATATAAAGCATCTTCAGTATATCCCTGTAAGCACTTCCTATTTGGAACTCTGTCAGTTAACACTAAGAACTGAATTAGGTGATCCCCTAGCAATATCAAAAGGTTTGGCTGTGATTACATGCCATTTTCGACCCATCGTTCAACAACAAGATGTCTAATAGAAAAGTGGTATTCATTTGTCCTGATACTGACTGCTATGTTAATACTCTTGGCCCAAGACAACAGGGCAATGGAATGGACTATTACAAAGGTCGCTCTTCAATGTCTGGCTACGGTCTTGGCAGTTGGTTTGCTAAGCTGTTTTGCTCTGCTCTACCTCTGGCTAGAAAATATATTGTACCGGCTGCAACAGATTTTGCATCCTCTACACTATACGATTGGAGCTCTGACAAGGATTTAAAAAAAAAAGTGCTTCGGAAAATCATAGGTCCAGTGCGCGAACCCTTGGCGAGGGATTAAAACAAAATGGAAAAGGTTTAAAAAGGTCGAGAAACATTGCATCACTCATCAGTCTCTACTCAGGTCAGAAACGAAAGACATCACCCCTGTCAAATAAAAGAAGGAAAAAAGCCGACACGCACTGTAAACAAAAGAAGAAGCCCCAGGAAGAGAATTGTTAGATCGAAACTAGATTTCTTTTCCTAAGATTTCATATGTACCGCATAAGGATTCCCAACCTTCAATCACCTCCTCATTGAATCTATTCAATGCAGAAAATGTTGATGTGAGTGTAAAACAAGGATACTGTGAACAATTTTATCCACAACAGCCCCTCTCTGATAATATCCACTTTCAAATTTATTCCAATGAAGACTACTTTATGGACATGTCTTTGACATTTATAGATTTACGAATGAAAGTCCGGAAATCCGATAATACATTGTCAATTCTTTCCGATGGAATATCCTATGAAAATTGTATATTACATAGTTTATTTCGTCAAATCAGTGTCTACATAAATGGCACACCGGTGAGCACAAGCAACAATCTCACAAATTATACAAGCTATATGCAATTCATGCTGATGATACCCAAGTCATACAAGGAATTGAGAGGCACCTCCAATGGATATGAATATATTACTAATACTGATAGTACAGATGCACTTAAAAATGCTACAACTGGTGAATTACATCTAGTTGGAAAAATATATCATGAAATATTTAATATACACCAATGGCTACCACCCAGTATTACAGTGGATATAAAATTGACGCTTGCTCCATCCAATTTCATATTGAGAAAATAACTTGCTGCCAATCCTGATGTGACTCTCTCTCTCACCTCGGCAATACTACATGTACGCAAACAACAGGTTATGAGTTCGGTTGCTTTGGCAGTGGAAAAACTGAGAGACAGTGGAAATAATATTAAACTACTTGTTCCTCATACAATCACCAGTCAACGTCATATTGCCACTGGGTCACGCACCTTCACCGACTCATCCTTTATCAATGGTGAAATTCCGTCAAAACTGGCCTTGGCATTAGTAAAAAGCGCTCGTGCAATAGGATCGTGGACTGGATGTCCACATAAATTTGAAATGTTTGGGCTTTCATCTCTTGTCTGCAAAGTAAATGGAATCCCACTCTACAATCTATCTTTTGGTAAATCCTATAGAACCTTGTATGAGTTGACAATGCAAACCCTAGATCATGATTAACAACTATTTGAAAACGGTATAAACGAAGAAATGTTTGCTAAAACACATGGTATCATTGTATTGGATTTGACACCCAGGATATGAGTATAGTACGTACGGAGAGTGTGCGTTTAGAGTGTACATTTGCCGACCCGTTTAGCTGAGAGTATTGCACTAATCTCGCTAAATCAATATGAAACCGATTGGGAAATCACTCCCGAAGGCAGTGTTCTACTAGACTTGGCACCATGACCACCAGTCAAATAATCAATGTATATAATATGGACCCCTACATGTCCAAATACAAATCCTATTGTCTGCCCTCGGACTTTCTTGGAAAAATTCAAAGTGTCAACAATACCCTAATTATTGTTAATAGCAGTCCGTCGATTGTGCAGACGGGTCATTGGTTGTGCATCTTTCAAACAGCAAAGACGATTGATTTTTTTGATCCTCTTGGCCTACCCTATACATTCAACACTCCCCACATCAGCAACTATATTGAGAACAGTGGGAAAACTATTATTCAAAATGTCTTTCTCACTTTTATGGATGTTTCTTGGGCGGTTATGTGTGTTGGTCAATTTATTTGATGTTTTTCATGGATGTCAACATCAATTTATGTCTGTTTTATGGTTTTCGTCAGTGAGAATGAAGAAACAGCGTTTTTCTCACTTTGATGGATGTTTCATGGATGGTTATGTGTGTTGGTCAAATTATGGATGTTTTTATGGTTTTTGTCAGTGAGAATGAAAAAACAAGATTTTTCTCACTTTGATGGATGTTTCATGGATGGTTATGTGTGTTGGTCAATTTATGGATGTTTTTATGGTTTTTGTCAGTGAGAATGAAAAAACAGGATTTTTCTCACTTTGATGGATGTTTCATGGATGGTTATGTGTGTTGGTCAATTTATGGATGATTTTATGGTTTTTGTCAGTGAGAATGAAAAAAAAAAAAGATTTTTCTCACTTTGATGGTTGTTTCATGGATGGTTATGTGTGTTGGTCAATTTAGGGATGTTTTTATGATTTTTGTCAGTGAGAATGAAAAAACGGGATTTTTCTCACTTTGATGGATGTTTCATGGATGGTTATGTGTGTTGGTCAATTTATGGATGTTTTTATGGTTTTTGTCAGTGAGAATGAAAAAACAGGATTTTTCTCACTTTGATGGATGTTTTCATGGATGGTTATGTGTGTGTTTGTCAATTTATGGATGTTTTTATGGTTTTTGTCAGTGAGAATGAAAAAACAGGATTTTTCTCACTTTGATGGATGTTTCATGGATGGTTATGTGTGTTGGTTAATTTATAAATGTTTTTATGGTTTTTCTCACTTAGATGGATGTTTCATGGATGATTATGTGTGTTGGTCAATTTATGGATGTTTCTATGGTTTTTCTCACTGAGAATGAAAAAAACATGATTTTTCTCACTTTGATGTGTTTTCAAGGTCGATTTATTATTGTTTCCAAGTGCATTGTCTCCGGGGCGAATGACACATGACATATGACACATGATACATGACACATGACACATGACACGACACATGATACATGACACATGACATATGACACATGACACATGACACATGAAACGACACATGACACATGACACAAGACACAGACACAGACATAGACACACAATGGATTTCTGAGAAATTGATTACATAATCGGTAGAACCCTATCAGGAGCTCGTGACGGGAGTCCATATATGGGCATAGAATGAGGTAATCGACTAGGACATATGGATTTCTGAGAAATTGATTACATAATCGGTAGAACCCTATCAGGAGGACATGACGGGGGTCCATACATGGGCATAGGATGACGTAATCGACTAGGACAGTTGGAATATTTCAGTAGTGGTTTGTCGTGGTTTACCATTTCACAGTTACATTCTCTTGATTTTTCAAAGTTCATTTTCGATTTCTTTCGTTGAAATGCAACAGTTGGAATATTTCAGTAATGTTTTGTCATGGTTTACCTTGTCACAGTTACATTCTCTTGATTTTTCAAAGTTCATTTTGAATTTCTTTCGTTGAAATGCAAGAGTTGGAATATTTCAGTAGTGTTTTGTCGTGGTTTACCATGTCACAGTTACCTTCTCTTGATTTTTCAAAGTTCACTGTGGATTTCTTTCGTTGAAATGCAAGAGTTGGAATATTTCAGTAGTGTCTTATCATGGTTTACCTTGTCACAGTTACATTCTCTTGATTTTTCAAAGTTCATTGTGGATTTCTTTCGTGAAATCCAAGAGTTGGAATATTTCAGTAGTGTTTTGTCGTGGTTTACTTTGTCATAGTTACATTCTGTTGATTGTTTTAAAGTTCATTTAGAATTTCTTTCGTGAAATACAAGAGTTGGAATATTTCAGTAGTGTTTTGTCATGGTTTACCTTGTCACAGTTACATTCTCTTGATTTTTCAAAGTTCATTTTGAATTTCTTTCGTTGAAATGCAAGAGCTGGAATATTTCAGTAGTGTTTTGTCGTGGTTTACTTTGTCACAGTTACATTTTCTTGATTTTTCAAAGTTCATTGTGGATTTCTTTCGCTGAAATGCAAGAGTTGGAATATTTCAGTAGTGTCTTATCATGGTTTACCTTGTCACAGTTACATTCTTTTGATTTTTCAAAGTTCATTGTGGATTTCTTTCGTGAAATCCAAGAGTTGGAATATTTCAGTAGTTATTTGTCGTGGTTTACTTTGTCACAGTTACATTCTCTTGATTTTTAAAGTTCATTTAGAATTTCTTTCGTGAAATGCAAGAGTTGGAATATTTCAGTAGTGTTTTGTTGTGGTTTACCTTGTCACAGTTACATTTTCTTGATTTTTCAATGTTCATTTTTGAATTTTTCTTTCGTAAGATGCAAGAGTTGAAATATTTTAGTAGTGTTTTGTCGTGGTTTACTTTGTCACACTTACATTCTCTTGTTTTTTCAAAGTTCAGTTTGGAATTTCTTTCCTTGAAATGCAAGAGTTGGAATATTTCAGTAGTGTTTTGTCGTGGTTTACCTTGTCACAGTTTCATTCTCTTGATTTTTAAAGTTCATTGTGGATTTCCTTCATTGAAATGCAAGAGTTGGAATATTTCAGTGGTGTTTTGTTGTAGTTTACCTTGTCGCAGTTACATTTTCTTGATTTTTCAAAGTTTATTTTGAATTTATTTCATTGAAATGCATGAGTTGGAACATTTCAGTAGTGTTTTGTCGCGGTTTACCTTGTCACAGTTACATTCTCGTGATTTTTCAAACTTCATTTTGAATTTCTTTCGTTGAAATGCAAGAGTTGGAATATTTCAGTAGTGTTTTGTTGTAGTTTACCTTGTCGCAGTTACATTCTCTTGATTTTCAAAGTTCATTGTGAATTTCTTTCATTGAAATGCAAGAGTTGGATTATTTCAGTAGTGTTTTGTTGTGGTTTACCTTTTTGCAATTACATTCTCTTGATTTTCAAAGTTCATTGTGGATTTCTTTCATTGAAATGCAAGAGTTGGAATATTTCAGTAGTGTGTTTTGTTGTAGTTTACCTTGTCACAGTTACATTTTCTAGATTTTTCAAAGTTCATTTTGAATTTCAATCGTTGAAATGCACGAGTTGGAATATTTCAGTAGTGTTTTTGTTGTAGTTTACCTTGTCGCAGTTACATTCTCTTGATTTTTCAAAGTTCATTTTGAATTTCGTTCATTGAAATGCAAGAGTTGGAACATTTCAATGGTGTTTTGTCGTGGTTTACCTTGTCACAGTTACATTCTCTTGATTTTTCAAAGTTCATTTTGAATTTCTTTCATTGAAATGCATGAGTTGGAACATTTCAGTAGTTTTTTGTCATGGTTTACCTTGTCACAGTTACATTCTCGTGATTTTTCAAAGTTCATTTTGAATTTCTTTCGTTGAAATGTAAGAGTTGGAATATTTCAGTAGTGTTTTGTTGTGGTTTATCGTGTCACAGTTACATTCTCTTGATTTTCCAAAGTTCATTTTGAATTTCTTTCGTTGAAAAACAAGAGTTGGATTATTTCAGTAGTGTTTTATCGTGGTTTACCTTGTCACAGCTACATTCTCTTGATTTTTTCAAAGTTCAGTTGAATTTCTTTCATTGAAATGCAAGAGTTGGATTATTTCAGTTGTGTTTTGTCGTGGTTCACCTTGTCACAGTTACATACTCTTGATTTTTCAAAGTTCAGTGTCGATTTCTTTCGTTGAAATGCAAGGGTTGGAATATTTCAGTAGTGTTTTATCTTGGTTTACCTTGTCACAGCTACATTCTCTTGATTTTTTCAAAGTTCAGTTGAATTTCTTTCATTGAAATGCAAGAGTTGGATTATTTCAGTTGTGTTTTGTCGTGGTTCACCTTGTCACAGTTACATTCTCTTGATTTTTTAAAGTTCAGTGTCGATTTCTTTCGTTGAAATGCAAGGGTTGGAATATTTCAGTAGTGTTTTGAGATGATTTACCCTGTCACAGTTACATTCTTTTAATTTTTCAAAGAACATTTTGAATTTCTATCGTTGAAATGCAACAGCTGGAATATTTCAGTAGTGTTTTGTTGTGGTTTACGTTGTATCAGTTACATTTTCTTGATTTTTCAATGTTCATTTTGAATTTCTTTCATTGAAATGCAAGAGTTGGAAAATTTCAGTAGTGTTTTGATATGGTTTACCTTGTCACAGTTACGTTCTCTTGATTTTTCAAAGTTCATTTTGAATTTCTTTCGTTGAAATGCAAGAGTACGTATATTTTAGTATTGTTTTGTTGTGGTTTACCTTGTCACAGTTACATTCTCTTAATTTTTCAAAGTTCATTTTGAATTTCTATCATTGAAATGCAAGAGTTAAAATATTTCAGTAGTGTTTTGTCGTGATTTACCTTGTCAGACTTACATTCTCTTAATTTTTCAAAGTTTATTTTGGTTTTATTTCGGTGAAATGCAAGAGTTTGAATATTTCAATAGTGTTTTGTCATGGTTTACCTTGTCCGACTTACATTCTCTTAATTTTTTCAAAGTTTATTTTGGTTTTATTTCGGTGAAATGCAAGAGTTGGAATATTTCAGTAGTGTTTTGTTGTAGTTTACCTTATCGTAGTTACATTCTCTTGATTTTTCAAAGTTCATTTTGAATTTCGTTCATTGAAATGCAAGAGTTGGAACATTTCAGTAGTGTTTTGTCGTGGTTTACCTTGTCACAGTTACATTCTCTTGATTTTTCAAAGTTCATTTTGAATTTATTTCATTGAAATGCATAAGTTGGAATATTTCAGTAGTGTTTTTGTCGTGGTTTACCTTGTCACAGTTACATTCTCGTGATTTTTCGAAGTTCATTTTGAATTTCTTTCGTTGAAATGTAAGAGTTGGAATATTTCAGTAGTGTTTTGGTGTGGTTTATCGTGTCACAGTTACATTCTCTTGATTTTCCAAAGTTCATTTTGAATTTCTTTCGTTGAAAAACAAGACCTGGAATATTTCAGTAGTGTTTTGTTGTGGTTTCCCTTGTCACAGTTACATTTTCTTGATTTTTCAAAGTTCATTTTGAATTTCTTTCATTGAAATGCAAGAGTTGGAAAATTTCAGTAGTGTTTTGATATGGTTTACCTTGTCACAGTTACATTCTCTTGATTTTTCAAAGTTCATTTTGAATTTCTTTCATTGAAATGCAAGAGTTGGAATATTTCACTAGTGATTTGTCATGGTTTACCATGTCACAGTTACATTCTCTTTATTTTTCAAAGTTCATTTTGAATTTCTTTCATTGAAATGCAAGAGTTGGAATATTTCAGTAGTGTTTTGTTGTAGTTTACCTTGTCACAGTTACATTTTCTAGATTTTTCAAAGTTCATTTTGAATTTCAATCGTTGAAATGCACGAGTTGGAATATTTCAGTAGTGTTTTGTTGTAGTTTACCTTGTCGCAGTTACATTCTCTTGATTTTTCAAAGTTCATTTTGAATTTCGTTCATTGAAATGCAAGAGTTGGAACATTTCAATAGTGTTTTGTCGTGGTTTACCTTGTCACAGTTACATTCTCTTGATTTTTTTTCAAAGTTCATTTTGAATTTCTTTCGTTGAAATGTAAGAGTTGGAATATTTCAGTAGTGTTTTGTTGTGGTTTATCGTGTCACAGTTACATTCTCTTGATTTTCCAAAGTTCATTTTGAATTTCTTTCGTTGAAAAACAAGAGTTGGATTATTTCAGTAGTGTTTTATCGTGGTTTACCTTGTCACAGCTACATTCTCTTGATTTTTTCAAAGTTCAGTTGAATTTCTTTCATTGAAATGCAAGAGTTGGATTATTTCAGTTGTGTTTTGTCGTGGTTCACCTTGTCACAGTTACATTCTCTTGATTTTTCAAAGTTCAGTGTTGATTTCTTTCGTTGAAATGCAAGGGTTGGAATATTTCAGTAGTGTTTTGAGATGATTTACCCTGTCACAGTTTACATTCTTTTAATTTTTCAAAGAACATTTTGAATTTCTATCGTTGAAATGCAAGAGCTGGAATATTTCAGTAGTGTTTTGTTGTGGTTTACGTTGTATCAGTTACATTTTCTTGATTTTTCAAAGTTCATTTTGAATTTCTTTCATTGAAATGCAAGAGTTGGAAAATTTCAGTAGTGTTTTGATATGGTTTACCTTGTCACAGTTACGGTCTCTTGATTTTTCAAAGTTCATTTTGAATTTCTTTCGTTGAAATGCAAGAGTTGGTATATTTTAGTATTGTTTTGTTGTGGTTTACCTTGTCACAGTTTACATTCTCTTAATTTTTCAAAGTTCATTTTGAATTTCTATCATTGAAATGCAAGAGTTAAAATATTTCAGTAGTGTTTTGTCGTGATTTACCTTGTCAGACTTACATTCTCTTAATTTTTCAAAGTTTATTTTGATTTTATTTCGGTGAAATGCAAGAGTTTGAATATTTCAATAGTGTTTTGTCATGGTTTACCTTGTCAGACTTACATTCTCTTAATTTTTCAAAGTTTATTTTGGTTTTATTTCGGTGAAATGCAAGAGTTGGAATATTTCAGTAGTGTTTTGTTGTAGTTTACCTTATCGTAGTTACATTCTCTTGATTTTTCAAAGTTCATTTTGAATTTCGTTCATTGAAATGCAAGAGTTGGAACATTTCAGTAGTGTTTTGTCGTGGTTTACCTTGTCACAGTTACATTCTCTTGATTTTTCAAAATTCATTTTGAATTTATTTCATTGAAATGCATGAGTTGGAACATTTCAATAGTGTTTTGTCGTGGTTTACCTTGTCACAGTTACATTGTCGTGATTTTTCAAAGTTCATTTTGAATTTCTTTCGTTGAAATGTAAGAGTTGGAATATTTCAGTAGTGTTTTGTTGTGGTTTATCGTGTCACAGTTACATTCTCTTGATTTTCCAAAGTTCATTTTGAATTTCTTTCGTTGAAAAACAAGACCTGGAATATTTCAGTAGTGTTTTGTTGTGGTTTCCCTTGTCACAGTTACATTTTCTTGATTTTTCAAAGTTCATTTTGAATTTCTTTCATTGAAATGCAAGAGTTGGAAAATTTCAGTAGTGTTTTGATATGGTTTACCTTGTCACAGTTACATTCTCTTGATTTTTCAAAGTTCATTTTGAATTTCTTTCATTGAAATGCAAGAGTTGGAATATTTCACTAGTGATTTGTCATGGTTTACCATGTCACAGTTACATTCTCTTTATTTTTCAAAGTTCATTTTGAATTTATTTCGTTGAAATGCAAGAGTTGGAATACTTCAGTAGTGTTTTGTTGTGGTTTTCCAAGTCACAGTTACATTCTCTTATTTTTCAAAGTTCATTTTGAATTTCTATCATTGAAATGCAAGAGTTGGAATATTTCAGTAGTGTTTTGTCGTGGTTTACCTTGTCACAGTTACATTCTCTTAATTTTTCAAAGTTCATTTTGGATTTCCTTCGATGAAATGCAAGAGTTGGAATATTTCAATAGTGTTTTGTCGTGGTTTACCTAGTCACAGTTACATTCTCTTAATTTTTCAAAGTTCATTTTGAATTTCTTTCGATGAAATGAAAGAGTTGGAATATTTCAATAGTGTTTTGTCATGGTTTACCTCGTCAGACTTACATTCTCTTAATTTTTCAAATTTCATTTTGGTTTTATTTCGGTGAAATGCAAGAGTTGGAATATTTCAGTAGTGTTTTGATGTGGTTTACCTTGTCACAGTTACATTCTCTTGATTTTTCAAAGTTCATTTTGGTTTTATTTCGGTGAAATGCAAGAGTTGGAATATTTCAGTAGTGTTTTTTTGTGGTTTACCATGTCACACTTACATTCTCTTATTTTTTCAAAGTTCATTTTGGATTTCTTTCGATGAAATGCAAGAGTTGGAACATTTCAATAGTGTTTTGTCGTGGTTTACCTAGTCACAGTTACATTCTCTTAATTTTTCAAAGTTCATTTTGAATTTCTTTCGTTGAAATGCAAGAGTTGGAATAATTTCAGTAGTGTTTTGTTGTGTTTTACCTTTTCACAAGATACATTCTCTTGATTTTCCAAAGTTCATTTTGAATTTCATTCGTTGAAATGCAAGAGTTGGAATATTTCAGTAGTGTTTTGTCGTGGTTTACCTTGTCACAATTACATTCTCTTGATTTTTCAAAGTTCATTTTGGATATTTCTTTCGTTGAAATGCAAGAGTTGGAATATTTCAGTAGTGTTTTGTCGTGGTTTACCGTGTCACAGTTACATTCTCTTGATTTTTCAAAGTTCATTTTGGATTTCTTTCGTGAAATGCAAGAGTTGGATTATTTCAGTAGTGTTTTATCGTGGTTTACTTTGTCACAGCTACATTCTCTTGATTTTTCAAAGTTCATTTTGGATTTCTTTCATTGAAATGCAAGAGTTTGAATAATTCAGTAGTGTTTTGTCGTGGTTTACCCTGTCACACTTAGGTTAGGCCAGATCAAGTTAGGTTAGGTTCAGTTCGGTTAGGTTAGCCTACGTACGCGCGCGTACGTAGGCTAACCTAACCTAACTTAACCTAACCTAACCTAACTTGATCTAGCCTAACCTAACCTAACCTAACAAAAATGAAAGTGTGACAGGGTAAACCACGACAAAACACAAGAGTTGGAATATTTCACTAGTGATTTGTCATGGTTTACCATGTCACAGTTACATTCTCTTTATTTTTCAAAGTTCATTTTGAATTTATTTCGTTGAAATGCAAGAGTTGGAATACTTCAGTAGTGTTTTGTTGTGGTTTACCAAGTCACAGTTACATTCTCTTAATTTTTCAAAGTTCATTTTGAATTTCTATCATTGAAATGCAAGAGTTGGAATATTTCAGTAGTGTTTTGTCGTGGTTTACCTTGTCACAGTTACATTCTCTTAATTTTTCAAAGTTCATTTTGGATTTCCTTCGATGAAATGCAAGAGTTGGAATATTTCAATAGTGTTTTGTCGTGGTTTACCTAGTCACAGTTACATTCTCTTAATTTTTCAAAGTTCATTTTGAATTTCTTTCGATGAAATGAAAGAGTTGGAATATTTCAATAGTGTTTTGTCATGGTTTACCTCGTCAGACTTACATTCTCTTAATTTTTCAAATTTCATTTTGGTTTTATTTCGGTGAAATGCAAGAGTTGGAATATTTCAGTAGTGTTTTGATGTGGTTTACCTTGTCACAGTTACATTCTCTTGATTTTTCAAAGTTCATTTTGGTTTTATTTCGGTGAAATGCAAGAGTTGGAATATTTCAGTAGTGTTTTTTTGTGGTTTACCATGTCACAATTACATTCTCTTATTTTTTCAAAGTTCATTTTGGATTTCTTTCGATGAAATGCAAGAGTTGGAACATTTCAATAGTGTTTCGTCGTGGTTTACCTAGTCACAGTTACATTCTCTTAATTTTTGAAAGTTCATTTTTGAATTTCTTTCGTTGAAATGCTAGAGTTGGATTATTTCAGTAGTGTTCTGTTGTGGTTCACCTTATCACAGTTACATTTTCTTGATTTTTCAAAGTTCATTTTGAATTTCTTTCGTTGAAATGCAAGAGTTGGAATATTTCAGTAGTGTTTTGTCATGGCTTATCTTGTCACAGTTACATTTTCTTGATTTTTCAAAGTTTATTTTGAATTTCCTTCATTGAAATGCAAGAGTTGGAATATTTCAGTAGTGTTTTGTTGTGTTTTACCTAATCACAAGATACATTCTCTTGATTTTCCAAAGTTCATTTTGAACTTCATTCGTTGAAATGCAAGAGTTGGAATATTTCAGTAGTGTTTTGTCGTGGTTTACCTTGTCACAATTACATTCTCTTGATTTTTCAAAGTTCATTTTGGATTTCTTTCGTTGAAATGCAAGAGTTGGAATATTTCAGTAGTGTTTTGTCGTGGTTTACCGTGTCACAGTTACATTCTCTTGATTTTTCAAAGTTCATTTTGGATTTCTTTCGTGAAATGCAAGAGTTGGATTGTTTCAGTAGTGTTTTATCGTGGTTTACTTTGTCACAGCTACATTCTCTTGATTTTTCAAAGTTCATTTTGGATTTCTTTCATTGAAATGCAAGAGTTTGAATAATTCAGTAGTGTTTTGTCGTGGTTTACCCTGTCACACTTAGGTTAGGCTAGATCAAGTTAGGTTAGGTTAAGTTAGGTTAGGTTAGCCTACGTACGCGCGCGTACGTAGGCTAACCTAACCTAACTTAACCTAACCTAACCTAACTTGATCTAGCCTAACCTAACCTAACCTAACAAAAATGAAAGTGTGACAGGGTAAACCACGACAAAACACTACTGAATTATTCAAACTCTTGCATTTCAATGAAAGAAATCCAAAATGAACTTTGAAAAATCAAGAGAATGTAGCTGTGACAAAGTAAACCACGATAAAACACTACTGAAATAATCCAACTCTTGCATTTCACGAAAGAAATCCAAAATGAACTTTGAAAAATCAAGAGAATGTAACTGTGACATGGTAAACCACAACAAAACACTACTGAAATATTCCAACTCTTGCATTTCAACGAATGAAATTCAAAATGAACTTTAGAAAATCAAGAGAATGTATCTTGTGACAAGGTAAACCATGACATAACACTACTGAAATATTCCAACTCTTGCATTTCAACAAAAAGAAATTCAAAATGAACTTTGAAAAATTACGAGAATGTAACTGTGACAAGGTAAACCATGACAAAACACTACTGAAGTATTCCAACTCTTGCATTTCAATGAAAGAAATCCAAAATGAACTTTGAAAAATTAAGAGAATGTAACTGTGACCTGGTAAACCACAACAAAATACTACTGAAATATACCAACTCTTGCATTTGAAAGAAGGAAATTCAAAATGAACTTTGAAAAATCAAGAGAATGTAACTGTGACAAGGTAAGCCATGACAAAACACTATTGAAATATTCCAATTCTTGCATTTCAACGAAAGAAATTCAAAGTGAAGTTTGAAAAATCAAGAAAATGTAACTTTGATAAGGTGAACCACAACAGAACACTACTGAAATAATCCAACTCTTGCATTTCAACGAAAGAAATTCAAAATGAACTTTGAAAAATTAAGAGAATGTAACTGTGACTAGGTAAACCACGACAAAACACTATTGAAATATTCCAACTCTTGCATTTCATCGAAAGAAATCCAAAATGAACTTTGAAAAATTAAGAGAATGTAAGTGTGACATGGTAAAAACCACAACAAAACACTACTGAAATATTCCAACTCTTGCATTTCACCGAAATAAAACCAAAATGAACTTTGAAAAATCAAGAGAATGTAACTGTGACAAGGTAAACCACATCAAAACACTACTGAAATATTCCAACTCTTGCATTTCACCGAAATAAAACCAAAATGAACTTTGAAAAATTAAGAGAATGTAAGTCTGACGAGGTAAACCATGACAAAACACTATTGAAATATTCCAACTCTTTCATTTCATCGAAAGAAATTCAAAATGAACTTTGAAAAATTAAGAGAATGTAACTGTGACAAGGTAAAAACCACGACAAAACACTACTGAAATATTCCAACTCTTGCATTTCAATGATAGAAATTCAAAATGAACTTTGAAAAATTAAGAGAATGTAACTGTGACTAGGTAAACCACAACAAAACACTTCTGAAATATTCCAGCTCTTGCATTTCAACGAGAGAAATTCAAAATGAACTTTGAAAAATTAAGAGAATGTAACTGTGACAAGGTAAATCATGTCAAAACACTACTGAAATATTCCAACCCTTGCATTTCAACGAAAGAAATCGACACTGAACTTTGAAAAATCAATAGAATTTAACTGTGACAAGGTAAACCACGACAAAACACAACTGAAGTAATTCAACTCTTGCAATTCAATGAAAGAAATTCAACTGAGCTTTGAAAAAATCAAGAGAATGTAGTTGTGACAAGGTAAACCACGATAAAACACTACTGAAATAATCCAACTCTTGTTTTTCAACGAAAGCAATTCAAAATGAACTTTGGAAAATCCAGAGAATGTAACTGTGACACGATAAACTACAACAAAACACTACTGAAATATTCTAACTCTTACATTTCAACGAAAGAAATTCAAAATGAACTTTGAAAAATCACGAGAATGTAACTGTGACAAGCTAAACCACCACGACAAAACACTACTGAAATGTTCCAACTCATGCATTTCAATGAAATAAATTCAAAATGAACTTTGAAAAATCAAGAGAATGTAACTGTGACAAGGTAAACCACGACAAAACACTACTGAAATGTTCCAACTCTTGCATTTCAATGAACGAAATTCAAAATGAACTTTGAAAAATCAAGAGAATGTAACTGTGACAAGGTAAACCACGACAAAACACTACTGAAATGTTCCAACTCTTGCATTTCAATGAACGAAATTCAAAATGAACTTTGAAAAATCAAGAGAATGTAACTGCGACAAGGTAAAAACTACAACAAAACACTACTGAAATATTCCAACTCTTGCATTTCACCGAAATAAAACCAAAATGAACTTCGAAAAATTAAGAGAATGTAAGTCTGACAAGGTAAACCATGACAAAACACTATTGAAATATTCCAACTCTTTCATTTCATCAAAAGAAATTCAAAATGAACTTTGAAAAATTAAGAGAATGTAACTGTGACAAGGTAAACCACGACAAAACACTACTGAAATATTCCAACTCTTGCATTTCAATGATAGAAATTCAAAATGAACTTTGAAAAATTAAGAGAATGTAACTGTGACAAGGTAAACCACAACAAAACACTACTGAAATATACATATTTCAACGAAAGAAATTCAAAATGAACTTCAAAAAATCAAGAGAATGTAACTGTGACATGGTAAACCATTACAAAACACAAGTGAAATATTCCAACTCTTGCATTTCAATGAAAGAAATTCAAAATGAACTTTGAAAAATCAAGAGAATGTAACTGTGACAAGGTAAACCATATCAAAACACTACTGAAATTTTCCAACTCTTGCATTTCAATGAAAGAAATTCAAAATGAACTTTGAAAAATCAAGAAAATGTAACTGTTACAAGGTAAACCACAACAAAACACTACTGAAATATTCCAGCTCTTGCATTTCAACGATAGAAATTCAAAATGAACTTTGAAAAATTAAGAGAATGTAACTGTGACAGGGTAAATCATGTCAAAACACTACTGAAATATTCCAACCCCTGCATTTCAATGAAAGAAATCGACACTGAACTTTGAAAAATCAAGAGAATGTAACTGTGACAAGGTAAACCGCGACAAAACACAAGTGAAATAATCCAACTCTTGCATTTCAATGAAAGTAATTCAACTGAAATTTGAAAAAATCAAGAGAATGTAGCTGTGACAAGGTAAACCACGATAAAACACTACTGAAATAATCCAACTCTTGTTTTTCAACGAAAGAAATTCAAAATGAACTTTGGAAAATCAAGAGAATGTATCTGTGACACGATAAACCACAACAAAACACTACTGAAATATTCCAACTCTTACATTTCAACGAAAGAAATTCAAAATGAACATTGAAAAATCACGAGAATATAACTGTGACAAGGTAAACCACGACAAAACACTACTGAAATGTTCCAACTCATGCATTTCAATGAAAGAAATTCAAAATGAACTTTGAAAAATCAAGAGAATGTAACTGTGACAAGGTAAACCACGACAAAACACTACTGAAATGTTCCAACTCTTGCATTTCAATGAACGAAATTCAAAATAAACTTTGAAAAATCAGAGATTGTAACTGCGACAAGGTAAACTACAACAAAACACTACTGAAATATTCCAACTCTTGCATTTCAACGATTGAAATTCAAAATGAACTTAGAAAATCAAGAGAATGTAATTGCGACAAGGTAAACCACAACAAACCACTACTGAAATAATCCAACTCTTGCATTTCAATGAAAGAAATTCACAATGAACTTTGAAAATCAAGAGAATGTAACTGCGACAAGGTAAACTACAACAAAACACTACTGAAATATTCCAACTCTTGCATTTCAACGAAAGAAATTCAAAATAAACTTTGAAAAATCTAGAAAATGTAACTGTGACAAGGTAAACTACAACAAAACACTACTGAAATATTCCAACTCTTGCATTTCAATGAAAGAAATCCACAATGAACTTTGAAAATCAAGAGAATGTAATTGCGACAAGGTAAACCACAACAAACAACTACTGAAATAATCCAACTCTTGCATTTCAATGAAAGAAATTCACAATGAACTTTGAAAATCAAGAGAATGTAACTGCGACAAGGTAAACTACAACAAAACACTACTGAAATATTCCAACTCTTGCATTTCAACGAAAGAAATTCAAAATGAACTTTGAAAAATCACGAGAATGTAACTGTGACAAGGTAAACCACGACAAAACACTACTGAAATGTTCCAACTCATGCATTTCAATGAAATAAATTCAAAATGAACTTTGAAAAATAAAGAGAATGTAACTGCGACAAGGTAAACTACAACAAAAAACTACTGAAATATTCCAACTCTTGCATTTCACGAAAGAAATTCTAAATGAACTTTAAAAAATCAAGAGAATGTAACTGTGACAAAGTAAACCACGACAAAACACTACTGAAATATTCCAACTCTTGGATTTCACGAAAGAAATCCACAATGAACTTTGAAAAATCAAGAGAATGTAACTGTGACAAGGTAAACCATGATAAGACACTACTGAAATATTCCAACTCTTGCATTTCAACGAAACAAATCCACAATAAACTTTGAAGAATCAAGAGAATGTAACTCTGACATGGTAAACCACGACAAAACACTACTGAAATATTCCATCTCTTGCATTTCAACAAAATAAATCCACAATGAACTTTGAAAAATCAAGAAAATGTAACTGTGACAAAGTAAACCACGACAAAACACTACTGAAATATTCCAACTCTTGCATTCCAACGAAAGAAATTAAAAATGAACTTTGAAAAATCAAGAGAATGTAACTGTGACAAGGTAAACCATGACAAAACACTACTGAAATATTCCAACTCTTGCATTTCACGAAAGAAATTCTAAATGAACTTTAAAAAAAATCAACAGAATGTAACTGTGACAAAGTAAACCACGACAAAACACTACTGAAATATTCCAACTCTTGGTTGTCACGAAAGAAATCCACAATGAACTTTGAAAAACCAAGAGAATGTAACTGTGACAAGGTAAACCATGATAAGACACTACTGAAATATTCCAACTCTTGCATTTCAACGAAAGAAATCCACAATGAACTTTGAAAAATCAAGAGAATGTAACTGTGACATGGTAAACCACGACAAAACACTACTGAAATATTCCAACTCTTGCATTTCAACGAAAGACATCCACAATGAACTTTGAAAAATCAAGAAAACGTAACTGTGACAAAGTAAACCACGACAAAACACTACTGAAATATTCCATCTCTTGCATTTCAACAAAATAAATCCACAATGAACTTTGAAAAATCAAGAAAATGTAACTGTGACAAAGTAAACCACGACAAAACACTACTGAAATATTCCAACTCTTGCATTCCAACGAAAGAAATTAAAAATGAACTTTGAAAAATCAAGAGAATGTAACTGTGACAAGGTAAACCATGACAAAACACTACTGAAATTCCAACTCTTGTATTTCACGAAAGAAATTCTAAATGAACTTTAAAAAAATCAACAGAATGTAACTGTGACAAAGTAAACCACGACAAAACACTACTGAAATATTCCAACTCTTGGTTGTCACGAAAAATCCACAATGAACTTTGAAAAACCAAGAGAATGTAACTGTGACAAGGTAAACCATGATAAGACACTACTGAAATATTCCAACTCTTGCATTTCAACGAAAGAAATCCACAATGAACTTTGAAAAATCAAGAGAATGTAACTGTGACATGGTAAACCACGACAAAACACTACTGAAATATTCCAACTCTTGCATTTCAACGAAAGAAATTCAAAATGAACTTTGAAAAATCAAGAGAATGTAACTGTGACAAGGTAAACCATGACAAAACATTACTGAAATATTCCAACTCTTGCATTTCAACGAAAGAAATCGAAAATGAACTTTGAAAAATCAAGAGAATGTAACTGTGAAATGGTAAACCACGACAAACCACTACTGAAATATTACAACTGTCGTAGTCGATTACGTCATTCTATGCTCATATATGGACCCCCGTCATGTCCTTCTGATACGGTTCTACCGATTATGTAATCAATTTCTCAGAAATCCATTTATCCTAGTCGATTACCTCATTCTATGCCCATATATGGACTCCCGTCACGAGCTCCTGATATGGTTCTACCGATTATGTAATCAATATATGAAAATCCATTGTGTGTCTATGTCTGTGTCTGTGTCTGTGTCTGTGTCTTGTGTCATGTGTCATGTGTCATGTGTCATGTGTCGTGTCATGTGTCATGTGTCATGTGTCATGTATCATGTGTCATGTGTCATGTGTCATTCGCCCCGGAGACAATGCACTTGGAAACAATAAATAAATCGACCTTGAAAACACATCAAAGTGAGAAAAATCATATTTTTTTATTCTCAGTGAGAAAAACCATAAAAAAATCCATAAATTGACCAACACACATAATCATCCATGAAACATCCATCAAAGTGAGAAAAATCCTGTTTTTTCATTCTCAGTGAGAAAAACCATAAAAACATCCATAAATTAACCAACACACATAACCATCCATGAAACATCCATCAAAGTGAGAAAAATCCTGTTTTTTTTCATTCTCACTGACAAAAACCATAAAAACATCCATAAATTGACCAACACACATAACCATCCATGAAACATCCATCAAAGTGAGAAAAAATCCTGTTTTTTCATTCTCACTGACAAAAACCATAAAAACATCCATAAATTGACCAAAACACATAACCATCCATGAAACACCCATCAAAGTGAGAAAAATCCTGTTTTTTCATTCTCACTGACAAAAATCATAAAAACATCCATAAATTGACCAACACACACAACCATCCATGAAACATCCATCAAAGTGAGAAAAATCCTGTTTTTTCATTCTCACTGACAAAAACCATAAAAACATCCATAAATTGACCAACACACATAACCATCCATGAAACATCCGTCAAAGTGAGAGAAAAATCCTGTTTTTTCATTCTCACTGACAAAAACCATAAAAACATCCATAAATTGACCAACACACATAACCATCCATGAAACATCCATTAAAGTGAGAAAAATCCTGTTTTTTCATTCTCACTGACAAAAACCATAAAACATCCATAAATTGACCAACACACATAACCATCCATGAAACATCCATCAAAGTGAGAAAAATCCTGTTTTTTTTTCATTCTCACTGACAAAAACATAAAAACATCCATAAATTGACCAACACATATAACCATCCATGAGACATCCATCAAAGTGAGAAAAATCCTGTTTTTTCATTCTCACTGACAAAATCCATAAAAACATCAATAAATTGACCAACACACATAACCATCCATGAAACATCCATCAAAGTGAGAAAAATCCTGTTTTTTCATTCTCACTGACAAAAACCATAAAACAGACATAAATTGATTTTGACATCCATGAAAAACATCAAATAAATTGACCAACACACATAACCGTCCAAGAAACATGCATAAAAGTGAGAAAAATCCTGTTTTTTCATTCTCACTGACAAAAACCATAAAAAAATGCATAAATTATGTAAAAATTGATGTTGACATCCAAGAAAAACATCAAATAAATTGACCAACACTCATAACCGTCCAAGAAACATCCATAAAAGTGAGAAAATTCCGGTTTTTTTTCAAGTAAGAAAAATCCTGTTTTTTCATTCTCAATGAGAAAACCATCTCCCTAGGGACTCTATGCCCATATATGGTGTGGGGCTCGGACCTTTAGGGTCATTTCTACTGACAATTGGAGCACAGATGTCCTCTAGGGTGAGCGTCAAAAATCTCTTCAAGACATGAATTACATCCTTTAATTTGTACTGCATAGCCTCTATGTAATTTACAAGGATTACGTAATTTGCACTTTTCATTATAGTCATCAATAATTGTACAATTCTCACATGATGTCCAACTGCCAAGAGTGTACATGCATAGTGGACATGTATAGAATATTTTTGGTTTCCGATGTCAACTCTCACAGCTAAAACGAAACTGATTTTCGTTCGATAAATTCAGAGGGAGAAATGGGAGAGGAGTAAGTCTGTGACGTTACCTCTTTCGAATGGAGGAGCAATCTACATTTAATCTATGGCAATGTTTTCAAAAGTATATCAGTTTCAGTTCAGTTCAATATGGGTTTTAATTCAAAAAAATATATATATAAAAATACACTTAACTTAGTTCCTTGTGCATTGATGCACGTTGGGGCCTGTAATAATTGCACACTCTAAATACAGCGTGGCCTCCTGTCCTCTTCAGTTTCCACCCCGAACCGCCATCAAATAACAATAAATTTAACACAAATTCTCCTCCGCTCACACCCCTTGAAGTATCAAACTAAAATATGATAATTAATAATAATATCGAAAAATTCTTAACATAATAATAATAAAATAAATCTAGTAAAAAAAATATTTAATCTTTTAGATATTTTTTCATATTCTTTTTAAAGGAGCCGAGAGACCTATATGACCTCAGCTCTTGCGGAAGTGCATTCCACTCTCTAGCACACGCAATTCTAGGAGAAAATTCCGACCTAGCTGTCGGTGTCGGGGGTATGTAAATATCTGATGAAGATCGTGTATTTAAACTATGGATTTGTGATGCTAGTGTGAATAAGCCTCTAAATGGTGATGGGAGTGTTCCTGAAAAATATTTAAAACAAAAAACGGTGCAAGATAGTCTGTAAAGTGATGCCATTGATAGTCTGTTCGGTGCTGGGCCTAAAATTTGAAGTGCTTTATTGTGAACTGAGTTTAGTCTCTGAAAATGTGTCTTGAAATTAGATTGCCAAACCGTAGAACAATATTGAATGTGAGGCTTGATAACTGCATTGTAAATCAGGATCAGTATTTTTTTAGGGAAATGGTGACTGGGTTTTCTCAAGATTCCAAGGTTCCTTGAAAGCTTCGTCTCGACACTTGCTATGTGGTGTCTGAACGAGAGGTTTTCGTCGATCAAAACCCCTAGGTAACGAACGTGTCCTTTTTCTGGTCTCTTGATAAGTCCACGAGAGGTTTCAATACCAATCACATCAGGAGCCAGCGAATCTATACGTGAAAAAAATAAAACACTCGATTTGTCAATGTTGATGACTAGACGATTTGCGTCCATCCAGTGGTACGTTTCTTCAAGAATGTCTTGTAGCTTCGTTTTGAGAGACTTGATGTTCCATTCTGAGCTTGCCATAAGTGAATCATCCGCAAATGCCGTTAGTTCGTCCTCGGCTTCTACTATAGACCCCGGCGTCGTTTGTGGTTGACATAGTTTGCAGCAATAAGGGCTACGACTTGCAGGTGTCAGTACTTGCTGAAGATCATTTACGTGAACAAGAAACATACCGGTCCCAATTTAGAGCCCTTTGGCACCCCGCAATTAACTACGACATCATTTGTATGGTCATTTCCTGTGTAAATTCGACGATTTTCCAGGTAAGACTTAAACCAATCTAGGACTTGGCCACGAACTCCAATATGATCCAGCTTTCCTAGTAATATTTCGTGGTGCATGCTATCAAACGCTTTCTTAATATCTAGAAGCACTGCTGCAGGTTAAGCACCCCCGAATCTAGGATTCTGTTTACGAATAAACTTAGTGAAGTAAGGGCGTCCACGCCCTTACTTCACTAAGTAAGGGCGTGGATATTATAAAAATAATATCCACGATATTATTTTGCTTTTGTTTCAATTAATATATCAATAAATTGAGTATAAGCATTTGAGTCACATTGACAAAGTTTCATACAATAGTCCAATGGGGAGAGAATCAGTTTTCATTTTATTGTCAAGTGTTCCCTGTGAGAATATCTTTCGTTGAAGGGATAACTCGAGAAAATCATAATCCAAAATCAAATGTTTTTCCATAATCACAAGATTCGATCTAATTCTCTCTTTCTCAAATTTATTCATTTTTTAATCCCATCACTCTCACTGCTGACTCTAGACTGACCATGATTCGTTAGATTAACATTCTAACAAAAAGAAAGGGAACATTTTCGATTTCGAAACAATTTTATTGGATAATTACAACAATAATACTACACATGTACACTTAGCGATACAGCTTATTGTCTTCGATATGCTTCACTAATGCACTTAAAGCACATTGGAGTCTATTCACATGCGCTATATCAACTTTTGCAGCGAAGCAAAATTGATCCTCCATTTTAAATTTGGTCAAGGATATCACATATCTTGCATATACTTCATCCCATTCCAGACAAAGCCGTGATCCCCTCGTGATTTCCACCGCAATGTTTGGTGCCCTTGTATCATTACTACCAACTCCACTATCAACTTCTAATAGTGTAAACATTCCACTCATCATTATTACAAATATATCCTAATGAGTAAAGTCAAACTGTTCTCACTCCTTGAATTCTATTCACACACTAATAAAAACTTTAGCAAAAATCCTTTCCTTATATTCTCTGCAATTCCGTCCCGCTAATATTTCCGACTCCCTGATTGGCTTAAAAAGAGACACGTGATCTTGTTCCCGTTAGAATCAATAATTCACCGTCAGATTATGTAATCAATTTCTCAGAAATTTACTTCCCCTCTAGTGGATCAATACATTGCCCCGTTAGAATTCAGTGCGCATGTGTAAACTTAGCCCCGGAGTCATTACACCTAGAAACAACAAATAAATCGACCTTGAAAAGGTGTCATTGACCCGTTAGTGGATCAATAATCCTTGAATAAATTATAACCTGTCGGCGTTAGACGCAATTATAGATGGCAGCACATGTGTTTGTTCCGGGCTGGTACCCCTTCCCTACTGTGGTAGTTGCATTCTTGGTAGACTATTTGATTCTATTTTTGCTCATTTTGGTTTAATGGAGTTCTTTACTTAAAAAAAACTTATTTTGTTGAAATTTTTTTTTAATTAATTTCTGTTCGTTTTATATTTGACATAGTCTTTTTCAGGGAGAAAGACTGAGCCTCTTTTAAAGTTAAACAACCATCACTTCCATAATAACCTTAAATACCCCGGACCTTGGTAGTATTATTAGTAAAGATGGTGGGAGCAGTGAAAATGTTAGAAATAGAATAGCCAAGGCTCAGGCTATTGTCTTCTCTTGGCTCGTTATCAGTAGAATAATCATTATTCCATTTTGAGTCATACACAATTTTTACTGTTGTGTCACCGACAGGTTCAATATGCGTTTTGTCTTTGGTATTATTTGGTTCATTGACTGTTTCATCAATGGTAGTAACGTTTGCTGACACTTTGATTTTCATCGATTCATATTTATATTCCATAGTGATATTTTCTACCAGTGCCCTTTTTACTTTTCCGGCAATTTCACTGTGTATTACAACATTATTTTTACATAGTTAGCAGTTTCGGCAAGTAGACAAGATATGGTTTATGATTAGTAGAAGAGTAGGCCTTTCTTTTTGTCTTTGCTTTCATTTGAATGCTAATACCTAAAAGATGACGATAGGTTCTATCAACGGGTAGCATGGTACCGGAAGCACTAGCAAGAAGATGCCCCTCTTCATCCACTATTATTTTTGTGTCGGCATTCTCTTTGAGTGTAATCATCTCTGGAGATCTCAATCTCGCATATCCACCATTTGTACAATGGAATTTTTTGGTACTCCAAAGAAATTTAATTCCTTACTGTAATGACAATGCACGCATACGTTTCCGAAGTGCTACCACTTGTACTTATTTCATAGTTAAAATACTTCTCCTTGTCAGCATTCAATGCTACAATAACACTATCATGTGAACACACTTTCTAAAATGCTCCATCTTCGCTTTTTTTAAAGATATGACTTATGTGTTTATCGTTCCACTGCTTAAAAAATACTGATTTAATACATGCAATAAACTAGTGTCGATAACCCGCCATAAAGTACCAGTGGGAAAGCCGCATCGTGTCTCTGAGCAAGCAAAGAGTACAATTGTTATAGCCATAAGCATATTTCATGTCATTTTAAGATACGTAAAAAAAAAGTTGAATAATTTCGAAGTCCAAAAAAAATTTAGTTAAAAAAAAGTGCTACTACAAACAATATTTTTCTAATAATAAAGGTCATGACTAACATATCTATACCATTCTCAATTTGAGTTTCGAAAATATTAAATGTGATTTTTTATGTTTTATGTATGTTTCATGTCATTCTAAGAGATGTAAAAAAAAAATTTGAAAAAATATACCATGTTAAAAAAAATTGGGGGAGGGGGCCAAAAAGTTGGGGAAGGGGGTCTTTGGGGGTTGAGGTCCTTGGTGGTTAGGGTCATTGGTGCTTATGATCCATGATGCTTTAAACCTATAATCACCTCACTACTTGATTTGCAAGGATTTCTAAGGGTTGTTCTGAATTTCATAATTAAAATTCTTTTCTTGACATCTACATCTCTATTAGTATCAGCTTTTTAGTATACTATAACGTTAGACCCTATTTTAAATTGAGAGCACTGTTCAAACTCCACATGTGTATTATACAGAACACATCGAAGAGGTAAAGTCAGGTCAACTCACAGGACCATTTTATCATCGTTAACCATTTTCATAGATTGATGTTGTTCCAAATTTATAACAAATTGCCTGAGTTAACAAGCTCTTCGGGGTTACCTTAACTGATAATCAGTTTAGCATTTTTTTACCACCTTCATACGGTCCGATCACTAATTAGGATCGTTCACACCCCTATTATTCAATCAAAAATTAATATCGTTCAAATAGTCCAATTCGCAAATGCTATACCCTTTTTTCGAAAATAGAGTTATTGTTTTGGTAAATGATACAACTTTTCATCATTCACAGTTCTGTAATTATCCCGTGACGCATTCTTAACCATCGGAAGTTTAATTTGGTGATTGAACTTAAAAAAATATGTCTGCCAAGTCTTGTACCGTCTGTATCAATTGATGCATGCTAAGGAACATAAATTAAGCAAAGTATAACATAGGTGCGAGGGGCTACTCACTCTCTTTGAAAAGGTGTAGAGCTTCTATAGAAAATGTTTTCCTATAGCTTCTATAGAAATGGAAGGTACTACTCTACTCCTACCCCCCACTGAGTACGGATTTGCCCCAACCCCTCAACACTGATCAAAGTCTTAAAAAAGTGATTTTGCTCAAAATAGGCAAAAGGTCTATTAACTATGCCTCTGGGGATGCGATTTCTCCCAGAAGCCCCCAGGGCTAGGATTATAAATTATATATTTTACTCTTTTTTAATTGCAGCAATTGTTCTAAGGAAAAGGAGGAATTTTTGGCTCTGATTATGTTCGAAAGGTTGTGTATATTAAGGGGGATTGGCATAGAGGGCTTCCAACGATCTCTTCCATGTTAAATACTTTTAGCTTGTCCGGCGACAACAGATGCATAAAGACATTGATTTTGGTTTCTGTCTGTTCCCTGATCTAGCAACATAATCGAAGTTTGCTTTTTTTTTTTTTTTTACTAGGTCTTCTAAATTAAGCTTTTTCATGCAATTCTATTTCAACTTGTCTAAGAAAACGGTACATACAAGTTTAAATAATTTTAACATGGACTTGTATTGGGTTTTGAAAGAAACAACTTGACTTTTAAGTTTTTTTCGCAATTAAATTTAAAAAAGACTTTTTCATCAGTTTATTTGTTTCTACTAAAACTTGTTACCCTTATACAGGGTTGCGACCAGCTCAAGAAAAATATCCATGGCAAGGGTAAGAAAACATCCATTTTTGTCACTGTTGCCATAGATACGAAAAATTTGCCGATCGCGACGCTTCGCGTCGCTCGCAGGTATGGTTCTTCGATGACATAGATATTAGTTCATATAGATGCAACGCGGAAGTGCACGGTTTGCATTTTCTTTCATGTGGTAGTTCGTCGAATGCGCTGGAATATTTCAACGTATCTTGCAAACCAGCAAAATGTGGAATATTTGGTCATTAGGGAGAAACCGTGAGTAAATGCAAAAAAACCGTGAGATCGCATCTGTGTAAACCGAGAGTACAGCTAGGTTCTGACCAGAAGTACATAACCGTAACAGAAGTAAGAAACTGCCAGAAGCGCAATGTTTCAAATCAGGCTAGACCCTCGCGTCCGTTTTCTTCCGGCTGATTTCTTCGTATGAAAAGATAGGCAATTCGACCGGGAGAAAACGTTTGCATGAAAAAATGTTGGGGTCTAGGCTGATTAGGTGCGATCGAGTTTCCTACTTCTGTTACGGTTGTTTACTTTTGGTTTTGACAGAGCGGGATTCCGATTCACGCCCTGACTCGACTGTTTTGCAACATGGAGATAAATGGCATTCTGTCGCTAGGTGACGCGAATCGAAAACTGTTGTGGCTTCCCTCTCTGCTGATAGTAGTACTGTGGTGCGCAAGAATGAAAAGCTGACTGACTTTGTGCCTTGAACAGAACTTAATCGATTCACGACATTTGGAAAATACAAACAAAAAAATTATATATGCATTCTACATTCTATAACCAGTATTCAAATTCCAATCAGGTATGGTTTATTCGTGAACTTCAAATAATGTCTTCAAATAACGATAACGAACTTCAAATAACGACAATAAAATTTAAGGTTTGCCGCGTACACATAAGGAAGGATTTTTTCTGTTCACGACGGTACTTCCCTTCTCTCCCTTTTTACTTCCAGCGTCGAGTATGCCTCACGAGTGAATCGGGGATATCCCACTCGTGTAAAACTGGAACATACTGATTCACTCTCATGAGTGCCGGCACTGTTTCTGGATCCAGCTTGTTTCTTAGAGGTGTTTTATTCAACTTAAGCAGCGAAAATTGTCTTTCCGCTGCTGCTGGTGAATGTGGCAGAGACAGTATCTGCAGTATCTGCATGAACGGTGGCAGCGCACAGAACATGGGGTTGTCACCAGCGTCAGTGAGTTTGCCAAGCTCACACCAAAATGCCCCTGGTTCTTTTTGACCAAATCGCCCAGAGAATCGTGGATAATTCTGAGCTTCCGCCAGTCTCTGTCGAGTTTGTCAATATCAAAACTCACGGTAGCGGAAAACCGTGAGTAACTTTTCCACCAAGCTATTGATACGGTCACTTATAGCTACCTTTGGATCAACGCACTCCAGCTGAACTAAAAGCTCATCACTAGAATCGACCCTTCTAATGATTTCCTCACCCTGTCTTTGGTAAAACATGACACACTTATTTGTAATGGAAATCAACTTGCGACTAAAATCTGCGTCTCCACTCATTCCTTCAAAGAGCGCCCGAAACTTGGGCCCAAAGTAGACGTATTCGTATGGTCTTAGATTGTTCTGGGACCGCACATTTATTTTGAAGGGGTCTGTTCTGTCAACAACTTCCTGTTTAATGAAGTTCTGCATAATTTCCTTCAATGTTTCCCAGACTTTCTTTAGAATTTGGTGAACCCTGACACTTTCAGTTTGAAACTCAATGTTTAACTCGGTCACGACAATCAATATATACCCCAGAAAGAGGTAAAAAAGACGAAGCTTGACATTCCCGAGTCCCTCAAGAATGCTCACGGCGGTGGTAATGTTATCAGCGAGCATACTCTGAAAATAAATTTTCAGGGCACCCCACTGCTCAAGCAACAACCTCTTCACAACCTGCTCCATTGCTAGCCATCATGTCTTCGACGGGTAAAGTTTTGCGTGTTCGGCAACTTCTAGGAGCTTCTGACACTTGGCAAATTCACTTTTCCTTTTAGGGCTATAAGTGACAAAATTGTACACGTCGTGAGCAACTTGTACTATTTCAGAAACTAAAACATCGCAAGCAGAGACCGAACACAGAGCAAAAGAATGGCAAATGCACCCAAAAATGGCGAGCTACGGAACATCTTTTTTTAAAAGCGCAGCCAGACCCGCTTGTTTACCGAGCATCACACTTGCATTATCAGACGCAAAATCAATGTGGTTGACTAAAAGGATATCTCTATCACGCATAGCTCTCCTGTACAGCCATTTCCAACTTACCTTGGTGGGGGCAAAAGCAGGGACAAATTTTTTTTGTTTTTGGGCATGGATAAAACGTTAAAACTGGTCAAAACAAATCACAGTCCAGATGTTTTGAATTTCACGGACTTTTTTAGCACGTCAGCAGGTCCAGCTGAGCTGGAGCGCCATCTATGGTCAAAGATGTAAGAGTAGTAAGACAGCTGGTCCGCTAACCCATTTTGGTTCGCCGTGAAGATTGATTTTCTTGGCGACGCCAATTCCATACCATGTGAAAAAAATCCATGTTTTCTTGAAAAATCAATGTTTTTATTGAAAAATCCATGGAAATCCATGACGTTTCCAAAATTAGTGTCAAGGGTTGAAAAATCCATGTTTTCATGGATGAATCCATGGCGGTGGCAGCCCTGCCCTTACTTTGGAAACTCTTAAACTATTGCATTATTAGTTTCAATAGGCGGGCATAAATGCGGGTGTCGAGGTGATAAATGGTCAGCGTTTCGACTTGTCTCGGCTGACAAGTGACATCACAAGTGAATGTTTCAACATATTATGCAAATAAGAGTGCTCCGTCAAATTAGGTCGCGGTCAAAGATTTTGAAAGGCGAGAAAGAGAATTAAAGAAGAGCTTCACCTAACTAGTTCACAAAAGTTCTTTGTCAAAGATGGTAAAGAAGCCCAATAAAGAAGACCTGGCTTGGTTACTGCGCAGAAGACGGGAAAACTAAAAAGCAAAAATACAAAAAGCTTGGAAGACCACGACTTTCAAAACATTTACTCGACTTGAACGAAAAACATCTCTTCAAGAAAAGACCGGAGCAGAACTCCCAAGGCTGAAAGTTATAACTGCTAGTCGCAATTTAGAGTAGGATATTCTAAGAAACTGTCGCTGGATGATTAATGTGCCATATTTTCTAAAGAGCTACGAAGAATTAGTAATTACACATATGTAAGTACCACTTAATTCATTTTGTAGTATAAGCCTTTCAAAGACCTTAGATTCATTATACGTTTGTTTGCTAATTAGAATTAGACTGATAAACAAAGCAATAGGGGCAAAGGAGGAGAGGGCAAATACATATTTTGTGTTTAAGTTGATTTATCTTATGAAGAAGCGTGTGACTTATGACCCTTCAATTTTTATCGCACTTGGTCCCTAGTAGAAAAAAATATTTGAAAATGTATGATAAGTTAAGGAAGTTACAAATTTTTGTCGCAAGGAGAGGAGTAGGGGATTGTAGCCCCCTAAAAAATAACGCAGTTTCTAGCCATATAACTATAATTATTTTATTCTGTAGCGTAAATCATAAAAAAAAAAAACTAGACTTTGATCGATGACCTTCTGCATAGTCATGGCGGATCCAGGGATGGATCGGGGGACTCCCTCCAAGATTTTTTTGCAGGCCCCCCCCCGCAAAACTTCGGAGAATATTGAAGGGCATGTTTAACTAAATCAAAGATACTATGTGCATCCAGTTTTTCAAAAAGTTGTATCTGCAATATCTTGAGAACGGCTGAAGGTATTAAGTTTAAACTTTCAGAGTATGGTGGGGGAGATGTTGAAAAATAGTGGGAGAGCAATTACCCCTCCCGTGCCCTTTTTAGCTGCAATATCTTCAAATATATTTTATCAGTAATTGGAAACCACTCTTGTTCAAAATAGTCAGAAAGTCAAAATAGGAAAGGATAAGGGTGTTAACTTGAAAATTTCAGGGCCACCACTACTACTCTACGACAATTTGTGACTGTGACTGCTTGCAACTGTTATTACATTTACTTGTGACTACTTTCAGAGAATGCTAGGGGATGTTGAACAAAATCAGAACATACTATATGCATATTGATTGTCAAAAAGAGCGCATCAGCAATATCTCAGAAACTGCCGAAGGCATTAAGTTAAAACTTTCAGCACATGTTGAACAGTACTTGAACCTTCAAAGAATGCTTAGGGGAAATTTCCTGAACGCATCAGCAATATCTCAGAAACTGCCGAAGGCATTAAGTTAAAACTTTCAGCACATGTTGAACAGTACTTGAACCTTCAGAGAATGCTTAGGGGATTATAAACTAAATCAACAGACACTATGTGCATCCAAGTTATCACTAAGTATATCTACAATATCTTAGGAGCGGCTAAGGGTAAGAATATTGAATCAAAAGATACTACATGCATCTCGGCTGTCATAAGGGCGTGTCTGAAATATCCCTAGAACCGCTAATGACGTTTAGTATAAAGTTTGTGGAATCTTGTGTGGGTGTCGAAAGTCTCAAAACATATCAAAAGCTACTAATTAGAACCATTAAATTAGAATTAGATATTCTAATTCTTACGCCAGAGACATGAAAAATAGGAGAAATATTAACTACATTCACGAAAACTTTGGCCATCCAAAATAAAAAGAAATTAGAAAAAAAAATCCGAAAAAGAAATTTTTCAAAGAAAAGTAAAGAGTAATTAAAGTAATTTAATTACAAAGAAAGGTAAGAAAAGTAATTAAACTTGAGACCATCTGGAATAAATTCCTACAATAATTCAAACTCAAAACAACCAAAAATTGCTATTAAGAATAACTGAAACATAAAACAAACGGAAACTATAATAAACGATTATAGAAAACACAGCAAGTGCTAATATAGATAAATAAACAAATCTTAAATCGAGTAAGAATTGAATGTTCCAAGTCAAAAATTAAAGCGAACAAAAATTACTACGAACAGGATTGTGGCTGCTGCCCTTTTCTCCCTTCTCCAGCCGTAAAACTCTAAAGTTTGTTGTTCGTTTGTGATTTACTCAAACGAAATAAATTACAATTATTTTCTTTTTTATTTACAGCGTTAAAAGATAAAAATAAAAATTGCAGTGGAATACAATTCTGATTTGTTCAGTTTCCAAGAAATAAAAACGTGGTTTGTTTTTTCTAGAATTCTTGATTAAGATTTCTTGATTTCTTAATTGTTTTTAAATTTTGTTTTGTTTTTATCAAACATCATGTGTAGTCAGCGCTGTCTTAGAAAGTAAGTTAAGGCTGATGCATTTTAACTTGTATTTATTATAAGAACTTTCCCCAACAGAGGGACCAAGAAAATTAAAAAATAATTACCGAGGATGCTTCAAGTTTTATTTCGTTTCTAAGATAATTCTAAAGATTACTGCAACCTGGGAATATCATATTACCAAATGTAAAAGGCCAAGAAATGGAGATACGGTTTAAACGATTAGAAAGGGTATGTCTAAAAATGCCTTAATTCTTTTCAAAGTTGATAAGATTTTTCTCAGAAAAATTTTCTCCATGGTGTTTTAGATTAGGCCTGTGTTAAAGTTTGACGCACATATGCAATATGCATAGTGGCCATAGTTGGTTTTAAACTGTCTGTCATGCCTGCACCTGTTCTTTTATCCAAAGGGCATGACATAACCCCCCACCAGTGGCGGATCCAGGGGGGAGGGGAGCGCGCGCCCCCCTAAAGTAGTGTAATTTACTTAATTAACTCAAGTTTGCATTAACTAAACTTGCTCCTAACACAAGTTTATCGGATCAACCTATTTTGTGCCCCCCTAATATTTTTTTTCGGATCAACCTAATTTGCACCCCCTCCCCCTAAAAAATAATCCTGGATCCGCCCCTGCCCCCCACAGCCCCTGGAGCAACACTTAGAAGTTATACAAGTTGCCCATTGTCTGGTTATTGGTTATATATTGTTTGGTTATTCATAAGGTTGGTTATTGGGAAAAGGGGGCATGTTTGATCCTGTGTCTTCATTATGTTAATATGCTTATTCAAGCATTGAACGATATTACTCTTTCTTTGGATCATAGTTGCAGCGGTAGCTGCAACCTAGTTAAGGACGAACCACTGCCAATAGTAACCAACAATTAAAACTGGTTTAAAAAAAACTGGAAAGTGAGAAAAAATCGCAATTTCTTGCTTATTCATAAATAGTAAACTCTTATCTAGATCAATCTTAATAATAAAATGCTATTTTGAAGACAAACTTAAAGGACCTCTAAAAAATAGCCCGAAATCCCTAGAAATTGGCGTCGAATTGAGAAAAAAAGCGTACCGTTAAAATCGCCTTAGCCAAAAACACAATACAAAAAACTTACCGTCGCTTAGCTCGAACAACATGGAAAATACCTTTTCTGTACGGGTAGCACTGATGTGGCCTCTTTTACCTTTTTTTTCCTCCGCTGCTAGCGGGGCACTGAAACATCACAGAGAGTGGTTCAAAGGCTAATTTTAAAGGAAATTGCTACATCTACGCAGTTTTGTTATTAAAAAAATGCAATATTGAAAACAAAATATATTTTTTGACTAAATATTGCATCTTCGTACACGCGACGAAGAATGATGTTATAATTGTAGGTTACAACCGTAGATGACGTTATAGTAAAACTATTTGATAGCATGGGTTGCAACTGCGATTTTTTCTTTACTATATCCAGCTAAGAAAAGCCGAAGACTTTTTTCCTGCGTGTGTCTTGACGTAGAACTAACTATTTTTAAGACCCCTTTATCCCACATATACGTCAGCTATGATTCCACCCTTGTAATAGTAGTGTATGCCCCTGTGGATCCTAACGATGGATATAGTAGCTCTTCTGGCGAGTTTTACTTAGCCAACAGCTACAGGAACGAATTGATAGGGTTCCAGGCAGAAATATGGTATTTTTTTTAGGACATTGTAATGCCCAGGTTGGTATAAAAAAGGATAGATGGTATCCTAACCCTAAAATTGGTGTACGAAATGTTGGCTATTGACAGTAGTGGTTTTTAGGCCTCATGATTTAGGGAGGGGAGTATACCATACTAATGCAAAATTTAAAACGAAATAAATTTAAAGTCAGATGTCAGAAAAATTGGGGAAGGGGTGGGGAAGGTGCTCCCCCTAGAACCTGGCCTAACACCACCACTGGCTATTGATTATTTAAAGGATCATACATGTTAATTATTAGGTTAGTCCTAAAGGTCAACCGTAAATAAAAATTAATTGGTCGGTTTAGTGATCCAGTCAGTCCTTTGGTGACACACTGGGATTGATTCCTACTTTGTATTCATGACGTCATCAGAAACAACAATATAATTTCGTGTTTTTCTATTCACGTCATAGCTCTAATATAAAACTATGATGACATTCATTATTTATCTAGTAGGGTTTCAGACAAGGTAATTCTAATGATGTACTTTTGTTTTGATCTGACTCTATTTTTAGGAGTTTTGTTATATTTCTTAGCATTGGACTGATCGTCTCTTACTAGGTTGCTAGCTACTGCTGCAACCCAAATTCACATATATATTTATTTATGAGAGGCAGCCTGGCCGAGTGGTCCAAGGCACTGGTGTTAGCCACCAGTCTCTTCGGAGGCGTGGGTTCAAATCTTACCGCTGGTATGCGATTATGTTTGAAAGACTGCAGTGTGAAAAGACATCGAAAATTCAGTTTTTGGTGAAAAATTTATTCTCTTTTAGAAATAATTTATTTTAGTTACTATAGATTTTTAACCCAATTAATTTCCTTTAAAATGAGCTATTGACCAACTATCTACGATGTTCCAGTGCCAAGCTATCTCTGGATACCCAAAAAGAAAAGAGAAAAAAATATCCCGTTTGGGGAGAATAACGTGGTTAAAGTCAATTTTCTTGATTTTCAAGCCAATATATTTCCCTTGATGTTCAAGCCAAGGGACAGAAAGTTTCCTATACAGGGGTTTCGGACAAGGCGGTTCTAATGGTGTACTTTTTGTTTTGATCTGACTCCTTTGTTAGGAACTATGGGTTTTTATATTTCTTAACATTGGACGTGATCGTCGTTTACTAGGTTGCTAGCTACCGCTGCAACCCGATACGAGAACCGGAGTTCAATCTCAGCTGCAGTAACCCACTACAGGACCAGGAAGTTGCCTCGGGTGATGAGATAAACGTCACTAAATATTAGTGACGTTTAATTTACAAAATTGTGGTGTAAATAGATGTACCCATATTTTTATTTGATGGTATAGGAAATTATATAGTAATACCAAAAAAAATGGCTCCTTGATTTGATATGAGTTTACCAAATAAAAATGAAGGAGAAGCTTAGGTGATTTTTTAAAAACCAAATGTTTTTTTCTTATTTCATCGTGTACTTTAAATTGATGTTGCCATAACCATAACAATAATACTTTTTTTCATAAATGGCTAAAATTGAAAATAGTTCAAAAGAATCAAGTTATAAAGAGATCAAAGCTATAGCTGATTTCTTATTAGCTAAAACAGAACACAGGTGCCAGGTAGGAATTATTTGCGGCTCTGGCTTAAGTGAACTTGAAAACTTATTAGAAAATAAAAGTAATATTCCGTTAAAGAAAATACCCCATTTCCCTGTTTCAACCGTTGTAGGTCATAAGGGCCAAATGGTCATAGGGCTGCTCAAAAATGTTCCAGTTGTGTGTATGCAAGGTAGATTTCATCGATATGAAGGTTATCCGGCTTGGAAGTGTGCTTTTCCAGTCCGAGTCTTGCGCTTAATGGGAGTTGAGACTTTGATCATTAGCAATACTGGTGGTGGTTTAATGCCCAATTATAGAATTGGCGATATAATGATATTAAAACACCCTGTAGGCATACCAGGGTTAGCTGGAAGAGCTGGAAGATGTGAAAATGCTCTAAACTTTGCAAGGGAAATTGGCTTAAAAGACAGCGTTGACGAAGGTGTTTATTGCATGAACGGTGGCCAAGTATACCAAACCCCATCTGAATATCAAATGCCATCAGGGTTTGGCATTAATGCTGTGTCCAAAGTATTGGAAGCTGTTGCAGCTCGCCATTGCAATAAGCTTCTTTCCACTTTCAGCCTTATTCCCAAAAATCCTGATGAATCTTTGTTCATTAGCGGAGGCTTCAGTTTCCAAGATACTTTTTGCGACAAGACTGATGCGAGTATGTACAGCCCATTTCCTTTAGAAAATGCTAAAAAAAAACAAAACCCAAATCAAGCCTACAGTACCAGACAAGGACCAGACAGGGTATCTAGATGAAAAGTTTGGTTTTACGCTTCCAGGACACATAAATCCTGATGAGTCTTTGTTCATTAGCGGAAGCTTCAGTTTCCAAGATACTTTTTTGCGACAAGACTGACGCAAGTATGTACAGTCCATTTCCTTTTACTTTTGAAAATACTAAAACAAAGAAAACCCAACTCAAGCCTACAGTACCAGACAAGGACCAAACAGGGGACCCGGATGTAGAATTTGATTTTACACCTCCAGGGAATAGAAACCCTGATGAGTCTTTGTTCATTAGTGGAGGCTTTAGTTTCCAAGATACTTTTCGAGATGAGCTTGATGCAAATATTGACAGCTCATTTCATTTTCCTGACAAGATATTTATCGAGGAGCAAAAAAGACTCAGTTGTGCATTCAGGGCTTTTGCAGAAGAAATGAATGATGGTGACAAGGAGAGAGCAAAAAAGGCCATGGCTCGTGCTGAAGAAATAAAAAAATTGTTGGACCCTAGCATTTTAAAGCTCCCATTATTAGCTAATGTTTCTACGAGAGCTGAACTCCGTAAGCAGTTTCTTAGGGTAATGAAAACGTATGGTGATAACTTTATTAAACTGTACACGGATGGTTCGTTCAAGTTGAATGAAGGTAGTGGATGTGCAGTGGTGATCCCTCAATTTTCAGAGGTTATATGCATAAAAACTGAAATTGAAACATGTACTCACGCTGAATACGAAGGACTATTAACAGCTTTAGAGGAAATTTTAAGGTCAGGTGGCCGATTTGGAGACTCAGTAGTTATTTGTACAGATTCTCTTAGCTGCTTAGAGTCTATAGCAAGCATAAAAGCTCCAAAAAAAAGAGAAACTGGTAAGGCGACTTCAAGATTTAGTTATGAGAGCTTCAGAACGGTTTAAAATCTTAAGGTTATTATGGGTGCCAGGGCACATTGGGATTTGGGACAATGAGCTGGCAGATAAAGGAGCTTTATATGCAGCTACGAGCATGGACAATAAACGGGAAGTTGTACCATATTCTGCAGCACTCGACGTCTTTAAGAATAAAAACTCTATACAAAATGGATAAGGGACCATTTATTAAGAGAAAAATAGATATAAAAGTAGTAAATTTTACATTTGAAATCAGTGTTAAAAGGAAATTTTTTCTTTATATTATTGTTATCAAAATTTCTTTCTTTAGAGTTTCAGTTAGTATTACCAAGGGTCGCTCTTTATTCATAAGAAATCAGATTATTATGAGTAGTGAGGGCATTTAAGGCTCAAGCGCAAAGGTAGCCAGGATTTCAAGCACAGTCCCATCCCCTTTCCCATGACAGCGCTCTGACGTCACGACATCCATAGCAGTTTACCTTAGAATTCCCATGACAACCCTCTGACGCAACGACATGCCCTCGCGCTTTAAACAGTCAAATCAGTTTTTATTCAGCGGTCATCGGGTGAAAATCGTCAAAAAACAAGTGAAATACTAGGTGATAAAAATTACTGCCTTAATTAAACAACGATAAAGGACTTATTGAACAATTTTGTGCTCATTGGATACTCTGCTGGTATGAACAGCCAGAGGTGATACGTATATATTTGTGAATACATTTTGGACCGGTTTTGGATGTGATTATCGACTTGGATTGTTAATTGTTAGTGAGAATCATTGGATACGATTGGCCATAATTTGGACGGATTAGAAGCGAGAGAAAAATGGCTAAAATCAAGTATGTATATAGCCCTTTTTTAAATTTCATCCAGCGCTCATTTAACTTCAAAGATATTCCCCATGAATCGGTTGTAAGCACTGCCGTGAGATTTTTTGACAAGGAATATGTTACACAAGCCGTAAGATTTATACGAGAACATTTAACTAAAGAAGGAACCATTTTGAAAGAGTGTAGAAGCACTATTAATGCATCTGTTCTTGTAGAAGATACGATTCATGCTATGAACGAATTGGACGGTAAGGGTGACTTCCTTTTCAAATCCACTATTTATGATCCATCTGAGGCTCCTACCATACCTCACGACGTATTTACCACATTAACGTGAAAACTAAATGAATGTACTTAAAAAGTGAATGCATGGCTAGACCGATGCAACGCCAGTTTTGACACTAAAACGTGGCCCACTCCCAGCGAATCTCTAAGTATCCCGTATCACGTAAAAGAAGCACCTCCCGAAATTTATAAATCGTGCCAAAAGCAGACAGAATTTCTTGATTCAAATCCTACACCTGGAAAAGTACAGAAGGTAGTTACGATAAGCGATATGCTGGTGTTGTATGCTAGAACCGAGCAAGATGCAGAAGCAATAGCTAATAGCATAAAATCGAATTCCTGGCTATGGCTAAAGTTGTCCCTGAAAATACGACATCGAGGAAATTGAGTGAGCTATGGAAGGAATCCAAGAAGCGAAACGCTATGGTACTAGCAAGTCATTCAAGCTAACACTCAGAGACAAAGAAGCCCTTGAAAAAGTACTGAAATATGGCATTTATGTCGGTTATTGCCATATCAAGATGGACAAATATGTTGCCGCCCCCTCTCAGGTATTTTAAATGCCAAAATCAGAACACTTGCTACTGTTCCAGTGGCAAAAGTGTACCTCAACACTCTTAAAAAGGGATGGGATAACCCAAATGTCAAGTTTGCCAAGAAGAGATCCAAGTTCTGGTACGAATTGTGGAAGGACTGTGATAAACCTCGCTCTCGAGTAGTTTTTCAGTGTTTTCGATATCCCAAAAAAGAATTCAAACGTACTGTCGAGAATATGCAAGTCCAGAAAGTGGAGAAGTTGTCTTGTTATTGTAGGAGTGACCCAAATATCCTATGGAAGCGACTCCAATCTAACATGGCTGACGCTGTTGTGCAAAGTGTCCCATTCCAGACGAAAGTTGGGTATACCATTACAAGGACATGTTTGTGCCGCCACCTAACGAGCTCCGTATATAGATCTGAGTTAGATAGGCAATTAATCAGCGCAAGACTCCACCGCACTGCTTTCATTGTTTCCAAATGGCATATTGAGATAATAGTGAGAAAATTGAAAAACAACAAGTCTCCAGGGCTTGATGGCATCACTCAGAGGAACTTACAGCACGGCCCAGAACTGCTACATGAGCCTTACTATTCCAAATGAGCACAGAGCAGGGACTCACACCTGCCAAATTTCATGGTTGCCGCACATCCAATGTTCTAAAAACAATAGAGACCCCTTGCTTTGTAAAAGTTACAAGCCAATCACAGTTTCATCGGTTAGCAGCAAAATATTTGAGACGGTACTGTTGCCCCATATTACGTCTCACGCTCTAATGGGAGACAAACAACTTGCATTCAGAAATGGGTTGGGCTGTGGAAACGCCCATAGGTAATTAAGAAGAATAATGAGGTCTACATCTTTAGTTAAAAAGCCATTGTTTGCCAGCAGCTTCGACATTTCTGCTGCGTTCGATTCTGTCGTCCACTCGCAAGCACTGTGGTGCCTCTTAGACTCAGGAGTCAACCCCCGCATTGTCCTTGTTCTCCATGATTGGTACTCCACACGCATATTCGTCTAGCTTTGGGATGGGAAACAATCGCCGGTCACCGCAAGCAAAAGCTTTCTGAACTCATTCAGCTGTTCAAAGGAGCTCGGCAAGGATCTGCTCTAAGCCCTATCATCTTCAATTCTGCGATTTTCTCTGTAACAAGACTCGTTCGAGAGACGTTCTTTTTGGAGGGCTTGGATCTCAGTTTCATTTCTTATGCAGATGACTTGTTGCTGCTAAGCAGCACGCTAAGGGGACTACAAGAGAATTTTCGTCTCCTAGTGACCCTATACAGAAGAATAGGACTACGAGTCAACACAGAGAAAAAGGAATTTATCATTTTTAGCGGCACTAACTCGACCAATTCCAATCTTGTCCTTGATGGTATCAGAATCCAGCAGTCCTATGCCCTAAAATACTTTGGTATCACCTACGGTCAGACGCCTAGGTCAAGTAGAGGCTTGTTGACCAAATCAGTCTGTAAATCTATCCGCTCAACATATGGAAAAGCTGTCAAATGCAAGTGGTCATTTAATCGATTTATTAAGTCAAAACTATTCAACGCCGTCGTCTCTTCTGCAATCTGGTACATATCATCCTTGTGGGAAATGTTGTCCCTCACCTAGCATCGAAAAATACGAACCACGCACTACAGATTTGCAAAATTTTCGCTGGGACTTCCACTAAGATATTCTAGCACGGAGATCTCATCCATATGTGGAATCCTTGATCCATCAACCAAGGTGATTGATCTAGAACGGAGAACCTCAAGACGATCCCTCAGTAAACTCTACGACTCACCGCTAACTCAACTGTTTCTGGGAATGAAATACCTACATTTAATTTTTAGTGTCAAATATGTTTTTCTTCTTTTGTGGTAAAGCTTTCTAATTTAGTTAATTATTAATTGAGTAAAAAATATATTAAGACGCAAAAACAAAGTTTCAAAATACCACTTTTTAAGATAAAGATACAAATCGTGGAATGTGTGGGCTTGGAGGGAACTTGCTCAATAACCAATTTCCTGGCTAAATGCGTCAATGTACCGGAAGGACGTGGTTAGTTTTTCATATATATACCCCGATTTTTGAGACTGAAGACAGACTTTTTGACTTGCAGGCAAACCTCTGCCCGTTTGTTTTCTCATTAGAAATACCTTGGGATCTTGTCGGATCATTGTAAGTGTCTGTATCTTATTATATATCATTGTAGTTTTTGAGACTTGTGGTCTACTTGGGGCAGCCGGTCCCAGTAGGGAGTATATATCTGATTATTATTATATGTTAAATGAATAAAAGTATTGTATTTCAGACAACCGCTCTACAATCTACCTTTAGCCCTCGAACATACCCAGTCGGTACGCCTCATTAGTTCGGTCATAGCCTAAGGCACGCTACCAAAGTTTAATTACCTTAGGGCCAGAGTTTATCTCCCCTAAAAAGGGAGAATAAAGGCATCTACGACTAAAAACACCCAAATACCATAGAATAACACTTCACAACAACTGGTGGTAAAGCTTTCTAATTTAGTTAATTATTAATTTAGTAAAATATATAAGACGCAAATATGAAGTTTTGAAATACCACTTTTTATTAAGATAAGGAACATATCCTGCTAAGTTCAGTTTAACGGGAAATTGAGAAACTACCACTTCCTAGCGATTACGTGGGAAGGTGCGGTTGATAAAAATGTATAAAATATACATTTTATCGGAAGGGAAGATCTTATACTAACTTTATGCCGGACTGACCTCTGGTCTGTTGTTTTTAGAAATACCTTGGAACTTTGTCTTATCATTGTAAGTGTCTAAGTATCTATTTATATATTATTGTTGTTTTTAAGATTTGTGGGCTACTTGGGACAGCCAGTCCCAGTAGACAGAATATATCCGATTATTATTATATGTTAAATGAATAAAAGTATTGTATTAGACAACCTCTCTACGATCTATTTATAGCCTCTCGAACATACCCAGTCGGTACGCCTCATTAGTTCGGTCATAGCCTAAGGCACGCTATCAAAGTTTAATTACCTTAGGGCCAGAGTTTATCTCCCCTAAAAAGGGAGAATAAAGGCATCTACGACTAAAACACACCCAAATGCCATAGAATAACACTTCACAACAACTGGTGGTCGCTAGAAAAACTGGTCGAGAAGGCTAGATAAAAATAGTAGATTGAAATAAAATGGCTTTACCAGAGGAAAAAATGACTTCCCTATCAACAGTACTTGAAATTGAAAAAATTATACCAGAATACGCGGGAAATTCAGATGTAGATGAGTTTATCGAAAAATTAAAAATTTTCGACGAACTAACTGAATCGTTTTGAGAATAAGGTCAAAGAGCAATGCGTTGCCGCCAGATTAAAGGGAAGCGCCCTTAAACATTTTGAGGCAGTTAAGGAAAAAGAGCCCAAGGACATCAGTACTCTAATTGAATCTTTTAAAACAAGATTCATAGAGACAAGCATCTCCGAGAGGCTAAGAACAGAGGTAGTCACATTTGATACCTCAACTAGTATCAGGGAATATGCAGACAAAATTTGTAGATCCATGTGTTTACAATAAGAAAAAGGCGGAAATGACGAGACAATAAAGAAGTACAACTACATACTTTTACCCAAGGGTTACCAAAAAAGTTATTAAGACTAATATTATCGCGGAAACCTGAAAAATTTAGAGCAGGCTATAATACTAGTCGAAAAAACAGAGGTAAAAATTGACGAAGCTATGAAAAAGTTTGACCAGATGTCAATAAATAACACGGGAGCCCAAGAAAGTATAAAATATGAAAGGGGACAAAAAAGGGTGAGCTTTGAGGAGCCGAATCGTTAACCAAAAAGGCGCGACGGAGGCCGAGGGTCGCCGTCTAGGGAGATAGCTGACAAATTCCACGACCTTGAGAGATTAGCAGCTAATAACTATAGAAAATATGGGCACCCTCCCCCACCAAAGACAGATAGTTGGGGAACCAACAAGGACAGATCCAAAATATTTAGAAATAACCAGGAAACAAACAAACAATTTAAGAGAAAATTTTATTGCTATTATTGTAGCAAACCAAACCACTATGCAGCAGATTGCTGGCATAGAATACGCAAAGAAGGTCAGACGTACAAGACAAGACACCAATTCAGAACGCAGGGGGACAGAAATTTAGGAAGACAGGGAACAAACAATACTTGGCAAACACCTAATAATATTCCTGAATTTAGACCTAGGAGGCAAAACGGTTAACAATACCCAGGGTCAAAGTAGCAGTGCTGACGAAAACTGGGATAATCCCAGAAATTTTTTGCCAAATAGTGGGCATTTAAACGGAGAAACCAGCCTGTAAGGTTCGACAGAGCTGTTTCCTTACAAAGACCCCTATATAGTTTAGAATGTTGTGATACAAATGCAAATAATAATAATCTGCCAATTCTGCGTTGTTTTAAAATTGAGTGTTTTCAAAATTTACCATGTTTACTAGATACAGGCCTATCTAAATCATTAATTCGAGAGGAAGTTTTTAATAGGTTTCCTCCTAGTGTCAAAAATCGAGTAAGCAGATGCCAAAATACCCTAACATCAGTGACAGGGCACAAGCTGACAATTTTGGGAGAATGTCCACTAAAATTTAGTGCAGGGGATAAAGAAATAACAGTAACAGTAATAATATGCAAGCAGCTACCATTTCCTTGTATTCTAGGAGTAGATGCCATCAGAAAATGGGATTGTATGGGAACCCATATCCAATACAATCACAATAAACCAGGCAAATGAAAGTAATAGGCAAATTTGCGTAACAACAAATAAAGAAAGTGAAGATTCGAATTATAACCTAAAAATAAGCGGAAAAATCACAATAGAAGGGGGAACGACAGGTCAAGTTCTAGCTACATTAAATGAAAAAGAAGGAAAGGTTAAAAATAATTGATGCCGTGATAGGGGGGTACACCATAAAAGAATACCCAATGATTTTCGTGGAAAATCAAGTTATAAAAATTGAAAATGGTATAACATACTTGAAACTATCAAATCTAAGTAATGATAAAATAAAACTGAACCAGGTAGAACTTGGATCAGTAGAAAAGATTTCAAATTCAGAAATAAAATCTCTAAACAGTCCAGAATTAAGCGTAAACTTCACTTCTAGCCACGAACATTTATCCTCATTAAAACCGCAACCACAAGAAGAGTATGGAATGGCGAAAAAGGATTTTTTGCGACAATTTGATTTAAAACATTTACCGGAAAAAACGTAAAAACTAGGGTGGAAAAAATATTCTTTGGGATTTAAAATGGACTTTTGCAAGACACAAAGCAGATTACGCATTAACTCACTTAATCACGCACAAGATATCAACAGAGGGCCCTCCAATCAAAAAGTCGCCGTGTAAAACACCATATCATTTAAAGCCATGGCTAGATAGCCAAATAAAAGAAATGGAACATCAGGGTATAATTAAAGAAAGCAGTAGTGATTGGTGCTTTCCATTAGTAATAGTCAGAAAAAAAGATAACACCTGGAGATTATGTATAGACTTTAGATCACTAAACGCCGTCACGGTTAAAGACGTGATGAAGCTACCAAGAATTGATTCGATTTTAGATTCCTTAGGGGGTTCAAAATATTACACTAGTTTTGATTTAATAGCAGGATATTGGCAAATCGCTTTAGATACAGAAACTAAGCATAAGGCTACAGTAATCTTAGACGATGGCAGAACGTTCACATTTGAACGTATGCCATTTGGCTTATCATTTAGTCCAAATTTTTTTAGTCGCCTAATGAATTTGGTGTTAAAAGATAACGAACCAGGAAGGAAAAAAGATACTTTGGCTTATTTATATGATGTAATTCTATTTAATGAAAACTTGGAAGACCACTTGGTCGGACTTAGAAAAATACTGGAAAAGTTTGAAAAAGCAGGCTTAAAATTAAAACCAGAAAAGTTAAAAATAGTAGTACCAAAATTAGTATTTCTTGGACACCTGATAAACCAAGGTACTATTTCACCAAATCCAGAAAAATTTACAGTCATAGAAAATTTACAGCCTCCTAAAGATCAAAAAAGCTGCAGATCAGTTTTTGGGTTGCTAAGCTATTTCAGACGATATATTAAAAATTATGCCACAATAGCACAACCTTTGACGAACCTTTTGAAAAAATCAGGCAAATTCAAATGTCCAGAGGACGCAAAACAAGCGCTAAATGAAATAAAAAGGCAATTATTACTGGCATCAATACTAAAACTACCAGATTTGTCACAAGACTTCTGTTTGGAAACCGAAGCTTCGGGGTACGGTATAGGGGCCATATTATTAAACATAAATTCTGAAGGAGTAGAATCAATAGATCAATACGCCAGTAGGTCACTGACGGAAGCAGAAAAAAAATACTCGACAGTTGAAAGGGAGTGTTTAGCAGTTGTAGTATTTACAGAATATTTTCGACAATTTTTACTTGGAAAAAAATTTATTTTGCGCGTAGACCAAAAATCATTAGTTTGGCTACATACGATGCAAAATACTTCAGCCCGGCTGACACGGTGGATACTACGTCTGCAAGCATATTCATATACCCCAATATATATAAAGGGCCGTACAAATATTTTACCAGACTATTTGTCACGAAATCCGGATAAAGAAGAAAATGTGATAGCAACCATCCAGAACGAACTGGAAGGGGTAGAAATACTGTCTAATGAAAATATTTCGAAGCATCAAAATAAAGATGATTTTTGTTTAGCAATGAAATCCTTTTTATCAAAAGGAACGGATCTGCCAGAGCACTTTAAACATTTTTTAAAGGACTTAGATAATTTTGATCTGGACGAAAGTAAAAATCTTCTAGTAAGATACCATAGACCATCGCCAGAATATAGAAAAAATGACTTAAAAATTATTCCAGTAATTTCAAAATCTCTGGAAGGAGAAGAAGTTTTAGATGGCACATGCAACGATTGGCTGTCACATGGAGAGAAGCAAAAACCATGGGGAGACTGAAGGGAAATTTTTATTTTCCAAGAATGTACTCAAAAGTAAAAGCTTTTATGCAAAGCTGCCTAGAGTGCGCCAAACAAAAGTCGCCACCAAAGACCCCTAGGGCTGAATTAGGTCAATACCCCACCCCTTCAGGGGTAGGAGAAATAATGTCAATAGACATTTGGGGATCCGGGGGAAGTTTACCAGTTTCCAGGAAAGGAAACAGGTGCGTACTAACCATAGTAGACCATTTTAATTCATATTTATACGCTTTTCCAATTAAAGATGAAAAGACAAAAACCATTGCGAAAGTTTTGGTCAATCGCCTATTTCTGGAACACGGGATTTTCCCAAGAGTTTTACTTAGCGACAATGGGCCATGTTTTTAGAGCCAAATTATTAGACGAAATTACAGAATATCTGGGGGTGAGACGATGGTTTACCTCGTCTTATATGGCAACAGCTAATGGAAAGTTTGAACGTAAGCATAGGAAATTTAGCTTACATGCTGGGAATACATGCAAGAGAGGAAAATGAAAATTGGGATGAACATTTACCATTTGTAGTCTTTGCTATAAATACAGCTTTTTCACGTACCTTAAAAGAAACGCCATTTTTTTTGCAACACATAAGAGATCCCAGAATTTGTTTAGATGAAATACAAAATGACAGAATATATTACAACCTAGACCAATATAAGCAGGAGATGGTAATGCGAATGAAAAAAGCTATGGAACAAGTTAAAGACAATCTGGGAGATGCGAAAACAGAACAAAAAGACAAATATGACAGAACAAGCAAAAATAAAACGAGTTTCTGTTTAGGAGATTTGGTTTATGTTTACAAAACGAATCTGGAAGGAACAAAAAAAGTTAAAACCGAAATGGGAGGGACCCTACAGGATTTTAAAAATTCTACCAAATAACTTAAACATATGTTCTAAAGCATCAGCATAAGGAAAAGGAAGAAATAGTGCACCATAATAGAATGAAAAAGGGATATTTTTCAAAACCGTGGAAAAAACAGAGCCTATACTTTCAAAAGAAGAAATAGAAGACAAGATCTCACCAATATATATCAGAAGACCATATGAATTTTATGACCTTTTTAATGACCACAACAGTTGGGAGAAGTGGAAGGAATATTTAGCCCAGTCTTGGCTGCAAACTTTCCACAACAAACAAGAGAAAAAAGGAAAAGTTCAATATTCATCGGATACTAGCGATGAAAGCGACAGAGAAGAGCCTCAAACACAACCTACTGGTTTAAGACATAATAAACCAGAGGTTAAATCCAAAGAGGAAGAAAGATTGGAAGAAACCAAAGAATTATCTGATTTTCATACACTAGACTCACCTACAGTCTTAACGCAAAAATGGCTTTTGGAACAAACGCCATCTACCAGACGCGAGCTAACAGAATGCGACACCGAAAATTCTTTTACAGAAACAGATAGAGCTAAATCTGGGCCATCGTCAAGAAAACCTTCTTTGAGAGAAAAGTTATGGAGAACAGTAAAGAAACCAAAGGGGCAGCAAGAAAAACCTTTGTCAGCAGCACAAGCCGCTAAAACACTTATGAAAAAGGCCAAACATCAAGAGAAACAAAGATTAAAGATATTTGACGAGGCAACAAAACAGCACTCGGACTCAGAGCCTTTTAAGCCACACTATAGAAACCACGGAAAAACTTGCCAATATTATAAAGAAGAAAAGCAAAAATTTGGAGTCCAGAACTCGGACCAGGAAACGGAGAAAGGCAGAACAAGCGCAGCCCCCAGCAGATTAATATTTGAATAAAACAATAATAACAAAAAAAATAATAAATATTAAATAAAAATCAAATGAGTATAAAAGCCACTAAAGAAATATCTATATTTTCTTTTTTAACCGACACATAGATAACATCAAGTTTTCCTTCAAATATATATCGCCAGTAAAATTATGAACGTCACATTCCAACGCTAAGTTATTAGCTCCGATCTGAAGTGACATCATAGGTTCCTGCAAAAATTTTGTTTCCGATACGAGATAAGACTTCGCGAGCGGTATAATGTGAAGACTTGTCAAAACAAATTAGGCTTCGCTTCAAAAAAAAAGGAAATAAGTAAGACCACGTAACTTTTAAATGGGTGTAGTGAACTAGATTAAATTATACATATTTACAATCAGCATTAAAAGGCAATTCTTTTGATATGTATATTGAAAAAAAAATTTTCGGGGGGGGGGGGATAATTTAAAAAAAAACGAAGGAGGTTAGTTTACTGAAATAGGGTCATTGGAAGCTAGCAAATTTTGGAGTTGAGCTCAACCAATGCTGGCCTCTCGTTTGTTAAGTACATGCAATACATCTACTGATCTTTGACTCTCTGAGGTGACACTTTCAGTCGAATTTGAAAAAAAATGTTTTTTGAAGAATTTTAAAATAATTATAATAGGAAAAACAGCAACAGTATACATTAAGTGGCCACTACATGTACAAGCTAGCTGTAATCTTGTTTATAAATAGTAGAAGATGATAAATTAAACACTTACCTATAAGGACGGTGTATATAAACAAGAAACCGTAGATAAAATGGGTCACAATTTAAAAAGTTAACACCATGTAAAGCAAAGTTTTCTCGGGTATAATTAATTTCACATATTAAATAAATTCACAACACACCATTAACAGAAATAACAGGGCGACGACATTGCAGGTGAAAAACACCAATGACAGGACCGTTTGCATTTAAAAACGAAACTGCTAGACGTCTTGTCATTGGGGGGATCCACCAAACTAATCAAATTGATATTAGAAATATCTGTCAAACTGGAGAAGGGTTGGGCTGAGTGTTAGTGTGAAACTCTTTTTGCTAAAATAAATAGCAGGGGCAAAGGTTTTACACTGGCACTAAACCCAGAAACTCGTAGAACAAGGTAATAGTCAGGATTTCACGAGAAGGACAAATAGCACTCAGTGAACTGTATGAAACTAAGGCGCAAATTAAACTGAGGATTATAGGGAAACCACAATAGATAACCCCTATCTATAAGCAAATTTTGGCACGACATAGGCACTAATTTTTGGTAAAAATACCACAGACAGAAATATGTGTCTGCGATGAAAACCACACAATTTTGTGGGAATCAAGGATATCGTAAAAACGTACATTTTTATGAATAAATAAGAACTAGAAATTTCGGGGCAAAACTTAATTAAAAGTGTTCAAAAAAATTAGCTGAAAAAACTACAGTACTTTTCTAACACCAAAAATTTTCGAAAGAATTTTTTTTTTTATAATTTCAAAAAAATACAAGTTGCAAAAAACTAGACACCCCCCCCACCTCTTAGAAATATGGAGATAAAGAATTTGATCACAAAGGGCAATCAGCATAAAACTTGTTAAGGTTATTGAAAAAGAACATGGAATATATAAATATAGTTTAAAAATAAAAGAAGACATATTTTACGGGAAAAGCGGAAAAAGACTTGAAAAAAACCCTTAGGCTCCATTGAAATATTGAATCAAAAAAAAAGAGAAGGGTTTAAGTTGAAAATATAGACAGACGAAACTAAAAGGAAAAAATAAACTCAATGAAGTCAGTTAAACTCTGTAAGACGCACTTATTGAACTTGCCGAACGAACTAGTATGAAAATTGTACTAAATAAGTACAAATAAGTAGCATTAATACTACGGAGCCGCTGTTACATTGGTAAACGCGGGCCGAGATTAATAAAAATATTGGAGAAATGCTCAAAGTAGTCAAGAAAAGAAATTTGGCTCTCTTATGTGGAAGTCGTTTCCAGAAAAATGACTAGCATGACATAGAAAATTGAAAGTAAGGCACATAATAGCCTTAAGAACTTGAAGTTGAAACCAAAGATGGCAAGACCACTAAAAGTGGGGAAGTTAAAGTGAAAATAGTCATTGTCACTTGTATGTCAAAACAGAATTACTGTGTGCCATGAAGGCCAGGTATTTTCTGCAGAAGGGCCACTTTTTTCTGAAAAAAAAAAAGAATAGCCCAAGAAAAAAATTGTAGCCACAAATTATTAAATAAATAATTATTTTGTGTGCAGGTTCATAATAGTCTTTTTAGCTGTAGCCCATGACAAGAGGACCTGGAAAAGTTATAAGGAGCTACCAGAAGGCAGTCCTGGTAAGCAAACCTCAGGGTACGGGCACAAGTCAATTGGTAGTGCCAAAACAGGTAAAAAGACGAGTAGCTAAAATTTTTAGCTTATCAGATATAAGCTGTAAATAAAAGCCTTAAACCAAAAAGACATTAAAGCTGAAAAAAAAGAGAGATTACAGACAAAAACGTTATAAAACTGTCTAAAGTACCTAGAAATTCGAAAAGAATTGAAAAAGCTTAAAAGTTTGAATAGACAAAACATGCTTATAAGATAATGAAAATTAATGACACAAGTGGGTTCAAAATAGAACCAAAGTTTTAAAACAAAATGTATGTAGTCGTATATGAGAAAAGTTATATAGTTGTAACAAATGTAATTGAGAAAATATCTACTGTTATAAATACTAGTCTATACCGTGTTTTGTTTTTAAAAAATGCTTTAAGTTTTAACCAATAGTATAATAACATATCTGGTTTTGCGACTTAAATACTTATGAAAGTTATTATACAATGTTTATTTATATATACGCTGTTTTAATTTACTTTAAATTTTAACTAGTGATGTAATGTTATATGTAAATGTTTGACCTCGAGTCAAAGTATAATAATTTTTTATTGTAAAATAATCTGTTTAGTATTAAGTTTGAAAGAATAATCCAGCAAGGAACATAATGTTTCGATTTACGCGGGATATTATTTTTGGAGTAATTAAAAAAAAATGGAGAAATTAATTCAAATTAATTAACTTTCGAATGCATTGATATATACGAAAAATTGAGTGTTTCATTCTGCTATATATGTAAAAATATATGCTTTATATGTATACTAATGTGGATATTTATTTTAGATGCAGCATTAGCTATTTTTTTTTTTGGAAATCAAATTTTTCATAACATCCTTTTGGATCCATTTCTCAATCATTTCTTTGACGCATTTTTGGAAAGTAGCAAATTTCAAAGCCAGTTCAAATATATCCTGATACTATCATACATACCATCGGAAACCAAACCATTTGGAAACTATAACCAACTGATATTTGGAACTATAGCAGAAATACAGACTTTACTACAAGTTTGTCAGAAAGTTAGACAAAAATCAGAACTTAATTTAGGCCTAGAAAATGTGCTACATAGCCCAATGGCTTATGTTATTGAAATGTGTGAAAATGCTTTGTGCTGGAAAAATATGTGAAAATTTAAAAATCAAAGTGTTATGTGTAATTTACCAAGGCATTTCTAAAACGAAAAATAAACGGTATATCAATCACATCACACAGATAAATTAAATTATTAAGGGGAATTAAATTTAAACTCAAAAAAATTCATAAAACTTTTCTAATATAAATTTAATTTAAGCAAAGCCACTAATATAATGTTTAAGCCCCTTGGGGTCAAGTTAAAACAGAAGATGCATATAAGAAGGGTAAAAAGAGTATTTTTCAGTCCTAGAGACAGAGAAAAAGAGAAACAAGGATGAATTTCGAATTGAAATCCTTCGACAGAAAAGAACATGGCCTATATTGGACCATAAACATGACCCTAAGGAAACCCATTGATGGTATATGCACATAATGACCCAAAGATGGCAGCATAATAGCTGTAAACAAAATTAAGTTGTTTTAAAAGTAAAATATTGAGAATTGGAACAATTCTTCTTTAAATGGGGAGTATTGTGGTAAAGCTTTGTAATTTAGTTAATTATTAAATGAGTAAAAATATATTAAGACGCAAAAACAAAGTTTCAAAATACCACTTTTTACGATAAAGATACAAATCGTGGAATGTGTGGGCTTGGAGGGAACTTGCTCAATAACCAATTTCCTGGCTAAATGCGTCAATGTACCGGAAGGACGTGGTTAGCTTTTCATATATATACCCCGATTTTTGAGACTGAAGACAGAATTTTTGACTTGCAGGGGGAACCTCTGCCCGTTTGTTTTCTCATTAGAAATACCTTGGGATCTTGTCGGATCATTGTAAGTGTCTGTATCTTATTATATATCATTGTAGTTTTTGAGACTTGTGGTCTACTTGGGACAGCCGGTCCCAGTAGGGAGTATATATCTGATTATTATTATATGTTAAATGAATAAAAGTATTGTATTTTAGACAACCGCTCTACAATCTACCTTTAGCCCTCGAACATACCCAGTCGGTACGCCTCATTAGTTCGGTCATAGCCTAAGGCACGCTACCAAAGTTTAATTACCTTAGGGCCAGAGTTTATCTCCCCTAAAAAGGGAGAATAAAGGCATCTACGACTAAAACACCCAAATACCATAGAATAACACTTCACAACACTTTCTGTTGTTACATTTTGTACTCCACTTTTTTCAATTTATCCATTGTAAGCGGCACAAATAAATATATATATGGTAAAAATAGCATAGGATTTCCACGAAGTCCATAGAAAAATAGCATGGGATTTTCACGACAACCCTCTGACGTCACGATATACCCTCGCGCATTAAATAAATTCATTGGAAATTAACATGGGATTACCACGACAGCCCTCTTATATCACACGACACAGCCCGTTTTAAATGCTCAGGTCTGATATGAATGACATAATTTTACGTAACCTAGCGTCAGGACCCATGGGGGAATCCCCGCTTGTAACTTAATGACAGCATATACCTTATGTGAGGTCACGTAATGACAGCACAACCATCACTGTCACATAATACCTTTTTGGCATTTCATTTTTGGCCCCGAAACGTACATAGTGTTTTTTCTTTCTTTTAACTTAATGACGGTGCACACTTTATGTAAGGTCAGCACAGAAATTACGCAATGACGGTGCACTTTTATGTAATAACGGCACGCATCACTATCACATAATACCTTTTTCGCATTTTATTTTTCTCCTGAAACGTTCAAATCATTTCTTTTTTTTATTCTTTAGTTCTTTGTCCTCGCTTGGACTTGAAAGGTCAATTCCCTTCCAATGTGAAAGCGCTCCAAGCAACATCACCAAACTGTCATTTTCAATATTCTGTATTGGGGAAACACTTTCAAGAAATAACACATTCCCGTGACGTCACAAGACACACCTCTGTTTATTCCATGACACTCCCAGGTGTTCCCTAGCAAGCGCGAATGTTTTCCCTAAAAAAATAGAAGCCCCATATAGGAGTCTATTGATTTATTGTTTCAGTATTGGCAAGATTCCTACGGGAGCCCTGTTTATAGCGGTCGGCTGGCAAGATTCACAGGATTCCAAGGTTTTTCAGTATTTCTTCAGTATTAAAAATAGTTCATCGTGTCAACATCAGAATGGATGCTTATACATTATTATTTGAAAAAAACTACGTTTTCTAAAGAGTTAAAGAGGCTGAGTTACAAGGTCGAACCTTAAAACGTACAGGGATTAGGAGGCACAGTTGGGGGGCTGCCGCCCCCCAAACCCCCCGCTTTCGCAGCCTTTAAATAAAAAAAAAAAGTTTTTTAAACTGAAAGTAAGGAGCGACATTAAATCTTAAAACGAACAGAAATTATTCCGTATATGAAAGAGGCTGTGCCCTCCTCCACGCCTCGCTCTTTACGCTAAAGTTTGACTTTCTCACAACTCTTTTTTTAAACAATAAAAACTTTAGCGTAAAGAGCGAGGCGTGGAGGAGGGCACAGCCTCTTTCATATACGGAATAATTTCTGTTCGTTTTAAGATTTAATGTCGCTCCTTACTTTCAGTTTAAAAAACTTTTTTTTTTATTTAAAGGCTGCGAAAGCGGGGGGTTTGGGGGGCGGCAGCCCCCCAACTGTGCCTCCTAATCCCTGTACGTTTTTAAGGTTCGACCTTGTAACTCAGCCTCTTTAACTCTTTAGAAAACGTAGTTTTTTTCAAATAATTTCTGCACGTTTTTGTACAGTTTATTACTTATTATTGCTTGACTAACTGTTAGCTGATCGTGTCAGGAGTTGAAGTTGGGGGGCTGCCGCCCCCCAAACCCCCCGCTCTTGAACATTCTTGTGTTAAGGCTTTTAATTCCTGAATACTCAAATCACTTCGTACAGGGTGCCTCCTAATCCCTGTACGTTTTAAGGTTCGACCTTGTAACTCAGCCTCTTTAACTCTTTAGAAAACGTAGTTTTTTTCAAATAATTTCTGCACGTTTTTGTACAGTTTATTACTTATTATTGCTTGACTAACTGTTAGCTGATCGTGTCAGGAGTTGAAGTTGGGGGGCTGCCGCCCCCCAAACCCCCCGCTCTTGAACATTCTTGTGTTAAGGCTTTTAATTCCTGAATACTCAAATCACTTCGTACAGGGTGCCTCCTAATCCCTGTGCGTTTTAAGGTTCGAACTTGTGACTCAGCCTCTTTAACAGCCCCCCCCCCCCCCCCCAACTGTGCCTCCTAATCCCTGTACGTTTTAAGGGTTGACCTTGTAACTCAGCCTCTTTAACTCTTTAGAAAACGTAGTTTTTTTCAAATAATACACATAAACAGGTTAGACATGCTTTGTTATGAAAATTGACGCGCAGATATTTTCATAACAAAGCATGTCTAACCTGTTTATCTGTATTATTTGAAAAAAACTAAGGTTTTTCGTAAATGTAAATTCGGGGGATAATTTTTTCGGTCTGAAAATATCAAAAGGCCCTAACAGGTCGAATTCTGCTTCGAATGAGTCCTCATTCAACCGGATCCGTTGCCAACTGTGGCCTGTAGGCGTGGCTAAGAAAAAAAAAGAAATGATGAATTTTAAGTGGCTATATTTGGTTTTTTTAAAACAGGGAAGGAGTGATTGGATTGAGCTGAAATTTCGAGGATAAGCTCCCGGGCCCTAGGAAAGCTTAACCTCTAAATTTCAGCCCAATCGGACAACGTTAAAGGGGGGCTGTGGTGGGAGGGTCCAAACTTCCGGCCCAGTTTTACCCCATGAAGATAAAGTCGGAGGAGGATGAAATTTTGCAAGTTTCTTAGTTTGAGCTTGGGCTACAAAATGCGATTACCGCCGTCTCTCTGCGACCTCTAGGACCTGAAATCGCTTAACATTGTGGTGGGTCGCCTCTTTATAGAGGCACAAGTGTGCCTCCTTGATTGGATATTGAAGGTGTTAGCGAAATGGAACCTAGAGTGCCTAAAGTAGCAGTGGAAGTTACAAAGGGTTGCCGACTAGCCTTAGAATAGGACAAGATATAGAGATTCGTGGTGCTAATGGCACTATACTAGCCCTTCTTTGGGGGGTTTCATATGTAACCCCAGATAAATTTCGAATCAGTTTAAACAAGTGTGCAGTGCGCTATCAAGGATGAACATGTAGAGTTAGGTATCCTTTTATTGCATCAGTTCTATATGTAAAGGACATTATCATAATTTCAGCCATTCTTATGAGCCTACTACATCATCTTTAGATATTGTGGGCTCTATAATAGACGAGAAGAATCTGGAGGAAATGAGGGAAAAAATCTTGACTGATATGGAAAGAAATTTATACAGGGTACAAGTAAGGACGCATAAAACGAGGTTCTACATGACAGAAAAGAGGGCTATCTCTACAAAGATACGTCAAAATATACTATAATAGACAATGATGATAACTCAAAGAAAAATGTGCTTAGTACAAGATGTAACGGTGAATATTGTGATGAATATGATCTAAGAAAAGAGAAAAAGTGGCCCTTCAAGAGAGAATATAGAGATTATTATATGGAATGAATTTTAAACCGAAAATCGTTCTGGAAGAGCTCTCATATAGCATTTTACTATAAATCTCATTATTGATAAGTTTTTTACCATAATCTTAAAAAAAAATAATTATATATTAATTTTGTCTTACTCGATAAGCCTAGGGTAAGGATACAAGAAGGGACTTCTCTACATGAATAGTTTGGGATCGAATAGACCAACCCTTGCAGTGTTACACCCCCCCCCCCTGTCGTCCATAACTCGCGCTGAGATCTCAATCGGTCCGAATGGTTCTCGAACCTGTGGGTGGGAAGGGGGCACTACAGGGGAGTTCGGTAAGTGTCTACTCGTTCCGGGGAGGGGACCCGGACTTTGGCTAGGCGACCAAAAGGAGGTTAACAAGTAGTGATAATAGGGAATTAACATGGGAAGTCAGATAAGAGGAGCTCCTAGCCCCTCGCATCTGTGCAATGCGATCCCTGTTTCTAGGTGTTATGAGGCAATTGTGTTTCAGTATTTTTATATGAGTAATCGGAGTGCGGTTAGTATAATACACAAGTAGCAATAATAGGGGTTGCCGAGCATGGCACACACGTCAGTGCTGCGCAATAACGACGCTCATCTTACGCAATGACAGCTAATGAGAGAGCTTGGAAGATAAATGGATCATCTTGCGAGAAGAGTAGGTACCCAAACCGTTAAAATGTATACTTATGGGCCAGAGCGGAATGGTACTGCGAAACTATTTTCACACACATCTGAGGGCAATTTTGACTAAGGATATGATTTACCATATTTTAGGAGTTGGACTCGGAATATTGGAAGCGCCAGGAATTAGAGTTGAAATAAATTACAAATATAGTTAAAAGAACCTTTAAAACAAGGCTAAGGAGTTGGAGTTATACGGCTGCCCCCTCCCCCTAGCAATCATTTCCAGAGGGCATGGTTGATATTAGATGCAAATTATTAGGCACTATTGAGGTATTTCCGCGAGCTATTAACGAAATACAGCGCGGGACTACAGTACATTTTATTGATTTTATTCCATATTTTGTCAATTTTTTTTTCTTGATATTATTTTCCCCCAGCTTCAAGTCAATGATACATTTTAGAAACGAACACGCTTCATACGGCATTGCCGTCTTTGAAGAGCGTTTTGGCTAGAATTGTTGTTTCGTGCCACAAATCACCTGAAAACATCGCTTTACTGAGGGACAGACTTTTTGGCTAAAAATAAATGTATGACGGAAAATTTGCTGCTATTAGAAAGAAATTCGTTACTATTAAGAAAAAAACCTGTTACCTCCAAGAGAAATTTGATAATATTAAGTAAAAGTTTGTTAGTATTAAAGAAAAAGATGTTACTTCAAAGAGAAAATTTGTCAGTGTTAAGAGAAACTTGCTACTTCTAACAGAAAACTTGGTAGCATTAACAAAAAATTGTTATTTCTAAGAGACCCAAAAATGTATCATTGACTTGAAGCCGGGGAAATATAATATCAAGAAAAAAATGATAAAATATGGAATTAAATCAATAATATGTAATGTAGTCCCGCGCTGTATTTCGTTAATAGCTCGCGGAAATACCTCAATAGTGCCTAAAATTTTGCATCTAATATTAACCCTGCCCTCTGGAAATGATTGCTAGGGGGGAGGGGGCAGCCGTATAACTCCAACTCGGACTGATCGGGATCTCAGTGCGAGTTATGGACGACAAGACGGGGGAGGGGGGTTAACTTTGCAAAGGACGGTCTATTCGGTCCCAAACTATTCATGTAGAGAAGTCCCTACTTGTACCCTTACCCTAGGCTTATCGAGCAAGACAATATTAATTTAAAAACAAATTTATTGTAAGATCATTGTACAAAACTTATTAATCATATCAATAATGAGATTTATCGTATCATACTATATGAGAGCTCTTCCAGAACGATTTTTGATGTTTAAAATCCATTCCATCTACTAATCTCCTATGTTCTCTCTTGAAGGGCCACTTTTTCTCTCCTCTTAGATCATATTCATCACAATATTCACTGTTACATTGTGCATATTTTTCTTTGAGTTTTCATCATTGTCTTGTATAGTATATTTTGAGCTATCTCTGTAGAGATAGCACTCTTTTCTATCCCTCTTCTTTCGATTTTCCTCTTCCTTTTCTGTCATATCGAGCCTCGTTTTATGCGTCCTTACTTGTACTCCGTATAAATTTCTCTCTGTATCAATCAAGATTCTTTTCCTCATTTCCTCCAGATCCTTCTCGTCTATTCTAGAGTCCACAATATCTAAACATGATGTAGTAGGTTCATAAGAATGGCTGAAATTATGATAATCTCCTTTACATATAAAACAGTCGCAATAAAAGGATATTTCTAACTCAATATGTTCATCCATGTTAACGCACTTCAAAATTTTTCAAACTGATTCGAAATTTGTCTGGGGTTACATAGGAAATCCCCAAAGAAGGGCTAGTATAGTGTCATTAGCACCACGAATCTCTATATCTTGTCCTATTCTAGGGCTAGTCGGCAGCCCCTTGTAACTTCTACTGCTACTTTAGGCCCTCTAGGTTCCATTTCGCTAACACCTTCAATATCCAATAATGTATAAGCATCCATTTTGATGTTGACACGCTGAACTCTTTTTAATATTGAAGAAATACTGAAACTCATAAGTGGTATGCTTCTGGTTCATATCCTTAACCAACCTTTCTTTTAATTGCCTCCTGATCTTTGTTCAGATAGTTTATATTATGCACTTGCGGACCCTAGACAGGCCCTGCATATTCAAGAAAAGGACATGTCTACCTGATGTTAACAGTTTTCTAGGTAGGCAAACTCAATCGTCACCAACTAATAATTTAGAGCACTACAGAATTACAATCTGAATTCCAATCCTTCAACCAATTTTAAAGTCGCATCAGAATAGAAATGAATCCAAGTTTTACTTTATTTCGTAATTTTGCATTGAAGCATTACTTTTTGTTAATAGAATAATCTTTTAATAATTAACAAAAAAGAATTTTCTTAACGGAAGAAGGAATGTTATTAGAGTAGTTAATCGTAGATAAAGTTTGCTTAAAACATTAAAACAAAATAATGCTTTAGCTAAACAAACCTTATCTTTATTCCACAAAATCCAAAGTATAACATGTAGTTGATTTACATATCTTATGTTTTATTTATGAGACCCAAAACATTGGGTTTTCTGTTTACTGTGAGAGCATTCCTTTGCCGGGCTTAACATAGCGGATCCAGGGGGGGGGGCAACCATTATTACCGAATTTGTCTGATGATAGATGACAACATTGTGTAGTACCAGCACAGAAGTGTATTTCTGGATGTACTTCATAGCAGTTTAACTTAACTGTACTTCACAGCTGTGAAGTAACTACGATTAATAAGTAGCTTTTGATGGGATCTTTTAATTTTTTATTTTTTTTCACGAGCAAAACTGTCATGGAGAACTATTTTTCTTCCTTTCAAAGTCGTTGATGTCAAAGAATAAATTTCAGCTTGACAGCATCAAATATCATCGTAACACTGGCATTTCAATTTCACGATGTTTTCCTTGCAGTTTAAGGTTTAGTAGACTAAGGTAATTTGTGCAGTCAACTGCAGTTTCCAGCTTCTTTACCGAATGATTGATCATCTAATAGAATCCAGATTTGTTATTTTGGATTAAATATAAAAGGGTAATAGCAATTCTAAGAATCACTTAAATAGATTGTTCAGTTTTTAGGGTTTTCCACATCCTGTCAAGATATTCATTCACACGGCCGAATAAAACACGATTGGGACTAATCGGGCCCCGTATATGAAAGGGTCTCGCGTTACAATAAAAATGAACGAAAAAGATTTTGAAACTTAAAGCAAATTATTTTTGACGATAAGGGATAAATTATGAGCTATTCAAATAACTATAATATTTTGTTTTAAGTTTGCATTGTGGGATGAGATCTATTAATGTGTTTATTATTATTTAACATATACTTTATAATGTAGAAAACTGATACCCGTAAAACTTCATCTCAAATTTATTGAATTTAATTGGGATAGTACTATATTAGAGAGATTTTGCATTATGCATGGAAACTACTTAACGCAAGTATACTAATATGCAGGTATATATTGTTTAAATATTTAACATATATAGAGGGCCCCACAAAAAAAACAAATTGGGCCCCACACCCAGGGGCGTCCGGAGGGGGGGGGGGGGGTGCGCCGCTCCTCCATCGTTTTTAGCATTCGTAAAAATTTTCGCCGAGGGTGAAAATTTCGGCAGAAGATTTGCAAAATTGCCCGAAATTTAGAAAAATTCTTGGTTTCTGCAGAAAATTCGGCATAAATCAGGTAGCGATTCGTTAAAATTTACAAAGATCACCCCCCACTGAAATGAGTATCGGGACGCCCCTACCCACACCTATTCAACCCGGTCCTGTTCATTCAAAAGGTTATGTGTCTTAACTACGTCTTAACTATATTTCTATGTCTTAACTTTATCTAAAAAAAAACCATAAGTTTCAAAACTAATATAATTAGATTTATTAAAAAAAAGAAGAGAATTGAAAACCTAGAACTATTTCCCTTTAAGTGTTATTTATTTTGTCTCTAATAACTCGATGTCCTGTGTTTCTGAAGCTAGAGTCTCACAACGGTGACGCAAAACATTTGTTTGGACGGCAAAATTTGATTGCAAATATTCATTCAAGATTATTTCTGGTTAAATAGAAAATAAAGGTTAGTAAAATATTATCAACTAACGATGCTTTCCCTTCATTTTGTTAATATTTCTATTATATCTAGGCAGCTATTACACCTACATAATGCTGAAGATCAAGAATAAATAACAAACAATGCCGTCTTTAATTTTAATTAAAGGCCTCATTGCTATTATACGATTACTTTCAACCAAACAGAGGCCTTTTCCATTGATAAGCCTACGGAATTTAATATTAATTAGCTTTATTAAGCGCGGGGTTCAATTCTATTATCTTTTGTTATTACGGAAATTCTTTGGCTAGCCCAGTATCATCTTCACCTAAGAAATAAAATTAACTACTTAATAGACACAACTAGATAACAACTTCATACAATTTAATACAACTGGATACAACTTAGTTAGATACAAACTTATCTAGACACAGAAATGAGACAAACAGTTTCCTTAATGATGGCCAATTTTTTTCAGTTTTCAAAAAGTGGCCACAAGTAGTATAATCCTGTTAGTTCATAGAGCTTTTTTTGTGAAATAAGTCAGAACGGGAGATTGTTGACATAGACAATTTTAGAGGTGTGCTCATATGTCTCTTGTGTAAAACAAGACTTTCATAAATACAACAATAAATTGGGTATTCAGCTATTTGTGACAATCTCTTTGGATTTTTTACACACAAGGTAAGAAAGCAGCAAGTTCGTTAATGCGTTAAAATGCGTTTTAACGCATAAAATGCGTTTTTTTTTCAGCGACATTTGCGCCATTTTTTGGCCTTAACAAATTTATAGAAAAGAAAGTTAAAACCAAATAATAATAAGACACCCCCCCCTCATATTCAGAACACAGTTTTGGATCTTAGTCACCCATAAGACTAGATTTTATAGGTAACCCTTGCCTTGCAGAGTATACGTTTATTAGTCGTACAAAGGCTGACAATTTCTTGCTTATCCAGGCATAGATAATAACATATAATGGAAACTACAAAACCAGACAAAAAGGAGTATGTAAAACATTTAAAGATACATTTTTAACTTGTTTTCAACTGGATGCAAGTCATTCTGATGCAATCATATTTAACGTTGATGGCGTTGGTCCCTTTTCCTGAAAAGAGACAAAATAAATAGTAGCAGATCATATTACATTAATCGGGCAAAAATTATACAAGTAAATTTTCTCTCGGAATATTCTGCAAAATATTTTTTTTCTGAAAATTGACATACTAACATTTTTAAAAGACGATCTAGATAGGCCATAACTTTGGGAAAAATTCATTTCCCCTCTCAGCCCACTTTATATTTTCCATAAATCGTCTGCTGACTGAATTTATAGACCCATGAAAGTTGAAAACCTGAGTATAAGTAGTACGAGTTTCAAGACACAATTTATTTGTCGACAAATCAGTTGATCCAAGCTTGTGTCGAAATATATTCCTGCTTGACAGCTATAAAGTGAATATAGGATTCTCAACTGCTTCACATTAAAGGCTACGCATTGCAGCAAAAAATTACAATAATAATTATATACCAGGGGACCGAGTTTCACTCACTGATTATTGTTTGTTTAATAAGGTTGTCAGTAATAAGATAACTGCTCGTTGTCTGATGCGAAAAAAGCAAACAAAAACAATCTAGATAGGTCACTACTTTGATAAAATTCGTTAAGGGCCTTAAAAAATTGTGGAATTTTTTTTTTTCCATATGTTTGACTTCAAAAATACCCTGACGTCCAATGCCCTAACAGTTTTACTCTCTACAACAAAGAAGAAAATAAAACGAAAGTCCTGTGGTGGCGCTGTGGGTTTGATCTCAGCTTGGTAATACGGGACACAGAATTCGAACCTAGCTGCAGCAACACACTGAAGGGCCGACGCACGGACCCTAGTAGTCAAGGACTGCCGTTAATCCGACACAATACAAATACAAAATAAAATGTAATTAAAGTCGTTCGCGAATGAGATTAAAAAAACTGTTTCTTTTCATCAAACCCATCCTATACTATACCATCCTATACTCTGTTTTTGTGCAAAGGACGAAGGAGTGAAGGAGTTAATCAGCTCTTTTTGGGCTATCTTACTCAAAAGATTGGTCAGACTGATACGCATTACTTCGTCTATCTTTGATCAACAGCCATATAACAATTGCTAAATTACTATTAAATTACGACTGTAAAGTTAACAATAAAAATGGAACGCGTTACGATACGCCACTTCATTTGGCTGTTAATAGTGGTAATATAGAAGTTATTAAAACTCTTTTGGATAAAGGTGCTAGGATTCATGCAAAAAAAAAAAAAAAAAAAAAAAAAAAAAAAAAAAAAAAAAAAAAAAAAAAAAAAAAAAAAAAAAAAAAAAAAAAAAAAAAAAAAAAAAAAAAAAAGTGGCGGAACTCCACTTTCTGCGCAGTAAGAAAAAATAATGTCGAAACTACAGAATTACTTTTAAAGTGTAGAAGTGATGTTAATTTAAGAACCGAAAATGGTGATAGTCTACTTCGTTTAGCAGCTCTACATTATAAATATACTATCCTATACTATAAAAGAATATTTGAAAAGTCAACGTCCTAACCGCTGGAATTCAAGAGAAATCAACAGTATTTTAGGCCATTTAATTTCAACTAAAAAATAACAACTTCCTGGTTTTCTGTGTATTTAATAATCTTCATTTGATTTTCGAACGCTTGTAGTACAATATGCATGGCCCCTTTAGCAAAAAATTTAAAATCAGGAGTTTGAGCCCGATTATTTTAATATCTGCAAACAAAAATGGCTCGAGAAGATCTCTGGGTATTAATGAACCATTGTTACAAACACGATTATTAACTCAAAACAAGGGTGCGCGTTTATTACGGGAGTTATCCCCCCCCATGTTTCAGAAATGTTAAAAGTGTAAAACCAAATTGAGAATTGTTATTGGGTACAAAAGAGTCTTTCATGTTATTTGCCTATCCTGTTATGGTCTTTCTGTTATTATTGTTAGTCAAATTTCATAACATGTAAAGCATGTATGTAAAGCAGTATGTGTATGTAAGTATGTAATGCAGTGATAGTATGCAGTGAAATGCAGTGAATGCATGATAGTATGTCAAGCAGTATGTGTATGTACGTATGTAAAGCAGTATGTAAAGTATGTATGTATCTCATGTAAGTATGTAATGCAGTGATAGTATGCAGTGATAGTATGCAGTGAATGCATGATAGTATGTAAAGCAGTATGTGTATGTAAGTATGTAAAGCGGTATGTAAAGTATGTATGTATCTAATGTAAGTATGTAATGCAGTGATAGTATGCAGTGAAATGCAGTGAATGCATGATAGTATATAAAGCAGTATGTGTATGTAAGTATGTAAAGCAGTATGTAAAGTATGTATGTATCTCATGTAAGTATGTAATGCAGTGATAGTATGCAGTGAAATGCAGTGAATGCATGATAGTATTTAAAGCAGTATGTGTATGTAAGTATGTAAAGCAGTATGTAAAGTATGTATGTATCTCATGTAAGTATGTAATGCAGTGATAGTATGTAGTGAATGCATGATAGTATGTAAAGCAGTATGTGTATGTAAGTATGTAAAGCAGTATGTAAAGTATGTATGTATCTCATGTAAGTATGTAATGCAGTGATAGTATGCAGTGAATGCATGATAGTATGTAAAGCAGTATGTGTATGTAAGTATGTAAAGCAGTATGTAAAGTATGTATGTATCTCATGTAAGTATGTAATGCAGTGAATGCATGATTGTATGTAAAGCAGTATGTGTATGTAAGTATGTAAAGCAGTATGTAAAGTATGTATGTATCTCATGTAAGTATGTAATGCAATGATAGTATGCAGTGAAATGCAGTGAATGCATGATAGTATGTAAAGCAGTATGTGTATGTAAGTATGTAAAGCAGTATGTAAAGTATGTATGTATCTCATGTAAGTATGTAATGCAGTGATAGCATGCAGTGAAATGCAGTGAATGCATGATAGTATGTAAAGCAGTATGTGTATCTCATGAGTATGTGAAGCAGTATTTTTCAATTATTTTAGAAGTCTCGACGTTGTTCCTCCCAATTTTGTTTTATAATTAATTTAGGCGTATTTAAACTATGAGTTTTGAAATATTCGACAAAATTATTTAAAATAAGATTAATTTAATAAAATATTAATATAATTTAGGATTAATCTGAAAGACAAGTATATTGGATTAACGTTTCTCTTTTATCACGCTTAATTGAAATATGCAACATATTTACCATGGCTAGTCTTTTCAAAGACAACCTAGGCCCTACGAGGTGGAAAGGAGAGGTCCCTAACAAACTCCTCAGTCCGACTGAACATTAATGAGATAAAAATAAAATCATAAAATGTTATTTTATAAAAAATATTTTCAGCAGTGTAAATATAAGTATATACATTTAAATATAAGTAATTTAAATGTATAATCGTATTATACCACTGTTGAAATTAGATAAAACAGCACGTAGTAGCAGCCATTTTCAATAAGTAGTTTAGTAGGAATGATTATCTTCAGATTAAAGATAGAAATAATTCTTATAGAATAGAAAATAGAAATAATAATAGAAATAAAAATAAAATTGCAGCCATTTTCAATAAGTAGTTTAGTGGGAATTGTTATCTTCAGATTGAAAAATAGAAATAATTCTCATAGAAATAGAAAATAGAAATAATAATAGAAATAAAAATAAAACAGCGGCCAATTTCAATAAGTAGTTTAGTGAGAATTGTTATCTTCAGATTAAAATAGAAATAATTCTTATAGTAATAGAAAATAGAAATAATAATAGAAATAAAAATAAAACAGCAGCCATTTTCAAAAAGTAGTTTAGTGGGAATTATTATCTGCGGATTACAATTGGAAACAATTGTTGAGATCGAAGAAGAAGCATAAAAAAGGCTCAAAATTTGCTAAACAAGGCGAAAAGAGGAAAAATGTAAGATTCAAACAAATTAAGTAGAACTTCATTAAAACTTAATTTAGACCATCTTGCTAATATTATCAAAGTGTATATTAATTAGCTTCATTTAAATCTATGATTATTTGGTATACAAAATTCCTCCCAGGAAAAATACCAGGCTTTAAAATATCTTCGGTAAATCTATTAAAACAGACGGTTTATATCAAGCGAAAGACCTCCGACAAGCATGATGAGGAAGGAGGTGACAAATTAGATGAGCGTGAATTGTCTTTAGACATCTGCTTGTCATCCTGTCATCCTTTATATCATCCTGAAATGACCGGGTTTCATGGGTTTTATTTGATTTTGTGAGTATTATTAAATTTTTCCTTTTGGCATCTTAGCCTCACCATGTGAGTCGTTTATAAGAAAGAATAAATTTTTGAAAAACAAAGCCAAAAGAGTATAAAAAAAAAGGCCGCAAAAGGAAATTGGTCGAAATGGACGGAGGTAATTACTTCAATGGGGCCAGACCTTTTAGAAGGGGAAAGGGAAAGGAGGGCACAACTTCAGAGAAACAAATATACGTAAATCCTATATGAATTATAGGGACAATCTTGAGTTTTCTCAGGAGTGGGGGGGGGAAGAGGCTTCCTCTTATGTGTAGGTACCTAATGCAGGTAATCAAAAATCTTTTATCCTTACCAGTCACGTTGTTCTGACGATTAGAAGAATCAGCCATGGTAAAGCACCATGAGGTGGTGACATTTTTCTTGACATTTTCTGATCTTATGATGGACTGCCAAAGAAAAGGCTCCAACCTCCCACTGAAAGAAAGATTGCAATGAAACTAAGTCCCTAAATCAAACCTTAAAAGTTATATTTTTCCAGTTTTTTTTTTGCAAATACCGCGTTGGTTATTCACTAATTACTCACTGACTAAAAAATTTTAGTTATTCCTAGAAACAAAAGATACTGGAGTCCATCGTATGTGTAATTTTAAAAAAAGGGGAAGACGGAAGATAGATGATCATTAAGTCAAAATTTGAGAAAAATTTCGAAAAGGACAAAAAGTAAGAAATAAGGGGAAAATTCGTGTCATAAAAAAATACTAAGTAAATACGTTCGGCAATACTAGTCAATGATTTTGTAAATATAAAACCATACCTATTTATTGCCTGATTCTTAGAATTAAGTCAGGTTTTTCCCATCACTCAAATTTTTGCCCAACAGATTCTAGAGTTTTCACTTGCTTACTTACTAACTTAAGCCCCATCCATCCTCATGGGACGTTTTGGAGCCGCTCCTTTCTAAATTTCATGGACCAGTGCTCGATATTCTTGATATGTGCGGTTCTGGATAGTTGGGTGATATGTTACCAATCAAAGTTGTCAACCCACCTCTTACAAGGTCTTCCCCTTGGTCAAATAAGGTCCATTTTCTTAACGTACCCAACCAGCGCAGTTGCTGTCTTCAAACTTCACGTCTAGTTCTACTGACTTTCTACTTCTACTACTTTCTACTTTCTAGTTTTAGTCTTCTACCGACTTCTTCATTTGTGACACAGTCATTGTATTTAATCTTCACTATCCGGTGTAGGCATCTCATTTCGAATACAAGAAGGATGCCCTCGTCTTCAGCTTTTATTGTCCATGTTTCACACCCATACAGTGCAATGGCTATGATCAGGCTGTTAAAAAGGTGAGTTTTCAGATTGTTTGAAAGTTTCATTCTTATTTTATTTTACTAACTCGTCTTTCTCAACTTATTGAGTTATATTTTTGTAACATAAACTCGCTGAATTTGTGAGCCATTTTTCAACCACTTCTGAATATTGAGTCACTTCCTAGTTGTATCAGTATAAGCACTCCCGATGACAGTGCAACAACACAACATCTAAATTCTCCTTCTTATATCAATAAAACAGCAAAAACGGGCGATGGGGCATAGCAAAAAGAATAAAACAAACATTATTATACAAGACTTGATAACGATAAGACAATTCTTTTTTCAATAGATACGCTTATAGGAAAGATATCTTGCAGAGAGGTAGCAATAAAGGAAATGGAAAGGATGCTGAATTATCAGCCTCAAAACTGAATATTATCGGTAATTATTTCGGTTTATTATCTCTCACTTCAGGTTCTATATATCTTCATTTGTTTGTCGGTTTTTTGTGTTTGTTTATATGTCTGTGTTTCGTCTGTATTGGTTCAAGCTGTGTCCTGCTTCCACACTGATTAGACCTGAAACTCAAAATCAAACTGGCTTCTATGGGAAACCGTAAGGACATAGAAGTTATAAACATGAAATGTATAGAAATTTTCACAAGAATAAATGCAACTCCAACGGAAGACTAAAAGTTCGAAAATAATAAGTGTAAACAAATAAGATTTTTTTTTTAACCCATTTTCAAAATGGACTAAAAATTACAGTTTTTTTCTCAGAGTCTATGAATATAAGTTAACACTGGAGGCGCAAAACAAATTCTTTAATCTTAAATCAACATTAATTAATTAAATTAATTTTTAATTAGCTTGATCTTTTTAACTAAATTTTCTCTACTCGCCGACTTTTGTCATTTACGTATTTATAATTTAGATAAATTCAATGTATGCGTTATGTAAAGCCAAATCTGTTTTCCACCATTCGTTTTCATTTATTCATAGATTGTCAAGAACAAAAAAATCCTTTTTATATTTTAGTCTATTTTGAAAACAAGTTCTAAAAAAATTATTTTTTTCCAAATTTGAGTGTTATTTTTTTCAAAAAGTCTAGTTATTTCATATGCTCTTTCTGTCTACTGTAACTTTCTATTTGAGTCTAATTTATTTTTAGGACCCATAATTTCTGGGTAATCTAAACTTTGTTGTCTAAAACACCAGATACCGTGGATGCAAAAACTATAAATAAATAAAAAAGAACTTTCTTTATTATAATTAACATACAAATGTATTATTTATAAGTAAATAATAAAAAATAACAAAATTTGACTGCATTTGAATTGTAGCATAAGAAGTTACAGCACGAAACTTTTTTAAACAGATAAAGAAACCAAAACAAATCTAAAACACTCAAATTTCGCCAAGATAATAAACGAAAAAAGAATTCTTATGTAAAGGCTATATAAGATTTGGAGCCCTATTGAAGACAGCATATTTGAATTCACCTAAAAAAAAAAAAAATTAACCAGAATCGTCTGTTTGATTTGAAAAGATCTATCTATCGTCTATTGATTTGAAAAGAAAAATAAGAACATTAGTAGTACAATGTAAAGGGCGGTCTTCGCGACATGGAAAGCAGATCTGGAGCCACTTTCCATGTGTTTCTGTGGATGAAGACGGAAAAAGGAATCACTTTTTGATCGAGTTTTCACGACTTGGAAGCAGTAGGTTTTAGGCTTCTGCAGTCAGGCGATACCCAAACTCTTGTTTGTAGTTACTTCTATTCGATTCAAACTTGATTTGCATATTCAATTTAAGTTTCACTCGTTTTAAGATTTATTTATTCATTTACATTAATATATATTGTATGTTTGTTCGCATTGATTGTTATTTAATTTCTGTTCGTTTTAAGTTTCATTTATACTTTAATAGCAAAATATTTGTTTTCGTTTTAAGCTTGATTTTCATATTCAATCGAAGCATTACTCGCTTTAAGATCTATTTATTCATTTATATTATTACTTGTTGTATGTTTTTTGCTATGATTGTTTATTTAATTTCTGTTCGTTTTGGGTTTCATTTATTCTTTAATAGTAATTTCTGGTCGTTTTGAGTTTGAATTTTAACAGGTATTTGTATCTCCTGAGCTTAAGTTTAAAATGGCCTTTACTTTTCTTTGAAAAACTTATTTTTCGGAAAGTTTTTTTTTAATTAATTTTTGTTCGTTTTTGATTGCAAAAAGTTTGAAGTTTTTTATGGCAGGTGGGGGTTGCTTACTGTCCGATTATTCTTGACTTTAAAAAACGGATCTAGAACTTTCAATTTAAATCGAATGAGGCTTTTTTCAAAGTCTGTACGATTACCTCTTTGATAAAAACCTTATATATGAACAATAGACAGCTTGCATAACTTGTGGACAGCGATTGACAACAATGAATGGATTGAAAAAATAGCTCCAATAAGGGGGTTTAGACCATTTCACTTGCTGACACAAAGGGATCACGACTGTTTTGGAATTGACCTTAATAGGATTTTGTGTGCCAAAGCAATTTTACATCTATCTCAGAGAATGTATTTTAACCCTATAATTGGATAATTATAATATATTTCCTATGTGTTCTTCCCATACAAAACGCCCTCCCATAAGTTATAAACCCCTTTTAATAAGTTATGCCCCAGGGCATAACTTACAACGCCTACCCTCGGGCCCTGTGGGCTGTGTCGACACCGGAGTTTTTTGTTATAAGAACTTTGAACTATTTTAACAAAATGTCTATCTCAAATTTTTTATCTGATGCATTTAGGGCATGGAGGAGGGGGGGCTAGTCACCCTCCAATCTCTTTTGACTCTTAAAAAGTGAACAAGAACTTTCAATTTTCAGTCAAATGAGACCTCTCCAAAGTTTATACGAGCATCCCTTCCATAAGAAATAATTGGAAGGATTCGGAGAAACCTTAAATTACAACTCTTGCCCTGAGGGCTGTGGGGGAGTTGTCATCCTCAAAGACCTAATTTCCAGAACTAAAAACTACGTTTAATAAAATGGCTGCCTCAAAATTTTGATTGGATGTGTTTGGGGAAAAGGTGGGCGTCGGGAGGGGGGGGGGCTAGTTGCCCTCCGATCATTTTTGACTATTAAAAAGGGCACTATCCCTTTGAATTTCCAATCGAATGAGCCTTTTTTGAAGTTTCTACGACACCCGCCTTCTATAAAAACCTTATATGCCCCCAGGGCATAACTTACAACCCTTGCCCTGAGGGTTGTGGGGGATTGTCCTCCTCAAAAATATTGTTTCTATCTGGAAATCAACTATGCTGAACGAAATGGCTATCTCAAAATTTTGATTGGATGTGTTTGGGGAAATGATCAGCGTGGGGGGGGGGGGGGGGGCAGTTGCCCTCCAATCACTTTCGACTATTAAAAAGGGCACTATTCCTTTGAATTTCCAATCGAATGAGCTTTTTTTGAAGTTTCTACAACAACGCCTTCTATAAAAACCTTATATGCCCCCAGGTCATATCTTTAAAACCCTTGCCCTGAAGGTTGTGGGGGAGTGTCCTCCTCAAAAACATATTTTCTATCTGGAAATCAACTACGCTGAACAAAATGGCTATCTAAAAATTTTGATTGGATGTGTTTGGGGGAATAATGGGCATGGGGGGGCTAGTTGCCCTCCGATCATTTTTGACTATTAAAAGGGCACTATCCCTTTGAATTTCCAATCGAATGAGCTTTTTTTGAAGTTTCTACGACAACGCCTTCTATAAAAACCTTATATGCCCCAAGGTCATATCTTTAAAACCCTTGCCCTGAAGGTTGTGGGGGAGTGTCCTCCTCAAAACATATTTTCTATCTGGAAATCAACTACGCTGAACAAAATGGCTATCTCAAAATTTTGATTGGATGTGTTTTGGGGAAATGATGGGCGTCAGGGGGGGGAGGGGGGGGGCTAGTTGCCCTCCAATCATTTTCGACTATTAAAAAGGGCACTAGCCCTTTCATTTCCAATCGAATGAGCCTGTTTTGAAGTTTCTACGACAACACCTTCTATAAAAACCTTATATGCCCCAGGGCATCACTTAAAAACCCTTGCCCTGAGGGTTGTGGGGGAGTGTCCTCCTCAAAAATATATTTTCTATCTGGAAATCAACTACGCTGAACAAAATGGCTATCTCAAAATTTTGATTGGATGTGTTTAGGGAAATGATCGGCGTGGGAAGGGAGGTGGGCTAGTTAAACTCCAATCACTTTTGACTATTAAAAAGGACACTAGCCCTTTAATTTCCAATCGAATGAGCCTGTTTTGAAGTTTCTAGAACAACGCCTTCTATAAAAACCTTAAATTTCCCCAGGACATAACTTAAAACCCTTGCCCTGAGGGTTGTGGGGGAGATTCCTCCTCAAAAAATACATTTTCTATTTGGAAATCAACTATGCTGAACAAAATGGCTATCTCAAAATTTTGATTGGATGTGATTGGGGGAATGAAGGGCATGGGGGGGGGGGCTAGTTGCCCTCCAATCATTTTTGACTATTAAAAAGGGCACTAGCCCTTTATTTTCTAATCGAATGAGCCTGTTTTGAAGTTTCTACGACAACGCCTTCTATAAAAACCTTATATGCCCCAGGGCATAACTTACAACCTTTGCCCTGAGGGTTGTGGGGGAGCATCCTCCTCCTCAAAAAATATATTTTCTATCTGGAAATCAACTACGCTGAACAAAATGACTATCTCAAAAGTTTGATTGGATGTGTTTGGGGAAATGATCGGCGTGGGAAGGGAGGGGGGCTAGTTAACTCCAATCACTTTTGACTATTAAAAGGGCACTAGCCCTTTAATTTCCAATCGAATGAGCCTGTTTTGAAGTTTCTACGACAACGCCTTCTATAAAAACCTTATATGTCCCCAGGGCATAACTTAAAACCCTTGCCCTGAGGGTTGTGTGGGGAGTATCCTCCTCAAAAATACATTTTCTATCTGGAAATCAACTATGCTGAACAAATGGCTATCTCAAAATTTTGATTGGATGTGTTTGGGGAATGATGGGGCATGGGGGGGTCTAGTTACCCTCCAATCATTTTTGACTATTAAAAAGGGCACTAGCCCTTTCATTTCCAATCGAATGAGCCTGTTTTGAAGTTTCTAAGACAACGCCTTCTATAAAAACCTTATATTCCCCCAGGGCATAACTTACAATCCTTGCCCTGAGGGTTGTGGGGGAGTGTCCTCCTCGAAAATATATTTTCTATCTGGAAATCAACTGCGCTGAACAAAATGGCTATCTGAAAATTTTGATTGGATGTGTTGGGGAAATGATGGGCGTGGGGGGGGAGGGGGGCTAGTTACACTCCAATCACTTTCGACTATTAAAAAGGGCACTAGGTCTTTAATTTCCAATCGAATGAGCCTGTTTTGAAGTTTCTAAGACAACGCCTTCTATAAAAACCTTATATACCCCCAGGGCATAGCTTAAAACCCTTGCCCTGAGGGTTGTGGGGGAGTATCCTCCTCAAAGATATATTTTCTATCTGGAAATCAACTACGCTGAACAAAATGGCTACCTCAAAATTCTGATTGCATGTGTTTGGGGAAATGATGGGCTTAGGGGGACGGAGGGGGGCTAGTTACACTCCAATCACTTTCGACTATTAAAAAGGGCACTAGCTTTTTAATTTTCAATCGAATGAGCCTGTTTTGAAGTTCCTACGACAACACCTTCTATAAAAACCTTATATGCCCCCAGGGCATAACTTAAAACCCTTACCCTGAGGGTTATGGGGGAGTATCCTCAAAAATATATTTTCTATCTGGAAATCAACTACGCTGAACAAAATGGCTATCTCAAAATTTTGATTGGATTTGTTTGGGGGAAAATGGGCGTAGGGGGGCTAGTTGCCCTCCGATCATTTTTGACTATTAAAAAGGGAACTAGCCCTTTAATTTCCAATCGAATGAGCCTGTTTTGAAGTTTCTACGACAACACCTTCTATAAAAAAACCTTACATACCCCCAGAGCATAATTTAAAACCCTTGGCCTGAGGGTTGTGGGGGAGTGTCCTCCTCAAAAATATATTTTCTATCTGGAAATCAACTACGCTGAACAAAATGGCTATCTCAAAATTTTGATTGGATGTGTTTGGGGAAATGATGGGCGTGGGCTAGTTACACTCCAATCACTTCCGACTATTAAAAAGGGCAATAGCTCTTTAATTTCCAATCGAATGAGCTTTTTTTGAAGTTTCTACGACAACGCCTTCTATAAAAACCTTATATGCCCCAAGGTCATATCTTTAAAACCATTGCCCTGAAGGTTGTGGGGGAGTGTCCTCCTCAGAACATATTTTCTATCTGGAAATCAACTACGCTGAACAAAATGGCTATCTCAAATTTTGATTGGATGTGTTTGGGGAAATGATGGGCGTCAGGGGGGGGGGAGAGGGGGGGGGGCTAGTTGCCCTCCAATCATTTTCGACTATTAAAAAGGGCACTAGCCCTTTCATTTCCAGTCGAATGAGCCTGTTTTGAAGTTTCTACGACAACACCTTCTATAAAAACCTTATATGCCCCAAGGTCATATCTTTAAAACCCTTGCCCTGAGGGTTGTGGGGGAGTGTCCTCCTCAAAATATATTTTCTATCTGGAAATCAACTACGCTGAACAAAATGGCTATCTCAAAATTTTGATTGGATGTGTTTGGGGAAATAATCGGCGTGGGAAGGAGGGGGGCTAGTTAAACTCCAATCACTTTTGACTATTAAAAAGGGCACTAGCCCTTTAATTTCCAATCGAATGAGCCTGTTTTGAAGTTTCTACGACAACGCCTTCTATAAAAACCTTAAATGTCCCAAGGGCATAAGTTAAAACCCTTGCCCTGAGGGTTGTGGGGGAGTATCCTCCTCAAAATATATTTTCTATCTGGAAATCAACTACGCTGAACAAAATGGCTATCTCAAAATTTTGATTACATGTGTTTGGGGAAATGATGGGCGTGGGGGGAGGGAGGGGGCTAGTTACACTCCAATCACTTTCGACTATTAAAAAGGGCACTAGCTCTTTAATTTCCAATCGAATGAGCCTGTTTTGAAGTTTCTACGACAACGCCTTCTATAAAAACCTTATATGCCCCCAGGGCATAACTTAAAACCCTTACCCTGAGGGTTGTGGGGGAGTATCCTCAAAAATATATTTTCTATCTGGAAATCAACTACGCTGAACAAAATGGCTATCTCAAAATTTTGATTGGATTTGTTTGGGGGAAAATGGGCGTGGGGGGGCTAGTTGCCCTCCGATCATTTCCGACTATTAAAAAGGGCACTAGCCCTTTAATTTACAATCGAATGAGCCTGTTTTGAAGTTTCTACGACAACACCTTCTATAAAAAAAACTTACATACCCCCAGAGCATAATTTAAAACCCTTGGCCTGAGGGTTGTGGGGGAGTGTCCTCCTCAAAAATATATTTTCTATCTGGAAATCAACTACGCTGAACAAAATGGCAATCTGAAAATTTTGATTGGATGTGTTTGGGGAAATGATGGGCGTGGGCTAGTTACACTCCAATCACTTCCGACTATTAAAAAGGGCACTAGCTCTTTAATTTCCAATCGAATGAGCCTGTTTTGAAGTTTCTACGACAACCTTCTATAAAAAACCTTATATGCCCCCAGGGCATAACTTAAAACCCTTGCCCTGAGGGTTGTGGGGGAGTATCCTCCTCAAAAATATATTTTGTATCTGGAAATCAACTACGCTGAACAAAATGGCTACCTCAAAATTTTTATTGGATGTGTTTATGGGAATGATGGGCGTGGGGGGGGGGGGCTAGTTGCCCTCCAATCATTTTCGACTATTAAAAAGGGCACTAGAACTCTCGATTTCCAATCGAATGAGCCCCCTTTGAAGCTTCTACTACGACCCCTTCCACATTGAAGTGCCTCTGGGAAAAAACAAAAAAAATAATAATAAAACATTGGACCCGTATGGCCTTTACTATAGGCAACGCTACAGCGTTGCCTCTGATCATTTTTTTTTTCCCCAGAGGCACTTCATATGGAAGGGGTCGTCGTAGAAGCTTCAAAGAGGGCTCATTCGATTGGAAATCGAGAGTTCTAGTGCCCTTTTTAATAGTCGAAAATAATTGGAGGGCAACTAGCCCCCCCCCCCCCACACCCATCATTCCCCGAAACACATCCAATCAAAATTTTGAGATAGCCATTTTGTTCAGTGTAGTTGATTTCCAGATAGAAAATATATTTTTGAGGAGGATACTCCCCCACAAACCTCAGGGCAAGGGTTTTAAGTTATGCCCTGGGGGCATATAAGGTTTTTATAGAAGGCGTTGTCGTAGAAACTTCAAACAGGCTCATTCGATTGGAAATTAAAGAGCTAGTGCCCTTTTTAATAGTCGTAAGTGATTGGAGTGTAACTAGCCCCCCTCCCCCCCCACACCCATCATTTCCCAAACACACCCAATCAATACTTTCAGATAACCATTTGTTCAGCGTAGTTGATTTCCAGATAGAAAATATATTTTTCAGGAGGACACTCCCCCACAACCCTCAGGGCAAGGGTTTTAAGTTATGCCCCCCTGGGGGCATATAAGGTTTTTATAGAAGGCGTTGTCATAGAAATTTCAAAACAGGCTCATTCGATTGGAAATTAAAGAGCTAGTGCCCTTTTTAATAGTCGAAAGTGATTGGAGTGTAACTAGCCCCCCCCCCCCCCACGCCCATCATTTCCCCAAACACACCCAATCCAAATTTTCAGATAACCATTTTGTTCAGCGTAGTTGATTTCCAGATAGAAAATATATTTTTGAGGAGGACACTCCCCCAAAACCCTCAGGGCAAGGGTTTTAAGTTATACCCTGGGGGCATATAAGGTTTTTATAGAAGGCGTTGTCGTAGAAACTTTAAAACAGGCTCATTCGATTGGAAATTAAAGGGCTAGTGCCCTTTTTAATATAGTCATAAATGATTGGAGGGCAACTAGCCCCCCCCCCCCACGCCCATCGTTACCCCATACACATCCAATCAAAATTTTCAGATAGCCATTTTGTTCTGCGTAGTTGATTTCCAGATAGAAAATATATTTTTGAGGAGGATACTCCCCCACAACCCTCAGGGCAAGGGTTTTAAGTTATGCCCTGGGAGCATATAAGGTTTTTATAGAAGGCGTTGTCGTAGAAACTTCAAAACATGCTCATTCGATTGGAAATTAAAGGGCTAGTGCCCTTTTTATTAGTCGAAAGTGATTGGAGTGTAACTAGCCCCCTCCCCCCCCCCCCCCACGCCCATCATTTCCCCAAACACATCCAATCAAAATTTTCAGATAGTCATTTTGTTCAGCGTAGTTGATTTCCAGATATAAAATACATTTTTGAGGAGGACACTCCCAAAACCCTCAGGGCAAGGGTTTTAAGTTATGCCCTGGGGGCATATAAGGTTTTTATAGAAGGCGTTGTCGTAGAAACTTCAAAGGGGGCTCATTCGATAGGAAATCGAGAATCCTAGTGCCCTTTTTAATAGTCGAAAATGATTGGAGGGCAACTAGCCCCCCCCCCCCCTACGCCCATCATTCCCCCAAACACATCCAATCAATATTTTGAGATAGCCATTTTTGTTCAGCGTAGTTGATTTCCAGATTGAAAATATATTTTTGAGGAGGACACTCTCCCCCACAACCCTCAGGGCAAGGGTTTTAAGATATGCCCTGGGGCATATAAGGTTTTTATAGAAGGCGTTGTCGTAGAAACTTCAAAACAGGCTCACTCGATTGTAAATTAAAGGGCTAGTGCCCTTTTTAATAGTCGAAAGTGATTGGAGGGCAACTAGCCCCCACCCCCCACGCCCATCATTTCCCCAAACAGTTCCAATCAAACTTTTGAGATAGCCATTTTGTTCAGTGTAGTTGATTTCCAGATAGAAAATATGTTTTTGATGAGGACACTCCCCCATAACCCTCAGGGCAAGAGTTTTAAGTCATGCCCTGGGGGCATATAAGGTTTTTATAGAAGGCGTTGTCGTAGAAACTTCAAAAAAGGCTCATTCGATTGTGAATTAAAGAGCTAGTGCCCTTTTTAATATTCGAAAGGGATTGGAGTGTAACAAGCCCCCCTCCCCCCCCCCACGCCCCATCATTTCCCCAAACACACCCAATCCAAATTTTCAGATAACCATTTTGTTCAGCGTAGTTGATTTCCAGATAGAAAATATATTTTTGAGGAGGACACTCCCCCAAAACCCTCAGGGCAAGGGTTTTAAGTTATGCCCTGGGGGCATATAAGGTTCTTTTAGAAGGCGTTGTCGTAGAAACTTTAAAACAGGCTCATTCGATTGGAAATTAAAGGGCTAGTGCCCTTTTTAATAATCATAAACGATTGGAAGGCAACTAGCCCCCCCCCACACCCATCATTCCCCCAAACACAGCCAATCAAAATTTTGAGATATTTGAAATTTTCAGATAACCATTTTGTTCAGCGTAGTTGATTTCCAGATAGAAAATATGTTTTTGAGGAGGAGACTCCCCCAGAACCTTCAGGGCAAGGGTTTTAAGATATGCCCTGGGGGCATACAAGGTTTTTATAGAAGGTGTTGTCGTAGAAACTTCAAAAAAGGCTCATTCGATTGGAAATTCAAAGGGATAGTGCCCTTTGTAATAGTCGAAAGTGATTGGAGGGCAACTAGCCCCCCCACACACCCATCATTCCCCCAAACACATCCAATCAAAATATTGAGATAGCCATTTTGTTCAGCGTAGTTGATTTTCAGATAGAAACATGTTTTTGAGGAGGACAATCCCCCACAACCCTCAGGGCAAGGGTTTTAAGTTATGCCCTGGGGGCATATAAGGTTTTTATAGAAAGCGTTGTCATAGAAACTTCAAAAAAGACTCATTCGATTGGAAATTCAAAGGGATAGTGCCCTTTTTAATAGTCAAAAGTGATTGGAGGGCAACTAGCCCCCCCCCCCTACGCCCATCATTCCCCCAAACACATCCAATCAACATTTTGAGATAGCCATTTTTGTTCAGCGTAGTTGACCCAGATTGAAAATATATTTTTGAGGAGGACACTCCCCCACAACCCTTAGGGCAAGGTTTTTAAGTTATGCCCTGGGGGCATATAAGGTTTTTATAGAAGGCGTTGTCGTAGAAACTTCAAAAAAGACTCATTCGATTGGAAATTAAAGGGCTAGTGCCCTTTTTAATAGTCGAAAGTGATTGGAGGGCAACTAGCCCCCCCCCCACGCCCATCATTTCCCCAAACACATCCAATCAAAACTTTTGAGATAGCCATTTTGTTCAGTGTAGTTGATTTCCAGATAGAAAATATGTTTTTGAGGAGGACACTCCCCACAACCCTCAGGGCAAGAGTTTTAAGTCATGCCCTCGGGGCATAAAAGGGTTTTATAGAAGGCGTTGTCGTAGAAACTTCACAACAGGCACATTCAATTGGAAATTCATAGGGATAGAGCCCTTTTTAATAGTCGAAAGTGATTGGAGGGCAACTAGCCCCCCCCCCCCCCACGCCCATCATTCCCCCAAACACATCCAACACAGGCGGTGTCGTAGAATCTTCAAAAAAGGCTCATTCGATTGGAAATTCCGAGGGCTAGTGCCCTTTGTAATAGTCGAAAGTGATTTGAGGGCAACTAACCCCCCTCTCACGCCGCCCACGTTTTCTCCAAACTCATCCAATCACAATTTTAGGACAGACATTTTGTTAAACGTAGTCTCAAGTTCTGGAAATTAGGTCTTTGAGGATTACAACTCCCCCAAAGCCCTCAGGGCAAGGGTTGTAATTTAAGGATTCTCCAAATCCTTCATATTATTTTTTATGGAAAGGATGCTCGTATAAACTTTAGAGAGGGCTCATTTGATTGAAAATTGAAAGTTCTTGTTCACTTTTTAAGAGTCAAAAGAGATTGAAGGGCAACTAGCCCCTCTCCCTCCTCCACGCTCTAAATGCATCAGATAAAAATTTTGAGATAGATATTTTGTTAAAATAGTTCAAAGTTCTGATAACAAAAACTCCGGTGTCGACACAGCCCACCAGGGCCCAGGGGTAGGCGTTGTAAATTATGCCCTGGAGCATAACTTATTAAGGGTGGTTTATAACTTATGGGAAGGGTTTTTGTATGGGGAAGAACACATAGGAAATCTATTATAATTATCCAATTATAAGGTTAAAATCCATACTCTGTGATAGATGCAAAATTGTTTTGGCACACAAATTCCTATTAAGGTCAATTCCAAACAGTCGTGATCCCTTTGTGTCAGCAAGTGAAATGGTCTAAACCCCCTTATTGGAGCTATTTTTTCAATCCATTCACTGTTGTCAATCGCTGTCCACAAGTTATGCAAGCTGTCTTTTGTTCATATATAAGGTTTTTATCAAAGAGGTAATCGTATAGACTTTGAAAAAAGCCTAATTCGATTTAAATTGAAAGTTTTAGATCCGTTTTTTAAAGTCAAGAATAATCGGACAGTAAGCACCCCCCCCCATGCCATAAAAACTTGAAACTTTTTGCAATAAAAAACGAACAAAAATTAATTAAAAAAAACTTTCCGAAAAATAAGTTTTTCAAAGAAAAGTAAAGGCCATTTTAAACTTAAGCTCAGGAGATACAAAAACCTGTTAAAAATCAAACTCAAAATGACCAGAAATTACTATTAAAGAATAAATGAAGCCCAAAACGAACAGAAATTAAATAAACAATCATAGCAAAAAACATAAAACAAGTAATAATATAAATGAATAAATAGATCTTAAAGCGAGTAATGCTTAGATTGAATATGAAAATCAAGCTTAAAACGAAAACAAATATTTTGCTATTAAAGTATAAATGAAACTTAAAACGAACAGAAATTAAATAAACAATCAATGCGAACAAACATACAGTATATATTAATGTAAATGGATAAATAAATCTTAAAACGAGTGAAACCTAAATTGAATATGCAAATCAAGTTTGAATCGAATAAAAATAACTACAAAAAAGAGTTTGGGTATCGTTTCACTGCAGAAGCCTAAAACCTACTGCGTCATTGGCGCTTTACTGAAAACGAATTATATTACAATTTTTTCTTTTGTACTTAATATTGAAAATAAATATTGAAATTACAGTAAAATTTTGAACTAATGAGCTTTTAGCAATTAATATCATTATGCATCAAATATTCAGTTTAATTTATTAGTTCTTTTCAAGATTGGTTAAGACAAACATAGTTTCACTACAAGCAAAATTTGGATACTGCCCCCTTCTTTAACTGTAAAAACCTAAAGCCTTCTGCGTCATTGGTGCTTCCTGAAAACGAATTACTCGTATATTACAAATTTATTATTTTCCAGTTCTTACAGCATTGAAAATGAAAATAAAAATTACAGTGAAAAAAAAATCTTGAACTGATGGATCTTTCAACAATTAATATCATTATATATCTAATATTCAATTAGATTTTTGTTTATACTTTCCAAGACTGTTCAAGACTCATATAGTTTTGCCATTTTTTTTAACTCTGCCATTTTTTGTAACTAATCGTGTTAGTTTGTTATGAAAACATTCTATGGCTTCTAGGCATTTCTATTTGAGTGGAAAACTGCACCTCAAACTTTGTGGAACATGCATTTTCTTGCATGAAACACCAAAATATAATAAAATGTCAAGTTTCGGAGTGTTCCACCCTTCGCAAGCAAGTGCCATTGGTATTTTTGAATCCGCATGGTCAATTTAGGGGGTGGAGGGTAGGCTAATTCTCGTAGCAGCCCCATTCCGTCGTGGTATGGTTCACATTTTCAACACCTGTCGTCCGGACTATCATATAATCTACCAAGCATACAACTAACCCAAATCAGTATCAATAAATAAATGAAACCCAAAACGAACAAAAATTAAAATAAATATTAGAGTCAAACTCAAAACGAGCATAAATTAATGTGAGTAGGGTTCAAAATCCCTATGCTTTCTAAAAGCCAGAAAATAATTTGTACTTTACTGAAAAAAAGTTCAAATGAATTTACTGAAAAAAAATGTGCATCGTCAATTTAATATGCATATGCTGATATTTATTCCCTAAAATCTTAATTAATTTTTGATTTCTTAAAGTTATAAAAGTGAAAATATTTCAAAGAATTGTTTCAGTAAAGCGCCAATGACGCAGTAGAGTTTAGGCTTCTGCAGTGAGACGATACCCAAACTCTTGTTTGTAGTTATTTTTATTCGATTCAAACTTGATTTGCATATTCAATTTAAGTTTCACTCGTTTTAAGATTTATTTATTCATTTACATTAATATATACTGTATGTTTGTTCGCATTGATTGTTTACTTAATTTCTGTTCGTTTTAAGTTTCATTTATACTTTAATAGCGAAATATTTGTTTTCGTTTTAAGCTTGATTTTCATATTCAATCTAAGCATTACTTGCTTTAATTTCTATTTATTCATTTATATTATTACTTGTTGCATGTTTTTTGCTATGATTGTTTACTTAATTTCTGTTCGTTTTGGGTTTCATTTATTCTTTAATAGTAATTTCTGGTCGTTTTCAGTTTGAATTTAACAGGTATATATATCTCCTGAGCTTAAGTTTAAATGGCCTTTACTTTTCTTTGAAAAACTTATTTTTCGGAAAGTATTTTTTAATTAATCTAATAAAAAGAACTAAAAGTGAAATTCCTCACGACTGGTTCTTAAGTATGAAACTGTAAACCACTAAAATGAACAAATTGTTCTGAGTCGCATATTTTTTGCAAGTAAACTCCCTGTTTCCTTTCACACCATATAGGAGTGGACACAACCCTGCTTTGCTTCCTCAGGCTATTCACTACGAAATAAAGAAAATAGTCTAAAAATGTAAGCTTTTTTTAAAGCTATGAGTGCAGAAATTCAGATTCAGCGCTAAAACTTACTAAACAGAGACCATCAGGATTCGCCTTTCAATTCTAGCTACTTTTAGTCATTTTAGAATTATCGGCCTGGTATCTTTCCCATAGTCACGAATATCAGATGGAAAGCGAAGCTGGCTCATAAGACCAACGTATCATAAAATTATCATAATTATCATATAAAATTATCATAAAATCATAAAAATTATCACAAATATCGACTAGAAAAGCAAATTATTTAAAATTGTCTTTTTCATTTCATGCCATGTTCTCTCGTAGCCTTTGTCCTGGTCCTTAGGGCAAAGTATACCGAAATAATCGGTATAAATAGGGATTGGACACAACTCTGTCTCGTTTCCTTAAGTTGTTGAAAATGGAAATAAAGAAAAGAGTTTAAATCACAAGTTTTTATTTAATCGATGAATACAATAGTTTAAATTTAAAACTACTAAGCAGAAACACATTCCGCTAGCACCTGGATTCACTTTTTAAGTCTTGCCAATTCTGGTCTTTTCGCAAAAATAGGTCTGACAGCTTTCGTGTAGTGGCAAATATCAGATGAAAAGCTAGGCCAGTTACAGGCTTCACTAGGCAGTTCGCAAACAACACCCTGATGCCACAGCAACAATTATTAAGCAAACCCGATAGTTTATGAGACGGAATTCAGCCAGGAGGTGGTTGAATTCAGCACAAAAAAATCAGATCAGAGTCGCTCACTCGTTATTATTCATTCGAAAAAAAAAAATCAAAATCACCCACTAAACTTTATTCATTTGAAAAAAAAAATTAATTAGCAGCGCAATCTATGTAGACACCACATGACAAGAAGAGCTTAAAAAAAATTAGAAGAACTGAAAAAAATTATCTTAAAAATAGTGATTAGTTATTTTATTAGAGTATCTTGTAAGAGGTAAATAAATTATCTATTTACTGGGATGATATTTCTCTGCAAAACAGTTTAGCAAAGAACTTGAAAAAGGAGAGTAAAAGAAGAATGAAATGAATCTCCAACTTAAACTGAAAAAAGATTCGCAACACCAAGCATCGATTGCCTTAATATGGAATAAACAATGCCACGTTTCGTCTAGAAATTTGTTCTTCCTCGTTTTTCCTTGAACTTGCCATGTGATTGTACTAAGGGATCCTAGTGCCCGTTAGGATCCCGTCTATCCAATACTTCTTTACCAATACAAAAAGAAACAATCAAGATATTGTCTACGTATCGCTAGTCAACAAAGCATTACCTTTTTAAAAGCTCTGCCAAAAAACTCATAGGAACGTCAAAATCAACAGACGTCAAACCTTTATCGTCAACTTTCAGTGAAGCAAATATCTTATCCATAACATTGACAACTTTGGCTTGAGGAATTTTGAGATTCTTCATTATCAAAATAGACATTTCAAGTACCAAATGAAAGCGTTTGAGAACCTTGACGGATTCATTTGCGTAATCAATGAAGTCAGAATTTATTGAATCAGGAAGTGCTGATAGAATTTCTTCCTTGTTTGCCAAATTCGCGCCTAAAATAAATAGAAATTCTAGGGGATAATATTTCCAAAAACCAGAAATTGCTATTTCTCTGACATAAGTACATAAATTGTAATAATTGTATGCAAAATGACTTTAGCCTAAAACATCTTAGATAAATAACGTTTTATGACTTGGAAAAATTAATTTTTAATATTAAGAGATTAATATAGCAATTCACATATTGTGAAACTTGGTTATCGGACAAATATTTTCTAACTGCGCAGGCCCAATAGATCCAATTACTTTTTAGAGAAAATCGAGGGTAACGTCATTTATTATTATTACTATCATTAATGATTTTATATACTATTATTATTCATTTATTAATTAGTTAGGAACACTTATCAAAATTTACTTCTAGTTACCTTATCTAAGAAGTATGTTTTATCTAAATTTAAGACGAGTAAATTTTGAACATTCTAATGGACAGTGAACTGCTTAATTTTTTATTCAATTAAATAATAACCGACAATTTCAACTTATCAATAAACCTTAGTCTTTTCGATCTTGTGTTTCTTTAGAATATCAAAACAGTAGGTTCATACTGCTTACACACAGTTAATTGTAGAACTTAAAGAAAAAACAGAGCTCTTGTTCACTTCATAATCACTTTTTTTAGCCAAAAACTAGTTTTTACATTTTTAGCCAAGAAGTAATTTTTTTTTCATACACTTCTTTATAGCTTCTAAGCTAATAAAGGTTTTTGCCAAATTTTGTCGGATAGAAGATTCAAATAATATAATTAGTCAGACAAAAGATTATAATTTCTACTCTTTTAGTGCGAGTCTAGCATTCGTTACCACCTTTTTCTCGTGTGACTCAATGCTGCAAACGGTCAATAGTTTCATAGTACGCTATAATGTCAAACATCCGTTTTAAAGGTTTGTGAATCCCGTTCATTTTTCAGCAAACAGAGCCTGCCTACTTATCAAGGGTGACTCTTTCCTCTTACACCTCGTGACGTTTGTGGCTAAGAATAGCAATATGTGAAACCCCAACTAAATCATTCATAAAATAAACCACTAACACTTCTTGTTTCTTTCACTTTCTGTTATCGTTTCTTGTTAACTTTCTTTCAGTAAGTTTCTTGTTTGGAGTATATTTTATTAAGAAAATTGCAGAGGATCTCAATCATAACATATTTTATATTAATTATACATATTTTATCATAATCATAACATATTTTCGACGTTAAGACTTACGTTTTCCATCTAGAAAAAGAGCAGTAATTCCCTGACCGAATATCTTTTTAGGTAAGACCGGTGATATTATTCAATGTTTCCAAATGTCACAGTTTTTAATGTTTCATTACACGGGCATCAACATATGAATATATTATGTATATGTTCATGTTGTACGTGTAATACCCCAAATTGGTAGGGTAATTAATTAAATAGACATTATTTCAGACTGCAAGGTGGATTAAAATATATACAGCAGACGGAAAGTGGATTTAGGTATCATCATACTTGCTAAAAAACTATCTTTTCCCGAAGTGGCTGTGCAAAGAAAACAGAGCTTGCGCATACTTATATAGCTAATATTATGTTCAAAGAACAGTATAATAATAGTACAAATTAAATCAGAGCAACTAAAAACAAATAAACCCAACCTAAAAGTACCAAGGAAAGTGAAAATGAAATCTGATTATTTGAATTGATTAAGTGGAAGCTTACCCAACTCTACATGTACCTCGGCCTCAACCCAACCTCAAAGGAACAAGGACAGAGAAAATGAAATCTGATTGTTTGAATTGGTTAAGCAGAAACTTACCCAACCATACATGTACCTCAACCCAACCTCAAAGGGTCAAGGACAGTGAAAATGAAAACTGATTATTTGAATTAATTAAATTGAAGCTTACCCAGCCCTACATGGACCTCAGCCTCAACCCAACCGCAAATAACCAAGGACAGAGAAAATGAAATCTGATTGTTTGAATTGGTCAAGCGGAAACTTACCCAACCATACATGTACCTCAACCCAACCTCAAAGTGTCAAGGACAGTGAAAATGAAATCTGATTGTTTGAATTGGTTAAGCAAAAACTTACCCAACCATACATGTACCTCAACCCAACCTTAAAGTGTCAAGGTCAGTGGATATGGAAGCTGTTTATAAGAATTGGTTAAGTGGAAACTTACCCAACCATACATGTTCCTCAACCTCAAATTATCAAGGACAGTGAAAATGAAATCTGATAATTTGAATTGATTAAGTGGAAGCATACCCAACCCTACATGTACCTCAGCGTCTACACAACCTCAAAGGACCAAGGACAGAGAAAATGAAATCTGATTGTTTCAATTGGTTAAGCGGAGAATTACCCAACCATACATGTACCTCAACCTATCCTCAAAGTGTCAAGGACAGTGAAAATGAAATCTGATTGTTTGAATTGGTTAAGCGGAAACTTACCCAACCATACATGAACCTCAACCCAACCTCAAAGTGTCAAGGTCAGTGGAAATAGAGGCTGTTTATAAGAATTGGTTAAGTGGAAACTTACCCAACCATACATGTTCCTCAACCTCAAATTATCAAGGACAGTGAAAATGAAATTTGATTATTTGAATTGATTACGTGGAAGCATACTCAACCCTACACGTACCTCAGCCTCAAAGGACCAAGGACAGAGAAAATGAAATCTGATTGTTTCAATTGGTTAAGCGGAGAATTACCCAACCATACATGTACCTCAACCTTATCTAAAAGTGTCAAGGACAGTGAAAATGAAATCTGATTATATGAATTGGTTAAGCGGAAACTTACCCAACCATACATGAACCTCAGCCCAACCTCAAAGTGTCAAGGACAGTGGAAATAGAAGCTGTTTATTTGAATCGATTAAGTGGAAGCTTGCCCAACCCTAAATGTACCTCAGCCTCAATCAAACCTAAAAGAACCAAGGAAAGAGAAAATGACATCTGATTGTTTGAATTGGTTAAGCGGAAACTTACCCAACCATAAATGTATCTCAACCCAACCTCAGAGTGTCAAGGACACAAGGTTAAGTGGAAACTTACCCAACCATACATGTTCCTCAACCTCAAATTATCAAGGACAGTTAAAATGAAATCTTACTATTTGATTCTATTAAGCGGAAGCTTACCTAACCCTATATGTACCTCAGCCTCAACCCAACGTCAAAGAACCAAGGACAGAGAAAATGAGACCTGATTGTTTGAATTGGTTAAGCAGAAACTTACCCAACCACAAATGTATCTCAACCCAACCTCAAAGTGTCAAGGACAGTGAAAATGAAGTCTGATTATTTGGATTGATTAAGTGGAAGCTTACTCAACCCTACATGTACCTCAGCCTCAACCCAATCTCAAAGGACCAAGGACAGAGAAAATGAAATCTGATTGTTTGAATTAGTTAAGTGGAAACTTACCCAACCATACATGTACCTCAACCCAACCTCAAAAGTGTCAAGGACAGTGGAAATGGAAGCGGTTTATTTGAACTGGTTAAGTGGAAACTTACCCAAACCATACATGTTCCTCAACCTCAAATTATCAAGGACAGTTAAAAATGAAATCTGACTATTTGATTTGATTAAGCGGAAGCTTACCTAACCCTAAATGTACCTCAGCCTCTCACCCAACCTCAAAGAACCAAGGACAGAGAAAATGAGACCTGATTGTTTGAATTGGTTAAGCAGAAACTTACCCAACCATAAATGTATCTCAACCCAACCTCAAAGTGTCAAGGACAGTGAAAATGAAGTCTGATTATTTGAATTGATTAAGTGGAAGCTTACCCAACCCTACATGTACCTCAGCCTCAACCCAACCTCAAAGTGTCAAGGACAGTGGAAATGGAAGCTGTTTATTTGAATTGGTTAAGTGGAAACTTACCCAATCATACATGTTCCTCAACCTCAAATTATCAAGGACAGTGAAAATGGAATCTGATTATTTGAATTTATTAAGTGGAAGCTTACCAAACCATACATGTACCTCAGCCTCAACCCAACCTCAAAGAACCAAAGACACAGAAAATGAAATCTGATTGTTCGAGTTGGTTAAGTGGAAACTTTCCCAACCATACATGTTCCTCAACCCCAAATTATCAAGGACGGTGAAAGTGAAATCTGATTATTTGAATTGATTAAGTGGAAGCTTACCCTACCCTACATGTACCTCAGCTCAACCCAATCTCAAAGGACCAAGGACAGAGAAAACGAAAACTGATTGTTTGAATTGGTTAAGTGGAAACATACCCAACCATATATGTACCTCAACCCAACCTCAACGTGTCAAGGACAGTGGAAATGGAAGCTGTTTATTTGCATTGGTTAAGTGGAAACTTACCCAACCATACATGTACCTCAAACCAACCTCAAAGTGTTAAGGACAGTGAAAATAGAAGCTGTTTATTTGAATTGGTTAAGTGAAAACTTATCCAACCATATATGTTCCTCAACCCAACCTCAAAGTACCAAGGATAGAGAAAATGAAAACTGATTATTTAATTTGGTTAAGCGGAAGCTTACCCAACCATACATGTACCTCAACCCAACCTCAAAGTTTCAAAGATGGTGGAAATGGAAGCTGTTTATATGAATTGGTTAAGTGGAAACTTACCCAACCACACATCTTCCTCTACCCAACCTCAAAGTACCAAGGATAGAGAAAATAAAAACTGATTATTTAATTTGGTTAAGTGGAAGCTTACTCAACCTTACATGTCTTGAACCGGGTAATAACTTTTTAATGAAAATAATCACCGTATGCAGTTATACAGTTTTTGGCAATAGCGGGTGCCAAGTTTAAAAAAAAAGAAAAAATATGGGTGAAAATCAGCAAAAAATAGATAAAAACAAGCTGCACCCAAAACCTTAGGAAGCAAAATGTAGCTTATAGCAAAAACATATCAGATGTAGCTGATAACTCACTGGTGAAGGCGTGCACGTAGTCGTGTTTGAATTTCTCGATCCCGCAATCGACTAATAGTTGTAATGGTTCTACTTCTCCAAAAACCGGGTTGCTTGATCCACGTAGACATTTAATTAAGGCTTTACCCAATAAAGTCTTCCCTATCGAAGAAATCTGAAATGTAAATATATAGATGAATATACGCAGTGAGCCACAGAAAATATGTTAAATGGAGGGGGGAATCTGAAAATTTCTAGGGGGAGTGTGACGCTTGAAAAAATCAGCTTGTTTTAATCATTTTTCATGATTTACCAAATGATAATTTTACTGAGACATTTTGGCGTTTTTTTCTTTATATACAATATTCTAGTTAATTTTCCTCCACTGGCTTAAATGCAGCCTGGAAGTACGGATTTCAAGAAAGTACGCATGCTTGAAAAAAGTTAGCTTGTTTTAATGATTTTTCATGATTTTACCAAATGATTAATTTACTAAAATATTTTTGGCGTTTTTTTTTTTTATAGTTTTGCCGTTATTTTAACCCACTGTCCTAAATCCGGTGTAGAAGTAGGGAAATAAAGGAGTTACAATTTATTATACACTGCCCTTGTATTATCTCTGTTAAATATTAAATTGACCTTAGGATGGCGTAGTAGAGATCCCGTTGAAATATGGCTTTAAAAAGAATCTGGAAGTCATAAATAAAATGAAAGCAAATGCCATTAGATGTGTGCCATTAAAAATGTTGCAAATTATGTTCTGGCCTTGGGAAGGCACAGGGGTTTTAAGCCAAACTTATGTTAATTTCTGCTCGAAAAAATGGCTATCTCAAAATTTTGATTGGATGAGTTTCGGGAAATGGTGGGCGTGGAAGGGGTGTGTTAGTTGCCTTCCAATCACTTTCGACTATTAAAAAGGGCACAAGCCACTCAAATTTCCAATTGAGTGAGCCCTTTTCTTAGTTTCTACGACAACTTTTTTGATACGAAGTGTCCTGCTCTAAAGGAAAAAATAATAAATAGTACATTGTGCCAACATCGTTCTTATATCGTCCCCTGAGAGCGGTTTTGTCGTATCTGCGACTTTTTCGGGAAGTGGAGTTAGAGCTGCCATCTAACGTGAAATTTTTTGCTCTATCCGATTCCGTCGACCATTTTGTTGTAGCTCAGCTAGAAGTGCCCCAATTTTAGATTTCTCGTTTATCGTATCTCACATTTTGCCGTTTTGTTAAGAGCGGTTTTTGTCGTACCTCATATGGGAAAATTACATGGGCATTTTTGTCGTAACTCCGTCAATGTACACTTTTGAAGAAGAAAAGATTTGGTTAAAGTTTCACAATGAGACCCAAACGGACATTGTTTACATCCGCACAAGCTGCACAATATTTGCAGGAATCCAGGTACCTCATTTTTGTGGAATTGACTAATATTTTGTTCCAAGAGTATATCAAAATTTGATATACTCTTGGAACAAAATATTAAATAGGCTACAAATCAGGTAGCCTATTTAATAGGCTACCTGATTTGTTATGATTTTTGGTGCATATATAGTTTGATTGGAAACAGCATTGAATTAGGAATATGGTTCTATTCCTAGATAACAGAATTGTCTTGTCTATTTACGCACATTATTGTACCACTGCACCATCTCATAATGCGATTTGCTAATTTGCAGAACTCAAAGGAAGTATCAAATTTTCTTGAACAAGTAGGCTAGCCTAGGCTATTTGATTAGGCTGAATATTTTAGCCATATGGATTGCTGAATGTTTTGAATGCATTGATAGTTAATAGTAGAGTCTAATGACAAATACACAATTTAGTTTAAGCATAGCCTAGGCTAATTCTAGAAAATACTGCCCTCTTGAAGTTCATCCCCAACCAAGACAAGGAGTATTTTGAAACCAAGATTGAACAGTACTACAAGGCCAAGGGGGATGCTGAACGTTTGGAAGCCTCTCCGTCTACGCGAGATCCCTGTCCAGAGGAGGATTCCACTGAAGCAAAACGGCGGCCGGCAAAGAAACTCAACAAAAAATAAACGTTTCTGACGTTTTTTGTAATTTTTATACTTTTTCAAATAGTATTGCTGCATCAGAACTCGTTTGTCGTATCTTCATGGTGAAAAGAATAGGCAGCCCACACCATTTTATCGTATCTAAGTTTACTCCCATTTCGTTAAGGGCGGATTGTCGTATCTGTATTTCATTTCAAGTTTCGACAATGAAAACTTTACCTTTTCCATCTCATATTCGGGAGACCTTCCTTGTTATTTTTTCTCTTTTTTTTTGATGTATTTGCGAAGAAAATCGGTTGTACCGTGTAAGTTCCAGCAAAGGGGAAATTTTCAAAGTCGTTTTTCTCGGAATTTTGAAAACCTTAGTTACGACAAAACCGCTCTCAGGGGACGATATGCCCTCAGGGCATAACTTAAAACCCTTGCCCCAAGGGTTTGTGGGGGAGTGTCCTCCTCAAAAACACATTTTCTATCTGGAAATCAACTACGCTGAACAAAATGGCTGTCTCAAATTTTGATTGGATGTGTTTGGGCGAATGATGGGCGGGGGGGGGGGGGGGGCTATTTGCCCTCCAATCACTTTCGACTATTAAAAATGGCACTAGTCCTTTGAATTTCCAGTCGAAAGAGCCTTTTTTGAAGTTTCTACGACAACGCCTTCTATAAAAACTTTATATGCCCCCAGGGCATAACTTAAAACCCTTGCCCCGAGGGTTGTGGGGGAGTGTCCTCCTCAAAAAGATATTTTCTATGAGGAAATTAACTACGCTGAACAAAATGGCTATCTCAAAATTTGATTGTAAGTGTTTGGGGGAATGATGTACGTGGGGGGGCTAGTTGCCCTCCAATCACTTTCGACTATTAAAAAGGGCACTAGCCCTTTGAATTTCCAATCGAATGAGCATTTTTTGAAGTTTTCTACGACAACGCCTTCTATAAAAAACCTTATATGCCCCCAGGGCATAACTTGAAACCCTTGCCCCAAGGGTTGTGGCGGAGTGTCCTCCTCAAAAAAATATTTTCTATCTGTAAATCAACTACGCTGAACAAAATGGCTATCTCAAAATTTTGATTTGATGTGTTTGGGGGAAATAATGGGCGTGGGGGAGGGGGCTAGTTACCCTCCAATCACTTTCGACTATGAAAAAGGGCACAAGCCACTCCAATTTCCAATTGAATGAGCCCTTTTCGAAGTTTCTACGACAACTTCTTCGATACGAAGTGCCCTGCTCTAAAGGAAAAAAAAAATAAATGATACATTGTGGCAACATCGTTCTTATATGCCCTCAGGGCATAACTTAAAACCCTTGCCCCGAGGGATGTGGGGGAGTGTCCTCCTCAAAAACATATTTTCTATGTGGAAATCAACTATGCTGAACAAAATGGCTATATCAAAATTTTTATCGGATGTTTCTGGGGGAATGATGGGCGGGAGGGTGGGGCTAGTTGCCCTCTAATCACTTTCGACTATTAAAAATGGCACTAGCCCTTTGAATTTCCAATCGAATAAGCCTTTTTTGAAGTTTCTATGACAACGCCTTCTATAAAAACCTTATCTGCCCCCAGGGCATAACTTACAACCCTTGCCTGAAGGCTGTGGGGGAGTGTCCTCCTCAAAAACATAATTTCTATCTGGAAATCAATTACGCTGAACAAAATGGCTATCTCAAAATTTTGATTGGATGTGTTTCGGAAATGGTAGGCATGGAAGGGGTGTTAGTTGCCTTCCAATCACTTTCGACTATTAAAAAGGGCACAAGCCACTCCAATTTCCAATTGAATGAGCCCTTTTCTAAGTTTCTACGACAACTTCTTCAATACGAAGTGCCCTGCTCTAAAGGAAAAAAAATAATAAATGATACATTGTGGCAACATCGTTCTTATATGCCCTTAGGGCATAACTTAAAACCCTTGCCCCGAGGGTTGTGGGGGAGTGTCCTCCTCAAGAACATACTTTCTATCTGGAAATCAACTACGCTGAACAAAATGGCTATCTCAAACTTTTGATTGAATGTGTTTGGGGAAATGATGGCGTGGGGGGGGGGGGGGGGGTCTAGTTGCCCTCCAATCACTTTCAACTATTAAAAAGGGCACTAACCCCTCCAATTTCCAAGTTTCTACGACAACTCCTTCGATACGAAGTGCCCGGGTATGGAGAAAAAAAAACACATTGTGCCCACATCATTCTTTACTTAGGCAGCGCTATTGCGTTGCCTATGATTCTGTTGACAGTAAATTGAGTGTTCATAGAGAAATCATATTTTTATCACGTCTTTCTGTCGAACTCTGATATGATTTTTGTATAAGTAAAGCCGTGTTGTTCAATGTCCAGACTGTTAAAAAAAAAAAAAAAATATTCTAAGAAATTGTTTGTTTCTTTCCTCTATGCTTTCCTTGTGTTTTGGAGGAGTAAAGGATACTTTTTATGTCTATATAAGGACGTCCAATAACAAGAATATACACATGTTACGAAGCAAGAATATTGGAAATAAGTCCCAAGTTGCCAAGGGGCAAGGTCCTAAATGTTATTTAAAACAGTAGAGGAAGCTTCATGCAGCCGTCGCATATATCCAGTCTTGTTTCCCAAGCCTCATTCACATGAATCTCAATTCTCCGAATGTTGCCTCCCTAAAGACATTCCTCAAAATCTGATTTTCCACATTTCAATTTTCTATGCTTCTAAGTTTCTTTTGGGGAAGGGGAGAATGGAGGAAAAAGAGAAAAGAAAAGAGACAAAAGGAAACGAAAGAAAGTAAGAGAAGGGAAGAAGAAAGAAGAAGGAAAATGAGGGAAGAAGATGGAAAAATGAGAAAGGAAGGAAAGAGGCAGAAGAGGCCATGAAGAGAAGGACGAAGAGAAGTAAAAGAAGAAGAAGGAAAGAAAGAGAAGAGGAAAAAAGAGTAAGAGAGGCAAGAAAAGAAGAGAAAGAGGAAGAGAAGAAAGAGAGAAAGAAAAGAGGAAAAAAGAAGAGTAGAAGAAGAAAGAAAGAGAACAGAGAGAAGAAAGGGGAGAAAGAAAATGGAAAGAAGGAGAAGAGGATAAGGTTTAAGAGTAAGAAGAGAAGAGAAAAGAAGAAGAAGGAGGAAGAAGAAAGAAAAGAAGAGAGAAAGAAAGAAAGAAAGCGTAAGAAAAGAGGAAAGAGAGAAAGAAAGAAGAGAGAGAAAGAAGAAGGAGAAGAGTTTGAAAGAGAAAAAGGAAAGAAGAAAGGAGAGAAAGAAGAGAAGAAGAAAAAGAAAAAGGAAGAAAGAAAGAAGAAAAAGAAAGAGAAGGAAGAAAGAGAAGAAGAGGACGGTCCAGAGAAGAAGAAAGAGAAGAAGAAGAGAAAGAGACCAAAGAAAGAAGAGAAGTGAAGAAAGGCAGAGAAAAAAGGAAGTGCGAGAGAGAGAGGAAAAGAGGGAAAAAGAAAGAAAGGAAAGAGAAGGAAGGAAAGAAAGGAGAAATCGAGAAAAGAAGAGAAGAGAAGAGAGAAAAAAAGAGAAGAAGGAAAGAAAAGAAGAAGGAAAGAGAGAAAAGAGAAGAAGAAGAAAGGAGAAAGGGAAAGGAAGAAGAAAAGAAAGAGAAAAAAGGAGGAGAAGAAAAAGTTTGTCACAATTCAAAAGTTCTTCAAATGAAAAATTCTCGAGAGTTATTTTCCTCCAAGATTTCATACAAATTAGGGACAATTAGAGATAATTTTTTTCTGTTGAAGCCTGATACAATTTTTAACATGCGTAAAGCAGTGTTGTTTGCTGTCTAATCCATGAAAAACATTGTCATTGTTTTGTGTGAAATTTCTGTTTTTGTGTTTTTCGTATCAAATTTCTTAACCTTTTTGCAAAAAGTATCACTATTTTATTTGTCGTCAGGCAGTCTCATCGCTTTTGTCCGTTACAGCAAAATCTTTTGAGATCAAAATAGTTCATCACCCAATGATATTTCGTTTCGTCACAAGCCTTCTTGTCTTGATTTATGTTTTTTTTAGTTCCAAAGCTTGTTGCCACAACATATCTGTTTTACACTGTTATATTTAGGACAACTCTAAAGACTCTATTTTTGATTTAATGAAAGCCCAACTATTACTATTTCGTCAAATGATTTTAACAGTTTCTGAGCCAATTCATATACTGTGATTCTTTGCCCCTAACAACTCTAACTTACAAGTAAATCTGTTGAATATGGCTATCATGATACAATGGTAGCAATGGTAATTTAATGATAAGCAGCACTGCAAACATTTCAATTTAAACAGTTTTGTTTATAAATGTTGTTCTATTTGAAGTTTCACAATATTCTTCGTCCGGGCGATGGGGAAACTTTTTATGGCGATTACTTTTAATCTAATTAATGAAAGTAATTCAGAGATGAGCAGTATGTGAAACATTTAATTTTGTGCAGTTTTTAATTGGCTTGTAGTTTTAATTTTACCAATTAAAAAAACTGGCTTGCAGTTTTTAATTTTGTGCAGATTTTAATTGGCTATGGTTTGAAAAGGGGGTTAGCGGTGTGACTCTGTAAGCCCAGCCAAAGTCGACTCAGCTCCAAATGGGTAAATGGAAAATTAGGGGAAAAAAAAACGGGAAGCGTTGGATAACTTGCCCCCAACACGCATTGCCCTCCCAGCCGAAGATAGAGAATCAGCAGATCCATACCTGCGCTAAGCGGACCATCGATCAGCATGAGAAAATTTTTTGGTTTTTGGTTAATTTGCGCATATATTTTCTTAATCAACATAATATTATATTTTTAATATTTCTGTATAGTAGTTTAGTTAACATAGAGCAATATTTACTGAAAAAAAAAAAACAACCGTGACTGTTTAATATTCTTTTTGTTTTGGTTGGTTTTTGGTTTTTCAAAAACGAAAACCAAAACCAGTTTTGGTTTTCAATATGTCTTTGCAGGCAAAAATTCAAAAGTGACCACTATTCAAGTTTGTGAGATATTAATCAATCGAAAAAAAAAAATATACGAATTATGCGCTGAATGTCTGTGCTGACACACCGAAACAAAAAATGTACTTAAATAAATCGTACTTAAGTACAAGTACTAAAAATTTGTACTTCAGGACATTACTCTATTCATATGAACCGATTCTAGATGAACCGGAACGCTGGGTCAATCTCATCGCGATTGACGTAAAGAAAGCATTTGACCTGATCTGCCACAGAACTCTTATCCTCAGGCTATTGACAAATTATAATGTTGATGTATATTTGATAAGAATATTTGCAAATTTTCTTTCAGGTAGAAGCCAAAAAACTAAGTATAAATCAGCCTATTCTGATCCCCAGCCAATTTACTGTGGAGTTCCCCAGGGAACAATTTTAGGCCCTCTACTTTTTTTGGTTATGGTTAATGAGTTGGCAAATGATGAGTCGGATCGCTTTAAATTCGTTGATGATCTATCGGTATTGAAGCTGGGTGAAAAGTGAGGCAGACAGAATAATGGCGATTTTATCACGTCAAGCTGAGGAGGGCAAAATGATCGTCAATCGTGAAAAATCGCTAATATTAACTTTCTCTTTTCTGAGGGACAGTTTATCCCATGCTTTACAGAATGTTTTAGGCACAATGGATGTCAAACTCTTGGGTATACATCTCATACATGACCAGAAGTGGGAAAAAACAGACACAGGAGATGATCAAACGGGCAAACCTGGGTATCCTTTCTTTAAAACTCCTTGCTCGTCATGGTGTTCCAACCCCCCCCACCTATTGCGTATTTTTCTTAAGTTTGTCAGACCGCTGGTAGAATATGCTTTTTCCCGTTTGGCATTACGGCCTGACTTCAGACCAGAAGGACCACCTGGAAAGGATTCAGTGCCGAGCTCTTCTGGTAGTGTCAAAATCTCCCAAAATCCCTTATTGCTCCCTTTTGAAACAAATTTTCACTTAAAACTCTATCGACACGCCGTGATGAATTGTGTTTTAAATTTGGTGTCGGTATTTTGGAAAATCCGCGGCTTCGTGGAATCCCCCCCCCCCCTGAGCACCTCCCTTCGCGCCAAAGGCTCCCGCGAAATGTAGCTCAACCGGTACCAAAAATTCAGCCGGTACCAGCCGGTTCCCTCGTTCGTCAAGATTTTTAATTCTGCACCCACTCGTCAATTATTGTATATATTTATTTTCTTTAGTTCATTATTCTTTTTAAACTTGACTCTGTTTGATTCTGTGATATTTTGAATCATTGTATATTTTTGCATGACGATGGCTATGGCTGTGCTTTTCATATGTTTTATATGTTTAGTGTCTTATTTTGACAAAAACTGTCGCTGATCGGCATGACCGTTTTAATGGCGTTTGAAAATAAAATCGTTATCTCCTCATATACTGTGACTTTGAAAGGAGGCGGATATCACTCATGAAAGGAAAATAACGTAAAAGAAAGTAAAGCTTGAAGGAAAGTAAACTTACAAGGCATAACTTTCCTTCCCGGCCTGCAGCAAGAACATAATCAAGACCAGCTTTTAGATCTTCGTAGTTGGAACAGTCTGAAAAATAAATAATAAACATAAACTATTTCTTTATCTAAGCACTGTTAGTTTGCATTTATCATTTTTGATACGAGTGGCGAAAAACGTCGGGTCATTCCCTTTTAGAAAACAAAAACAGATGGTGCCACACGTTAAACGAAATAATAAAATCAGAGCAGCTAAATACAAACAAACCAAAACTCAAAGTACCAAGAACAGTGAAAATGAATCTGACTGTTTGATTTGGTTATGTAGAAACTGACACAACCATCTATATATCGTAAATCGGACATTGATTTTTAATTGGAAAAGACCCCCATATGCAGTTGCGCAGAGGTAGAGGACATAAAAAAAAAAAAAAAAAAACGTGTGCTTTTCCTTTAAAGCTATGGTTCTCTTTGGGGATTAACAGATTGTTAATGATTGAAACTGTAGAGATAAAAAGCAGTGTCAAATTCAACTAGATAGTTTTGCTAATTAATTTTCATGGTTGAACATGGCAACACTGAAGAAAATGTGATACTGCTCTAAAAACTTAATTTTGAAACAATCAAAATAAAAAAAAAATCTAGAAAACTGCGACACTCAGGTATGAATACACCTGAGAGGGGTTCAGGGGGCAAAAAATCTTTTTATTTTGATATTCTTGGTGCTTCAAAACATTGAAGGGTTCTTCGGTTCTTTGGAACGAAGGTTAAAAGAAGCATTTAACCAAGTGAAATAGCTGGCCGGAGGGCTAGCTGGATATACGGAACTTAAAATGTAACTGATACAATAAATTGTATCACAAAGCTAGTCCGTTGATTTTGAATTGAAAATCAAGTATTTTGCAGTAGGCATTGAGACATGGCTAATTGTAGAAAAAAGCCAAGACAGATAGTCCGAGTAATTGAGAGGCAAAAATGTTTAAATGGCACGGGTATAATGGTGGGAGTAAGTATGACTCTCTTATTGGACAAGTACTTGTGTGTTAGTTTTTGGAAAGGTACGGCTGCCTAGGCACTCTTTTTGTTACCTTATTAAAAAGAATTTCATTCGCAATAAGGTTTCACTCCTTATTACCTTATTATTTCATTCCTTATTATGGTGAAACACAGCAATCCAACACTAAAATAATTAATATTGTAAGTTATTTACAACACTAGTATAACTTGATCTAATAAACAGCTTTCACTTATAAATTAGTATTGTAGAAAATATACAAAGTTGGAAAAAACTCCTTCAGCCATAGAAAAATCAGCATAACTTGAAATATTATTTAGATTTGTGAGTTTAGATGTAATTTAGATTTTTTTCAAGCCCAGTACAGATCTCGTTCTTATTGCCTGTAGAGGCGTTGCCCGTGTCTTCATCTTTTAATATTTTAGGACCCATTTATATTTCCACTTTTCCGACGTTTTTTGATAAAATGGTCGTTTTAAATTATGGTTAATGAACAATTTTGGCCGTCTTTTGTGAGTTTTAAGGGAATCGTTTTTCTTAAGCTTTATTTGATATTATCGTCCTGTTTTATTTATCGAGCCCGAATTCAAATTCTGCCCTTTGGGGCTTGTGATAGCGATTTTTTTTATGAAAAAGGGAGGATTAAATAGATTACAGTTCAAACTTTCATATCAGATACAAATCGATATCAGGAGTTCAAAAATATCTGTGAAATAATAGGCAAAATTTCAAAAGCACTTTAGTAAAACAAGGACCTGTCAAGATTTGGTTAAGGGACTCAAAGAGAAACAATTTTAGAGAAACGGTCTTTGTCCATCTTGTCTCGAGGATATGCTAATTCCAACCTCGACACTCTTTCCGAAGTGACACAATTAGTGAGAAAATATCTTTTCGTTCATACAGTCCGATGTAGCACTCATAATCGAGCTTTAGACATTAAAATATCCCGTCCTTAAATAATTTCTCAGAAAAACATCCAACATATTTTCTTCTCCTTTCTTTAGCAACACCATCTGCACCTGAACTGACTTCTGCACCATCGGCACCTGTAGGTTACTGCCCCTGATATGACATAGACATAAAATTATCACCGTCCTTAAAAAATTTCTCAGAAAAACATCCAGCATATATTCTTCTTCTTTTCTTAGCAGCACCATCTGCACCTGAATTGACTTCTGCAACTGTACGTTACTGCCCCTGATATGACATAGACATAACATTATCATCGTCCTTAAGCAGTTTCTTGGAAAAAATATCCAACATATATTCTTCTTTCTTTAGCAGCACTATCAGCACCTGAATTGACTTCTGCACCGTCTGCACCTGTACGTTACTGCCCCTGGTATGTCATAGACTTACAATTATCACCGTCCTTAAAGAAATTTCTCGGAAAAACATCCAATATATTATCCTCTTCTTTTTTTTTAGCAGCACCATCTGCACCTGAATTGACTTCTGCAACGCCTGCATCTGTACGTTACTGCCCCTGATATCCCCGTGTTCATCCCTCCTTGGATCCTTCAGCTCTCAGTGATTTCACAGACATCTAAGCTGATTGAAAACACATCCGTTAGTACTTCCTACACTTTCTTAAGCCATAAGCCTACCCCAGCTGAGAGACAAACAAAGAATACTCTCTTGTAACGAACAGAAGCCAACTGATTCTAATTTTAAAGTATAACAGAGAAATATTTGCTTCAACTACCCGATGTATAGCCATAAATAATTGGCTAGGGGTTGTGGAAACTTACGAATAAGGTAGGTTTCTGAAACGAAAAAAGAATACTGTATAAATACTAACCAAGCATTACACTCCAAAAAGAATCAACAACATCTAGGTTTTTTCGATCAGAAGTAAATCCAAAAATATCGCTACCAGAAAGTTGGTCAAGTCTTTCTCCTTCTTCTGAAAAGAGATTTAAGAGGATTTTATTAATTCAGTTGCTTGACTCAAGAAGGAAACTCCACTTTACCTATAACTTTACACAACAGAGTCACCGGAAGCAGGATAATATTTTTAGGTAAGATTTCACAGAATTTATTTTTAGCGAAATTTAAAAAAATAGGACCCTTACTGGAAGCGTATCAACTATTAGACTGAATAGCATAAGAAGGGTATTTCAAGGGGTAGATTACACAAATTCCTGCTTTTTGTGCAGCTATGGTGACATGGTACTGTAAATGGTCTAAGAATGAAATAAAAATATATATAAAACAAAAAAACTTCGGATGTAACTTTTTTTACATTAGGCTAGAATTCCCTATGTTTTAAATAATTATAAGTTAAATTGACAGTGAGGGACTCTAAGTTCTGAAGCTGAAAAAGGATATATTTCAAATCCAGAGGCGTGTGCAGGATTTTGGTTCGGCAGAGGGACGGCGAGAAGAAGAAGATTCCGCAAAAAAAAAAAAAAAAAAAAAAAAAAAAAAAAAAAAAAAAAAAAAAAAAAAAAAAAAAAAAAAAAAATTAGGTAATTCTATTAGAAAAAGACTAGGAAAATACAAGGAAGATCATATTTTTAGAACTATTTACAACAATTAGACTGATTTGCTAAAAACGTAGGCGAATGATGAAAAAGAGCATAGAGAAATTAATTGAGACAATTCCAATGGCCTGAGTAGACGAAACATTAAGATTATATTGGTGGCCAGCGCTATTCCCCCCCCCCCGCCCCGCCCCGGAAAAAAAAAACCCGTGGAAAATAAGGCTTTCCAAATTTGAGAATTTTATTTGAGTTGAATTTTTTTTTAATTTCTGTTGGGGGAAGGAATTTTGGTGCTTGTGTATTATGCGCCACTCAATCAAGTTTACGCTGTGTAAAACTCGAGAACACACCGGTTTTTTTTCGTTAGTTTCTTCGTTACTTTAAAAATAAATTTGGGCTATAGATTTGCACATTAGGGGGAAGGAGGGGTAAAGTATAGCGGGTCTGCATGCAAAATACGTTTTGTACAATTATTCGGTATATTAGATAGATAGATAGATAAGTGTATTTTAAAGCCAGATATACGGCCATGAACACAGTAAAACAACATAAATGAAAGGGACAAATAACATAAACTTTGATCAGCGATCATCATAAAACACTTAAATGAAACACTATATTAACCTAATAATAGTACTTACTACTTGGAAAAAACGGTCATTGAAAAAAAGAAACATTTAACGCTTGGAAAAAACCCTTAAATGAAACATTACATTTACTTTATACTGGGATTTTTTTTTTTTTTTTTTTGGTTAACAAAATGTCCAGATTCCTCACTATTCTGCTGTAATTTTTTAGTGGCCACATACCTAAAAAGAATTGTTTTCTGACTTCAAAATATCCAAATACTTTACCCCCCCCCCCTATGTGCAAATATATAGCCCAAATTATATGTTTCCCATATATTGTGTCACTTGTCTTTGCCCTGTCTCGCGCTAAGCTGAAAAAACTAATGAAGAAACCGGTTTTGTTTTCGAGTTTTACACAGCGTAAACTTGAGTGAGTTGCCGTGAGTGAGTGAGTGAGTTTTATGGGGGGTAAACGCCTAGAACCATTATATTATATTGATATTATATTGGCTAGCACAAAGTTAGAAATGACAAACCACGTTTTTAGCAAAGCTAATTTTTAAAACAATACCACTGCTACTAACCACTCACCGCAGCACCAAGCCACCTGAGGCCAACACAGCTACGCACGCTCTTCCTCCATCCCAATCTTTTTTTAAGCCTCCCTCTTTACACCCTCACAGAAAGTTCCCATTTCCTTTCTTTATGACATCCTCCCACCCCAACCGCGGACGACCTGCTTTCCGTTTAGCCCTAGAAGGTTGGCCGAAAATGACAATCTTCGGCAATCTGTCACCCTTCATCCCCAGAACGTGCCCTAGCCATCTCATCATATCTCTCATTATAGCCCTAGAAAGCGTTTTAGAACAATAAATTATAAATAAACCTTTTTTTTTAGAAAGAAGAGGTATAATTGACCACACAATACAAAATTTTAAAATTTAACTGGTTACAAGCATACATATCATTTTAATGGTTACATACTATATGCATACAAAAACCATGTTAAGGATAAAACAGTTTTTTTATTATTTTTATTGCTCAAGATGGGTACCGCGATTCACTTAAATGGGATTTTTGGCTGTAGTGATTCCAATAGTGCAATTTTCATTTCCATCTGACACTTTTTTGTGAAGTTTCAGGGTATTTTTCGAAATTCCCAAAATTGGAATCTAAGGATGATTAATCTTAGGACGGGGAAAAAATTTGCCAAAAACAATCCCCAAATAAACTTGAAAACACAGCGAAAAAGCTCTATCCCCTTAAAGTGACTGCATGTACCTATAGTGTGCGAATATCTACTTCAATATTTAAAAAATACATCTATTGGTACAGTATTTTTTCATATGGGAAAAGAAACAGAAAGAAGGGGACAGAGAGAGATAGATAGATAGATAGATAGATAGAGAGAGAGAGAGAGAGAGAGAGAGAGAGAGAGAGAGAGAGAGAGAGAGAGAGAGAGAGAGAGAGAGAGAGAGAGAGAGAGAGAGAGAAGGGGACAGAGAGAAAGAGGAGGGGGACAGAGAGAAATAGAGAGAGAGAGAGAGAGAGAGAGAGAGAGAGAGAGAGAGAGAGAGAGAGAGAGAGAGAGAGAGAGAGAGAGAGAGAGAGAGAGAGAGAGAGAGAGAGAGAGAGAGAGAGAGAGAGAGAGAGAGAGAGAGAGAGAGAGAGAGAGAGAGAGAGAGAGAGAGAGAGAGAGAGAGAGAGAGAGAGAGAGAGAGAGAGAGAGAGAGAGAGAGAGAGAGAGAGAGAGAGAGAGAGAGAGAGAGAGAGAGAGAGAGAGAGAGAGAGAGAGAGAGAGAGAGAGAGAGAGAGAGAGAGAGAGAGAGAGAGAGAGAGAGAGAGAGAGAGAGAGAGAGAGAGAGAGAGAGAGAGAGAGAGAGAGAGAGAGAGAGAGAGAGAGAGAGAGAGAGAGAGAGAGAGAGAGAGAGAGAGAGAGAGAGAGAGAGGAGAGAGAGAGAGAGAGAGAGAGAGAGAGAGAGAGAGAGAGAGAGAGAGAGAGAGAGAGAGAGAGAGAGAGAGAGAGAGAGAGAGAGAGAGAGAGAGAGAGAGAGAGAGAGAGAGAGAGAGAGAGAGAGAGAGAGAGAGAGAGAGAGAGAGAGAGAGAGAGAGAGAGAGAGAGAGAGAGAGAGAGAGAGAGAGAGAGAGAGAGAGAGAGAGAGAGAGAGAGAGAGAGAGAGAGAGAGAGAGAGAGAGAGAGAGAGAGATGAGAGAGAGAGAGAGAGAGAGAGAGACTGGAAAAGGTAAAAAGTTTAAAAAGTCTAAAGGTAGAACAATCAGTAATAATTGCACAGGCCTACATATACCCTTAACAAGTTACCTCCAGATATAACTTACCGAAATTCAGTAAATTTTTCGTTTGCTCCCCAATGAGTGACTTCAACTGCTCTTCAGGACTTTTCTTATTTCCAGTCGAAACCCACTTCAACTCACCAGTTGAGAACGCTTCAATCAAATTACCTAAGTGCTTCAATTGACTCCAAAGACGAGATCCAGCTGAGCCCGGGTCTTCTGGATGAATAGTTGCTTTCTAAAACCATAAAACAATTAATTAATGTGAGAATAGTCAAAAGGATTTAGATGATCAACAATTTCTATTTGGCTCATCAGCTCTTGATTAGCGCTTAAATATAGACCACGACCAATCTATGTCTCTTAATGAGGTCTAAGAAATCTAAGAAGGTGGACAACTCTAGTCTATATTATATTGACATTTCTTTGAATTATCTAGATCTTTATTTTTATTAATTATACCAAAGCCAAAACAAGGCTAAGTTAGTTTTTTTCTTCTTCACAAAAACTGAGTTTTTAAAACGAGGAGGCGGGTACTCTACAGGGGACGATATGCAATGCTGGCGTCATATTTGCAAAAATAGGAATTTGACAATAATTATACCGTGATTAAGAAAAAGGAACGAATGCGATTAATTCTGATTAAAAAATAAATACTATTGGCAAACATACCTACACAAAGAAGTGATAGAGCAAAATGCTCTCAAGAGACTGATCTAAACGACTCAACCCCTCTGATAGACTTAAAAAACAGTGGCCTAAGCATAAATGTTTTTTTTTTGAGCTCCTCTCCAGCCCTCGAAGGGTGGGGCCTGATTGCATCTGTATTAGGAAAGATTTATTTAGCTAATATAACTGAAGTATTTGCCTTGTCAATTTATGAACGAAAATTTATAAATAAATTCAGGTAATAAGTGTTGCTCGTAAAACTGTTCAGGCCTTGTTTTTCAGAGTAAAATCCAGCTATAGATAAAATTCAATGGATTTTCCAAAACATAGACGCGCGTGGATAATGGTCGAAACTCGGAACGAAAATTGTATTTTCCTCCCAAAAAAAAAAGCCCGAATATACTATGGAAAATCCATCTGTAGGTATTTATGGGTTTTAAATCATGGCTTTAAACATATGCAACTGGGATTTATTTGGCTTGAATCGGGATACGTGTCTAAAAAAAAAATAAAAATCAAAGTAATTAGAAAATAAAAACATATAAATGAAATCATACAAATAAATCGAATTTAATAAGAATCCTTTTGAAATTATGTGAATTGCCCTCACCAGCTAAAAGCTACGACAAAAATTGTTGAAAATCAAAAGCACGAAAGGTCCTATTTATTACAATTGACATTGGGGATGGTTAGTCTATCAGCACCTCAAAATGCAAACAGAAAATGAACACTAGCGCAAAAGAGGACACAAGTTGCACAGCAAAACATGATTTTCTCTCATTATTATTTACAAAAAAAAAAGTTGTACGTGGAAAAGATTGTTCACAGAAAAGTGAGAGGCCACTTCGTTGCGACTCGTTGTGATGCTCGTTGTCGTATGTCTTCTAAGCACAACCTTCATTGTGCTTCATTTTCGTATATCATTAACTCAGACATATTTTCCATGCCTTTTGCTTTAGCTCTCCGGATTCATTCATCATCTTGTATAATCTTGCATGAAATCATAGATGCCAAAAAAAAATCTTTTTCTCAACTTTTACCCCAGTATTTATTTTAATTTTAATTACTTATTACATAATTTAGTAACAACCAGACGTGTTCCATAGCACATCTATAAAAATATCTGCATAAAATATCTACCATTAGCCGAATTATCGTATTATTCTTTAGTTTCAAGTCCATGTGTGGCAAATCAGCAATTTCAATTGAATTCAGATATTTGGGCGTGAACTCAATTCCTCCTTCTTGTTTGTCCTTCGCAGAATCATAATATTTATAGGATTTATATTCTCCTCTGAGACGATCGACAATCTCACCTTTAATTTTACTTACTTTTTTTTAGCGGCGTTAAAGTAACGCATTCCTTAATTGCATTGTAATTTTGATTACCTTGTGAATGCATCCTGTTTGATTAATGATGCTCATTGTCGCATGTCTTCTAACCGAAGATCTTGTTGTGTATCATTTTTGTTTGTAATTCTTGCTTTCCCTTGTCTTCTAACCACAGATTTTGTCATGGAACATTCGTTAGTGATCTTGATTGTGGTTTGTTGTGATGCTCGTTATCACATATCTTCTAGCCACAGATTTCGTTGTACTTCGTTTTCGTTCACCTTTACTTCAGACATTTTTTTTTTTTCATGCTTTTTACTTTAGCTATTTGGGCTCATTCGTCATCTTGTATCATTTCGCATGACGTCCTACACACCAAAAACGATACGGTCACCCTTGAGAAAAAAAAAGATGTAAGTTGCTCTTTAAATGCATATGAATGTGATGACATATGTTTCCCAAAATTAATTATGCTGACGATGACTTATAGTATACCACACTCAGCCAGGCCTCCTAAAATGTCTTCTGCCAGCTAGTTTCGGCCTGATTCACAGCAAAACTGGTCTTGATATAAATCTGCCCGAGTGCGAATAGATTGTTTTTAATAAATCTAGTCGAATGAAACCGCTATCAACTGCATTTTTTTTATCCATCTGCTTTTCTTCCTGCTGAAAAGCTAAAGTGGTTTGGCATTACTTTTCAAAATGATCATTCTTTGACAGGCTCTAATCTTACTAGTAATGCAATACATAATGTAAAGGTTTCCTATGCTAAATCTCTACTAACTGGTGTAGATTTAATCAGCTTGCTTTGTAATACTTTTTGTTCACCGTCGTTACACTATCTTAGTTTTTTTTTTTATGTTTTCCAGAAACCAGAGCTTAGATGTCTACTTACAGTGCACTTCCTGAGAGGGTGTAAAGAGGGAGGCTTTGAGTAGATTAGGATGGAGGAGGAGCATGCGCAGCTGTGTTTGCCTCAGGCGGTTTGGTGCTGAGGTGAATTGTTAGTAGTAGTAGTAGCAGTAGTAGTATATTTCTTATGGATCTGCCGCGTCCAGGAACTTCAATCCTCCGATTCCTGAGGCGAGTCCCACAGCTGCTGTAATCTAGCAACTATACTTTATTAGATTTGACGATTATATATACCCGCGAATACCTCACAATTCCAAATTCTGAAGTAATAGGATAAAGGTTGCACCTTTTCTGAACCAAAATCATACAATGACTTTTAATCTGCACGACTAGAGGAGTAAAGTGGCCCCTTGGCCCTTCTGACACTCTCCTTCCCCGTCACCTCTAATTTTTTGGCAGCTTAATGGGGTCAGCTTAATGGGTTTAATTAGCTTTCCTAAAACCATTAAGTACTTTCTCTTCTGTTCTATATGTATAATCTTCAATATACTATCTCTAACTTTGTAACCTCCAAGTTTCAAAAACACATTTACCATACTATCAGAACATGGGGCCGTATTGTTTTTTAATCCTTGTCGTGCCATCTTTGCTCCTCCTCGCTGAATTCTTCTTTCATGGCTTCCAAATTATTATTTTCCAATTATTCTAAATATTTCAAAAAATTTTGTTTTTCAATAGTTTATGTTTCTCAAGCTTTATCAGGCTTTGGCACATTCATAAGATATTCTGCCCATCTCTACTTATCATTAATTGATGCCACATTCCTTACTTTAAATAAAAAGTAAGATAAACGCTTCAATCCCTATGCAGTGTGAAAATAAGAGCATTGACTCCCGTGGCTTTGAGAAAAATGACAGAGTGGGGGTTATGGGGACGGCAGTGCCCCTTACATATACGACAATTCCCTTTATTTTAGTATTTAAGGCCACTTTTTACGTTCATCCTTTGGTGAATCATGTTGATCTATATATGTTATTTTATCTACTTATATCATACATAGAACAAAACCCCGCTTTCGGCTTTTAATGCCGTTTTTACGGCTTTTAGTGTTTAAGGCCGCTTTTTACGTTCATCCTTTGGTGAATCATGTTGATCTATATATGTTATTTTTATCTACTTATACCATACATATAAAAAAAGCCCCGTTTTCGGCTTTTAAGGGCCGTTTTTACGGCTTTTAGCGTTTAAGGCCGCTTTTTACGTTCATCCTTTGGTGAATCATGTTGATCTATATGTGTTATTTTATTTACTTATAACATACATAGAAAAAAGCCCCGTTTTCAGTTTTTTAAGGGCCGTTTTTACGGCTTTTAGCATTTAAGCCCGCTTTTTTTTTTACGTTCATCCTTTGGTGAATCATGTTGATCTATATATGTTATTTTATCTACTTATACCATACATAGAAAAAAAAACCCCGCTTTCGGCTTTTAAGGCTGTTTTTACGGCTTTTAGTGTTTAAGGCCGCTTTTTACGCTCATCCTTTGGTGAATCATGTTGATCTATATGTGTTATTTTATTTACTTATACCATACATAGAAAAAAGCCCCGTTTTCAGTTTTTAAGGCCGTTTTTACGGTTTTTAGCATTTAAGCCCGCTTTTTAAGTTCATCCTTTGCTGAATCATGTTGATCGATATTTGTCATTTTAGTCACTTATACCATTACATAGCAAAAAGCCTCGTTTTCGGCTTTTAAGGCCGTTTTTCCGGCTTTTAGCATTTAAGGCCGCTTTTTACGTTCATTCTTTGGTGAATCACTTTGATCTATATATGTTATTTTATTTACTTATACCATACATAGAAAAACGCCCCGTTTTTCGGCTTTTAAGGCCGTTTTTTACGGCTTTTTAGCATTTAAGGCCGCTTTTTTTTTACGTTCATCCTTGGGTGAATCATGTTGATCTATATATGTTATTTTATTTACTTATACCATACATAGAAAAAGCCCCGTTTTCGACTTTTAAGGCCGTTTTTACGGCTTTTAGCATTTAAGGTCACTTTTTACGTTCATCCTTTGGGGAATCATGTTGATCTATATATGTTATTTTATTTACTTATACCATACACGGAAAAAATCCACGTTTTCGGCTGTTTCAAGAGAAATTATGGGTGCAACAAGTGTTGAGGAGTGATCGATAATCTGGTTAAATTAAAGAAATATTACTGTTGGATGCAGTGAATTTTTTTATAAAAACGGTATAATTTGCTATACAACCTAAAAAATTTTCGCCCTCCTAGATCGGGCACTATAATTTGGTAATGTTATCATTCCAAGTAAAAGCGTATTTTCTTTCCTAAAACCTAGAAGAAGCGAACCATTTTTTTCATTTATTATCATTTGCTAAGAACCAAAAAAAATATAGTTTGGTTTCTTTATTCCCTAAATTGAGCTTCATTTTTTTGACACTATAATGTTTTTTGAAACTATCATCTTTACAAATGCAAATGAAATTATCTACTGAAATTCACTAAATATAGAGTTTGATAAATTTAGTTTGATACCAAAAACGTCATACAGATAATAATCAAGAAATAAATAAAAAATGCAGTTTTTTCTGTGAAAAATTGCATTTTATTTTAGTACTATTAAGACGAATTTCAAAAAGTTACGTAGATTATTAGGTACTTACGTGTTATGGCGACCACGCCAAAGAAGTGAAGTTAGATTATCCTAATGAAATATACCAAAATATGATGAAAATATAACACTTTAGTAACAAAATTGTGGAAACTACAACAGAGAATTATGGAAAGCAGGCAGCCAAGAACGCATTACCTTAAATACCTAACCTAACCACATCTACATATTAAATATTTAATTAAAATATACATGCATACTATTTTGTCTAGCTCAGGCTAAGCTGATTATCTCCGAGTGGACACAGAAAACTGGTTCATTAGAGATCAAGAACAAAGTGTGATCGCTATAACACGTGGGGAACCGATTATTATTTTTGCCATAGGTGGACACATTAAATTGAGTCGGTGCTCAGGCTACAAAACCATTTCAAATTTTATTTTCGTCATTATCTTTTACTGTTATTTAAAATGGATATAAGTTACCGTTCCTGAATTGATATCAAATGGTAATTCTTTTATTTTTAAAGTTTATTCAGAACAGTTTTATTCGATTGCTCTGGGCTGTAGTTTGCTCTTTACTAGGTTGTAGCTATCATCGCAATCTATTTTTTGTGGGAGGGGGAGCATTATATAGCACATCTCTCGAAGTTTACTACAGATGAAAGGTACCACAGAAAAAAGGCAGCACAGTCATTCCAAACCTAAGTAGCGCCGATAAAACCTTTTGTTTCATTTTTGGGATAATTTCGTTTTGAAGCAAGCACCAGGAATTCAATCAATAGCATTGTAGAACAAGTCACAAATCACTGAGAAGTTAGACTACCCTTATGTGGATGTGGATACCAACAAATTTTCTGAAATCTTTTGAAGATTTTCTATTCAAGTTGATCACTTCAATAATCATATAAGTTAGTTAAGTTAGATCAAACAGTTGAAAAAAAACTCGAGTAAATACGAATAAACTACGTTACCACTTTTACTTTCTCTGTACCAATTGGAGGACACTCTAGAGTTATTTTTGGGTTTGACCAATCACATTCGATAATCAAAGAGTTTCCACTATTGGCTTCAACATCCTTTGAGGAATGAAGTAAGTACCGGGCCCAAGCACGAATTTTGCACTAGAAATAATAAATACGTAAAATACAAAATTAGCAAAAGAGCCATTCAGAAGCCAAATAGTGTCAAAGCAGTATTGGCTCTTAACTTTTTAAAATGAAAAGAGCATTTGCAAAAATAAGGATTAACACGAACAGAAGCACACAAAAATTTCCATGGTCGAATAACAGTGTTTTTTAGAATCCATGTTTAGCGTTTTTTAGAAACCAAGTTGAATTCTGTGTTCTTTAGAACATGTTTTTAGAATTCAATTTACGTAAGTCTATTCTATTGCAATGGTTGCATCAGCAGCAGCACCTAGTAATTAGCCCAGAGTAGAAGAAATTCAAAAGCCAGATTAAAAAAAACTGTCAAGTTAAAAAGATTTCTCATATATGGCTATCTCAAAAATAGGAAGTTTTATTTAAATTCAACTGAATCTAAATAAAAGTAAAGTACAAATTATGTTCTGGTCTTCAGGAGGCAAGGGGGGCGTTATCCCTATTCTCCTTAATCTTGAGTTATTATCTCTTCATGACTGTTACATTTACCTGTTTTAAATATTTAGATTGCATTAAAAAAAGATAAACACGAAGGATATTAATTGGTGAAAAATGTATCAAACTTAATTGTAACATAATTATAACACTACCGACGCAGAGCAGGATATGGTATAGAACAAAATAAATTAAGGGAAAGCAACATCAAGTACCCTAAAGATCGTTAGAAAAAATTAACCAGATCAAACAAGAAAACTAAAGACAAAAGACAAAAAAAAAGCAGGGAGAGGGACATCACTGGACGATTATAATGCAATCGAAAATTTAAGCTAAATTTATCGTTAATATCATGTTTAGCCATATTAACCAGATATTGCATAGGATTGAAAGAAAAAAGCAAATATGTACCCCCCCCAAGGTCGTAAAAAATAGGAGGGGACTCATTCGATTGGGAATGGAAAGCCATAGTGCCCTTCAAGAGTCGAAAATGATTGGAGGGCAACCAGTCCCCCCCCCCATGTACTTTTTGGTTACATGGCCCTAAAAGGGGTTATACGACGTCATCATGGGTCTAACGTCATCGAAGAGCGATAGCTTCAAAAATGTGGTTCGCTTTTTATTAAGTTACAGCAAAGAAAAAGTCGAACGTTTTTTTTGTGTGTGGTATGTTCTTTATAAAAAAAATTAAACAACGCTTTGTCTAAGTCATATTAAAGTTTTAGATTTAATCACCTATTTGATGATCTCTTATGAATCGTCTAGAGATTTAATCACCTATTTAGATGTAAATTGTCATTCAATACCGGATTTGTTTATTCAGTTGCCCTTTCACCGTTACATCAAAAGGGTCTTCTTTTATTTTAGTGGTTGTTTTTACGGTTTTTTACGAGTATTTATTTATTTTAGTGGTTGTCTTTGGCGTTTTTTTTTTTTTTTTTTATTTTATTATTCTGCACTAAGGATGGATGAACAGAGGTCTCGGCCGAAGTATCTGAACTGTTTTTACACTGAAAAAAGTTTTTTTTTTTTGCAAATTCACCGCAAGGGTTTACAAAAAAAAATTTAAAAATCGCATAAGACGTGTTTTTATGCATTTTTATATGTGATTACGAGTCAGACAAAAAATATAAAAAAAACTTTTAAAAACGAATCAAAAATGTGTTTTTATACAATTTTATTACGTTTTTAACGAGTCGGACGAACATTTCGGGGGGGGGGAGGTCAAAAAGCCCTTTTAAATGAGACCTTTTAATCTTTCTTCACTCAGATTTTCAGGATCTCCCTTCACGACACCAATAGAGAGGGGTAGCTTAGCACTTGCTTCAATCAAGGGTTTTAGTTTATTCGCGTTTTCAGCAAAACGCGTTTTTTTTTTTTTATTTTACCACGATGCACCAATCAAAAGTTGATCGCTTTAGTTCGGAGATTTCGTCCAATTCTTCAGGATATAAATTGTCAACGAAGGCCTTACGGTTTACTTGGTGACGCAATGTTCTTGGGACAATTTTAAGAGTAACGGCATATGTCGTAGCTGTGGCATGTTTTTGAGGCTGCTGCTGAAAAGGGTCATTTATGGTTGTGCTACTCTGGCTCATGCATTCCACTAACCATCAACTTTCCCAGCCATTTCGTTAACCTTAGATATCAAAGTCACGGATGCATTGGATATAGCACGGATTTGACACGGCGAAAAAAAAAATTTCGCATGGCTTCGCAGCAATGACTAATTTTTCAAATATCCGTTACATTGTTCTTTTTTTTTTCGTATGCTTCACTTTTCTTATATAAATTCCTAGTTCTTCGTACACATTTCCTTCGTTTTACAAACAAATCACGGTCATAAAAGGCGGTCGTTTTGCATGTCATCACGTCCAACTTAACGCTATCTGTAAGTGATTGCGTAAGAAAGTTCTGCAACAGGTTAAACACTAACCTCTCCGACACGCAAAACAAAATTAAATCCATATTCCGAGTGTAAATCATAGCCAGGGACGGTCAAAAATGTGTTCTCAGGTAAGTCACTTAAGTAGCACTTTGGAACGAAATACGAAGTGAACTGAATGAATGTCAGTCAACGATTGATGTCTGCAATAAAACAGAAGACAACCCTTGTGGGAAGTGCCGCTACTCAAATCCCTTTCCCCAGCAGTTAAAGAAAAGATATCCGGTGAGTACCAATGTGGCTCTTCTTGTTTGGTAAACAGTCTCTCCCCGAATTAGCGCCATTTTTTTCTGAAGAAACAAACGTTTAATATACAGCTATAAATCAGTTCATAAATCTGCTGTAATAAACCAATTCCTTCATAAATCAAACGCTGCCATCGACCAAAAAACGAATTAAATTATTAAGTCCCTCAAATTCTTAAATATAAGATGGGCATAGCCATCCCAAACGTTATCAATTATTAGGTGCTGAAATAAATTTCCTAAAACTAAATACAAAAAAGGTACGCAAAAAGAAGAAATAAAGTAAAATCAATTTATGCGTCATCAATATCTGCTTCACTTTCACTTCCTGAGTCGTCACCAAATTCGAGTTCGTCATCCAATCCATCGCCAACAAACAGATTGTCTGAGATCTTGACACTTCCAGGAACTTCACCATAAGTTTTCAGGTTTCTGGCTTCATCGGGATTATATTTCTGAATTACATCTGCTTTTGCATCTTGAAAATCTCGAATACCAACAAGAATAATATCTCCTGTGTTAATCCATACCTTTTTTTTACGAAGTTTTCCTCTAATATGACATAGCCTTTTTATACCATCAAAACACATTGCTTCGAGGCGGCAATTACCGAGCATTTTGGTAACTTGGGCATATTCCTGCCCATCTTCCTTAAATGTCAATTCTCTTTTTTTCAGTCTCATTTTTATTCTTTCCTCTTCGTCCTTTCTTTCCTCCTTTTCCTTTATTTTTAGGCATTTTAATGAGAGTCTTCAAATAGACTAGACTTATTTGATCTTAGTAGAGTACTGGTCGGAATTCGTTTACTATCACAATTCTTTTGCAATTTTGTGAAGAAGCTGTTTAAGGGCTCATTTTAAATGAGACTGCTGCATCTACATGATTTTGCAATTAACAAAACATAAAAATTTTGAATAATATCCATTTTTTGACAAAAAAAACCTGCATTTTTGTATACAAGCAGATGAAAGACGTCATAATTCTGCGTTACAACCATACATGATGTTATAGTAAAACTATGTGATGTCATTAGTTACAACTGGGATTCGTTATTTACTAATCAGTTTATAACATAACGCCCTAGCAATTTATGGTTCATGGGGTAATATTTGGCCAATTTCCTAACACCAATAAATTGTATAGAAGAGAAAATTTATCGTTTCCTGAAAAAAAAACGAATAGACAACAAAGATAGGGAGAAGCAGAAAGAAAGAGTGATAGCTAGATAATAAGAGAGGGATAGAGAGGAAGAGAGAGAGAGAGAGAGAGAGAGAGAAAGAAAGAAAGAGAGGGATAGGGAGAAAGAAAGAGAGAGGAGCGAGAAACAAAACATAAGCCAATTCAAAGTTCAAAGTAATTATCAGATAATTTCTATCCTTACCATTGAGGGACTCGAGAGAGAAAGATGGTATTGTATCTGACAGTTAATTGAAATTCTAGAATCGTTTTTTTCAACAGTTGAAATAAAGGGATAATTGGCCAAAGAAGTGATTTTCGAATCATCTCTAGTTTCCTGCCCAATGAGGAGAATCCTGCCAGAATCAAGCGAATCACAATAAAATAAGGAGGGTTCATTTTTGCCCTGCAAAAAACCTTTCAACAAGCACGGATCTGCAAAAGAAGAAATATATTTAAACCCTGACAAAGAATTCAAAATATGCAGAAAAAATGGACGAATTGATGAAGCCGTTTTACTAGGGCTAGCCAGTAGTCACAATTTCAAGGTTCACATTCCACTCCTTAACAAAACTACCCAATGGTTAGGTCTCATCAGGCCTTTTCTTAGAATTCTGTTTCGATTCGAGCTATATGATAATCCCTAATCTTAATTCGAATATCTGCAGCTATATCTACCTTAACTTAATGCAAGCTTGACTTTGCATGATATAGATAAAAATCAAAATTAAATATACGTAGTTTGTAGGAATTTCCTAATAGGAGAAACAATTAAATCATTTTGTTGCTCCTCATTTATTCTCAGGCACGTTCGCAGACACTTATTTCAGAGAAGGGGACGGGGGTAGGTTCACCAAAAACTTCAGAAAATGCGGTAAATTAAGATTAAGTTTTAAAAAATCGTCTAGGAGAAGGAGGAGGATTTTCCTTGCGTGCCTAACCACTCCTAATCTCTAGCCCTATTTTTACATTGCAAAACTTTGAGTTTTTTCCGACCGAGCTTCGCTTGGTGAAAAGAAAGAGATTGTTTTTTTTAAGAACTAAATTTCATTTGTTTATTTCTTCACAAGAAGTAAATTTAGCATATTCGTACGAACAAATTATTCTATACTATTGATAATCAAATTAACTGTAATGTATTTTTTTTTAAATATTCAGCAGAGACTCTCATCTTCGGCAAAAATTATACAGCTATTACAATTATCTGTCACGTCATTTATATTAAAGATTTAGAGAAGATTCGATTATGGGAAAAACATTACAATAAAAATTCAACTATGATGATAAAAATGGGGGGGGGGGGGGAATCGTCGAAACCCGCAATTTCCGGGTTAGAAGTAACAAATTTTGCAAAGATCGTGGTCTATTTAGATCATATTTTTTTACGTCGGAAAATAAACATTGTCGAAGCTAGAATCGTCCTAAACAAAATGTAATCAAAGCAATCTAATGTGTAAATTCTCTTGCATGTATATTCGCTGCACATAAATTTGATCAGCCCAGGTCGAGAAGTTTAAGAATACTACTGATGTGATTGCTACTCATTTACCCTTGCAAAGCTCAGAATCAACTGTCAACATTAAGGCTGACAGTTCTCCAGTTTCAGGGTTTCTAATTTCAGTCAGCAGACGATTTAATAAAAAATTATTAAGGAGGATAGGGTGGGGAAAACGAATTTTGCCAAGGTGAAATAATATGGGGAAAATGATATGAGGCTAATTTTCAGAAAAATTGACTTGATAGAATAGCCAAAAATTGGCTGGATAGCTTAACTCCTGTTTGTAGTGATTTTTGTTCGTCTTAAGTTTGACTTGAACATTCCATTTAGTTTTAACTCGTTTTAAGATTTATCTATATTAGTACGTGTTATATTTATGTTTGCAACGATTTTTTTTTTTATTTTTGTTAGTTTTGGTTTTCATTTATCTTTTATAGTAATTTCTGGTCGTTTTAGCTTGAATTATTGGAATTTATTCCTGCTGGGCTTGAGTTAAATATGACTTTTTACTTTTCTTTGAAAAAATTTTTTAGGAAGTTTTTTTTTTAAAATTAATTTCTGTCCCTTTTTTACTGCCAAAGTTTTGTTATTGGTTGATATAATGAGTATTTCTCCTGTTTATCACGTCTCCAGCTTAAGAGTTAAAATATCGCGTTCCAATTTATTAGTTTTTAATTAGAGTCTACTCATTTTGTTTCAACAAATCCCTTAACATTCTCTGAAAGTTTCAACTAAATGCCATTAGCCGTTCCTGAGATATTGCAACCGGGATGTATACATATCTTTTGATTGAGCTCAACATCCCCCTCAACATTTTCTGAAAGTTTCAAATTAATACCCTTACCTATTCCCGAGATATTGCAGACACTTCATTTTGACAACCAAAATGCACATTATGTCTTTTGGTTTAGTTCAAAATTCCATTCACATTTCCTGGAATTTTCAACTTACTAATCTTAGCCGTTCATGAGATATTGCAGCTACACCCATTAACAGCAAAGATGCACATAGTGTCTTTAAATTCAAGATCCTCCCCAAAATTCTCTGAAAATTGCATTTTGATATCCTTCCCTAGCTGTTCTTGAAATACTGAAGATATGCCGTTTTGACAAGCTAGATACACAGTGTCTTTTGATTTCCTTTAGAATCCCCTTTTAGCATCCCATTAAAGCTTCAACTTAGTATCGATAGCCGTTCCCGAGATCAATATAGATACGCCCTTTTGAAAACTTGGATGTAAACTGGTGTCTTTTGATTTAGTAAGACATCCCCGTCGATATCCAATGGAATTTCCATTTAAGGATGCACTATACCATTTTGACAAGCAAGATACAGTTAAATTTTTTGATTTAGTTTAATTGTTATAGTTGTGATAGTAGAAGTTGCAGTAGTATTTACAGTCACAGTCGCAATCGCAGTACTAATAGTAGTAGTCAAAGTCGCAAGCAGTAGCAGTTGCAGTCAAAATATGTCGCACTCGTTGTCGCACTTGCAGTCTCAAGTAGTCAGAGTCGCAAGTAGTCGCAGTATAGCAGTCAAGTTGCATTTGTATTCGCAGTCGCAAGTAGTTGCGGTCTCAGTCATAAGTTACCGTAATGCAAGTAGTCTTAGTAACAAATATTCGCAGGTTTAAGTAGTCGCAATCGCAAGTTGTCATAGTCGCAAGTCGTCACAGTCGTAAATAGCCACAGTTGCAACCAGTCGTAGTCGTAAATAGTCACAGTCACAATCTCAAGTAGCCTTGGTCACAAGAAGTCATATTCGCTAATATTTGCAGTCCCAAGTTTCATAGTCGCATCACAAATAGTCGTAATCGCAGTTGGAGTCATAATAGTAGTAGCCATAGTGGTCCTGTGAGGGTTAAAGGCAATAGTGACTCCTAAGATTTTGCATATATACCCTTTTGATAACCTGGATGCACCTAGTGTCTATTTATTTAGTTTAAAATCTACTTAGCCCTCCTCGAAGTTTCACCAAAATACCCTTAGACTTTTTTGAAACACTCAAAATCAAACATTTCCCCTCTTTCCCAATGATAAATTCAGTGTAAACAATTGGCAAACTACATAAAATAGAGCCCTTTCTCCAGGGATTGTGGGGGGCAGGACATCCCCGGAGGCAAAGTTATTAGACTTCTGACTATCTCAAACAAAGTGGCTACTCCATAATTTTGATCAGTGTTTAGGGGATCTAAAAAGAACAAGGGGGGTGCTTGCCCTCCAGCATTATTCTACAAACCCTGAAAGTTTCAGTCGTTCCCAAAATATTGTTGATGTGCCCTTTTGACAATCAGCGTGCACATAGTTTGTCCTGATTTTGTTCACCATTCCCTGAAATACGTCAAAAGCAGGTGTAGTCGTAGTTGCAAGCAGTCGCAGTCACAGTCGTAAGTTGTCGCAGCTGGAAGTAGTCACAGTCATAACCAGTAGTATTTGCAGCCACAGTAGTAGTAGTAGTGGCCGTGAAAGCTTCCAGTTAATAGTAATTGCTCATAAAGCTTATTCTTTTTGTGTCTAGGAACAATTATCCTACTCGCATCAAAGAAGAGTATTTCATTTTTGATCTTCTATTAGAAACATAAATAATACAGTCCCAAGCTCAAATATGAAAATAGAAAACGTGCAAAAAAAGGAGGTCGACAATAACACGAAATACTAAAGTTTTTAACCTCTAGTCCATTCTGATGCTTCAAAGGCTCTATTTTTTTAAACATATGACTTTTCACTAGCAAAAAAAATGTTGAAAACTTTTCGTACTAAAATTGTCCAGACTGCATCTTGATGGCCTTGAAAAAAACTTCTCTTGTTCAGCCCAAAGTTTAACTAATTGAAACCATAAAATACATAAGTCTTCCTGCAGTTTTTTTTATCATATGTATTCCCAGAGGGGAGGGGGCAAAATATTGATCTAAAGAAGCCACATCCCCTGGAAAAAAAGTATGTCCCCCATAAAAATACATTTTTTTCTTATTTCCTTCTAAGAAAAATGCCCGGGCCCCTCCCCTCAATCAGACTTATTTAAACTCTTCACTTTCATATCAAATATCTTGTAACTCGAATCCTTTTCAAATTATTTCGGCCAAATCATCCAAGGCAACTAGCAAAACAAAAAAAACAAAAAAAAAAACACCTGGCATGCAAAACATAATCAACGATGAAAAACTAACCTTAAAAAGAAAATGAAAACAAGAAAGTTAACAGGTATCTAATTCCCCAGAACCATAAGAAATTAAGCGGTATAATAAAAACGTAAAAAGTAATGTCGGTTTTCTTTGGTCTGTTCTCCTTCAGAAATTATCTATTTTTACAATGTGGTTTTAAGAAAATAATGAATTTAAAACTAAAATATATACAACAAGCCAGAATGTGGAAAATATATTGGCAAAGTTTATCTATACTTGGCTGTCAATCTGGAGTTGCAAAATAGCTCGACTGCTTAGTCCAACTTCAACTATCACAACTAAAACAATCGAACTAAATAAAAAAGAATTAACTGCATCTTGCTTGTCAAAATGGCATAGTGCATCCTTAAATTGTAAATTCCATTGGATATCGGTGGGGATGTCTTACTAAATCAAAAGACACCAGTTTGCATTAACAATTATGCACAATTTCTACAAGTATATTATGACCGTTTCATTCAGTGTGTATATGCCAGGATAACCGCTGGACATTGCGGCCAGTGAAATTAGGTAATTATGAAAATTTCGGTAATTCTTGAATTTTTTGCTCAGTAGCATTTAGGATCTATTCACCAAAATCATCGTTTTGTGATAAGCGCTCTTCCATTTGGATAAGCCCTCTTCCGATATTCTTTCATCTGAGTGAAAATTCTAGCAAAATAAGAATAAAAAAAGAAACCCACTATCATTTTCTACTACTACTACTGCTACTACTAACTTGCTGCAGCACCAAGCCACCTGAGGCCAACACAGCTACGCATGCTCTTCCTCCATCCCAATCTATTCAAAGCCTAGATGTATGTTGTACGCTTTTGAAATCGGATTTTTAATTCAAATTAAGATCCTGGATATTTATTCAGAATTCAAAATTTACATTTTTGAAATCAGGTAATTGCAAGAAAGAAAATCTGTCCTTCCTCAGGCATAGGAATATCGAACACAGACCCCGAAACGGTTGTCCATATCCTAAAAATGTTTGATAAATTATATAATAAATCGATTAATAAACTAATCTTTATTAACAAGCAACCAAAATACATATCAAGAAATTAAATTTTTGAGTCACAAACACTTAGAACGGTGCAATATAAGTTTGACTTCAAGCCCTTTTTCATTACTTTTGGCGCTATGTTCTTCCGTTACAGTATAAATACAACATATCAGCACGTTTACACTGTTTTAACTGTGAAGTGAGCTTCTGAGGATTGAAGCCTTATCTGATTCCCCTAACATTTTTAAATTGAGATGATAATAAATCTTTTGTGTCAAGATTTTTTTTTAACTAAATATTTTAGTTAAACAGACATAGTTTCCTTGATTACCTACAGGATGAAAATTCTACACTGCAATACTTTTAGTAAAATTTTTTCTAGAGGTATACATCTCCCTGGGACGTTCTCCCATATGTGGTTATCCGTCGTATCTATTTCTTCAAATAAATTTTTTTACATACAAATTTCTTCAAATAAATTTTTCAACATACAAACTCCTTCAAATAAATTTTTCAACATACAAATTTCTTCACATAATTTTTTTAACATACAGATTTCTTCAAATAAATTTTTCAACATACAGATTTCTTCAAATAAATTTTTCAACATACAAACTCCTTCAAATAAATTTTTCAACATATAAATTTCTTCAAATAATTTTTTCAACATACAGATTTCTTCAAATAATTTTTCAACATACAAACTCCTTCAAATTATTTTTTAACATACAGATTTCTTCAAATAAATTTTCAACATACAAACTCCTTCAAATAAATGTTTCAACATACAAATTTCTTCAAATAATTTTTTCAACATACAGATTTCTTCAAATAAATTTTTCAACATACGAACTGCTTCAAATAAATTTTTCAACATACAAATTTCTTCAAATAACTTTTTGACATAACAGTTTCTTCAAATAAATTTTTCAACATACAAACTCCTTCAAATAAATTTTTCAGCATACAAATTTCTTCAAATAATTTTTTCAACATACAGATTTCTTCAAATAAATTTTTCAACATACAAACTCCTTCAAATAAATTTTTCAACATACAAATTTCTTCAAATAATTTTTTCAACATACAGATTTCTTCAAATAAATTTTTCAACATACAAAATCCTTCAAATAAATTTTTCAACATACAAAATTTCTTCAAATAATTTTTTGACATACCAGTTTCTTCAAATAAATTTTTCAACATACAAACTCCTTCAAATAAATTTTTCAACACACAAACTCCTTCAAATAAATTTTTCAACATACAAATTTCTTCAAATAATTTTTTTACATACCAGTTTTTTCTTCAAATAAATTTTTCAACATACAAACTCCTTCAAATAAATTTTTCAACATACAAATTTCTTCAAATAATTTTTTCAGCATACCAATTTCTTCAAATAATTTTTTCAAGATGACTAGACAAAAAATAGCGATGATGACAGTTTTTACTAGATGTTGCCTAGACGAAAAAAGTCATCTAGTCATAGCGATTAGCAAGCTTTCTCATGAATGGCTTGAGGGCATATAAATCAGGAAATACTGGGGAGGCCAAGTATACCTTAAGTCTTGATTAGAGGGAGCATGCCCTTTCTCCAATTCGTCTAAGTGTTTGTTATTACTATAAGCATCAACGGGACTTATTCTTGAGCATTCGTCTAGGATTACATGACAAGAATGGAAAAATAAAGGGAAAATGGAAGGGAAATTAAAAACAAAATGGAAGGGAAAAATAAAGGGGAAAAAATGGAAAAATGCTCAATAAATTCGCAAATAGAAGATTGTTATTTAGCGATACTATTTTTTTATGATTTGAGAAATAGAGAGAAATCAGAGGCAACGCTGTAGCGTTACCTATAATAAAGGCCATATGGCTCCAATGTTTTAACATTATTTTTTTTTCCCAGAGGCACTTCCTATGGAAGGGGTCGTCGTAGAAACTTCAAAGGGGACTCTTTCGGTTGGAATCGAGAGTTCTAGTGCCCTTTTTAATAGTCGAAAGTAATTGGAGGGCAACTAGCCCCCCCCCCCCCCGCGCCCATCATTCCCCCAAATACATCCAATCAAAATTTTGAGATAGTCATTTTGTTCAGCGTAGATATTCCAGACAGAAATTATGTTTTTGAGGAGGACACTCCCCCACACCCTCAGGGCAAGGGTTTTAAGTTATGCCCTGGGGGCATATAAGGATTTTATAGAAGGCATTGTCGTAGAGACTTCAAAAAGGCTCATTCTACTGGAAATTCAAAGGGCTAGTGCCCTTTTAATAGTCGAAAGTGATTGGAGGGCAACTAGCCCCCCCCCCCCACACCCATCATTCCCCCAAACACATCCAATCAAAATTTTGAGAGACATTTTGTTCAGCGTAGTTGATTTCCAGATAGAAAATATGTTTTTAAGGAGGACACTCCCCCACAACCCTCAAGGCAAGGGTTTTAAGTTATACCCTGGGGGCATATAAGGTTTTATAGAAGGCGTTGTCGTAGAAACTTCAAAAAAGGCTCATTCGATTGGAAATTCAAAGGACTAGTGCCCTTTTTAATAGTCGAAAGTGATTTGAGGACAACTAACCCCCCTCTCACGCCAACCTCTTCCCCAAACACATCCAATCAAAATTTTGAGACAGCCATTTTATTAAACGTAGTTTTAAGTTCTGGAAATTAGGTCTTTGAGGATGACAACTCCCCCACGGCCCTCAGGGCAAAGGTTGTAACTTATGCACTGGGGGCATATAGGTTTTGTATAGACAACGTTGTCGTAGAAACTTCACAAAGGGCATATTTGATTGGAAATTTAAATCGCTAGTTCCCTTTTAATAGTCGAAATTGATTCTAAGGCAACTGACAACCCTTCCACGCCCACCATTTCCCCAAACACATCCAATCAAAATTTTGATATAGCCGTTTTGTTCAACGTAGTTGAAAGTTTTGGAAATTATATATCTGAGGAGGACACTCCCCCCACAGTCTTCAGGGGCAAGGGTTATAAGTTATGCCCTGGGGGCATATATGGTTCTTATGGAAGGAATGCTCGTAAAAACTTCAGAGAGGGCTCATTTGATTGGAAACTGAAAGTTATAGTTCACTTTTTAAGCGTCAAAAGATATTGGAGGGTAACCAGCTTCCCCCCCCCCCAAACCCTTTTTCCCAAATGCATCCAATAAAAATTTTAGGACAGCTATTTTGTTAAAAATAGTTCAAAGATTATATAACAAAAATTCTGGTGTTGACACAGCCCACCAGGGCCCGGTGGCAGGCGTTGTAAGTTATGCCCTGGGGGCATATATGGGTCTTATGAAAGGGATGCTCGTATTAACTTCAACAAGGGATCATTTGATTGGAAATTGGAAGTTCTAGTTCCTTTTTTAAGAGTCAAAAGAGATTGGAGGGCACCTAGCCCCCCCCCCTCCACGCTCTTTTTTCCCCAAACCCATCCAATAAGAACTTTGAGATAGCTTTTTTTTAAATAGTTCAAAGACCATATAACGAAAACTCAGGGGTCAACACCAGTCCGCCAGGGCCCAGGGCAGAGGTTTTTAGTTATGCCCTGGGGGAATATATGGTTCTTATTGAAGGGATGCTCGTAAAAAAATTCAAAGATGGCTCGTTTGATTGGAAATTGAAAGTTCTAGTTAAGTTTTTCAGAATCAAAAGAGATTGGAGGGCAAATAGCCCCCCCCCCCCACGCCCCTTTTTCCCAAAATGCATCCAATAAAAATTTTGAGATATGCATTAATTTAAAAATTTCTCAAAAGTCAGATAAATCCTGGCCCTGAATTTGCAGGCGTAAAGGCCATACGGGTCCAATGTTTTATTATTTATTATTATTTTTTTCCCCAGAGGCACTTCATATGGAAGGGTCGTCGTAGAAACTTCAAAGGGGGCTCATTCGACTGGAAATCGAGAGTTCTAGTGCCCTTTTACATAGTCAAAAGTGATTGGAGGGCAACTAGCCCCCCCCCCCCACGCCCATCATTCCTCCAAACACATCCAATACAAATTTTGAGATAGCCATTTTGTTCAGCGTAGTTGAACAAAATGGGGGAGAGGACATTCCCCCATAACCCTCAGGGCAGGGTTTTAAGTTATGCCCTGGGGCATATAAGGTTTTTATAGAAAGCACTGTCGTAGAAACTTTAAAACAGGCTTATTCGATTGGAAATTCAAAGGGCTAGTGCCCTTTGTGGGGGAGGACACTCCCCCACAACCCTCAAGGCAAGGATTTCAAGTTATACCCTGGGGGCATATAAGGTTTTTATGGAAGGCGTTGTCGTAGAAACTTCAAAAAAGGCTAATTCGATTGGAAATTCAAAGGGCTAGTGCCCTTTTTAATAGTCGAAAGTGATTGGAGGGCAACTAGCCCCCCCCCCCCGGCCCATCATTCCCCTAAACACATCCAATCAAAATTTTGAGATAGCCATTTTGTTCAGCATAGTTGATTTCCAGATAGAAAATATGTTTTTGAGGAGGACACACCCCCATAACCCTCAAGGCAAGGGTTTTAAGTTATACCCTGGGGGCATATAAGGTTTTATAGAAGGCGTTGTCGTAGAAACTTCGAAAAAGGCTCATTCGATTGGAAAAAGGGCAAGTGCCCTTTTTAATAGTCGAAAGCGATCTGAGGGCTACTAGCCCCCCTCTCACGCCCACCTTTTCCCCAAACATATCCAATCAAAATTTTGAGACAGCCATTTTATTAAACATAGTTTTAAGTTCTGGAAATTAGGTCTTTGAGGATGACAACTCCCCATAGTCCTCAGGGCAAAGGTTGTAAGTTATGCCCTCGGGGCATATAAGGTTTTGTATAGACAACGTTGCCGTAGAAACTTCAGAAAGGGCTCATTCGATTGGAAATTTAAATGGCTAGTTCCTTTTTTAATAGTCGAAAGTGATTCTAAGGCAACTGACACCCCTTCCACGCCCCACCATTTCCCCAAACACATCCAATCAAAATTTTGATATAGCTATTTTGTTCAACGTAGTTGAAAGTTCTGGAACTTATATATTTGAGCAGGACACTCCCCCCACAGTCTTCAGGGACAAGGGTTATACCTTATGCCCTGGGGGCATATATGGTTCTTATGGAAGAAATGCTCGTATAAACTTCAGAGAGGGCTCATTTGATTGGAAATTGAAAGTTCTAGTTCACTTTTCAAGAATCAAAAGATATTAGTGGGTAACCAGCTCCCCCCCCCAAACCCTTTTTTCCCAAATGCATCCAATAAAAATCTTAAGATAGCTATTTGTTAAAAATAGTCCAAAGATCATATAAGAAAAATTCCGGTGTTGACACAACCCACCAGGGCCCGGGGGCAGGCGTTGTAAGTTATGCCCTGGGGGCATATATGGGTCTTATGGAAGGGATGCTCGTATTAACTTCAAAGAGGGATCATTTGATTGGAAATTGAAAGTTCTAGTTCACTTTTTAAGAGTCAAAAGAGATTGGAGGGCACATAGCCCCCCCCCTCCACGTCCTTTTTTCCTCAAATCCATCTGATAAGAACTTTGAGATAGCTTTTTTTTAAATAGTTCAAAGACCATATAACGAAAACTCAGGGGTCAACACAGCCCCCCAGGACCCGAGGGCAGAGGTTGTAAGTTATGCCCTGGGGGAATATATGGTTCTTATTGAAGGGATGCTCGAAAAAAATTCAGAGATGCTCATTTGATTGGAAATTGAAAGTTCAAGTTAAGTTTTTTAGAATCAAAAGAGATTGAAGGACAACTAGCCCCCCCCCACGCCCCTTTTTCCCCAAATGCATCCAATAAAAATTTTGAGACACCCATTAATTTAAAAATTTCTCAAAAGTCAGATAAAAAAAGACAGGTGTCGTCACAACCCCCAGGGCCTGGGGGCAGACGTTGTAAGTTATGCCCTGGGGCGTATATTGTTAGTATGAAAGGGATCCTCGTATAAACTTCAGAGAGGGCTCATTTGATTGGATATTGAAAGTTCGAGCTCACTTTTTAATAGTCATAAGAGATCCGAGGGCAGCTAGCCCCCAACCCATCTGATGAAAATTTTGAGATAGACATCTTGTTAAAAATAGTTCAAAGGTCGGATAAGAAAAACTCCGGTGTCAATAAAACCCCCCAGGGCACAGGGGAATGTGTTCTAAGTTATGCCCTAAGGGCATGTATGGTTCTTATGAAAGGGATGCTCGTATAAACTTCATAGAGGGCTCATTTGATTGGAAATTGAAAGTTCTAGTTCACTTTTTAAGAGTCAAGAAAGTTAAACTAGCCCCCCCCCCCTCCCACGCTCTTTTTCCCCAAATCCGTCCGCTACAAATTTTGAGATAGCCAGTATTTTGGAAATTGTTCAAAAATTAGATAATAAACCCCCCCCCCCAGAGCCCGGGGGATAGGCTTTGTAAGTGTTGTCCTGGGGGCGTATATGGTTCTTATGAAAGGGATGCTCGTATAAACTTCAGAGGGGGCTCATTTGATTGGAAATTGAAAGTTCTATTTCAATTTTTAAGATTCAAAAGATATCCGAGGGCAACTAGTCCCCCCCCCCACACACCCTTTTTTCCCCAAGCCCATCTGATAAAATTTTATAATAGCCATATAATCAAAATAGCTCAAAGGTCAGATAAGAAGAATTCCTGTGTTAACGGAACCCGCCAGGGCCCGTAGGCAGGCGTTATGAGTAATACTCTAGGGGCATATATAGTTCTTATGGAAGGGATGTTCGTATAAATTTCGGAGAGGGCTCATTTGATTTGAAATTGAAAGTTCTTGTTCAGTTTTTAAGAGTCAAAAGAGATCGGAGGGCAAATAGCCCCCCTCCTCCACACCTTAAATGCATCAGATAAAAATTTTGAGACAGACATTTTGTTAAAAATAGTTCAAAGTTCTGATAACGTAGATAATTTTGCAGACCACACTGCCTTTCCATGACGATAAATAAAAGTTCAAATAGGGATAAAATCCTTTTAATAGACAGTGTTTTTTTATAACAGTGATAGAAATTCACAAAAATACCAGATATTTCGGTCACATATACAGTGACCGTCATCAGTAGTAAAACTAAAATAAAACAATTTAAAACAAAAGTTTATATACTAAATCAAATAACACTACATATTGTTTGAATCTCTAATTCTTTTCAAAGCAAAGGCGGAAGCTATTCTCCTTGACCTTCTTGGATTCGGTTCATTAGCGTTCAATGATATAACATTTGGACAAAGGTCAACTACATTGGGTGAATTGAACTTTACTCTGTCAGATTTTAATAAATTATCATAGATAGAGTCCAGCCCATATTCACCTGTATCCCGATTCAAAGCAATATTCTTGAATAAGATTTTCTTTATTTCAAGAGTTTCATGAAAATTTTGCTTTAAAACCCCGATCCCTAGAAATCAAAGAGACATTCTCGAACAAAATAAAATGGTCTGGAAAATTAAAAATATGTTCTGAAAGGGCTGAAGTGAAATCTTCAGACTTAGAATCTTGCTTTAAAGCCGAAGAAATAGAATCTTTGTGTTGTAATAATCTCATTTCCAAACTCTGGTTAGTACGTCCCACATATGAGCTTCCACAAGTACAAGGGATCTGATAAACCCCACTTTGTTGCCCCAATGAAGTTAGATCCTTCCCAGAATTTAGAAAACTACCCAAAGTATTATTACTCTTTAAAGCTACCCTTAGACCATTGCTTTGTAAAATTCTTTTAAGTTTTTCACTTAGCCCGGGTACATATGGTAAGGAACAAAAAACATCCTTCTCCCGAGTTGTCTCCAAGACTTCCTTAGAAATCTCTAGAAACTTTTTTTCTTCTTTTTGAAAAAGTCTGGTTAATTAACCATTCTGGATACATGTTACTTATTAGTATTTTCCTTAGAAAAGACAACTCCTCCTCAACAAATTTTGGAGAGCAAATACTAAAGATCCGATCAGTTAAAGAAATGATCAAACCAATTTTTACTTGGCGAGCGTGACCGGAACTATAAGACAAAAATCTATTGTTATTTGTCGGTTTTCTGTAAATTTTAAAATCCAGACTATTTTGATTTTTCAAAAGAAGAACATCAAGGAAAGGAAGTTTCCCATTCTCTTCCAATTCAACGGTAAACTTTAAATCCCCTCCCAAACAATTAAGATGTTCCAAAAATCCTTTTAATTCCTCCTCCCCATAATCCCATACTGAAATAATGTCATCCATATACCGCCCCAGAAAATATGTTTTAAAAAATATGAATCTAACGCAACTGTTTCAATATTCTCCACAAAAATATTAGCTAATAAAGGGGATAAAGGGGCCCCCATAGGTAAACCATTTATTTGTTCGAAATACTCCCCTCTAAATTGAAAAAAATAAGAGAACTTATTGCACAACCTTACTAAATACATAATTACAGAAACTTCCAAATCTGTTTTGCCACTAATCAAATCCAAATTTCTTAAGAGCTTTCCTTCTAGAAGAGTTTCGGCTGCTTCTACATCAATATTTGTGTACATTGATACAATGTCGAAGCTTGAAAGCAAAGAATTCGAAGAAATTTCTACTTTTTTCAGTTTTTCAACCAAATTCGAAGAATTCTTAATATACGAAATTTGTGTAGACAAAAGTGGTTTACAGATTGACACTAACCATTTGCTCAAAACACTTGTTGGTGACCTTGTACTTGACACAATTGGTCGTAATGGTAGGTTAGGCTTATGAATTTTGGGAAGTCCATATAATTTAGGGCACAAGGAACTGCGTGGCAGGCATTTGTAATAGAGTTGAGGTGTAGTTTTTCCTTCATCCTTTAAGCACTTCAATTCTTTCTTAAACTTATTTGTAAAAGAGTCTGTTGGATTATACGATAGCTTCTTGTATGTTTTTTCATCCTTTAGTAAACTTCTTAATTTTGATTCGTAGTCCTCAGTATTCATCACAACTAAAGTGTTACTCTTATCTGCTTTTGTAATGGTAATTTAACCATCCTTTTTCAAGTTTTTAAATTATCTACGTCATATTTATGGGGATGATTTGACCAAAATTGTGGATAAATATATAAACACTCAGAAAAAAACATGCAAATGTTATCAACCAACAGGATTTTCTTCTACGATGTAAGAAGATGAGAATTGTGCCACCTTCACTAAAATTCAATTTACATTTGGGCACTTTCAAGGAAGAAAAGTTTGAACGAAGCTTACATTTCAAGGCTTTAAATCACATTATTAAGGATAAAAGTCGAAAAAGAGCTTTAATAGTGAGAGATAAACTTTCCCTGGAAAATCTTATATCAAAAAAGGTTAGTGTAAGTGACTTTTGTTTTATTCAACAAACAGGAAAAAATCACTTCAATCATGACTTTCGCCTTTCCAGAGAAAGATTGCAAAAAAAGTTTTCGAAATTATCAACAAATAATGCGGTAATACCTTCGTCAATTCTAGGACCAGGTGTGGTTAATTTTTCATCAAGAACTTTAACAATACAAGAACAATCAGTGCTTGAAAAGGGTCCGAAATTTTGTTTTAAACCGGATAAAGTCCCCGTGGAAGACATTATCTCTTCAATAGAAACATCTTTGCATAAAAACGCAAATCTAATAAAAGATGTTAGCTTAGTAAGAGCTTCTACCGTAAAAAACCCTGTCTAATTTTGTATTGAAACCGAAATTTCCTAGTACGACCATCAAAGACATAAGAATTCTTAAAAACTTGAAAAAGGATGGTTCAATTACCATTACAAAAGCAGATAAGAGTAACACTTTAGTTGTGATGAATACTGAGGACTACGAATCAAAATTAAGAGAAGTTTACTAAAGGATGAAAAAACATACAAGAAGCTATCGTATAATCCAACAGACTCTTTTACAAATAAGTTTAAGAAAGAATTGAAGTGCTTAAAGGATGAAGGAAAAATTACACCTCAACTCTATTACAAATGCCTGCCACGCAGTTCCTTGTGCCCTAAATTATATGGACTTCCCAAAATTCATAAGCCTAACCTACCATTACGACCAATTGTGTCAAGTACAAGGTCACCAACAAGTGTTTTGAGCAAATGGTTAGTGTCAATCTGTAAACCACTTTTGTCTACACAAATTTCGTATATTAAGAATTCTTCGAATTTGGTTGAAAAACTGAAAAAAGTAGAAATTTCTTCGAATTCTTTGCTTCTCGTCAAGCTTCGACATTGTATCAATGTACACAAATATTGATGTAGAAGCAGCCGAAACTCTTCTAGAAGGAAAGCTCTTAAGAAATTTGGATTTGATTAGTGGCAAAATTGATTTGGAAGTTTCTGTAATTATGTATTTAGTAAGGTTGTGCAATAAGTTCTCTTATTTTTTTCAATTTAGAGGGGAGTATTTCGAACAAATAAATGGTTTACCTATGGGGGCCCCTTTATCCCCTTTATTAGCTAATATTTTTGTGGAGAATATTGAAACAATTGCGTTAGATTCATATTTTTTAAAACATATTTTCTGGGGCCGGTATATGGATGACATTATTTCAGTATGGGATTATGGGGAGGAGGAATTAAAAGGATTTTTGGAACATCTTAATTGTTTGGGAGGGGATTTAAAGTTTACCGTTGAATTGGAAGAGAATGGGAAACTTCCTTTCCTTGATGTTCTTCTTTTGAAAAATCAAAATAGTCTGGATTTTAAAATTTACAGAAAACCGACAAATAACATTATATTTTTGTCTTATAGTTCCGGTCACGCTCGCCAAGTAAAAATTGGTTTGATCATTTCTTTAACTGATCGGATCTTTAGTATTTGCTCTCCAAAATTTGTTGAGGAGGAGTTGTCTTTTCTAAGGAAAATACTAATAAGTAACATGTATCCAGAATGGTTAATTAACCAGACTTTTTCAAAAAGAAGAAAAAAGTTTCTAGAGATTTCTAAGGAAGTCTTGGAGACAACTCGGGAGAAGGATGTTTTTTGTTCCTTACCATATGTACCCGGGCTAAGTGAAAAACTTAAAAGAATTTTACAAAGCAATGGTCTAAGGGTAGCTTTAAAGAGTAATAATACTTTGGGTAGTTTTCTAAATTCTGGGAAGGATCTAACTTCATTGGGGCAACAAAGTGGGGTTTATCAGATCCCTTGTACTTGTGGAAGCTCATATGTGGGACGTACTAACCAGAGTTTGGAAATGAGATTATAAACACACAAAGATTCTATTTCTTCGGCTTTAAAGCAAGATTCTAAGTCTGAAGATTTCACTTCAGCCCTGTCAGAACATATTTTTAATTTTCCAGACCATTTTATTTTGTTCGAGAATGTCTCTTTGATTTCTAGGGATCGGGGTTTAAAGCAAAATTTTCGTGAAACTCTTGAAATAAAGAAAATCTTATTCAAGAATATTGCTTTGAATCGGGATACAGGTGAATATGGGCTGGACTCTATCTATGATAATTTATTAAAATCTGACAGAGTAAAGTTCAATTCACCCAATGTAGTTGACCTTTGTCCAAATGTTATATCATTGAACGCTAATGAACCGAATCCAAGAAGGTCAAGGAGAATAGCTTCCGCCTTTGCTTTGAAAAGAATTAGAGATTCAAACAATATGTAGTGTTATTTGATTTAGTATATAAACTTTTGTTTTAAATTGTTTTATTTTAGTTTTACTACTGATGACGGTCACTGTATATGTGACCGAAATATCTGGTATTTTTGTGAATTTCTATCACTGTTATAAAAAACACTGTCTATTAAAAGGATTTTATCCCTATTTGAACTTTTATTTATAGTTCTGATAACAAAAACTCCGGTGTCGACACAGCCCCCATGGCCCGGGGGTAGGCGTTGTAAGTTATGCCCTGGGGGTATATATGGTTGTTATGGAAGGGATGCCCGTATAAAATTCCTAGAGGGCTCATTTGATTGGAAATTGAAAGTTGTAATTCACTTTTTAAGAGTAAAAAGTGATTGGAGGGCAGATAGCCCCCCCCCCCCCCACACACTCCATTTATTTTTTTTCCCAGAGACACTTCATATAGAAGGGGTCGTCGTATAAACTTCAAAGGGGGCTCATTCGATTGAAAATCGAGAGTTCTAGTGCCCTTTTTAAGTCAAAAGTGATCAGAAGGCAACTGGCCTCCCAGGCTCCTTTTTCACCAAATACATCTGATATAAATTTGAGGTAGCCATTTTGTTAAAAATAGTTGAAAGATCATATAACAAAAACACCTTTATGTATGGTCATTTCGTTAAAAATAGTTCAAAGATCAGATAAGAAAAACTCCTGTGTCGACCCCCCCCCCCCAGGGTCGGGGCAGGCGTTGTAAGTATTGCTCTGGGGGCATATACGGTTCTTATGGAAGGTATGCTCGTATAAACTTCAGAGAGGGTTCATTTGAATGGAAATTAAAAGTTGTAGTTCATTTTATCAGAGTGAAAAAAGATCAGAGGCCACTAGCCCCTCCCGCCCTCCACGCCTTTGGGCGTATCGGATGGATATTCCCATCCGCTAAAAAAATTGTGTTGACCATTTTGTTTAAAAATAGTCCAACCATCAGATATTAAAACTCCAGGATCCACACAACCCCCCAGGGCCCAGGGATAGGCGTTGTAAGTCATACTCTAGGGATATAAATGGCTCTTAATGAAGGTATACTCGTATAAACTTCAGAGAGGGCTCATTTGATTGAAAATAGAAAGTTCTAGTTCACTTTTAAAGAGTTAAAAGAGACCGAAGCTTAATCTAGTCCCCCCACGTTCTTTTTCCCCAAAACCCATCCGATAAAAATTTTGAGATAGCAATTTTGTTAAAAATAGTTCAAACATCAGATAATAAAAACTCCGAGGTTGACACAAACCCATTTTTTCACTTTGATATTGTTACTTTGATATCAGTTTTGATACTTTGATGAATATTTGATGTTTTTTTAAGTTTGATTTTGAAATAAGGAATTTTCAAAAACTTGAAATTTTTTGCAATTAAAAACGAACAAAAATTAATTTAAAAAAAACTTTCCGAAAAATAAATTTTTCGAAGAAAAGTAAAGGCCATTTTAAACTCAAGCTCAGCAGATACAAATACCTTTAAAAATTCAAATTCAAAACGACCAGAAATTACTATTAAAGAATAAATGAAACGCAAAACGAACAGAAATTAAATATAACAATCACAGCAAAAACATTCAACAATTAATAATATAAATGAACCTTTATTAAAGTACAAATGAAACTTAAAACGAACAGAAATTAAATAAACAATCAATGCAAACAAACATACAATAGATATTAATGTAAATTAATAAATAAATCTTAAAACGAGTGAAACTTAAATTGAGTATGCAAATCAAGCTTGAAACGAAACAAAAAACGACCACAAACAAGAGTTTGGGTATGACCTCCTTCTCTCACTGTAAAAGTCTAAAACCTACTGCGTCATTGGTGCTTTACTGAAAACCAATTTTAAGACAAATATTTTCTTTTGTACTTAATATTGAAAATAAACATTAAAATTATAGTAACATTTTGAACTGACGAGCTTTCAGCAATTATATCGTTATACATCAAATATTCAGTTTAATTTATTAGCTCTTTTTAAAGCTGTTAAAAACGAATATAGTTTCACTACAAACAAGTGTTTGGATACTGCCTCCTTTCCTAACTGTAAATAAAAACCAAAAACCTACTGCGTCATTGGCGCTTAACTGAAAACGGATTATATTACAAATATTTTCTTTTCCAGTTCTTACAGCATTGAAATAAAAAAATACAATTACAGTACATAAGTTCTTGAACTGATGGATCTTTCAACAATTAATATCATTATACATCAAATGTTCAATTTGATGTTGTTTATACTTTCCAAGACGGTTCAAGACGCATATAGTTTTCAGTAAAGTGCCAATGACGCAGTAGGTTTTAGACTTTTACAGTGAGAGAAGGAGGTCATACCCAAACTCTTGTTTGTGGTCATTTTTGTTCGTTTCAAGCTTGATTTGCATATTCAATTTAAGTTTCACTCGTTTTAAGATTTATTTAATTTACATTAATATCTACTGTGTATTTGTTTGCATTGATTGTTTATTTAATTTCTGTTCGTTTTAAGTTTCGTTTGTACTTCAATAACAATAAAGGTTCATTTATCTTATTACTTGTTGTATGCTTTTGCTATGATTGTTTATTTAATTTCTGTTCGTTTTGGGTTTCATTTATTCTTTAATAGTAATTTCTGGTCGTTTTGAGTTTCAATTTTAAAAAGTATTTGTATCTGCTGAGCTTAAGTTTAAAATAGCCTTTACTTTACTTCAAAAAACTTATTTTTCGGATTTTTTTTTAATTAATCTCTAGAAAAAAGCAAAACAACGGGTCTACGGTCACTAGTAGGAAAAGGAAAGACGGCAAACGATCAAAACTGTTAAAACTAGATAACAGCTTTTTATCTAGATGACTAGATAAAAACTGACAAAACTGGATATGGTAGAATCTACTTTGGAACTAGATAATACTCAGCATGTTGTGTTTTTTTATGGTATTGGCACCAGATATCTAAAAAAAATAATCTAAAAAAATGTGTAAAATAACCCTTTTCTGAGCCCTCTGAGGACAATTCTTATTAGAATCCTATTAAAATTACCCAAAACTCCATTCCCCTGTTTTGGTAGGGGCTATTAGTACTATGACTAAATTAGTTCCATATTAGACCATACCTAGCATCATCAGCTTTCACAGGCAAATAAAGTGTTTGAGGATCATGAATCAGTTCTAGTCCAGGCTCGTAGTCATCAACGAGTGGTTTCGAGAGAGCTTCCAAATCAAAAGGGCATTCTAATGGATTCCCTTCATACTCTTCAGGACATTTCTTGTCTCCTTCTTCTTCAGGTTTTGGAGAAATAGAAAGGGCACATTTCTTTTCAGCTTTCGCTTTCTAAAAAAGTGGAAAAGAATCCAATAAAGTCCTTCCTACATATTGGCAACAATAATTTATTACGGATCAAGTATTTTACATTACTTTAATGAAACAGAGCCGCGTTTTGAGTTAGCATTACCCATCATATCAACATTTCTTCTTTAGGGTGGGGTTTCTACCTTTTTATGTCTGCTTGGAATAGCATATTGAACACATCTGTTCGGTGGTAATTTAGAATATAGAACTTTTATAAAAGATTAACCAATAATCATCTTTTAGCAAGTTAACTAATTTATCTTAATACTCCTTACCATTCCTGAACACAAATATCAGCAGTTCACCCGCCATTTGTCGGTTAGATTTATAATTTCAATGTTGACAAGGGAAACAAATGCCTTTCTTTTTCTTTTGCCCAAAGACGACAAAAAGTTGGCATGGTATCAACATTTCAAAAATCGAAAGCCCACTGTGCTGACAGAGAATTAAATAAAACTTCATCATTCCATGTTGTACTGACAGAGATACTAATTCAAGCATGGCTTAGATATTTCATAAATATGAAAATAAAGACAATTATGTGACATAACGTCTAAAGACAATTAAGCACAATAAAGACACCCTCCATAAAAAAAAAACCTTCTAATTCCCCTTTACAAAGAATTAATTTTTAAAACCGTTTTCAATAAAGAAGTTTTTCAATGAAAGTAAAAGAGCTGCATTAAACCAAAAACGAGCATAAATAGATTCAAATATTTTTTCAAGCGTAAAACTACCACAGATCACCTCAATAAATAAATGAAACCCAAAACTAACAGCAATTATAATAAGTAGGCTAACTCAATTATATTCTAACTCAAAACGAGCAGATATTACTGCAAAGAAGATTAGGGCTTATGCCCCCTGTGTCTTCTAAAGACCAGAATATAATTTTCCCTTTACTGAAACGATTTTTTTTTTTAACTATACCTTTTTATTCCACGTAACGTCACAAAAAAAAAGAATATACTGATATTCATTCTTGAAAGTCTTTATACCTTTAGATTTATTAAATTTGAAAAAAAGAGAAAATGTTTAAATGTATTTTATTCTCAGTCACAAACGCCTTAGTAGCACTATTAGTCCTAGTAGTAGCATTAGTAGGAGTATACACATAGCACCTTTTGTTTAATTTTTAACATTACGCTCAAAATACCCTGAGAGTTTCAATTTAACACACTTAGAAGTTCCTGAGACGTTGCTGGACGTATCGCTGATTTAATTCAACATTCCCTGAAATTTTTACCTTAATACCCTTAGCTTTAGCAGTCTTGAGAACATTAGCGGTAGTAGCAATAGAAGCAACAGTAGTAGCTTGCAAAATGTTGCCTTTTTGTTCTTTCAACATCCCCTCCCAATATACCATGTAAGTAATAACTTAATACACTAAGTTGTTCCTGAGATGTTGCTGATATGCCATTTGACAACCTGCATGCAAATAGTCTGTTTTGATTCAGTTCAATTTCCCGCTCAATATTCCCAGCAATTTCTACCTTAATACCCTGAGCCTCAGTAGTAGTAGTAGTAGTACTAACAGCAATAGTATTAGTCCTAGTAGTAGTAGTGACAGTAGTAGTAATAACAGTAGTAGTATGCATATATTGCCTTTTGGTCAGTTGAACATCCCCCTCATCATGCCCTGAAAGTTTCAACTTAATACTCCAAGTTGTTCCTAAGATATTGCTGATAAGCCCTTTCGAAGACTTATATACACATGGTGTGTTTTTACTTAGTTCAACATTCCCCTCAACATATACTGAAACTTCACCTTAATAACTTTAGCAGTAATAGCAGTAGAAATAATAATTGTAGTAGCAGTAATAACATGCACATATTAACTTTTGATCAATTGATCATCCCCCTCATCATTCCCTGAAAGTTCCAACTCAAGCCATTACTGAAATATGCCCTTTTGACAACCTACATGCACATACAGTGTTTTGATTTAGTTCAGCACTCTCCTCAACATTCCCAGAAAGCTTCACCTGCATGCCCTTGGCCTTTTTGAACACCACGGGTCAAACTTGCCCCCCTTTTTTGCTAATAAATACTGTATGTAAACATTAGGCGAATTGCATAACTTAAAGCCCTTACACCAAAGGCTCTGGGAGGTTGTCATCCTTAGAGGCATAGTTATTGGACCTTTGAACTAATTGGGCCTTTCAGCTGAATAAAACAGCTACTGTATCTCAAATTTTGATTGGATGTCTTTAGGGAATTAAAGTGGCGTGGGTGGGGGCTAATTGGACTTCAATCGTTTTTTTTTTTTTTCTTAAGAAGGATACTAGAACTTTCCATTTCCAATCAAATGAATTCCCGCCAAATTCTCTATGACAAATCCTTTCATACCAAGAGCCTTAGTGAAAAAAAAAACATATATCACCTAGAACCCACTTTGCTCTGTATTAGGCAGCACATGTGGCTGTGATAGGTGAATTACAGTTCACCAACAAAATGCAGCCCAACATGATTTTGAAACTTCAAGAATTTCAACTTAGAATAACAATTTATAAAATTTTCCCTCAATATTTGTTAAAACCTTGAATGTGATTAATTTAAATTTTGATAATTTTATTTTTAAACAGAATGCTACTATTTATTAATGCATTTTTAAAAAATCACTTTATTTAAGAAAATTATGCTACTAAGTTTTTGTTAGAAAATAAATATTTAAATTAATAAACAATTAACTTTAAAATTAAATTCAATATTAACAATTAAATTCAAATTAAGCCAAATAATTATTAATAACAAATTTTTAACATTTATAAATTTTCATAAATGATTATCCAGACTAGAAGTAACAACAATGTAAATCCTTCAATACTTGGAAAATTCAAACACAGAGTAAAGTTTCTATCAATGTTTGTATATATACCAGTAGTAACTATCACTTACCATCCTCAGCAACCGTGGTAAGCTGAAGCTGACTGAGGTAAGTGGATTGAAGCAAAACTAGCATAAAGAGGTTGAGTCAAGTGCTTGCAAATCATAAAAGCTAAAAAGATTTTCACTATAATCGAAATAGTCAAAGAATGGAATAGCCCAAAAGTGACACACATCTTATAACATGCATAAGATAAAAAAAAAAAAATACTGTTTTATCCTTCTGGAGCACACCAACTTGAGACCATTTCTTTGGCAAAGCCTTGAATGTATATTCCAGCAGAGGACAGTCTTTGATAACGAATGGGTCTTTGATATCAACAAAACTAAAATATAAGAACATAGGGAGAAATTTGGAATAATACAGAGAAACAAGTTTTCAATACACATTATGAAATATTCGTCATATGCTTTTCAAGAGTAACACACATAGAAAAAAGTAAACTTTAATTTTTCTTTAAGGACTACAGGATTTGTTATTCAGTACAACTACATATTCAGTACCATACAATTGCTTATTCAGTATAACTACATAATTCATGGCAAGATTTGAGAAACGGTCGGTTAATTTGATCAGTTGCTTTGTAATAATTTCTGAAGCCTTATTTGAATTTTCAACAACTCTAACCAAATCTGTTACTGTTCCCAATACTATACCAGATAAATTGAAAAATATAAAGTTAGTCTGAAGAAAGTAAAGAGCAAAGTTGAAGCTTCACAGTTTATGCAACATATTTTTGAAAACCTGTTTCAAATAGACTGGCTCATGACATTTCCCTATTTTTATGAAATTGTAAAAAAGCAGCGTATTATGAAAACAAAGAACCGACGGAACAAAGCAGGAATAGAAAGTCCAAAGAAAGTAAAGAACAAAGTTGAAACTTTGTAGTTTATACAATATATTTTTGAAAACCTGTTTCAAATAAACTGGCTCATGACATTTCCCTATTTTTATGAAATTGTAAAAAAGCAGCGTATTATGAAAACAAAGAACCGACGGAACAAAGCAGGAATAGAAAGTCCAAAGAAAGTAAAGAACAAAGTTGAAACTTTGCAGTTTATACAATATATTTTTCATAAACTGTTTCAAACAAACTGGCTTGTGAATTTCCCTATGTTTATGGAACTCTAAAAAACTAGCGCCTTATGAAAACACAGAACCAACGCAGCAAAACTGGAATAGAAACAGGAAAATCTTCAAGTGCCCTGCAGAAAATAAAAGAATGATTCATAAAGCTCACAACAGTCTTTTACCTGCTATGAACTTTTATAACATGATTTTGACTCTCTAGAAATCTCAAGAAAGCCTAGTTTTCAATGAAGCACTAATTTTTTTCAGAATTTTATAAATATAGGGAAAATATTGCAAGCCAGTTTGTTTGAAACAGTTTTTCAAGAATATGTTGCACAAACCATGAAGCAGCAATTTTGTTCGTTTTAAGTTTCAACCTTGCTTTCACTTTCATCAGAAAAACTTTCATACACAAACTTTCAACTTTCAAGTTTGTGTCAACAACAAACTTTCATTCATAAACCACGAAGCAGTAATTTTGTTCATTTCAAGTTTTGGCCTTGCTTTTCACTTACATCAGAAGAACTTCTGGTGTTTTTTAAAATTAGTTTCTTTTTACATTTTTTTTTAGATTTTAAAATATTCACAATAAACCTTATAGGCCTAAAAGATTTTGTCCAACATAGGTAAAGAGAGTAATGAAGCTACCATGGACTTTTACAAAAAAGGGCATTAAATGTAAGTTTAATTTTGCATCTCTCTTAAACTTTGCCTTGAAAAATCTGTGATTTACTACAAAAGAGTCCATGGGCTATTATCCTTGGTATATTTGAGTATTTGCAAATAAAGAACTCAATTTTGAATGAACTTACTAAAAGAAATTAAGATGGTAATTAATATAAATTGCAAAAATGTGTGCTTCCATTGTTTTTGTTTCTTTAACTTTATCATGTTAGAAGAACTGATCATTGGAATTTATTTGGCACTTGAAAGATAATATGCATTTCAAAATAAACTATTCTATCAAATTGAGTGGCAACTGAAGGTGGCGGGGTGCCTGTGCCCCCCTAGTTTTACCCATTCCTAGATTAAAAAAAAAACATTTTTTTGGAATCTTTTCATAGGAAAGGACCCTTTTTTGGGATTTTCATTTAAAAAAAAAATTAATAAATAACCCAAAGTGCACTTGTTGGGTGCCATATGGTACTTTATAATGGTATCATCAAATCAACAGTACAGAAAGTGATTAAATATAAAATTAGCTTTTTAACAAGCCCTTAACAGCTCTCTATCTTGTTGCAGAAGCCTTCTATTTCTCTTAGTCAATAGATGATTTACAACTAGATCTAAGGGGGCTGGATGGGAAGTATGTAGAAGAAGGGGGATCTTAAACCTCATGATCAAGTTTTTAAAAATGGAGATTATGAGTATCTTTTTCATTCTTCACAGCCTTTCCATTCTGGAAATTGCAGCCAAATTGGAATTCTTGGGTGCCACATAGCAGTTTCTGATGGTGTTATCAAATCAAATTCACAAAAACCAATTGGATACAAATATTAGATTTTAAACAGGCCCTTAAAACATCTCTCTATAAGGTGCCAGTGCTCCCCCAGCTTTTCCAATCCAGAAATGTCACACATATGGCGCAATTTATTTTGTTTGTTTTTTTTTTCAAGTCAAATTCTTAAAAAGTGGTTACATATAGAAAATTAGCTTCAAATGAGGCTTTAAACAGCTCTTTATGATGCTCCAGAGCTCTGCTAGCAGCAAAGAAAAAAAAAAGAAGACACATCAGTGCTACCCACCCCAAGAAGCAATTTTTCTTATTCTTCTAGGTGGAGAGAGGGGGTTGTCAGTATTTAATTGATTCTCCATTAAACTTTATGTACAAACAATTCATTAAATTCTTGATGAGACATCTGAAAAGAGTGACACTAAAAAAAAAAAACTTCAGAAAGACTGGGTCCAAAATTATTGTCCTATCAGTTTGACATCTGCCCCTTACAAAATTCTTGATGGCATTGTAATACAACTTTAGTTGAGCAGTTAGAATCAAATTAGATTCTCTCAAATATGCAACATGGCTTGCTCAACTGAAGCCTGACAATCACTTAGTCATTTGATATCATTCTTATTCAAACCTACAGTTCTGTAACTAAGTTATTTCAAAAGCGTCACTAATTTATTTCTAAGTTAGGATATTTGTTGATTGACCTTTGGTCAAGCAACAGTCTATGATACAATTGACCCTTATCTTTCAACTTCTAAGCTTGAGTATAATTTGATTCATCAGACTTGGAATAATTCAGGTATAAGAAATTGTACAGGAAGAAGATTTTTGAATCTTCGAAGATGTCATTGCTAACTCAAAATCTAAGCCAGATGATAGTTTCCAAATAAGAAGAATCCCATGCCAATGATGTTTAAAGTACCCTAACACTTCTAGATGCCACATCCCTCAAGAATCCCAATTAACCATTTGCATCAGATTAGCCATTCACTGACCTTTCTCTAGACCTGAAATAATAAGTTCTTGAGAGTGTTAGTTAAAATGCTCTCAATACCTTGGTATTTGCATTGGGAATACCAATACCTCAGCATTCCCATTAGGGAATACCAACACCTTGGTATTCCCATTGTGGTTCAACACCTTGGTATTCCCATTGGAATTCTCGCACTTATCATCTCCTAACAGAAGCCATCAAACACTGCATATCATGCTTCCATAGTCTCTTCAAAGCTTTGTTTCAATCAACATTATCTTGCAATGCTGTACAACACTGTTGCTTAGCCCCACATCCTCTACATTGCACCCTCTTGGAAGATTATTACAAATGCTGATAAATTGAAAATCTACTGTACTTTCATCTGTTTCACAAAGTACTCACTGAGATAGACAATTTGAACACACAATTCAAAGTTTGTCAATAGTCATCACATAGCAGATCCTACTATAGCCATTGCTAAACTTATGGAGAAACACAACCAAACGGTTTCAAGACATGCTTGGAGCTGACTTCTTTAACTCTAGTTATGTTGTTATACTTGTATAGTTATATTTTGTTTCTTTTTTTTTCTTTGTAGTGCTCTGTCATTTTCTTTTTGTATGAAGATGGGTTTTCAATAAATAACAATGAGACTTTTGACTTATAACTGATAACAGGTTGAAATACTACAAACACAGTGAAGGGCAGGTAATAAAAGTTTATATAGTCTTGAGTTTTGCCCAAGCTACAAACAGCTCCAGGGAATCAGGAATAAGTTGGAGCTGATTTTTCCGAGTCAAGTGAAAAATGAAAAATCAGCACACTTTGAAGAGAGAAGATGTAGAGATAACTATTTCAATATACCTTTCCAGGAGATCATTGTGGGTAAATATGTAGTTTCCAAAATAATTTAGATAAGGTGAAAGTGAATACATTAATTGAATACATCAATTCACTTAATACATTAAATAAAGACACCTTTTTAATATTATTTAATAATTGAATAATTACTTTTGGGAAAAATTTAATTTTGAACCCTAAAAAGGGCTCAAAACAGCCTAGGAACTAGTAAGAACCAAAAGTTTAAAAATGTGCTTCCAAAAAAACTTGATAGTGAGAAAAATTACCTTTTGTAGCAAATTCAAGAATGGTAATAATTAATTTCAGTAGTCCTAATATTGAAATATAATTATGAAAACAAATAAGCAAAAATGTTTTAAAAGACCCTGAAAGCTCTCAAAAAACAACTTCAGTTTTGCTTTGATGCCTTTTATAAAGGAGTTTTGGGCTTTATATAAAAATTAAGTTAGGTTTCAGCTCCTTTAAGGAGTCAAAAACTGAACTTTCAAATGAAAGTTCAGTTTGGCTAGCTGATACTTACCTCATACGCTGGTACATCTATTAACAAAAGCTTTCTCGGTTTTGCAATACAAAGACGGGGTCAAGACACCACAATTTCTCTGAAAAACAAACGTTTTCACAACTATCCAGTCCCTCTCCATGGCCAACTCAGACCAGTTTCTGTTTTGAACTAAATCCCTTATAATTCCTTAACTCTCTATGAGCGGGGAGGAGGGATGGACTCTATGTACCAACGTATGAGGTAAGTATTGGCTAGCCAAACTGAACTTTCATTCGAAAATTCGGTTTTGGCGTCGCCATTACCTCATACGTTGGTACATCTATTAACAAAAGCTTAGATTCCAACCGATTTGGTGGTGGGTTCATAAATCAACTAATATAAAATATTAGGTTCAAACTCAAATATTCAAATGTATAAACTATAAAACTGTGTGAACCGCAACGAAATGTAGAGCATCGGTTCGATCTTCTCTTTCATGAAGATAGTGTTGTCTGGGAGTAGACTCCAAAGACCAGCCAGCAGTACTCATTATATCAGCAAGTGGTAATGATTTTGATAGCTCCCATGACGTCGCCATGGATCTTGCGTCGTGTGCTTTCCCTTTTCTACATACTTCTTTTGCTGCCTCTGATGCCATAGTTATGGCCTACTTTATCCAAGAAGAAATGGTTCCAGCTGCCACCTCTTGTGGTGCTGTTTTAGAAAAAGGAATGAAGAACCTTTTTCTCCCTTTTCTGATCGCCACGTTAGCTGTTCGCTGTGCGTAGGCCGATAGTATCCTCACTGGACACAAAGCTGGATCTACATCTAGCACGGGAAGAAGGATAGGAGAAGGTATCTCATAAGGCTTCACGGTTTTGGGTCTAAACAAAGGGAGAAACCTGAGAGTTACTGAATTATCCGAAAACTGTGCTGTACTGAAAGACAAGGCATGAATTTCACTCCTTTGACGACCAGATGCGATGGCAGTAATGAATACCGTCTTAAGAGTAAGATCTTTCATAATAATATTCCACAAGTCAAGAAATTGTGAAGTTCAAAAATACCTTAGAACAAGACCAAGTTCCAAGGCAGGAATATCATGTTGTGTCTGCAGTGACTTGTGCCAAAATTCTGAATCTTCTTCTTCTAATTCACAGCAGGAATCATTTTTGTCAAACAAGCATCTTTGCTGATATCTGTTCCTGTAGCTAGAGCTAGCGTTCCGCATATTGCTGCTTTATAACCTTCTATCGTTGATGTTGCGAGGTTTCAACCAGTCTTTAGATATATCATGATTTCTGCAACTGTCTGAGTTCTGATTGCAAGAGGATTAATCTTCCTTTCACTACACCAACCTACGAACACTTGCCATTTTCCATTGAACAATTCAATGGTAGATCGTCGCTGGGCCGGGCAATTGCATGGGCTGATTCTTTAGAAAAAACCTCTCTTTTCGAGTCCACGCTTGATAACTTCCAGCCGTGTAAATTTAGATTCCTTAGTGCTGGGTGGCGAAGTCGACCCTGCTGGAGGAGATCTGACTAATCTCCGAGGGGTATAGGCAAGTCTACTAGAAGGTTAAGAAGATTCGTGTACCAAGCTTGGCAAGGCCATCGCGGAGCAATTAGCGTTATTCGGCAGTTCACAGACATTCGAACCTTTGGGATCAGGCCAAATGGAGGGAAGGCATAGCTGTGTTTGTTCGACCAATCGTGGACAAGGGCGTCTGTGCCAATTGCAAGAGAATCTGGAACTGGTGAGAAAAATACGTTGATCTTCCGGTTCAATCGAGTCGCGAATAGATCGACTTCTAGCAGTCCATACTCTTTTGACAGGGCTCTGAAGACACTCTCGTTGAGACTCCATTCCGTGGGCAGACCTTTTCCTTCTCGTGACAGTGTGTTGGCTACTAGATTGAGTGACGAGGCGACGTGTCTTGCCCTCAAGTGAACGTTCAGGGCCATCGTAATCTTGAAGAGCTTTTTGGGTTCCTCCTCTAGGGAGAAAGAACGGGTTCCGCCCTCTTTGTTTATGTAATTGACTACAGTCGAGTTGTCCATTGCTACCATGACTACCTCGTTTCTTAGCTCCTCCGATAAGGCTTTGATTGTGTTGGCTATGGCTCTCATCTCGAGGCAAGTTATATGAAGAGATTTCTCTTCTGGAGACCAAGTCCCCAAAGTGTCTTGATGTGAATTGCTCTTGAGCCCACATTGATGAGTCCAATCAGCTTCATCAGTTGCCTTATTGAGGTATGCGATTTTTCCAGGCTGCCTTGATTGTATGTATCAAGTTCTGAATCTTTTCCGGGGTTGGGTACACCCTCTTTACCTCCAGGTCTACCAGAAACCCAAGAAATATGATCCGTTGCATAGGTTGCAATTCTGATTTCTTGCTCAGCATGAACCCAAGTCTGTGCAGGAGAATCATCTGATTTCTTGCTCAGCATGAACCCAAGTCTGAGCTGGAGAATCATAATGGTCTTTACATTGTTCTGTACTAATGACTTTTGGTAATTGTACAGAATTTATTTGTTCATGTAAGCATGCAATTGGATGGTTTGAAGATGGTCATAGCTCACGATGGCACTTTGAACTGATAGATTTGTTTTTGAAAGTGAACCCTAACCTCATTCTGTGAGTTAGGTCCTTAAAGTTGGCGGAAACATGAAATACTTGCCAGAGATAATAATTTTTTGAGTACACTCTAGAAAGAATATTTGAAAGATGCTGCTGACATCTATTAACAGAATCGAAGAACTTATCAGTTTTTGGGATAGTGTCAGGAGAGACGTTCTCTGCCTTTAACATCTTTATGACAGTACCTAACGTGAGGTCACTGTATGATAGCACGCTCAGAGTCACTCGTGTGGAAGAATCTAAGGCCGAGAATGACTTTCTGTCAACTGATATGAATTTTATGTCCTCTACTTATTCAGTTGATGGTAAGAAAATGAACTTTGGGTTTATGCGTGGTGCCTGTGAAGCTGAAAATGTGTCTTGACATTTGTAAGCTCTTGCTAGGTCCGGGATACTGAAAGGGTCAAAGAAGTACTACGTTTTGAAACGATATTTTCTTCAATATAATAAGTATATACTGTTATCCAGCTAGCATAGCATATTTTTAATTGGACACTGGAAGTAAATTCCACTCTAATCACCAGAAAAACTTACCTCATGCCAGAACAGACCTATAGGCCAGCACTGTAGTTGTTATGATACTATGCAATGAAGGTATGTACGTCCAAGGCGTCGTGACCTTATATATATAGCATTGGGGAGAAAGGTACCGTGATACCCGGAGCACAACAGATCCAGTATGGACCTTAATTTGCTCTGAAGTGCGAATTAAGGTAATTAAGGTAATAAGCTGTTTTCTCTTGAATGGCTCAATTGCTAAAACCAGCTCTGCCGCCAAGCAAGGCTGTTGGACAGTAATGGTAGGCCTGGGGCAAATGGTGTCACCCAGTACTTTGTATACAAGGTACAGTGACTCTGCCAAAGAGACCTTGTCATCTGTTCCAGGATCAGTGTCTACCATCAACTGCTCGTCATCGAAATGCAAAGAATCATTGTCCTCATTCTCAGAATTGCCATCACCTGTATCTTCTTGGTCTCTTGAGGCTGTTGTTGAGGGACTCTCACCCATGTTAGTGTTGGAGGTGTGGTCCTGCTCAGAAAAGGATCTTCCATCATTTTGTAAACAAACAATCTGTGACTTCATATTTTTCATTTCATCCTGTAGTGATTATTTAAACAATTACAATATTATAAATACATAATTTTTATCCAACTATAAAATCTTTATAATTAGATGCTGGGCCTAATCTGAGCTGCAATCTCCAGACCAACTTACCCCTTGCCAGAAGGCCTATAACGCCATAGGCGTTATACCTTGTGTAATGGTGATCTGTATGCCCTAGGCATTATGACCTTATGTAATGACAGCCTATACACCCTAGGTGTTATGACCTTATGTAATGATGGCCTGTATGTCCTAGGCATTATGACCTTATGTTATGATGGCCTATACGCCCTAGGCGTTATGACCTTATGTAATGACAGCCTGTATGCCCTAGGCGTTATGACCTTATGTAATGACGGCCTGTATGCCCTAGGCGTTATGACCTTATGTAATGACAGCCTATACGCCCTAGGCGTTATGACCTTATGTAATGACAGCCTGTACGCCCTAGGCATTATGACCTTATGTAATGATGGCCTATATGCTCTAGGTGTTATGAACTTATGTAATGATGGTCTATATGGCCAAGCGGTTATGACCTTATGTAACTTATAAAATATAAACTTATGAAAGGTATTATCCATACCCAAATACTGGATTTACTGCAGCTAAACCACTAAAATACAAATAATTATCTGGCCTACAAAACACCAGGCCTAGAATAAAGTAGATATTTATATAAATATAGATAAATATGTTAAAAATGTGTATATGTTTCCTATGTAGGAAACAGGAGAAACATTTTTGAAGTGCATCTATGCATTTAAAAACGCATAAGAGTCCATGTTATCAAAGTTTGGACTAACAATAGAATTTAAAACAAAAAAGGTTGCAAATTTTACATAATACAGTTTTTCATCTTTTCAACATTTGATTTAACCATTTAGTGGCACAAAAATAAACAAAAGAAAGACTCCTGGAACAGTCTTTTAAGGCACTAAAAATCAAATCAAAAATAGAATTTGTATATACAATATCACAATAGTGTCCTGGATATCTCTATTGAAGAAGGTATAATCATTAGCAAACATTACGCATATTCCCAAAAAGATGTTGTGAATAATTGTGCAAAATGCCTGCTGGGAGGGTAGGAAGTTCCCCTCCTATTACACAAGTATTTTGAGCATAAACTCATTTTCTTTTTTACCAATAAAAAATGTTTTATTTGTTGAATTAAAACCAAGAAACTACCTTGGATAGTGTCTATTCATTTAATCCCTTGTACCACAAAACAGAAACTGGTCTGAGTTAGCCATGGAAAGGGACTGGATAGTTGTGAAAACGTTTTTTTTGAAGGGATTGTGGTGTCTTGACCCCATCTTTGTATTGCAAAACCAGAGAAGCTTTTGTTAATAGATGTATCAATGTATGAGGTAATGGCAATGCCAAATGTAATTTTCTCCATAAGCAATTACTCAATTAGGGTAAGATACCTGGTAGTTGGCCAACTAATCTACTCTTTAACAGCTAAATCATTGTGAAATATCTGGATTTTTCACTATTTGATGTCTCAAAACCATCTTAATAAGTGTGTGATTATCATGAATATTTTAAGAATACACAACAATCAAAAGTTCAAATATGCTGATAGAGAACAGTAAAGCCTCATCTTGTCTACATATTTAAAGCTTGGTCCTAATCTTACAAAATACTGTCTACTCTTTTACACAGGATCTTAATTTAGAATGGTAAATATTGAGCAGTTCATATTATTGACCCACAAATAAAGTGAAAATACCACTTAATACTATTTCTTATACTCTTTCTGAATATGATAATCACTTTCTTGCAAATCCAATTTGAAGCCCTTTTAGGACCCTTGCAAACAATAATTTTATTCTATATTTTTTGACATAAAAATGGGTTATAACATTTGTTTCAAACTTGGTATATTATTATTAATCCATTTTGTAAAGGTTGTATAATTAATAAACATTGATTTCTCTAGATTAAGCAGAATAACAAAAATTCAAAACAATTCTGCCATGTTTTCTTTTTATTCTGTTAGGGCATTTTAAAACTGCTGTTTCACCTATATGTTGAAAAATACCAAAGCTGACAGAAGAAATATGGTGGATGGAAAAATGGAGAAATTATTTTGAATTTTTTACCAATTAATGTATTGACAAATCAATGCCTGCAGATTATATAGCTTTAACAGAATGGATTTTATAATGAAAAAGTAAATTTGAAACTAATGTTTTTACCCATTTTATACACAAAAAAAACATAATTACAAACATTATCATTTTCAAAGGTCCAAAAAAGGCTTAAACTGAAATTGCAAGAAAAGCAAATATTATATTCAGAAAGAGCATAAAAAGTGGGGCAAAATTTTATTTTAGCTACTTTTGGCTATCTTGGAAAGGGGTTAGCAGGTGTTCAAAAAGTTCCAAAGCTGCCAGTAGCAGAATACCAAAAGCTGCCAACACTTTAGCAGTGCAACTTGTGTTTTGACAGGTTTGCTTTGAGTATTTTTAGACTTACAATTTTCAGAGAAGTAACAAATGTAACTTAGTATAGCTTACAGTTAGAAATATCAATAGTTTTCTGAATCATAATTAACAATGTAATCTAATTCAGTGGCAAGCCATATACTAGCCCTAGATATCATACTCTATAATTTTATATGTACCATTTTATCAAAAGTAATGTATCATATTTACTCTAATATTGCTAGTGGAGTATAGTATTCAAAGTCTGAAGTATGCTGTATATAGCTTAGTGCTGTTACTTTATGGATGGAATTGTACACTCCAATGCTATTGGTATTATAAAAATAATGCATACCCAAATGCATACTTGACATTCATTGATCACTACACTAGGGTAAAAAAAAACAGTATCCAATTGAGCAAAATTGCATAAAACTAAAACCATTACATCTTGTTCCCAGAGAGGAATTGGGAAGAATTTTATACATCAGAGAAAAGCTGAACATCTAAGCTATACATCAATATGGTTATTATTAAAAGAGTATAAGATAAAACACTTGAAATTGTTAGTTTATTGACTTACCCACAAGAACCTCTTTTTGGAAATACCAATTATCCTATTTTGATATATAGGCTATATCCTTTTAGTGTTTCAGTTTTATTCAAATATGAACAGAATGGTAACTTTCTTCTGATTCTAAAAATGTAACTTTTATTGCTTGATATTTATTCAATAAATCACAAATATTAAATATTATTTTTCTTTTCAACTGCTTGTCAAAACAGAGACCATATTTTAAATTTATGCTGACAAATTATTTGTGAAAATTTGACCAAGAAGGCAGAGTTCTTGTTAATGCCCTCACATTGCATCATGCTGAAGTAAAATTAGGGGCAGGCCAAAAACACATTGCTAATTTATGGAATGCCAAAGAAAAGTGGTCTTTCCCAAATTGAGGTCTTTTTACCCTACAACTAGGCTATACACACAATGTATAAGATTGAGAGTCAACTGTCTATATACAGAAAAGATACTTTTTGATCTGCACATCTGGTCAAGATTAGGCACTGGCCAAGTACTGAGGGTCTTACCCTAGTCTGTGAAAGGGGAAAAAACGGCATCAAGTGATGTATTCACTTTCATCATAGTTAAACTATGTTTCAAACTGCATATTTACCCTATTTTGCCTCAAAATTTTCAAGAATTTTCAACGTTCCCCAACTACTTTCCATAATAGAAAAAAAACTGTCTTCAATAATTTTTGTTAAAAGGTTAGCCTATTCGTAACTGGGACCAATGGGATAAAGTAGATTTTCAAATTATCATACACTATATTTGCAAAATAGTGTCAAAAGACAAATCACATGAGGCTATTAGCCTATTTTTATTGTAATTAAACAGACTTTCCATAGCTTATTCTAATATAAGTAATTACCACAATTTAGCCATTTCAAGAATTTAAATATAAAATGCGAGGCATTGTCAGTAATGAGAAATTGTTCGCCGGAATTGCCAGCGAAAGCCCTGAAACACATCGGAAAGTAAGAACCTGAACCTTTATCTTAGGTTCTTTATATTCCCTATGTGTGAGTGTATGTGAGCACAGAACTCAATGTATATCCTCTGATATTTAAACTCCTAGAATCAAAAGATTTACTGCTATATATCAAAGCATATTCAAGATAAATAAGGAGCAACCAATGCAGTTGCTCATTTCAAATCACAGAGTGAGTCAAAAGGAAAGGGCTGAATAGTTTTTGACTCTTGACTGAAAAGCCTATGTTTGGTGAAATAGAGGAAGAAGAAGTATGAATTGGACAAATCCCATCGAACTCCCCAAGATAGTTCATATGTCAGATCCATGGTTTCAGGGATAAATTACAAATTTTGAAAAAACTCATCACAATTTGTTTATATGCATCTTTGTTACATTTTACGAGTCGGAAATTTTTTTTTTTGGGGGGGGGAGAGGGGGGGGGGGGTAATTGTCGCTTTAGTAGACAAAATAAATTTAAAAATGAAAATAACGCTTTGACAATTCATTTTTCTGTATAAAGAATATTTGTATATAGATTTATATACTAAATATTTGAAATGTTGGATTATTTTATAATTATAATTCAATGATTTTAGTTGTACTGACCAATAGCCACACAGATGCATTGCTGCGACGAATCCGAATCCCAGGATTTGGATTCGTCGACCAGCAAGATCACTTTTCCAACTGACTCAATTTTTTGAGGGTCTCTGAGGTATTAGTAAATGAATTTATATAGACATTTTCGGCAAAACTGCCAGCAAATACTGAACTAAACGTGAAAATGGCGTAATTGGAATATTTCAGGAACTCTTAATGGTATTCAAGTGAAACTACCATAAAATGGTCAGGAGGGGGCCGAACAAAATCAAGACACACTTTCTATAATACTATTTTCTATGACATGAAGGTCATAGAAAGTGCATTTGCGTTATATCAGGAACGGATGAGGTTATTAAGTTGATATTCTTAGACAATATCAAGGTAATTATTATACCAAACTGAAATATACGAGGTCTGTTAAAATTGTCAAAATGGGATATATGACATAACTCAGGAAGAGATTAAGACATAAAACCAAGTTTCAGGGGAAACTTTGAATCTTTTGAAAGTGCACGACCTACCTTGTTTTTAGAGATAGTTGAGGATTTTGAATGAAGTTATAAGTCAATCTGTGCAACCAAGTTGTCAAAAGGGCAAAACTCAGTAAAAATTTGAAAAACATATACTTCAAACAGAAGTAGCTTCTTGTTCAGCTTCGCGTGTGAAAAACGCCTTTTTTAAATCTTTCACAATTCATTTTAATAGCAGTATTTCAGCACACTAATACCTTTTTTTCGGCAGGATTTTCATTGGTTTAAAATGTTTCTATATTTGACAGATAAACTCATCTATTTACATATTATTTGTTATATAAACCTTGAAGTGTAACAATTCCCTGCAGTAATAAGAGTTAGAATTTCTCAACTAATTTGAATATTTTTTTATAGATGGCATACAAAGAAAAATTCCAAGCTAAACGTTTCTATGTACATACAAATTTTTTTTTTCAGAACCGAAGCCATTGACAAAGCTATCAGAAAAGATTTTTCAAATTTAGAAATGCCATACTTGTGTGAGAAGGTAATTATAAGACAGCAACCAGGTTCTCAGAAGGTAATATAAGACAGTAACCAGGTTCTCAAAGTGTCTCCATTCCCCACCGCCTCTGGCCAGCACATTTAAATTTAAAAAAATAAAAATTTATTTTGGCTATAAAGTAGTTGATGGCACAAATTTCAACCCAAGAGAGGTGGAATTCAAGACACAATAATGCTAAAATTTAAATAATTACACCCTCACCCCCTAACAGAATTTATTGCTAGCCTGAGTTCAGCTTCGTCAATCAACTTCATTTTTCATTCATATTTCTTTTTCAATTTCATTCATATTCCCAAAAATGGTATTTCACATCTTTGCAACTATTTGGCAAAGCTAATTATTTATATTATAAGTGTTTTCTTGACCCTGTTTTTAGTCATTAAATGGTCTACCTTCTTTGATGCTAAACTTTTAGCAACACCCTGTTTCAATGGTCTTCTTTTCTTTTTTAGCAACGTTCAAGAGTACGTTGCAGGACAATTCTAGTTTTCTACAAAGACTCTTATGAAAACACACCGGGTTTTCCAGCGTTGCACTCTTCCCCGTAGCATAAATCCGCCCCTCTAAATTATCAAACTTAAGACTGAAAGTATTGCTTTGTCATTTGATTGCTCTAAAATTATATTCGACGTATTGGTCAATTTTATTTATTTTATAATTATTATATTTTTAATTTAGCAGCATAGATTAATGAGCATAAAGATACGGTACTTCTTTTTCTAACATAAAAAAAAACAATTCTAGGATTCAAGGACTATTATATATCCTGTAATATCCTTTGTTGTCAGTCATCCTTTGTTGATAAGAATTCCTTAAGCAGTAGGTGGGATATAAATTTTTGCTTGGTGCCAAGTTTACACAGAGTTGTGTGAATTTAGTAACAATCTTTTCAAACCTATCACTTGCAAATTAGATTCACGTCCTATGGTGAGTTATGTCGATATAATGTCTTGAGACTAAAAGTCCAACTTTGTTTTGCGTATTTCTTCTGGTAATAGATAAATAAAAGGTTACAAATAAATTTTAAGAAAACATGACATAATTGATGAAACTTGGTAAAATAGTAATAATAATGATAATAATCAATTGGGATATATTAATGTTTGAAGGAGGGATTTGCGATGACACTGTTGCACAAAGTTTTCATTTTGCTACAATCAGAATTTGATCCGTGACTTTCTCATAATATTTTGGTACAAATACGCCAAGTCTGTGATCTAAATTATAATTTTATTAATATTACTACTGCTACGAAACTACTGTAATTTCTACTTCAATTGCAACTACTTTTAAGGGCGTTAAGGGAGTCAAAAGGGTGTCAAAAATGCACATATACAATATTTTTGGAACGGATTACCGTGTCAAGATGAAACTTCCAGGGCATCATGAAAGCGATGTTCAACTGACCAAAAGGCAATATGCATATGCTACTACCGTTGTTAATACTGCTGCTCCTACTACTAATAATACAACACTAACACTGCTACTGCTTTTACTGCCACCAAAACTACTGTGATAACAGTACTATCAAGGCTAAGTGTATGAAGGTAAAATTTGAGAGAATATACATGACAAAATTGAACTAAAAAAACACTATGCATATTTAATTATCAAAAAAGGGTATGTTAAGAATTGATTTGTGCATTAAGTTAGAATCTCAGAGAATGCTTAAAGGGGAAGATCATTGACCAAAAGGCGATACGTACACACTACTACTAATACTACTACCTCTGCAAAGTTTACTAGTTCGACTACTACTGTTATTATTGCTCCAACTACTACTTGTATCGCAACTTCTTGTACGGTTAAGAACATTAAGATGAAAACTTTAAAAAGTATATGAATATACAGGTTATCAAAAGGGCATATCGGCAATGCCATAACAATGGCTAATTGTAATAAGTTGAGTAGTAATACTACTGATGTAACTACTATTACTACTATACCTAAGGGGATGAGGTGAAATTTTTAGAGAATATTTCAGAAAATTTCTGTTGTACATATGACAACCAGCAATCCGTTTGCAGGTTGTCAAAAGGACACATCAGCAATATCTTAGGAACAGTTTCGTGTGTGAAATTAAAACTTACAAGGCTTGTTATGGGGGATGTTGAACTAACCAAAGAAATATATTTGAATCATAATATTACTGCTTCTACACTACAGCTAATATTATTATTACTGCTGTTACTATTACTGCTACTAATTTAGGACTACTACTATTAACTGTACTGTTACTACTATAATTACTGGTGCTACTACTACTTTTAATAAACTTAAGGGTATTAAGACAAAAATTTTAGGCAATATTGAAACTGTATTGAAATAAATCGAGCCACATTATGCCCAGATATACTGTCAAGATGCTTCAGGGCCGGTTGATGGTATAAAGTTGAAAATTTCACCGTGTGTTGAAGGGGATCTTAAAAAAAAGATGCTATGTAAAAACTGCTACTAATGCTACTACTGCTAATACGACTATTGCTACTAAACAAGCTAAAGGTTGTAAGGAGAAGCTTTCAAGGAATATTTAGGCGGATGTTGAACTAATCAAAACGAACTATGATTATGTAGATTGTCAAAAGGGTGATAAAGCAATATCACAATAATAGCTTACATTATTAAGTTAGACCTTTCAGTATAAGATGTGACGGATTTTGAACTAGCAAGAAGACACTATGTGTATACTTTCAATACTACTTCTACGGTTACTGTAACTAATGACATTAAGGGCATTAAGTTGAAACGTCTAGGGGGAGTTTCATTTAAACGAAAAAATTATACGCATGCAAGCATTAAAAGGGCATATAAGCAATATTATAGGCAGCGCTGTTCTATCACAGCACTGTATCACTGATATTTAAAAGGAGCTAATTTGATTGGAAATTCAAAATTATAGTACCCTTTTTAGGAGTAAAAAGTGGCTGAAAGGCAATCAGCCCTCCTCTTTAGCTCATAATTTTTCAAACATTTCAATAAAAGTTTTAAAATATCCATTTTGTTCAGCATAAATTAACGGTCTTGTAACTGTATTTCTAGGGCTATTGCGTAAGGTCAACCTCCACAGTTATGCAATTTGCCCATTATGTTTAAAAACTAAATGTTGCCTTAACGTTAAATCATAACGCACTGTGTATATCCTGGTTACCAATAAGACATATCAGCAATATCTCAAGAACGACTGAGGGTATTGATGTTCAACCTTTCCGAGCTATTTCTATTACTATTTCTACTCTTAAAATCTAACTAAATCAAAAGAGTTTAAGTGAATCCAAGCTGTCATAGAACATATATAGAATTTTTTTGCGAATGGTATTAAGTTTAATTTTTCAGGTCAACTAGAGGAGATATAAAACTAAATTAAATGCTAGTATTTGTGTCCAGATTTTTAAAAGGGCTTATGTTGTTAAAAACTATTAAAAACAGGCCAAACTATAGATTATTAAAGTAAAACAGAAAAAATTTAAACTATTATTTTCTTTTTCCCTGAAAAAGGCTATGTCAATATAAAACGAACAGAAATTAATTAAAAAACTTTTTTCCACAAAATAAATTTTTCAAAGCTAAGTAAAGAACTCCTTAAACCAAAAATGAGCCAAGGCTAGAACATCAATAGCACTTTAATGAATTTTTATTTTAGTGTTTTCACTTTTGTAACTTTAAAAAATAGAATATTATAACATTACAAGGAATAAATACTAGCATATGTATATTAAACTGACAATGCACATTCATTTGTATTTTTTCAGTAAAGTGCAAATTATGTTCCTGCCTCAGGAAGGCATAAGGGTTTTGAGGCCTACTCCTGCTAATTTCTGCTCGTTTTGAGTTTGACTCGGTCATTTATTGTAATTTCTGTTCGTTTTGGGCTTCATTTATTCATCGATGCTAATTTGTGGTAGTTTTATGGTTGGTGGATTATTTGATTCTCTTTTTGCTCATTTTTGGATCATTGGAGTTATTTACTTTTCTTTGAAAAACTTATCTTGCGGAAAAGGTGTTTTTAATCAATTAAAATGAAAAGAGCATTTGAAAAAAAAAAAAAAAAAAAAAAAAAAAAACAGATTAACACCTAAGGAAGCTCACAAATTTTTCGTGATCCAATAACAGTCTATGTTTTTAGAATTCAATTTACCTAAGTCTTTTCTATAGTAATGGTTGCATTAGAAGCTATACCTAGTAAGTAGCCCAAAGTAGAAGAAATTGAACAGCCCAATTTTTGAAGAAACTGTCAAGTTGAAAAGATTTTTCATATAACACTATCTCGAAAATGTTAGTTTTTAATTAGATTCAACTGAACAGTTAAGTGTAATTACGAGAAGAAATTTTAAAAATACTTAAAAAAAGAGCCGAAAACCTATCAAAATGATGTCTAGTTGAAATATGAAACACACGATGAAAATTACTACTGCCCTCGACTGAAGGTTTACATCCCCCATCTTGAATAGAAAGGAAGACATTTATTGGCTTTTTCCTTTTTTTTTTTTTACAAAAAAAAAGCAAAAGCGAAACTGTGGAAACCCTTTACGTTCACCCATATAAAAGAAAACCAGATATTCATGACACTTATTTCTACCAGAGGGGGTGCATTAAAGTCAAAATCAATGGCCAATCTTATTTTCAAATTGCTTGAGCTATTTGCTTGAGTAAATTGCTTGAGGTAAAGAGCTGCATTAAACCAAAAATGAGCAAAAATAGAATCAAACAATCTACCAAGCGGAAAACTATTACAAAACACCCCCAATAAATAGATGAAACCCAAAACGAATAGAATTTACGATAAATAACGAGTAAACTTAAAACGAGCAGAAGAAAAGATGAGTAAGGCTGACGCCCCCTCCCACTTCTAAAGACCAGAACATAATTTCCACTTTGCTGAAAACAATCCTCATTGCAAGCTGAATGTTTCTATTTCTCGTAATACTGAAAAAAAAAACATCGTCATAACCAAGATTACCGAAAAAAACAACAGATAAATGTGGATTAACAGTTTAACATTCTTGGCCTGATATTTATTCCTTAAAGTTTTAATAATTGTGGATTTAACAAAGTTAAAAAATTGAAACTATTAAAACAGTATATTTGTTTTCAGTAAAGTGCCAATTATGTTCTGGTCTTCAGAAGACATAGGGGCGTGAGCCCTACTCATCTTAGGTTTGAGTTATTATCTCTTCAAGAGTGTTAAATTTTCCCCTTTTTAAGTATTTATATTGCATTAAAAGAAGGCAAACATGAATGGTATTATTTAGTGAAAAATGTATTAATAAAACTTAAGTACAATAAAATTATAATCCTTGCCGACGCAGAGCAGAGCATGATATGGTAGATTACAAATTAGGTTAATGGGAAGCAATAGCAAGTAACCTAAAGATCGTTAAAAAAACAAAATAAAACAGATCAAATCAGATCAACCAGACAATATTGCAAAGGATCGCAAGAAGGAAGCAGATATGTGCATAAATTAACAAGTACCCCCAAAAAGGGGAACTGAGTATAGAAAAGAGTGGCTCCCATGTATTATCTATTCGTTCGAATACAAGGGGTAGTAGTAAAACTTAGTAGGGGGCTCATTCGATTGGGAATGGAAAGCCCTATTGCCCTTCAAGAGTCGAAAATGGTTGGAGGGCAACCAGACCCCCCCCCCCCCTCCACCGATGTACTTTTCTGCTACCTGGTCCTAAAAGGGATTATACGACGCCATCATGGGTCAAACGTCACCGATTCTATTAAAGAATGATAGCTTCAAAATTGTGTTTCGCTGTTTATTAAAGTCCAGCTAAGAAAAGTTTAAAAATTTTTCTCGTGTTTGGTGTTTTCTTCATAAACATTTTTTTTAACTCTTTTTCAAAGTCAAGTTTTAGATTTAATTGCGTATTTAATCTATTCGTATTTAATTGCGTATTTAATCTATTCGTTCGAATACAAGGGCAAGTAGTAAAACTTAGCAGGGGGCTCATTCGATTGGGAATGGAAAGCCCTATTGCCCTTCAAGAGTCGAAAATGGTTGGAGGGCAACCAGACCCCCCCCCCTCCACCGTTGTACTTTTCTGCTACCTGGTCCTAAAAGGGATTATACGACGCCATCATGGGTCAAACGTCACCGATTCTATTAAAGAATGATAGCTTCAAAATTGTGTTTCGCTGTTTATTAAAGTCCAGCTAAGATAAGTTTAAAAATTTTTCTCGTGTTTGGTGTTTTCTTCATAAACATTTTTTTTTTAACTCTTTTTCAAAGTCAAGTTTTAGATTTAATTGCGTATTTAATGATCGCTTATGAATTGCTTATAGATTTAATCGCGTATATCTAAGTCCAATTGTCATTGAATACCGGATTTTTTATTCAGTTATCCTTTCACTGTTACATCGAATGAGTCTTCTTTTATTTTAATGGTTGTTTTGATTTATTTTAGCGGTTGTTTTGGGGTTTTTCTGTGTTCTTCTATTTCTGCACTAAGGACAAATGATCAGTGATCTCGACCGAAATATTGGAACTATTTTTACATTTGAGATTTTTTTTTTTTTTTTTTTTTAGTAACCTACCACAATTGGTTACAAAAAGACTTAAAAAAAACGAATAATAAATGTATTTTTGTGCATTTTAGCACACATTTACGAGTCAGACAAATATAAGGAAAAAACCTTTAAAAAACTCATCAAAATATATTTTTATGCATTTCATATTACGCTTCTATTACTCAAAAAAACATTGAACGGTGGGGGGAGGGGGCAAACCCCTCCCCAGAATACAGCCTTGAGTGCATGGTGTACTTCGATTTGACTGATGATTGAAGGATCAACATATCGAACAGATGGGTGTATCACGACAATCAGCTGCTTTGTGACCACTTTTGTGAAAAGAATATCGACGTTTCGGAATGAACACGAATTCTTGAGTAAGAACCGATTTTCACTGATTTGATCTTGACGAGAATCGGAATAAACTTTAAAAGTGGAAGGCGAGCCGCAATTTAACGTTTGAAATAAGATCTTATCTGTCTTCACTCAGATCTCCAGGATGTCCCTTCACGGCACCAATAGTAGCTTCACACTTGCCTCAACTAACGGTTTAAGTTTTTTTTTCAGCAATCTGATTAGCTGTGGCCTTTGATATGACCACAATGCACCATTCAGAAGTTAATCGCTTTAGTTCGGAGATCTCCTCCGATTCTTCGGGACATAAACTGTCAACGAAGGTTTTACGGTTACTTAGCGACGCAATGTTTTTGGGGCAATTTTAAGAGTAACGGCATATGTTGTCGCTGTGGCAGGTTTTTGAGGCTGCCGCTGAAAGGAGTCATTTATAGTTTTGCTACTCTGGCTCATGCATTCCACTAAACCATCAACTTTTCAAGCCATTCAGTTAACTTTAGAGATTAAAGTGACGGATGCATCAGAAGCGTGGGTTTGACATGGCGAAATAATAAAAAATTTGGCATAGGCTTACCCTGTTTTGCAGTAGTGACCATAATTTTTAAAAAATGTCCGTTACATTGTCCTTTTTTTCGTAAGCTTCACATTTCTTGTAGAAATTCCTAGTTATTCATACAAAAATTCCTTCGTTTTACAAACAAATCACGGTCATAAAATACAGTCGTTTAGATGTTATTACGTCCAACTTAACATCATCTGTAAGTGATTGCGTAAGAACGTTCAGGTTAAGCACTAAAATTTCCGACATTACTTGTTTGCAAAACCTATTATTCGCAAACAAATTAAATCCATATTCCGAGTGTAAATCATATTCAGGGATGGTTCAAAATGTGTTCTCAGGCAAGTCACTTAGGAAGCAAAATGGAACGAAATACGAAGTGAACTGAATGATTATCAGTCAACGACTGATGTCCACAATAAAACAAAACACAACCTCTGTGGTTGTCATATCGCCTTTTCCCAGCAGTTTAAGGATAAATATCCGGCCATTACCAATGGGGCTCTTCTTGTTTGGTAAAGTCTCTCACCGAATTAGCGGCATTTTTTTTCAGAAGAAACAAACATTTAATATAAAACTATAAATCAGTTCATAAATCTGCTGTAATAAACCAATTCCTTCATAAAGCATACGCTGCCATCGACCAAAAGCGAATTAAAGTATAAAGTCCATCAAATTCTTAAATATAAGATGGGCATAGTCATCCCAAACGATATCTTGACATGATAAGGCGCTGAAACAAATTTCTTAGAACTAAATGCAATAGGGAGAAATAAAGCACAATCAGTTTATACGTTATCAATATTTGCATCACATTCACTTCCTGAGTCGTCACCAAATTCGAGTTCGTCATCCAATCCATCGCCAACAAACAGATTGTCTGAGATCTTGACACTTTCAGGAACTTCACCATAAGTTTTCAGGTTTCTGGCTTCATCGGGATTATATTTCTGAATTACATCTGCTTTTGCATCTTGAAAATCTCGAATACCAACAAGAATAATATCTCCTGTGTTAATCCATACCTTTTTACGAAGTTTTCCTCTAATATGACATAGCCTTTTTATACCATCAAAACACATTGCTTCAAGGCGGCAATTACCTAGCATTTTAGTAACTTGGGCATATTCCTGCCCATCTTCCTTGAATATCAATTCTCTTTTTTCAGTCTCATTTTTATTCTTTCCTCTTCGTCCTTTCTTTCCTCCTTTTCCTTTATTTTTAGACATTTTCAATGAGAGTCTTCAAACAGACTGCACTTATTCAATCTTATTTGAGTACTGATCGGAATTGTTTTATCATCACAATTATTTTGCAGTTTTGGAAAAAGCTGTTAAAGAACTCATTTTAAATGAGACTGCTACATCTAGATGATTTTGCAATTAACAAAACCCGAAATTTAGAATAAATTCCGTTTTTTGGCAAAAAATGCATTTTTGTATACAATATGATGAATGACGTCATAATTGTAGGGTACAACCATGAATGATGTTATATTAAAACTAGGTGATGACATTAGTTGCACATGGGGTTCGTTCTTTACTAATTAGTTTATTACGTAATGCCCTTACAATTTATGGTTCATGGGATAATATTTTGCCTATATTCCCCAACAATAATAAATTGATTAAAACAGGAAATTTGTAATTCTATACTAAAAAGACCTACAAACACAGGGATAGGGAAAAGCAGAAAGAAAGAAAGAGTGACAGCTATATAGTGAGAGAAAGGGAGGGGAGGGAGAAAAAGATGGAGGGAAAGAGAGAGAAAAATAGAGAGAAAAAATAGAGAAGGAAGAGAGAGAGAGAGAAGGAGAGAGAGAAGGAGAGAGAGAAGGAGAGAGGAGAGAGAGAGAGAGAGAGAGAGAGAGAGAGAGAGAGAGAGAGAGAGAGAGAGAGAGAGAGAGAGAGAGAGAGAGAGAGAGAGAGAGAGAGAGAGAGAGAGAGAGAGAGAGAGAGAGAGAGAGAGAGAGAGAGAGAGAGAGAGAGAGAGAGAGAGAGAGACTCAAGCCTGTTCAAAGTTCAAGTTAGTAAGCGGATGGTTTCTATGCTTACCATTGAGGGACTCGAGAGAGAAAAATGGTATTGCATTTGACAGTTGACTGAAATTCTAGAATTACTTATGTCAACAGTTGAAATAAAGGGATAATTATCCAAAAACGTGATTTTCGAATCATCTCTATTTTCTTGCCCAATGAGAAGAGTCCTGCCAGAATCAAGCGAATCACAATAAAATAAGGAAGGCTCAAGTTTGCCCTACAAAAACTTTTCAACACGTACGGATCTGCAAATGTAGAAATATAGTTAAACTCGGACAAAGAATTCAAAATATGGAGAAAAATGGACGAATTAATAAATCAGTTTTACTAGGACTAGCAAATAGTCACAACTTTAGGGTTCACATTTCACTGCTTAACAAACTACTCAATGGGTACCACATTCCTCATCAGGCTTTTTCTTAGAATCCTGTTTCGATTCGAACTATATGATAATCCCAATTCTTGATTCGAATACCTGCAGCTATATCTGTCTTTACTTAATACAAGCTTGACTTTCCATGACATACCACAACTACCAAAATTAAATATAAGTAGTTTGTAGGAATTTCCTAATTTGGAAACCAATTAAATCCCTTCGTCGCTCCTTATTTATACTGAGGCACAATCGCAGACACTTATTTCGGAGAAGGGGGCGGGGGGTAAGGTCACCAAATACTTCAGAAAATGCAATAAATTGAGATTAAGTTTTTAAAAATTCTCCTAGGAGGAGGAGGTAGACCTCCTCTCCATACATTGCTGCTCCTAATCTCTAGCCCAACTTTTACATTACAACACTTTGAGTTTTTTCCTGCTCCTTTAAGTTCTTTGTACCAGGGACCTTCGCTTGGTGTTAAAAATAAAAATAATTTTTTTTAAAAACTATTATTTCGTTTTATTCGGCATACACTTTCGCATATTTATATGGACAAATTATTCTATACTATTGACAATCAAATTAATTGTAATGTACTTTTTAAAATATTTAGCAAAGACACTCATCTTCGGCCAAAATTATATAGCTATCACAATTATATGTGACGTGATTCATATGAAAAATCCTGAGAAAATTCGACTTTGGAAAAAAATATTCCAATGAACATTCAACTATGACAAAATAATGAAAAGAATGTCGAACCTGCAATTTTCGGATTAAAAATAACAAGTTTTGCCAAAGTTGCGATCTAGTTAGATCCTTTTCTACGGCGGAAAATAAACATTGTTAAAGCTAGAATCGTTCTAAGAAGTCTAATGTGATTCTCTTGTATACAAATTCACTACATATAGGTATGACTAGCTCAGGTTGAAAAGTTTAAGAATAGTAATGACGTGATTGCTATTCATTTACCCTTTAAACCCTCCTATTCCCTTGTAAAGCCCAGAACCTAATGTCAACCTTAAGGTCGACAGTTCTCCAATTTCAGGGTCTCTAATTTTAGTCAGCAGACAATTTATGAGAAACTTACTGAGTGAGCTGGGAGGGAGAAACGAAACAAAAACGTGACCTGAATAGATCTTTTTTTCACGACAGAAAATGGTATGAGGCTAATTTTCACAAAAATTGATTGGATGACTGAATAGAATTAATGAAAATTAATCGAATGTTTGACATTTAATGCTATTAGCTCCAGGAAATTCAGCAATTTAAAATTTTAGTTCATTCTATATTTTTGTCAGGTTAGGTACAGTAGTCAAACCCCTGTTTAAAGTAATTTTTGTTCGTTTTAGATTTGACTTGAACATTCAACTGAATTTTTACTCATTTTAAGATTTATCTATACTAGTACCTGTTAAATTTATGTTTGCTAGGATTTTTTTTTATTTCTGTTTGTTTTGGTTTTCATTTCTTTTTTATAGTAATTTCTGGTCATTTTGAGCTTGAATTATAGGAGTCTATTCCAGCAGGAATAAACTCCTATAATTCAAGCTCAAAATGAGTTTAATATGACTTTTTAATTTTCTTTGAAAAAAAAATTCAGGAAGTTTTTCTTAATTAATTTCAATCCGTTTATGATTGCCAAAGTTTTGTTATTGGTTGATATAACGAAAATTACTCCAGTTTTTTCACGTCTCTGGCATAAGAATTAAAATATCCAATTCTAATTTAATAGTTCTAATTAGAGTCTATTGATTTATGTCAACACCCCCCTCAACATTCCTGGAAGTTTCAACTAAATGTTATTAGCCGTTCCCGAGATATTGCAGATGCGACCTTCTGACAACCGGGATGTGCACAATATCTTTTGATTGAGCTCAACATCCCCTCAATATTCTTGGAGAGTTTAAACTTATTACCCTTAACTGTTCCTGAGATATTACACACACTATTTTAACAAGCTGGGTGTACATAATATCCTTTGATTCAGTTCAACATCCCCATGAAAGTTTCAACTAAATACCATTAGCCAATCGATCCTCAGATACTGCACATACGCACTTTTGACAACCAGGATGCATATAGCTGTATTTTGATTAAGTTCAACATTCCCCTCAGCTCTGGAAGTTTCAACTTAATACCCTTCTCTATTCCTGAGATATTGCAGACATTATATTTTGACAACCAGAATGCATATAATGTCTTTTGGTTTAGATCAACATGCCATTGACATTTCCTGGAATTTTCAACTTAATAATCTTAGCCGTTCCTGAGATATTGCAGCTACACCCATTAAACAACAAAGATCCACGTGGCGTCTTTAAGTCCAACACCCCCCCTCCAACATTCTCTGAATATTTGATTTTGATACCCTTCTCTAGCTGTTCTTTAAATATTGAAGATATGCTGTTTGACAAGCTAGATACATAGATTATCTTTTGATATATTGTAACATCACTATAAATATTCAATGAAATTTACAATTTAATAACTTTAGCCTTTCGCGATGTGTTGAAGATAAGCCCTTTCGACAGCCTGGATGCACTATGTCATTTTGTGAGGCAGGATAAAGTTAAACTTTTTTTTGTTTAGGTCAATAGTTTTAGTTGTAATAGCAGAAGTTGAAGTAGTGTTTACAGTCACAATCGCAGTAGCAGGAGCAGTACTAATAGTAGTAGTCCAAGTCGCAAGCAGCAGCAGTGCAGTCGTGAGTTGTCGTACATGTAGTCGCAAATTTTCGCACTTACAGTCTAAAGTAGTCGCAGTTGCAAGCAGTCACAATCGCAAGTAGTCACAGTTACAAGTAGTCACAGGCTCAGTCATAAGTTATCGTAATCGTAAGAAGTCTTAGTCGCAAGTATTCGTAGGCTTAAGTAGTGGCAGTCACAAGTAGTCACAGTCGTAAATAATCACATTTGCAACCAGTCGTAGTCGTAAATAGTCATAGTCCCTACGTCAAGTAGCCTTCGTCACAGTCGCAAGAAGTCACATTCGTTAGTATTTCCCGATTCAAGTAGTTATTGTTGCATCACAAATAGTCCCAGTCGCAAGCAGTCACAGTTGCAGTCACAGTAACAGTAGTAATAGTGGTCCTGAAGGTCCAAAGGTAGTACCCATAGCCGCTCCTAAGATATTGCATATATACCATTTTGGTAACCTGGATGCACATAGTGTCTATTGATTTAGTTTAACAGTTCCCTTAGCCCTCCATGAAGTTTCGCTTAAATACCCTTAGACTTAGGTATTTTTGAAGACCACACTGCCTTTCCATGAAGTACAAATAACAGTTCAAGTAGGGATAAATCGCTTTATTAGACAGTGAAAAACAATGATGAAATTTCTGGACATTTCGACCACATACACAGTGACCGTCATTAGCATATAAACAGCAGTATGTGTCTAATCAAAGGAATTAACCCTTTCTCCAGGGGCTGTTTGGGAGGGGGGGGGGGTATGACATCTTCAGAGGCAAAGTTATCTCAGACAAAGTGGCTATTTCATAATTTTGATCAGTGCTTAGGGGATCTAAAATGAACAAGAGATGTCTTTTTCCCTCCAAGCACTGTTCAGCATGCCCTGAAAGTTTCAACTTAATACCCTTGGCCGCTATTGCTGATGCGCCCTTTTGACAATCAGCATGCTCATAGTGTGTTCTGATTTTGTTCAACATTCCATGAAAGAAACCAAAAACAGATGTAGTTACAGTTGCAAGCAGTCACAGTCAGTAGAGATGGGGGTACCAGCCATGACAGCACACCATATATGGGCATAGAATACTGTCAGCACACCATATTTGGGCATAGAGTCATTAGGGAGAACACGTGGTTAATGGGATCAATGTTATTGTTGTTGTTTTTGGGCACGCTCTCAGCGAATGCCAAGGTCAATGTTGTTGTTGTTGTTCAATGCAGATGTTATGAGTTTCCGGGAGATCGCGTGTTTCCAATATTTGTTGTTCGAGCCAAATGTTACGAGTTCCCGGGAAACAGTCAGATCGCGTGTTTCCAATATTTGTTGTTCAATGCAAATGATATGAGTTTCCGAGAGATCGCGTGTTTCCAATATTTGTTGTTCGAGCCA